>JAQBHY010000096.1:0-600000 GCA_027574665.1 Rhynochetos jubatus | reverse complement strand
AAACCACGAGAAGCTCCAGCCCAAAAGGCAGCAAATATGCAGCCCACATCCGGGAGAATCTCAAGAGCAGGGAGTGGAGCAAGCCAGGCCTCAAACCACGAGAAGCTCCAGCCCAAAAGGAAGACAAAATGCAGCCAACCTGCGGGAGAATCTCAAGAGCAGGGGGTGGAGCAAGCCAGGCCTCAAACCACGAGAAGCTCCAGCCCAAAAGGCAGCCAAAATCCAGCCCACATCCAGGACAGTATCAAGAGCAGGGGGTGGAGCAAGCCAGGCCTCAAACCACGAGAAGCTCCAGCCCTAAAGGCAGCCAAAAATTTGCCCACATCCGGGAGAATCTCAAGAGCAGGGGGTGGAGCAAGCCAGGCCTCAAACCACGAGAAGCTCCAGCCCAAAAGGCAGCCAAAATGCAGCCCACCTCCGGGAGAATCTCAAGAGCAGGGGGTGGAGCAAGCCAGGCCTCAAACCACGAGAAGCTCCAGCCCAAGAATCAGTCAAAATGCAGCCCACATCCGGGAGAATCTCAAGAGCAGGGGGTGGAGCAAGCCAGGCCTCAAACCTCGAGAAGCTCCAGCCCAAAAAGCAGCCAAAATCCAGCCCACATCCGGGAGAATCTCAAGAGCAGGGGCTCGAGCAAGGCAGGCCTCAAACCACGAGAACCTCCAGCCCAAAATGCAGCCAAAATGCAGCCCACCTCCGGGAGTATATCAAGAGCAGGGGGTGGAGCAAGGCAGGCCTCAAACCACGAGAAGCTCCAGCCCAAAATGCAGCCAAAATGCAGCCCACATCCAGGAGAAACTCAAGAGCAGGGGGTGGAGCAAGGCAGGCCTTAAACCACGAGAAGCTCCAGCCCAAAATTCAGCCAAAATGCAGCCCACATCCGGGAGAATCTCAAGAGCAGGGGGTGGAGCACACCAGGCCTCAAACCACGAGAAGCTCCAGACCAAAAGGCAG
Organism: Rhynochetos jubatus; assembly: GCA_027574665.1. Taxonomy (NCBI): domain Eukaryota; kingdom Metazoa; phylum Chordata; class Aves; order Eurypygiformes; family Rhynochetidae; genus Rhynochetos; species Rhynochetos jubatus. Next base: position 599,049 of record JAQBHY010000096.1, on the reverse strand, counting down.
CCAAAATGCAGCCCACATCCGGGAGAACCTCAAGAGCAGGGGGTGGAGCAAGGCAGGCCTCAAACCACGAGAAGCTCCAGCCCAAAAGGCAGCCAAAATGCAGCCCACATCCGGGAGAATCTCAAGAGCAGGGGGTGGAGCAAGCCAGGCCTCCAACCACGAGAAGCTCCAGCCCAAAATGCAGCCAAAATGCAGCCCACATCCGGGAGAATCTCAAGAGCAGGGGTTGGAGCAAGCCAGGCCTCAAACCACGAGAAGCTCCAGACCAAAATGCAGCCAAAATCCAGCCCACATCCGGGAAAATTTCAAGAGCAGGGGGTGGAGCAAGCCAGGCCTCAAACCACGAGAAGCTCCAGCCCAAAAGGAAGACAAATTGCAGCCCACATCCGGGAGAATCTCAAGAGCAGGGGGTGGAGCAAGCCAGGCCTCAAACCACGAGAAGCTCCAGCCCAAAAGGAAGACAAATTGCAGCCCACATCCGGGAGAATCTCAAGAGCAGGGGGTGGAGCACACCAGGCCTCAAACCACGAGAAGCTCCAGACCAAAAGGCAGCCAAAATGCAGCCCACATCCAGGAGAACCTCAAGAGCAGGGGGTGGAGCAAGGCAGGCCTCAAACCACGAGAAGCTCCAGCCCAAAAGGCAGCCAAAATGCAGCCCACATCCGGGAGAATCTCAAGAGCAGGGGGTGGAGCAAGCCAGGCCTCCAACCACGAGAAGCTCCAGCCCAAAATGCAGCCAAAATGCAGCCCACATCCAGGAGAAACTCAAGAGCAGGGGGTGGAGCAAGGCAGGCCTTAAACCACGAGAAGCTCCAGCCCAAAAGGCAGCCAAAATGCAGCCCACCTCCGGGAGAATATAAGAGCAGGGGGTGGAGCAAGCCAGGCCTCCAACCACGAGAAGCTCCAGCCCAAAAGGCAGCCAAAATGCAGCCCACATCCAGGACAATATCAAGAGCAGGTGGTGGAGCAAGCCAGGCCTCAAACCACGAGAAGCTCCAGCCCAAAAGGCAGCCAAAAATTTGCCCACATCCGGGAGAATCTCAAGAGCGGTGGGTGGAGCAAGCCAGGCCTCAAACCACGAGAAGCTCCAGCCCAAAAGGCAGCCAAAATGCAGCCCACCTCCGGGAGAATCTCAACAGCAGGGGGTGGAGCAAGCCAGGCCTCAAACCACGAGAAGCTCCAGCCCAAGAATCAGCCAAAATGCAGCCCACATCAGGGAGAATCTCAGGAGCAGGGGATGGAGCAAGCCAGGCCTCAAACCACGAGAAGCTCCAGCCCAAGAATCGGCCAATATGCAGCCCACATCCGGGAGAATCTCAAGAGCAGGGGGTGGAGCAAGCCAGGTCTCAAACCACGAGAAGCTCCAGCCCAAAATTCAGCCAAAATGCAGCCCACATCGGGCAGAATCTCAAGAGCAGGGGGTGGAGCAAGCCAGGCCTCAAACCACGAGAAGCTCCAGCCCAAGAATCACTCAAAATGCAGCCCACATCCGGGAGAATCTCAAGAGCAGGGGGTGGAGCAAGCCAGGCCTCAAACCACGAGAAGCTCCAGCCCAAAAGGCAGCCAAAATGCAGCCCACATCTGGGAGAATCTCAAGAGCAGGGGGTGGAGCAAGCCAGGCCTCAAACCACGAGAAGCTCCAGCCCAAAAGGCAGCCAAAATCCAGCCCACATCCGGGAGAATCTCAAGAGCAGGGGGTGGAGCAAGCCAGGCCTCAAACCATGAGAAGTTCCAGCCCAAAATTCAGCCAAAATGCAGCCCACATCCGGGAGAATCTCAAGAGCAGGGGGTGGAGCAAGCCAGGCCTCAAACCACGAGAAGCTCCAGCCCAAGAATCAGTCAATATGCAGCCCACATCCGGGAGAATCTCAAGAGCAGGGGGTGGAGCAAGCCAGGCCTCAAACCTCGAGAAGCTCCAGCCCAAAAGGCAGCCAAAATGCAGCCCACCTCCGGGAGAATCTCAAGAGCAGGGGGTGGAGCAAGCCAGGCCTCAAACCACGAGAAGCTCCAGCCCAAAAGGCAGCCAAAATGCAGCCCACATCCGGGAGAATCTCAATAGCAGGGTGTGGAGCAAGGCAGGCTTCAAACCTCGAGAAGCTCCAGCCCAAAAGGCAGCCAAAATGCAGCCCACCTCCGGGAGAATCTCAAGAGCAGGGGGTGGAGCAAGCCAGGCCTCAAACCACGAGAAGCTCCAGACCAAAAGGCAGCCAAAATGCAGCCCACATCCGGGAGAATATCAAGAGCAGGGGGTGGAGCAAGCCAGGCCTCAAACCACGAGAAGCTCCAGCCCAAAAGACAGCCAAAATGCAGCCCATATCCGGGAGAATATCAAGAGCAGGGGGTGGAGCAAGCCAGGCCTCAAACCTCGAGAAGCTCCAGCCCAAAAGGCAGCCAAAATGCAGCCCACCTCCGGGAGAATCTCAAGAGCAGGGGCTGGAGCAAGCCAGGCCTCAAACCACGAGAAGCTCCAGCCCAAAAGGCAGCCAAAATGCAGCCCATATCCGGGAGAATCTCAAGAGCAGGGAGTGGAGCAAGCCAGGCCTCAAACCACGAGAAGCTCCAGCCCAAAAGGCAGCCAAAATGCAGCCCACATCCGGGAGAATCTCAAGAGCAGGGGGTGGAGCAAGCCAGGCCTCCAACCACGAGAAGCTCCAGCCCAAAATGCAGCCAAAATCCAGCCCACATCCGGGAGAATCTCAAGAGCAGGGGCTGGAGCAAGCCAGGCCTCAAACCACGAGAAGCTCCAGCCCAAAATGCAGCCAAAATGCAGCCCACATCCAGGAGAATCTCAAGAGCAGGGGCTGGAGCAAGCCAGGCCTCAAACCACGAGAAGCTCCAGCCCAAAAGGCAGCCAAAATGCAGCCCACATCCGGGAGAATCTCAAGAGCAGGGGGTGGAGCAAGCCAGGCCTCAAACCACGAGAAGCTCCAGCCCAAAAGGCAGCCAAAATGCAGCCCACCTCCGGGAGAATCTCAAGAGCAGGGGGTGGAGCAAGCCAGGCCTCAAACCTCGAGAAGCTCCAGCCCAAAAGTCAGCCAAAATCCAGCCCACATCCGGGAGAATCTCAAGAGCAGGGGGTGGAGCAAGCCAGGCCTCAAACCACGAGAATCTCCAGCCCAAAATGCAGTCAAAATGCAGCCCACATCCGGGAGAATCTCAAGAGCAGGGGGTGGAGCAAGCCAGGCCTCAAACCTCGAGAAGCTCCAGCCCAAAAGTCAGCCAAAATGCAGCCCACCTCCGGGAGAATCTCAAGAGCAGGGGGTGGAGCAAGCCAGGCCTCAAACCACGAGAAGCTCCAGCCCAAAAGGCAGCCAAAATGCAGCCCACATCCGGGAGAATATCAAGAGCAGGGGCTCGAGCAAGACAGGCCTCAAACCACGAGAAGCTCCAGCCCAAAAGCAGCCAAAATGCAGCCCACATCCGGGAGAATTTCAAGAGCAGGGAGTGGAGCAAGCCAGGCCTCAAACCACGAGAAGCTCCAGCCCAAAAGGAAGACAAAATGCAGCCCATATCCGGGAGAATCTCAAGAGCAGGGGCTGGAGCAAGCCAGGCCTCAAACCACGAGAAGCTCCAGCCCAAAAGGCAGCCAAAATGCAGCCCACATCCGGGAGAATATCAAGAGCAGGGGGTGGAGCAAGCCAGGCCTCAAACCACGAGAAGCTCCAGCCCAAAATGCAGCCAAAATGCAGCCCACATCCGGGAGAATCTCAAGAGCAGGGGCTCGAGCAAGGCAGGCCTCAAACCACGAGAAGCTCCAGCCCAAAAGGCAGCCAAAATGCAGCCCACATCCGGGAGAACATCAAGAGCAGGGGGTGGAGCAAGCCAGGCCTCAAACCACGAGAAGCTCCAGCCCAAAATGCAGCCAAAATCCAGCCCACATCCGGGAGAATCTCAAGAGCAGGGGCTCGAGCAAGGCAGGCCTCAAACCACGAGAAGCTCCAGCCCAAAAGGCAGCAAATATGCAGCCCACATCCGGGAGAATCTCAAGAGCAGGGAGTGGAGCAAGCCAGGCCTCAAACCACGAGAAGCTCCAGCCCAAAAGGAAGACAAAATGCAGCCAACCTGCGGGAGAATCTCAAGAGCAGGGGGTGGAGCAAGCCAGGCCTCAAACCACTAGAAGCTCCAGCCCAAAAGGAAGACAAATTGCAGCCCACATCCGGGAGAATCTCAAGAGCAGGGGGTGGAGCAAGCCAGGCCTCAAACCACGAGAAGCTCCAGCCCAAAAGGCAGCCAAAATCCAGCCCACATCCGGGAGAATATCAAGAGCAGGGGGTGGAGCAAGCCAGGCCTCAAACCACGAGAAGCTCCAGCCCAAAAGGCAGCCAAAAATTTGCCCACATCCGGGAGAATCTCAAGAGCAGGGGGTGGAGCAAGCCAGGCCTCAAACCACGAGAAGCTCCAGCCCAAAAGGCAGCCAAAATGCAGCCCACCTCCGGGAGAATCTCAAGAGCAGGGGGTGGAGCAAGCCAGGCCTCAAACCACGAGAAGCTCCAGCCCAAGAATCAGTCAAAATGCAGCCCACATCCGGGAGAATCTCAAGAGCAGGGGGTGGAGCAAGCCAGGCCTCAAACCTCGAGAAGCTCCAGCCCAAAAAGCAGCCAAAATCCAGCCCACATCCGGGAGAATCTCAAGAGCAGGGGCTCGAGCAAGGCAGGCCTCAAACCACGAGAACCTCCAGCCCAAAATGCAGCCAAAATGCAGCCCACCTCCGGGAGTATATCAAGAGCAGGGGGTGGAGCAAGGCAGGCCTCAAACCACGAGAAGCTCCAGCCCAAAATGCAGCCAAAATGCAGCCCACATCCAGGAGAAACTCAAGAGCAGGGGGTGGAGCAAGGCAGGCCTTAAACCACGAGAAGCTCCAGCCCAAAATTCAGCCAAAATACAGCCCACATCCGGGAGAATCTCAAGAGCAGGGGGTGGAGCACACCAGGCCTCAAACCACGAGAAGCTCCAGACCAAAAGGCAGCCAAAATGCAGCCCACATCCGGGAGAACCTCAAGAGCAGGGGGTGGAGCAAGGCAGGCCTCAAACCACGAGAAGCTCCAGCCCAAAAGGCAGCCAAAATGCAGCCCACATCCGGGAGAATCTCAGGAGCAGGGGGTGGAGCAAGCCAGGCCTCCAACCACGAGAAGCTCCAGCCCAAAATGCAGCCAAAATGCAGCCCACATCCAGGAGAAACTCAAGAGCAGGGGGTGGAGCAAGGCAGGCCTTAAACCACGAGAAGCTCCAGCCCAAAAGGCAGCCAAAATGCAGCCCACATCCGGGAGAATATAAGAGCAGGGGGTGGAGCAAGCCAGGCCTCAAACCACGAGAAGCTCCAGCCAAAAAGGCAGCCAAAATGCAGCCCACATCCAGGACAATATCAAGAGCAGGTGGTGGAGCAAGCCAGGCCTCAAACCACGAGAAGCTCCAGCCCAAAAGGCAGCCAAAAATTTGCCCACATCCGGGAGAATCTCAAGAGCGGTGGGTGGAGCAAGCCAGGCCTCAAACCACGAGAAGCTCCAGCCCAAAAGGCAGCCAAAATGCAGCCCACCTCCGGGAGAATCTCAACAGCAGGGGGTGGAGCAAGCCAGGCCTCAAACCTCGAGAAGCTCCAGCCCAAAAGGCAGCCAAAATCCAGCCCACATCCGGGAGAATCTCAAGAGCAGGGGCTCGAGCAAGGCAGGCCTCAAACCACGAGAAGCTCCAGCCCAAAAGGCAGCCAAAATGCAGCCCACCTCCGGGAGAATCTCAAGAGCAGGGGTGGAGCAAGGCAGGCCTCAAACCACGAGAACCTCCAGCCAAAAATGCAGCCAAAATGCAGCCCACATCCAGTTGAAACTCAAGAGCAGGGGGTGGAGCAAGGCAGGCCTTAAACCACGAGAAGCTCCAGCCCAAAAGGCAGCCAAAATGCAGCCCACATCCGGGAGAATATCAATAGCAGGGGGTGGAGCAAGCCAGGCCTCAAACCACGAGAAGCTCCAGCCCAAAAAGGCAGCCAAAATGCAGCCCACATCCGGGAGAATGTCAAGAGCAGGGGGTGGAGCAAGCCAGGCCTCAAACCACGAGAAGCTCCAGCCCAAGAATCGGCCAATATGCAGCCTACCTGCGGGAGAATCTCAAGAGCAGGGGGTGGAGCAAGCCAGGCCTCAAACCGCGAGAAGCTCCAGCCCAAGAATCAGCCAATATGCAGCCAACATCCGGGAGAATCTCAAGAGCAGGGGGTGGAGAAAGCCAGGCCTCAAACCATGAGAAGTTCCAGCCCAAAAGGCAGCCAAAATGCAGCCCACATCCGGGAGAATCTCAAGAGCAGGGGGTGGAGCAAGCCAGGCCTCAAACCACGAGAAGTTCCAGCCCAAAACCAGCGAAAATGCAGCCCACATCCGGGAGAATATCAAGAGCAGGGGGTGGAGCAAGCCAGGCCTCAAACCACGAGAAGCTCCAGCCCAAGAATCAGCCAAAATGCAGACCACATCAGGGAGAATCTCAGGAGCAGGGGATGGAGCAAGCCAGGCCTCAAACCACGAGAAGCTCCAGCCCAAGAATCGGCCAATATGCAGCCCACATCCGGGAGAATCTCAAGAGCAGGGGGTGGAGCAAGCCAGGTCTCAAACCACGAGAAGCTCCAGCCCAAGTATCACCCAAAATGCAGCCCACATCTGGGAGAATCTCAAGAGCAGGGGGTGGAGCAAGCCAGGCCTCAAACCACGAGAAGCTCCAGCCCAAAAGGCAGCCAAAATGCAGCCCACATCCGGGAGAATCTCAAGAGCAGGGGGTGGAGCAAGCCAGGTCTCAAACCACGAGAAGCTCCAGCCCAAAAGGCAGCCAAAATGCAGCCAACCTGCGGGAGAATCTCAAGAGCAGGGGGTGGAGCAAGCCAGGCCTCAAACCACGAGAAGCTCCAGCCCAAAAGGCAGCCAAAATGCAGCCCACATCCGGGAGAATCTCAAGAGCAGGGGGTGGAGCAAGCCAGGCCTCAAACCACGAGAAGCTCCAGCCCAAAAGGCAGCCAAAATGCAGCCAACATCCGGGAGAATATCAAGAGCAGGTGGTGGAGCAAGCCAGGCCTCAAACCACGAGAAGCTCCAACCCAAGTATCACCCAAAATGCAGCCCACATCTGGGAGAATCTCAAGAGTAGGGGGTGGAGCAAGCCAGGCCTCAAACCTAGAGAAGCTCCAGCCCTAAAGGCAGCCAAAATCCAGCCCACATCCGGGAGAATCTCAAGAGCAGGGGGTGGAGCAAGGCAGGCCTCAAACCACGAGAAGCTCCAGCCCAAAAGGCAGCCAAAATGCAGCCCACATCCGGGAGAATCTCAAGAGCAGGGGGTGGAGCAAGCCAGGCCTCCAACCACGAGAAGCTCCAGCCCAAAAGGCAGCCAAAATGCAGCCCACATCCAGGACAATATCAAGAGCAGGTGGTGGAGCAAGCCAGGCCTCAAACCACGAGAAGCTCCAGCCCAAAAGGCAGCCAAAAATTTGCCCACATCCGGGAGAATCTCAAGAGCGGTGGGTGGAGCAAGCCAGGCCTCAAACCACGAGAAGCTCCAGCCCAAAAGGCAGCCAAAATGCAGCCCACCTCCGGGAGAATCTCAACAGCAGGGGGTGGAGCAAGCCAGGCCTCAAACCTCGAGAAGCTCCAGCCCAAGAATCACCCAAAATGCAGCCCACATCCGGGAGAATCTCAAGAGCAGGGGCTCGAGCAAGGCAGGCCTCAAACCACGAGAAGCTCCAGCCCAAAAGGCAGCCAAAATGCAGCCCACATCCAGGAGAATCTCAAGAGCAGGGGTGGAGCAAGGCAGGCCTCAAACCACGAGAACCTCCAGCCAAAAATGCAGCCAAAATGCAGCCCACATCCAGGAGAAACTCAAGAGCAGGGGGTGGAGCAAGGCAGGCCTTAAACCACCAGAAGCTCCAGCCCAAAAGGCAGCCAAAATGCAGCCCACATCCGGGAGAATATCAATAGCAGGGGGTGGAGCAAGCCAGGCCTCAAACCACGAGAAGCTCCAGCCCAAAAAGGCAGCCAAAATGCAGCCCACATCCGGGAGAATCTCAAGAGCAGGGGGTGGAGCAAGCCAGGCCTCAAACCACGAGAAGCTCCAGCCCAAGAATCGGCCAATATGCAGCCCACATCCGGGAGAATCTCAAGAGCAGGGGGTGGAGCAAGCCAGGCCTCAAACCGCGAGAAGCTCCAGCCCAAGAATCAGCCAATATGCAGCCCACATCCGGGAGAATCTCAAGAGCAGGGGGTGGAGAAAGCCAGGCCTCAAACCATGAGAAGTTCCAGCCCAAAAGGCAGCCAAAATGCAGCCCACATCCGGGAGAATCTCAAGAGCAGGGGGTGGAGCAAGCCAGGCCTCAAACCACGAGAAGTTCCAGCCCAAAACCAGCGAAAATGCAGCCCACATCCGGGAGAATATCAAGAGCAGGGGGTGGAGCAAGCCAGGCCTCAAACCACGAGAAGCTCCAGCCCAAGAATCAGCCAAAATGCAGACCACATCAGGGAGAATCTCAGGAGCAGGGGGTGGAGCAAGCCAGGCCTCAAACCACGAGAAGCTCCAGCCCAAGTATCACCCAAAATGCAGCCCACATCTGGGAGAATCTCAAGAGTAGGGGGTGGAGCAAGCCAGGCCTCAAACCACGAGAAGCTCCAGCCCAAAAGGCAGCCAAAATGCAGCCCACATCCAGGAGAATCTCAAGAGCAGGGGGTGGAGCAAGCCAGGTCTCAAACCACGAGAAGCTCCAGCCCAAAAGGCAGCCAAAATGCAGCCAACCTGCGGGAGAATCTCAAGAGCAGGGGGTGGAGCAAGCCAGGCCTCAAACCACGAGAAGCTCCAGCCCAAAAGGCAGCCAAAATGCAGCCCACATCCGGGAGAATCTCAAGAGCAGGGGGTGGAGCAAGCCAGGCCTCAAACCACGAGAAGCTCCAGCCCAAAAGGCAGCCAAAATGCAGCCAACATCCGGGAGAATATCAAGAGCAGGTGGTGGAGCAAGCCAGGCCTCAAACCACGAGAAGCTCCAGCCCAAGTATCACCCAAAATGCAGCCCACATCTGGGAGAATCTCAAGAGTAGGGGGTGGAGCAAGCCAGGCCTCAAACCTAGAGAAGCTCCAGCCCAAAAGGCAGCCAAAATGCAGCCCACATCCGGGAGAATCTCAAGAGCAGGGGGTGGAGCAAGGCAGGCCTCAAACCACGAGAAGCTCCAGCCCAAAAGGCAGCCAAAATGCAGCCCACATCCGGGAGAATCTCAAGAGCAGGGGGTGGAGCAAGCCAGGCCTCAAACCACGAGAAGCTCCAGCCCAAAATGCAGCCAAAATCCAGCCCACCTCCGGGAGAATATCAAGAGCAGGGGGTGGAGCAAGCCAGGCCTCAAACCACGAGAAGCTCCAGCCCAAAAGGAAGCCAAAATGCAGCCCACATCCGGGAGAATATCAAGAGCAGGGGGTGGAGCAAGCCAGGCCTCAAACCACGAGAAGCTCCAGCCCAACAGGCAGCCAAAATGCAGCCCACCTCCGGGAAAATCTCAAGAGCAGGGGGTGGAGCAAGCCAGGCCTCAAATCATGAGAAGCTCCAGCCCAACATGTAGCCAAAATCCAGCCCACATCCAGGAGAATATCAAGAGCAGGGGGTGGAGCAAGCCAGGCCACAAACCTCGAGAAGCTCCAGCCCAAAAGACAGCCAAAATGCAGACCACATCAGGGAGAATCTCAGGAGCAGGGGATGGAGCAAGCCAGGCCTCAAACCACGAGAAGCTCCAGCCCAAGAATCGGCCAAAATGCAGCCCACATCCGGGAGAATCTCAAGAGCAGGGGGTGGAGCAAGCCAGGCCTCAAACCACGAGAAGCTCCAGCCCAAAAGGCAGCCAAAATGCAGCCCACATCCAGGAGAATATCAAGAGCAGGGGGTGGAGCAAGCCAGGCCTCAAACCACGAGAAGCTCCAGCCCAAGAATCGGCCAATATGCAGCCCACATCCGGGAGAATCTCAAGAGCAGGGGGTGGAGCAAGCCAGGCCTCAAACCGCGAGAAGCTCCAGCCCAAGAATCAGCCAATATGCAGCCCACATCCGGGAGAATCTCAAGAGCAGGGGGTGGAGAAAGCCAGGCCTCAAACCATGAGAAGTTCCAGCCCAAAAGGCAGCCAAAATGCAGCCCACATCCGGGAGAATCTCAAGAGCAGGGGGTGGAGCAAGCCAGGCCTCAAACCACGAGAAGTTCCAGCCCAAAATATAGCCAAAATGCAGCCCACATCCAGGAGAATCTCAAGAGCAGGGGCTGGAGCAAGCCAGGCCTCAAACCACGAGAAGCTCCGGCCCAAAAGGCAGCCAAAATCCAGCCCACCTCCGGGAGAATCTCAAGAGCAGGGGGTGGAGCAAGCCAGGCCTCAAACCACGAGAAGCTCCAGCCCAAAATGCAGCCAAAATGCAGCCCACATCCGGGAGAATCTCAAGAGCGGTGGGTGGAGCAAGCCAGGCCTCAAACCACGAGAAGCTCCAGCCCAAAAGGCAGCCAAAATGCAGCCCACCTCCGGGAGAATCTCAACAGCAGGGGGTGGAGCAAGCCAGGCCTCAAACCTCGAGAAGCTCCAGCCCAAAAGGCAGCCAAAATCCAGCCCACATCCGGGAGAATCTCAAGAGCAGGGGCTCGAGCAAGGCAGGCCTCAAACCACGAGAAGCTCCAGCCCAAAAGGCAGCCAAAATGCAGCCCACCTCCGGGAGAATCTCAAGAGCAGGGGTGGAGCAAGGCAGGCCTCAAACCACGAGAACCTCCAGCCAAAAATGCAGCCAAAATGCAGCCCACATCCAGTTGAAACTCAAGAGCAGGGGGTGGAGCAAGGCAGGCCTTAAACCACGAGAAGCTCCAGCCCAAAAGGCAGCCAAAATGCAGCCCACATCCGGGAGAATATCAATAGCAGGGGGTGGAGCAAGCCAGGCCTCAAACCACGAGAAGCTCCAGCCCAAAAAGGCAGCCAAAATGCAGCCCACATCCGGGAGAATGTCAAGAGCAGGGGGTGGAGCAAGCCAGGCCTCAAACCACGAGAAGCTCCAGCCCAAGAATCGGCCAATATGCAGCCTACCTGCGGGAGAATCTCAAGAGCAGGGGGTGGAGCAAGCCAGGCCTCAAACCGCGAGAAGCTCCAGCCCAAGAATCAGCCAATATGCAGCCCACATCCGGGAGAATCTCAAGAGCAGGGGGTGGAGAAAGCCAGGCCTCAAACCATGAGAAGTTCCAGCCCAAAAGGCAGCCAAAATGCAGCCCACATCCGGGAGAATCTCAAGAGCAGGGGGTGGAGCAAGCCAGGCCTCAAACCACGAGAAGTTCCAGCCCAAAACCAGCGAAAATGCAGCCCACATCCGGGAGAATATCAAGAGCAGGGGGTGGAGCAAGCCAGGCCTCAAACCACGAGAAGCTCCAGCCCAAGAATCAGCCAAAATGCAGACCACATCAGGGAGAATCTCAGGAGCAGGGGATGGAGCAAGCCAGGCCTCAAACCACGAGAAGCTCCAGCCCAAGAATCGGCCAATATGCAGCCCACATCCGGGAGAATCTCAAGAGCAGGGGGTGGAGCAAGCCAGGTCTCAAACCACGAGAAGCTCCAGCCCAAGTATCACCCAAAATGCAGCCCACATCTGGGAGAATCTCAAGAGCAGGGGGTGGAGCAAGCCAGGCCTCAAACCACGAGAAGCTCCAGCCCAAAAGGCAGCCAAAATGCAGCCCACATCCGGGAGAATCTCAAGAGCAGGGGGTGGAGCAAGCCAGGTCTCAAACCACGAGAAGCTCCAGCCCAAAAGGCAGCCAAAATGCAGCCAACCTGCGGGAGAATCTCAAGAGCAGGGGGTGGAGCAAGCCAGGCCTCAAACCACGAGAAGCTCCAGCCCAAAAGGCAGCCAAAATGCAGCCCACATCCGGGAGAATCTCAAGAGCAGGGGGTGGAGCAAGCCAGGCCTCAAACCACGAGAAGCTCCAGCCCAAAAGGCAGCCAAAATGCAGCCAACATCCGGGAGAATATCAAGAGCAGGTGGTGGAGCAAGCCAGGCCTCAAACCACGAGAAGCTCCAACCCAAGTATCACCCAAAATGCAGCCCACATCTGGGAGAATCTCAAGAGTAGGGGGTGGAGCAAGCCAGGCCTCAAACCTAGAGAAGCTCCAGCCCTAAAGGCAGCCAAAATCCAGCCCACATCCGGGAGAATCTCAAGAGCAGGGGGTGGAGCAAGGCAGGCCTCAAACCACGAGAAGCTCCAGCCCAAAAGGCAGCCAAAATGCAGCCCACATCCGGGAGAATCTCAAGAGCAGGGGGTGGAGCAAGCCAGGCCTCCAACCACGAGAAGCTCCAGCCCAAAAGGCAGCCAAAATGCAGCCCACATCCAGGACAATATCAAGAGCAGGTGGTGGAGCAAGCCAGGCCTCAAACCACGAGAAGCTCCAGCCCAAAAGGCAGCCAAAAATTTGCCCACATCCGGGAGAATCTCAAGAGCGGTGGGTGGAGCAAGCCAGGCCTCAAACCACGAGAAGCTCCAGCCCAAAAGGCAGCCAAAATGCAGCCCACCTCCGGGAGAATCTCAACAGCAGGGGGTGGAGCAAGCCAGGCCTCAAACCTCGAGAAGCTCCAGCCCAAGAATCACCCAAAATGCAGCCCACATCCGGGAGAATCTCAAGAGCAGGGGCTCGAGCAAGGCAGGCCTCAAACCACGAGAAGCTCCAGCCCAAAAGGCAGCCAAAATGCAGCCCACATCCAGGAGAATCTCAAGAGCAGGGGTGGAGCAAGGCAGGCCTCAAACCACGAGAACCTCCAGCCAAAAATGCAGCCAAAATGCAGCCCACATCCAGGAGAAACTCAAGAGCAGGGGGTGGAGCAAGGCAGGCCTTAAACCACCAGAAGCTCCAGCCCAAAAGGCAGCCAAAATGCAGCCCACATCCGGGAGAATATCAATAGCAGGGGGTGGAGCAAGCCAGGCCTCAAACCACGAGAAGCTCCAGCCCAAAAAGGCAGCCAAAATGCAGCCCACATCCGGGAGAATCTCAAGAGCAGGGGGTGGAGCAAGCCAGGCCTCAAACCACGAGAAGCTCCAGCCCAAGAATCGGCCAATATGCAGCCCACATCCGGGAGAATCTCAAGAGCAGGGGGTGGAGCAAGCCAGGCCTCAAACCGCGAGAAGCTCCAGCCCAAGAATCAGCCAATATGCAGCCCACATCCGGGAGAATCTCAAGAGCAGGGGGTGGAGAAAGCCAGGCCTCAAACCATGAGAAGTTCCAGCCCAAAAGGCAGCCAAAATGCAGCCCACATCCGGGAGAATCTCAAGAGCAGGGGGTGGAGCAAGCCAGGCCTCAAACCACGAGAAGTTCCAGCCCAAAACCAGCGAAAATGCAGCCCACATCCGGGAGAATATCAAGAGCAGGGGGTGGAGCAAGCCAGGCCTCAAACCACGAGAAGCTCCAGCCCAAGAATCAGCCAAAATGCAGACCACATCAGGGAGAATCTCAGGAGCAGGGGGTGGAGCAAGCCAGGCCTCAAACCACGAGAAGCTCCAGCCCAAGTATCACCCAAAATGCAGCCCACATCTGGGAGAATCTCAAGAGTAGGGGGTGGAGCAAGCCAGGCCTCAAACCACGAGAAGCTCCAGCCCAAAAGGCAGCCAAAATGCAGCCCACATCCAGGAGAATCTCAAGAGCAGGGGGTGGAGCAAGCCAGGTCTCAAACCACGAGAAGCTCCAGCCCAAAAGGCAGCCAAAATGCAGCCAACCTGCGGGAGAATCTCAAGAGCAGGGGGTGGAGCAAGCCAGGCCTCAAACCACGAGAAGCTCCAGCCCAAAAGGCAGCCAAAATGCAGCCCACATCCGGGAGAATCTCAAGAGCAGGGGGTGGAGCAAGCCAGGCCTCAAACCACGAGAAGCTCCAGCCCAAAAGGCAGCCAAAATGCAGCCAACATCCGGGAGAATATCAAGAGCAGGTGGTGGAGCAAGCCAGGCCTCAAACCACGAGAAGCTCCAGCCCAAGTATCACCCAAAATGCAGCCCACATCTGGGAGAATCTCAAGAGTAGGGGGTGGAGCAAGCCAGGCCTCAAACCTAGAGAAGCTCCAGCCCAAAAGGCAGCCAAAATGCAGCCCACATCCGGGAGAATCTCAAGAGCAGGGGGTGGAGCAAGGCAGGCCTCAAACCACGAGAAGCTCCAGCCCAAAAGGCAGCCAAAATGCAGCCCACATCCGGGAGAATCTCAAGAGCAGGGGGTGGAGCAAGCCAGGCCTCAAACCACGAGAAGCTCCAGCCCAAAATGCAGCCAAAATCCAGCCCACCTCCGGGAGAATATCAAGAGCAGGGGGTGGAGCAAGCCAGGCCTCAAACCACGAGAAGCTCCAGCCCAAAAGGAAGCCAAAATGCAGCCCACATCCGGGAGAATATCAAGAGCAGGGGGTGGAGCAAGCCAGGCCTCAAACCACGAGAAGCTCCAGCCCAACAGGCAGCCAAAATGCAGCCCACCTCCGGGAAAATCTCAAGAGCAGGGGGTGGAGCAAGCCAGGCCTCAAATCATGAGAAGCTCCAGCCCAACATGTAGCCAAAATCCAGCCCACATCCAGGAGAATATCAAGAGCAGGGGGTGGAGCAAGCCAGGCCACAAACCTCGAGAAGCTCCAGCCCAAAAGACAGCCAAAATGCAGACCACATCAGGGAGAATCTCAGGAGCAGGGGATGGAGCAAGCCAGGCCTCAAACCACGAGAAGCTCCAGCCCAAGAATCGGCCAAAATGCAGCCCACATCCGGGAGAATCTCAAGAGCAGGGGGTGGAGCAAGCCAGGCCTCAAACCACGAGAAGCTCCAGCCCAAAAGGCAGCCAAAATGCAGCCCACATCCAGGAGAATATCAAGAGCAGGGGGTGGAGCAAGCCAGGCCTCAAACCACGAGAAGCTCCAGCCCAAGAATCGGCCAATATGCAGCCCACATCCGGGAGAATCTCAAGAGCAGGGGGTGGAGCAAGCCAGGCCTCAAACCGCGAGAAGCTCCAGCCCAAGAATCAGCCAATATGCAGCCCACATCCGGGAGAATCTCAAGAGCAGGGGGTGGAGAAAGCCAGGCCTCAAACCATGAGAAGTTCCAGCCCAAAAGGCAGCCAAAATGCAGCCCACATCCGGGAGAATCTCAAGAGCAGGGGGTGGAGCAAGCCAGGCCTCAAACCACGAGAAGTTCCAGCCCAAAATATAGCCAAAATGCAGCCCACATCCAGGAGAATCTCAAGAGCAGGGGCTGGAGCAAGCCAGGCCTCAAACCACGAGAAGCTCCGGCCCAAAAGGCAGCCAAAATCCAGCCCACCTCCGGGAGAATCTCAAGAGCAGGGGGTGGAGCAAGCCAGGCCTCAAACCACGAGAAGCTCCAGCCCAAAATGCAGCCAAAATGCAGCCCACATCCGGGAGAATCTCAGGAGCAGGGGATGGAGCAAGCCAGGCCTCAAACCACGAGAAGCTCCAGCCCAAGAATCGGCCAATATGCAGCCCACATCCGGGAGAATCTCAAGAGCAGGGGGTGGAGCAAGCCAGGCCTCAAACCACGAGAAGCTCCAGCCCAAAAGGCAGCCAAAATGCAGCCCACATCCGGGAGAATCTCAAGAGCAGGGGGTGGAGCAAGCCAGGCCTCAAACCTCGAGAAGCTCCAGCCCAAAAGGGAGCCAAAATCCAGCCCACCTCCGGGAGAATCTCAAGAGCAGGGGCTGGAGCAAGCCAGGCCTCAAACCACGAGAAGCTCCAGCCCAAAATCAGCCAAAATCCAGCCCACCTCCGGGAGAATCTCAAGAGCAGGGGGTGGAGCAAGCCAGGCCTCAAACCACGAGAAGCTCCAGCCCAAAATGCAGCCAAAATGCAGCCCACCTCCGGGAGAATCTCAAGAGTAGGGGGTGGAGCAAGCCAGGCCTCAAACCACGAGAAGCTCCAGCCCAAAATGCAGCCAAAATGCAGCCCACATCCGGGAGAATCTCAAGAGCAGGGGGTTGAGCAAGCCAGGCCTCAAACCACGAGAAGCTCCAGCCCAAAATGCAGCCAAAATGCAGCCCACGTCCAGGAGAATCTCAAGAGCAGGGGGTGGAGCAAGCCAGGCCTCAAACCACGAGAAGCTCCAGCACAAAATGCAGCCAAAATCCAGCCCACATCCGGGAGAATCTCAAGAGCAGGGGGTGGAGCAAGCCAGGCCTCAAACCACGAGAAGCTCCAGCACAAAATGCAGCCAAAATGCAGCCCACATCCAGGAGAATATCAAGAGCAGGGGGTGGAGCAAGCCAGGCCTCAAACCATGAGAAGCTCCAGCCCCAAAGGCAGCCAAAATGCAGCCCACATCCGGGAGAATCTCAAGAGCAGGGGGTGGAGCAAGCCAGGCCTCAAACCACGAGAAGCTCCAGCCCAAAAGGCAGCCAAAATCCAGCCCACATCCGGGAGAATCTCAAGAGCAGGGGGTGGAGCAAGCCAGGCCTCAAACCACGAGAAGCTCCAGCCCAAAAGGCAGCCAAAATCCAGCCCACCTCCGGGAGAATATCAAGAGCAGGGGGTGGAGCAAGCCAGGCCTCAAACCACGAGAAGCTCCAGCCCAAAATGCAGCCAAAATGCAGCCCACCTCCGGGAGAATCTCAAGGGCAGGGGGTGGAGCAAGCCAGGCCTCAAACCACGAGAAGCTCCAGCCCAAAAGGCAGCCAAAATGCAGCCCACATCCAGGAGAATCTCAAGAGCAGGGGGTGGAGCAAGCCAGGCCTCAAACCACGAGAAGCTCCAGCCTAAAAGGGAGCCAAAAGACAGCCCACATCCGGGAGAATCTCAAGAGCAGGGGATGGAGCAAGCCAGGCCTCAAACCACGAGAAGCTCCAGCCCAAATGGCAGCCAAAATGCAGCCCACATCCGGGAGAATATCAAGAGCAGGGGTTGGAGCGAGTCAGGCCTCAAACCACGAGAAGCTCCAGCCCAAAATGCAGCCAAAATGCAGCCCACCTCCGGGAAAATCTAAAGAGCAGGGGGTGGAGCAAGCCAGGCCTCAAACCACGAGAAGCTCCAGCCCAAGAATCAGCCAAAATGCAGCCCACATCCGGGAGAATCTCAAGAGCAGGGGCTGGAGCAAGCCAGGCCTCAAACCACGAGAAGCTCCAGCCCAAAAGGCAGCCAAAATCCATCCCACCTCCGGGAGAATCTCAAGAGCAGGGGGTGGAGCAAGCCAGGCCTCAAACCACGAGAAGCTCCAGCCCAAAATGCAGCCAAAATGCAGCCCACCTCCGGGAGAATCTCAAGGGCAGGGGGTGGAGCAAGCCAGGCCTCAAACCACGAGAAGCTCCAGCCCAAAATGCAGCCAAAATGCAGCCCACATCAGGGAGAATCTCAAGAGCAGGGGGTTGAGCAAGCCAGGCCTCAAACCACGAGAAGCTCCAGCCCAAAATGCAGCCAAAATGCAGCCCACGTCCAGGAGAATCTCAAGAGCAGGGGGTGGAGCAAGCCAGGCCTCAAACCACGGGAAGCTCCAGCCCAAAAGGCAGCCAAAATGCAGCCCACATCCAGGAGAATCTCAAGAGCAGGGGGTGGAGCAAGCCAGGCCTCAAACCACGAGAAGCTCCAGCCCAAGAATCAGCCAAAATGCAGCCCACATCCGGGAGAATCTCAAGAGCAGGGGGTGGAGCAAGCCAGGCCTCAAACCACGAGAAGCTCCAGCACAAAAGGCAGCCAAAATCCAGCCCAACTCCGGGAGAATCTCAAGAGCAGGGGGTGGAGCAAGCCAGGCCTCAAACCACAAGAAGCTCCAGCCCAAAAGGCAGCCAAAATGCAGCCCACATCCGGGAGAATCTCAAGAGCAGGGGGTGGAGCAAGCCGGGCCTCAAACCACGAGAAGCTCCAGCCCAAAAGGCAGCCAAAATACAGCCCACATGTGGGAGAATCTCAAGAGCAGGGGGTGGAGCAAGCCAGGCCCCAAACCACGAGAAGCTCCAGCCCAAAAGACAGCCAAAATGCAGCCCACATCCGGGAGAATCTCAAGAGCAGGGGGTTGAGCAAGCCAGGCCTCAAACCACGAGAAACTGTAGCCCAAAGGGCAGCCAAAATGCAGCCCACCTCCGGGAGAATCTCAAGGGCAGGGGGTGGAGCAAGCCAGGCCTCAAACCACGAGAAGCTCCAGCCCAAAATGCAGCCAAAATGCAGCCCACATCAGGGAGAATCTCAAGAGCAGGGGGTTGAGCAAGCCAGGCCTCAAACCACGAGAAGCTCCAGCCCAAAATGCAGCCAAAATGCAGCCCACGTCCAGGAGAATCTCAAGAGCAGGGGGTGGAGCAAGCCAGGCCTCAAACCACGGGAAGCTCCAGCCCAAAAGGCAGCCAAAATGCAGCCCACATCCAGGAGAATCTCAAGAGCAGGGGGTGGAGCAAGCCAGGCCTCAAACCACGAGAAGCTCCAGCCCAAGAATCAGCCAAAATGCAGCCCACATCCGGGAGAATCTCAAGAGCAGGGGGTGGAGCAAGCCAGGCCTCAAACCACGAGAAGCTCCAGCACAAAAGGCAGCCAAAATCCAGCCCAACTCCGGGAGAATCTCAAGAGCAGGGGGTGGAGCAAGCCAGGCCTCAAACCACAAGAAGCTCCAGCCCAAAAGGCAGCCAAAATGCAGCCCACATCCGGGAGAATCTCAAGAGCAGGGGGTGGAGCAAGCCGGGCCTCAAACCACGAGAAGCTCCAGCCCAAAAGGCAGCCAAAATACAGCCCACATGTGGGAGAATCTCAAGAGCAGGGGGTGGAGCAAGCCAGGCCCCAACCACGAGAAGCTCCAGCCCAAAAGACAGCCAAAATGCAGCCCACATCCGGGAGAATCTCAAGAGCAGGGGGTTGAGCAAGCCAGGCCTCAAACCACGAGAAGCTCCAGCCCAAAGGGCAGCCAAAATGCAGCCCACATCTGGGAGAATCTCAAGAGCAGGGGGTGGAGCAAGCCAGGCCTCAAACCACGAGAAGCTCCAGCCCAAAATGCAGCCAAAATGCAGCCCACATCAGGGAGAATCTCAAGAGCAGGGGGTTGAGCAAGCCAGGCCTCAAACCACGAGAAGCTCCAGCCCAAAATGCAGCCAAAATGCAGCCCACGTCCAGGAGAATCTCAAGAGCAGGGGGTGGAGCAAGCCAGGCCTCAAACCACGGGAAGCTCCAGCCCAAAAGGCAGCCAAAATGCAGCCCACATCCAGGAGAATCTCAAGAGCAGGGGGTGGAGCAAGCCAGGCCTCAAACCACGAGAAGCTCCAGCCCAAGAATCAGCCAAAATGCAGCCCACATCCGGGAGAATCTCAAGAGCAGGGGGTGGAGCAAGCCAGGCCTCAAACCACGAGAAGCTCCAGCCCAAAAGGCAGCCAAAAAGCAGCCCACCTCCGGGAGAATCTCAAGAGCAGGGGGTGGAGCAAGCCAGGCCTCAAACCACGAGAAGCTCCAGCCCAAAAGGGAGCCAAAATGCAGCCCACATCCGGGAGAATCTCAAGAGCAGGGGGTGGAGCAAGGCAGGCCTCAAACCACGAGAATTTCCATCCCAAAAGGCAGCCAAAATGCAGCCCACCTCCGGGAGAATCTCAAGGGCAGGGGGTGGAGCAAGGCAGGCCCCAAACCACGAGAAGCTCCAGCCCAAAAGGCAGCCAAAATGCAGCCCACATCAGGGAGAATCTCAAGAGCAGGGGGTTGAGCAAGCCAGGCCTCAAACCACGAGAAGCTCCAGCCCAAAATGCAGCCAAAATGCAGCCCACGTCCAGGAGAATCTCAAGAGCAGGGGGTGGAGCAAGCCAGGCCTCAAACCACGGGAAGCTCCAGCCCAAAAGGCAGCCAAAATGCAGCCCACATCCGGGACAATTTCAAGAGCAGGGAGTGGAGCAAGCCAGGCCTCAAACCACGGGAAGCTCCAGCCCAAAAGGCAGCCAAAATGCAGCCCACATCCAGGAGAATCTCAAGAGCAGGGGGTGGAGCAAGCCAGGCCTCAAACCACGAGAAGCTCCAGCCCAAGAATCAGCCAAAATGCAGCCCACATCCGGGAGAATATCAAGAGCAGGGTGTGGAGCAAGCCAGGCCCCAAACCACGAGAAGCTCCAGCCCAAAAGGGAGCCAACAGACAGCCCACATCCGGGAGAATATCAAGAGCAGGGGGTGGAGCAAGCCAGGCCTCAAACCACGAGAATCTAGAGCCCAAAGGGCAGCGAAAATCCAGCCAACATCCGGGAGAATCTCAAGAGCAGGGGGTGGAGCAAGCCAGGCCTCAAACCACGAGAAGCTCCAGCCCAAAACGCAGCCAAAATGCAGCCCACATCCGGGAGAATATCAAGAGCAGGGGGTGGAGCAAGCCAGGCCTCAAACCACGAGAAGCTCCAGCCCAAAAGGCAGCCAAAATGCAGCCCACATCTGGGAGAATATCAAGAACAGGGGGTGGAGCAAGCCAGGCCTCAAACCACGAGAAGCTCCAGCCCAAAAGGCAGCCAAAATGCAGCCCACATCCGGGAGATTCTCAAGAGCAGGGGGTGGAGCAAGCCAGGCCTCAAACCACGAGAAGCTCCAGCCCAAAAGGCAGCCAAAATGCAGCCCACATCCGGGAGAATCTCAAGAGCAGGGGGTGGAGCAAGCCAGGCCTCAAACCACGAGAAGCTCCAGTCCAAAAAGCAGCCAAAATGCAGCCCACATCCGGGAAAATATCAAGAGCGGGGAGTGGAGCAAGCCAGGCCTCAAACCACGAGAAGCTCCAGCCCAAAATGCAGCCAAAATGCAGCCCACATCTGGGAGAATATCAAGAGAAGGGGGTGGAGCAAGCCAGGCCTCAAACCACGAGAATCTAGAGCCCAAAGGGCAGCGAAAATCCAGCCAACATCCGGGAGAATCTCAAGAGCAGGGGGTGCAGCAAGCCAGGCCTCAAACCACGAGAAGCTCCAGCCCAAAACGCAGCCAAAATACAGCCCACATCCGGGAGAATCTCAAGAGCAGGGGGTGGAGCAAGCCAGGCCTCAAACCACGAGAAGCTCCAGCCCAAAAGGCAGCCAAAATGCAGCCCACATCCGGGAGAATCTCAAGAGCAGGGGGTGGAGCAAGCCAGGCCTCAAACCACGAGAAGCTCCAGTCCAAAAAGCAGCCAAAATGCAGCCCACATCCGGGAAAATATCAAGAGCGGGGGGTGGAGCAAGCCAGGCCTCAAACCACGAGAAGCTCCAGCCCAAAATGCAGCCAAAATGCAGCCCACATCTGGGAGAATATCAAGAGAAGGGGGTGGAGCAAGCCAGGCCTCAAACCACGAGAAGCTCCAGCCCTAAAGGCAGCCAAAATGCAGCCCACATCCGGGAGAATCTCAAGAGCAGGGGGTGGAGCAAGCCAGGCCTCAAACCACGAGAAGCTCCAGCCCAAAAGGCAGCCAAAATGCAGCCCACATCCGGGAGAATCTCAAGAGCAGGGGGTGGAGCAAGCCAGGCCTCAAACCACGAGAAGCTCCAGCCCAAAAGGGAACCAAAATGCAGCCCACATCCGGGAGAATCTCAAGAGCAGGGGGTGGAGCAAGCCAGGCCTCAAACCACGAGAAGCTCCAGTCCAAAAACCAGCCAAAATGCAGCCCACATCCGGGAGAATATCAAGAGCGGGGGGTGGAGCAAGCCAGGCCTCAAACCACGAGAAGCTCCAGCCCAAAATGCAGCCAAAATGCAGCCCACATATGGGAGAATATCAAGAGCAGGGGGTGGAGCAAGCCAGGCCTCAAACCACGAGAAGCTCCATCCCAAAAGGCAGCCAAAATGCAGCCCACCTCTGGGAGAATATCAAGAGCAGGGGGTGGAGCAAGCCAGGCCTCAAACCACGAGAAGCTCCAGCCCAAAAGGCAGCCAAAATGCAGCCCACATCCGGGAGAATCTCAAGAGCACGGGATGGAGCAAGCCAGGCCTCAAACCATGAGAAGCTCCAGCCCAAAAGGCAGCCAAAATGCAGCCCACATCCGGGAGAATCTCAAGAGCAGGGGGTGGAGCAAGCCAGGCCTCAAACCACGAGAAGCTCCAGCCCAAAAAGGCAGCCAAAATGCAGCCCACATCCGGGAGAATATCATGGGCTGGGGGTGGAGCAAGCCAGGCCTCAAACCACGAGAATTTCCAGCCAAAATGTCAGCCAAAATGCAGCCCACATGTGGGAGAATCTCAAGAGCAGGGGGTGGAGCAAGCCAGGCCCCAAACCACGAGAAGCTCCAGCCCAAAAGGCAGCCAAAATGCAGCCCACATGCAGGAGAATCTCAAGAGCAGGGGGTTGAGCAAGCCAGGCCTCAAACCACGAGAAGCTGTAGCCCAAAGGGCAGCCAAAATGCAGCCCACATCTGGGAGAATATCAAGAGCAGGGGGTGGAGCAAGGCAGGCCTCAAACCACGAGAAGCTCCAGCCCAAAAGGCAGCCAAAATGCAGCCCACATCCAGGAGAATCTCAAGAGCAGGGGGTGGAGCAAGCCAGGCCTCAAACCACGAGAAGCTCCAGCCCAAAGGGCAGCCAAAATGCAGCCCACATCCGGGAGAATATCAAGAGCAGGGGGTGGAGCAAGCCAGGCCTCAAACCACGAGAAGCTCCAGCCCAAAATGGAGCCAAAAGACAGCCCACATCCGGGAGAATCTCAAGAGCAGGGGCTGGAGCAAGCCAGGCCTCAAACCACGAGAAGCTCCAGCCCAAATGGCAGCCAAAATGCCGCCCACATCCGGGAGAATCTCAAGAGCAGGGGGTGGAGCAAGACAGGCCTCAAACCACGATAATCTAGAGCCCAAAGGGCAGCGAAAATCCAGCCAACATCCGGGAGAATCTCAAGAGCAGGGGGTGGAGCAAGCCAGGCCTCAAACCATGAGAAGCTCCAGCCCAAAAAGAAGTCAAAATGCAGCCCACATCCGGGAGAATATCAAGAGCAGGGGGTGGAGCAAGCCAGGCCTCAAACCACGAGAAGCTCCAGCCCAAAACACAGCCAAAATACAGCCCACCTCCGGAAGAATATCAAGAGCAGGGGGTGGAGCAAGCCAGGCCTCAAACCACGAGAACCTCCAGCCCAAAGGGCAGCCAAAATGCAGCCCACATCTGGGAGAATATCAAGAGAAGGGGGTGGAGCAAGCCAGGCCTCAAACCACGAGAAGCTCCAGCCCAAAAGGCAGCCAAAATGCAGCCCACATCCGGGAGAATCTCAAGAGCACGGGATGGAGCAAGCCAGGCCTCAAACCATGAGAAGCTCCAGCCCAAAAGGCAGCCAAAATGCAGCCCACATCCGGGAGAATCTCAAGAGCAGGGGGTGGAGCAAGCCAGGCCTCAAACCACGAGAAGCTCCAGCCCAAAAAGGCAGCCAAAATGCAGCCCACATCCGGGAGAATATCATGGGCTGGGGGTGGAGCAAGCCAGGCCTCAAACCACGAGAATTTCCAGCCAAAATGTCAGCCAAAATGCAGCCCACATGTGGGAGAATCTCAAGAGCAGGGGGTGGAGCAAGCCAGGCCTCAAACCACGAGAAGCTCCAGCCCAAAAGGCAGCCAAAATGCAGCCCACATGCAGGAGAATCTCAAGAGCAGGGGGTTGAGCAAGCCAGGCCTCAAACCACGAGAAGCTGTAGCCCAAAGGGCAGCCAAAATGCAGCCCACATCTGGGAGAATATCAAGAGCAGGGGGTGGAGCAAGGCAGGCCTCAAACCACGAGAAGCTCCAGCCCAAAAGGCAGCCAAAATGCAGCCCACATCCAGGAGAATCTCAAGAGCAGGGGGTGGAGCAAGCCAGGCCTCAAACCACGAGAAGCTCCAGCCCAAAGGGCAGCCAAAATGCAGCCCACATCCGGGAGAATATCAAGAGCAGGGGGTGGAGCAAGCCAGGCCTCAAACCACGAGAAGCTCCAGCCCAAAATGGAGCCAAAAGACAGCCCACATCCGGGAGAATCTCAAGAGCAGGGGCTGGAGCAAGCCAGGCCTCAAACCACGAGAAGCTCCAGCCCAAATGGCAGCCAAAATGCCGCCCACATCCGGGAGAATCTCAAGAGCAGGGGGTGGAGCAAGACAGGCCTCAAACCACGATAATCTAGAGCCCAAAGGGCAGCGAAAATCCAGCCAACATCCGGGAGAATCTCAAGAGCAGGGGGTGGAGCAAGCCAGGCCTCAAACCATGAGAAGCTCCAGCCCAAAAAGAAGTCAAAATGCAGCCCACATCTGGGAGAATATCAAGAGCAGGGGGTGGAGCAAGCCAGGCCTCAAACCACGAGAAGCTCCAGCCCAAAACACAGCCAAAATACAGCCCACCTCCGGAAGAATATCAAGAGCAGGGGGTGGAGCAAGCCAGGCCTCAAACCACGAGAACCTCCAGCCCAAAGGGCAGCCAAAATGCAGCCCACATCTGGGAGAATATCAAGAGAAGGGGGTGGAGCAAGCCAGGCCTCAAACCACGAGAAGCTCCAGCCCAAAAGGCAGCCAAAATGCAGCCCACATCTGGGAGAATCTCAAGAGCAGGGGGTGGAGCAAGCCAGGCTTCAAACCACGAGAAGCTCCAGCCCAAAAAGGCAGCCAAAATGCAGCCCACATCCGGGAGAATATCATGGGCTGGGGGTGGAGCAAGCCAGGCCTCAAACCACGAGAATTTCCAGCCAAAATGTCAGCCAAAATGCAGCCCACATGTGGGAGAATCTCAAGAGCAGGGGGTGGAGCAAGCCAGGCCCCAAACCACGAGAAGCTCCAGCCCAAAAGGCAGCCAAAATGCAGCCCACATGCAGGAGAATCTCAAGAGCAGGGGGTTGAGCAAGCCAGGCCTCAAACCACGAGAAGCTGTAGCCCAAAGGGCAGCCAAAATGCAGCCCACATCTGGGAGAATATCAAGAGCAGGGGGTGGAGCAAGGCAGGCCTCAAACCACGAGAAGCTCCAGCCCAAAAGGCAGCCAAAATGCAGCCCACATCCAGGAGAATCTCAAGAGCAGGGGGTGGAGCAAGCCAGGCCTCAAACCACGAGAAGCTCCAGCCCAAAGGGCAGCCAAAATGCAGCCCACATCCGGGAGAATATCAAGAGCAGGGGGTGGAGCAAGCCAGGCCTCAAACCACGAGAAGCTCCAGCCCAAAATGGAGCCAAAAGACAGCCCACATCCGGGAGAATCTCAAGAGCAGGGGCTGGAGCAAGCCAGGCCTCAAACCACGAGAAGCTCCAGCCCAAATGGCAGCCAAAATGCCGCCCACATCCGGGAGAATATCAAGAGCAGGGGGTGGAGCAAGACAGGCCTCAAACCACGATAATCTAGAGCCCAAAGGGCAGCGAAAATCCAGCCAACATCCGGGAGAATCTCAAGAGCAGGGGGTGGAGCAAGCCAGGCCTCAAACCATGAGAAGCTCCAGCCCAAAAAGAAGTCAAAATGCAGCCCACATCCGGGAGAATATCAAGAGCAGGGGGTGGAGCAAGCCAGGCCTCAAACCACGAGAAGCTCCAGCCCAAAACACAGCCAAAATACAGCCCACCTCCGGAAGAATATCAAGAGCAGGGGGTGGAGCAAGCCAGGCCTCAAACCACGAGAAGCTCCAGCCCAAAGGGCAGCCAAAATGCAGCCCACATCTGGGAGAATATCAAGAGAAGGGGGTGGAGCAAGCCAGGCCTCAAACCACGAGAAGCTCCAGCCCAAAAGGCAGCCAAAATGCAGCCCACATCTGGGAGAATCTCAAGAGCAGGGGGTGGAGCAAGCCAGGCTTCAAACCACGAGAAGCTCCAGCCCAAAAGGCAGACAAAATCCAGCCCACATCCGGGAGAATCTCAAGAGCAGGGTGTGGAGCAAGCCAGGCCTCAAACCACGAGAAGCTCCAGCCCAAAAGGGAGCCAAAATGCAGCCCACATCCGGGAGAATCTCAAGAGCAGGGGGTGGAGCAAGCCAGGCCTCAAACCACGAGAAGCTCCAGTCCAAAAAGCAGCCAAAATGCAGCCCACATCCGGGAAAATATCATGAGCGGGGGGTGGAGCAAGCCAGGCCTCAAACCACGAGAAGCTCCAGCCCAAAATGCAGCCAAAATGCAGCCCACATATGGGAGAATATCAAGAGCAGGGGGTGGAGCAATCCAGGCCTCAAAGCATGAGAACCTCAAGCCCAAAAGGCAGCCAAAATGCAGCCCACATCCGGGAGAATCTCAAGAGCAGGGGGTGGAGCAAGCCAGGCCTCAAACCACGAGAATTTCCACCCCAAATGTCAGCCAAAATCCAGCCCACATCCAGGAGAATAGCAAGAGCTGGGGTTGGAGGAAGGCAGGCCTCAAAACACGAGAAGCTCCAGCCCAAAAGGCAGCCAAACTCCAGCCCATATCCGGGAGAATTTCAAAACCAGGGGATGAAGAAAGCCAGGCCTCAAACCACGAGAAGCTCCATCCCAAAAGTCAGTCAAAATGCAGCCCACCTCTGGAAGAATATCAAGAGCAGGGGGTGGAGCAAGGCAGGCCTCAAACCACGAGAAGCTCCAGCCCAAAAGGCAGCCAAAATGCAGCCCACATCCGGGAGAATCTCAAGAGCAGGGGGTGGAGCAAGCCAGGCCTCAAACCACGAGAAGCTCCAGCCCAAAAAGGCAGCCAAAATGCAGCCCACATGCGGGAGAATATCATGGGCTGGGGGTGGAGCAAGGCAGGCCTCAAACCACGAGAATTTCCAGCCCAAATGTCAGCCAAAATGCAGCCCACATCCGGGAGAATCTCAAGAGCAGGGGGTGGAGCAAGCCAGGCCCCAAACCACGAGAAGCTCCAGCCCAAAAGGCAGCCAAAATGCAGCCCACATCCGGGAGAATCTCAAGAGCAGGGGGTGGAGCAAGCCAGGCCCCAAACCATGAGAAACTCCAGCCCAAAAGGCAGCCAAAATCCAGCCCACATCCGGGAGACTCTCAAGAGCAGGGGGTCGAGCAAGACAGGCCTCAAACCACGAGAAGCTCCAGCCCAAAATGCGGTAAAAATGCAGCCCACATCAGGGATAATCTCAGGAGCAGGGGGTGGAGCAAGCCAGGCCTCAAACCACGAGAAGCTCCAGCCCAAAAGGCATCCAAACTCCAGACCAAATCCGGGAGAATTTCAAAACCAGGGGGTGGAGCAAGCCAGGCCTCAAACCACGAGAAGCTCCAGCCCAAAAGGCAGCCAAAATGCAGCCCACATCCGGGAGAATCTCAAGAGCAGGGGGTGGAGCAAGCCAGGCCTCAAACCACGAGAAGCTCCAGCCCAAAAGGCAGCCAAAATGCAGCCCACATCCGGGAGAATCTCAAGAGCAGGGGGTGGAGCAAGCCAGGCCTCAAACCACGAGAATTTCCAGCCCAAAAATGCAGCCAAAATGCAGCCCACATCCGGGAGAATATCATGGGCAGGGGGTGGAGGAAGCCAGGCCTCAAACCACGAGAAGCTCCAGCCCAAAATGCAGCCAAAATGCAGCCCACATCCAGGAGAATCTCAAGAGTAGGGGGTGGAGCAAGCCAGGCCTCAAACCACGAGAAGCTCCAGCCCAAAATGGCAACCAAAATGCAGCCCACATCCGGGAGAATCTCAAGAGCAGGGGATGGAGCACGCCAGGCCTCAAACCACGAGAAGCTCCAGACCAAAATGCAGCCAAAATGCAGCCCACATCCGGGAGAATATCATGGGCAGGGAGTGGAGCAAGCCAGGCCCCAAACCACGAGAAGCTCCAGCCCAAAAGGCAGCCAAAATGCAGCCCACATCCGGGAGAATCTCAAGAGCAGGGGGTGGAGCAAGCCAGGCCCCAAACCATGAGAAGCTCCAGCCCAAAAGGCAGCCAAAATGCAGCCCACATCCGGGAGAATCTCAAGAGCAGGGGGTGGAGCAAGCCAGGCCTCAAACCACGAGAAGCTCCAGCCCAAAATGCAGCCAAAATGCAGCCCACATCCGGGAGAATCTCAAGAGCAGGGGGTGGAGCAAGCCAGGCCTCAAACCACGAGAAGCTCCAGCCCAAAAGGCATCCAAACTCCAGACCAAATCCGGGAGAATTTCAAAACCAGGGGGTGGAGCAAGCCAGGCCTCAAACCACGAGAAGCTCCAGCCCAAAAGGCAGCCAAAATGCAGCCCACATCCGGGAGAATCTCAAGAGCAGGGGGTGGAGCAAGCCAGGCCTCAAACCACGAGAAGCTCCAGCCCAAAAGGCAGCCAAAATGCAGCCCACATCCGGGAGAATATCAAGAGCAGGGGGTGGAGCAAGCCAGGCCTCAAACCACGAGAATTTCCAGCCCAAAAATGCAGCCAAAATGCAGCCCACATCCGGGAGAATATCATGGGCAGGGGGTGGAGGAAGCCAGGCCTCAAACCACGAGAAGCTCCAGCCCAAAATGCAGCCAAAATGCAGCCCACATCCGGGAGAATCTCAAGAGTAGGGGGTGGAGCAAGCCAGGCCTCAAACCACGAGAAGCTCCAGCCCAAAATGGCAACCAAAATGCAGCCCACATCCGGGAGAATCTCAAGAGCAGGGGGTGGAGGAAGCCAGGACTCAAACCACGAGAAGCTCCAGCCCAAAATGCAGTCAAAATGCAGCCCACATCCGGGAGAATATCAAGAGCAGGGGATGGAGCAAGCCAGGCCTCAAACCACGAGAAGCTCCAGCCCAACGGGCAGCCAAAATGCAGCCCACATCCGGGAGAATCTCAAGAGCAGGGGGTGGAGCAAGGCAGGCCTCAAACCACGAGAAGCTCCAGACCAAAATGCAGCCAAAATGCAGCCCACATCCGGGAGAATATCATGGGCAGGGAGTGGAGCAAGCCAGGACTCAAACCACCAGAATCTCCAGCCCAAAAGGCAGCCAAAATCCAGCCCACATCCGGGAGAATAGCAAGAGCAGGGTGTGGAGCAAGCCAGGGCTCAAAGCATGAGAAGCTCCAGCCCAAAAGGCAGCCAAATCCAGCCCACATCTGGGAGAATATCAAGAGCAGGTGGTGGAGCAAGGCAGGCCTCAAACCACGAGAAGCTCCAGCCCAAAAAGCAGCCAAAATCCATCCCACATCCCAGAGAATCTCAATAGCAAGGGGTGGAGCAAGGCAGGCCTCAAACCACGAGAAGCTCCAGCCCAAATGGCAGCCAAAATGCCGCCCACATCCGGGA
Source organism: Rhynochetos jubatus (assembly GCA_027574665.1). Classification (NCBI taxonomy): domain Eukaryota; kingdom Metazoa; phylum Chordata; class Aves; order Eurypygiformes; family Rhynochetidae; genus Rhynochetos; species Rhynochetos jubatus. The sequence continues at coordinate 570,047 of JAQBHY010000096.1, read as the reverse complement.
GAATATCAAGAGCAGGGGGTGGAGCAAGACAGGCCTCAAACCACGAGAATCTAGAGCCCAAAGGGCAGCGAAATTCCAGCCAACATCCGGGAGAATCTCAAGAGCAGGGGGTGGAGCAAGCCAGGCCTCAAACCATGAGAAGCTCCAGCCCAAAAAGAAGTCAAAATGCAGCCCACATCTGGGAGAATATCAAGAGCAGGGGGTGGAGCAAGCCAGGCCTCAAACCACGAGAAGCTCCAGCCCAAAACGCAGCCAAAATACAGCCCACCTCCGGAAGAATATCAAGAGCAGGGGGTGGAGCAAGCCAGGCCTCAAACCACGAGAAGCTCCAGCCCAAAGGGCAGCCAAAATGCAGCCCACATCTGGGAGAATATCAAGAGAAGGGGGTGGAGCAAGGCAGGCCTCAAACCACGAGAAGCTCCAGCCCAAAAGGCAGCCAAAATGCAGCCCACATCCGGGAGAATCTCAAGAGCAGGGGGTGGAGCAAGCCAGGCCTCAAACCACGAGAAGCTCCAGCCCAAAATGCAGCCAAAATGCAGCCCACATCCGGGAGAATCTCAAGAGCAGGGGGTGGAGCAAGGCAAGCCTCAAACCACGAGAAGCTCCAGTCCAAAAAGCAGCCAAAATGCAGCCCACATCCGGGAAAATATCAAGAGCGGGGGGTGGAGCAAGCCAGGCCTCAAACCACGAGAAGCTCCAGCCGAAAGGGCAGCCAAAATGCAGCCCACAACTGGGAGAATATCAAGAGAAGGGGGTGGAGCAAGGCAGGCCTCAAACCACGAGAAGCTCCAGACCAAAATGCAGCCAAAATGCAGCCCACATCCGGGAGAATATCATGGGCAGGGGGTGGAGCAAGCCAGGACTCAAACCACGAGAATCTCCAGCCCAAAAGGCAGCCAAACTCCAGCCCACATCCGGGAGAATCTCAAGAGCAGGGGGTGGAGCAAGGCAGGCCTCAAACCACGAGAATTTCCAGCCCAAAAGGCAGCCAAAATGCAGCCCACATCCGGGAGAATCTCAAGAGCAGGGGGTGGAGCAAGCCAGGGCTCAAACCATGAGAAGCTCCAGCCCAAAAGGCAGCCAAAATGCAGCCCACCTCCGGGAGAATATCAAGAGCAGGTGGTGGAGCAAGGCAGGCCTCAAACCACGAGAAGCTCCAGCCCAAAAAGCAGCCAAAATCCAGCCCACATCCCAGAGAATCTCAATAGCAAGGGGTGGAGCAAGGCAGGCCTCAAACCACGAGAAGCTCCAGCCCAAAGGGCAGCCAAAATGCCGCCCACATCCGGGAGAATATCAAGAGCAGGGGGTGGAGCAAGACAGGCCTCAAACCACGAGAATCTAGAGCCCAAAGGGCAGCCAAAATGCAGCCCACATCCGGGAGAATCTCAAGAGCAGGGGGTGGAGCAAGCCAGGCCTCAAACCATGAGAAGCTCCAGCCCAAAAAGAAGTCAAAATGCAGCCCACATCTGGGAGAATCTCAAGAGCAGGGGTGGAGCAAGCCAGGCCTCAAACCACGAGAAGCTCCAGCCCAAAACGCAGCCAAAATACAGCCCACCTCCGGAAGAATATCAAGAGCAGGGGGTGGAGCAAGCCAGGCCTCAAACCACGAGAAGCTCCAGCCCAAAAGGCAGCCAAAATGCAGCCCACATCCGGGAGAATCTCAAGAGCAGGGGGTGGAGCAAGCCAGGCCTCAAACCACGAGAAGCTCCAGTCCAAAAAGCAGCCAAAATGCAGCCCACATCCGGGAAAATATCAAGAGCGGGGGGTGGAGCAAGCCAGGCCTCAAACCACGAGAAGCTCCAGCCCAAAATGCAGCCAAAATGCAGCCCACATATGGGAGAATATCAAGAGCAGGGGGTGGAGCAATCCAGGCCTCAAAGCATGAGGACCTCAAGCCCAAAATGCAGCCAAAATGCAGCCCACATCCAGGAGAATCTCAAGAGCAGGGGGTGGAGCAAGCCAGGCCTCAAACCACGAGAATTTCCACCCCAAATGTCAGCCAAAATCCAGCCCACATCCGGGAGAATAGCAAGAGCTGGGGTTGGAGGAAGGCAGGCCTCAAACCACGAGAAGCTCCAGCCCAAAAGGCAGCCAAACTCCAGCCCAAATCCGGGAGAATTTCAAAACCAGGGGATGAAGCAAGCCAGGCCTCAAACCTCGAGAAGCTCCAGCCCAAAAGGCAGCCAAAATGCAGCCCACATCCGGGAGAATCTCAAGAGCAGGGGGTGGAGCAAGCCAGGCCTCAAACCACGAGAAGCTCCAGCCCAAAAAGGCAGCCAAAATGCAGCCCACATCCGGGAGAATATCATGGGCTGGGGGTGGAGCAAGGCAGGCCTCAAACCACGAGAATTTCCAGCCCAAATGTCAGCCAAAATGCAGCCCACATCCGGGAGAATCTCAAGAGCAGGGGGTGGAGCAAGCCAGGCCCCAAACCACGAGAAGCTCCAGCCCAAAAGGCAGCCAAAATGCAGCCCACATCCGGGACAATCTCAAGAGCAGGGGGTGGAGCAAGCCAGGCCTCAAACCACGAGAAGCTCCAGCCCAAAAGGCAGCCAAAATGCAGCCCACATCCGGGAGAATCTCAAGAGCAGGGGGTCGAGCAAGCCAGGCCTCAAACCACGAGAATCTCCAGCCCAAAATGCAGTAAATATGCAGCCCACATCAGGGAGAATCTCAGGAGCAGGGGGTGGAGCAAGCCAGGCCTCAAACCACGAGAAGCTCCAGCCCAAAAGGCATCCAAACTCCAGACCAAATCTGGGAGAATTTCAAAACCAGGGGGTGGAGCAAGCCAGGCCTCAAAGCACGAGAAGCTCCAGCCCAAAAGGCAGCCAAAATGCAGCCCACATCCGGGAGAATCTCAAGAGCAGGGGGTGGAGCAAGCCAGGCCTCAAACCACGAGAAGCTCCAGCCCAAAAGGCAGCCAAAATGCAGCCCACATCCGGGAGAATCTCAAGAGCAGGGGGTGGAGCAAGCGAGGCCTCAAACCACGAGAATTTCCAGCCCAAAAATGCAGCCAAAATGCAGCCCACATCCGGGAGAATATCATGGGCAGGGGGTGGAGGAAGCCAGGCCTCAAACCACGAGAAGCTCCAGCCCAAAATGCAGCCATAATGCAGCCCACATCCGGGAGAATCTCAAGAGCAGGGGGTGGAGCAAGCCAGGCCTCAAACCACGAGAAGCTCCAGCCCAAAATGGCAACCAAAATGCAGCCCACATCAGGGAGAATCTCAAGAGCAGGGGGTGGAGGAAGCCAGGACTCAAACCACGAGAAGCTCCAGCCCAAAATGCAGCCAAAATGCAGCCCACATCCGGGAGAATATCAAGAGCAGGGGATGGAGCAAGGCACGCCTCAAACCACGAGAAGCTCCAGCCCAAAAGGCAGCCAAAATGCAGCCCACATCCGGGAGAATAGCAAGAGCAGGGGGTGGAGCAAGCCAGGCCTCAAACCACGAGAAGCTCCATGCCCAAAATGCAGCTAAACTCCAGCCCACATCCGGGAGAATTTCAAGAGCAGGGGATGGAGCAAGGCAGGCCTCAAACCACGAGAAGCTCCAGCCCAAAAGGCAGCCAAAATGCAGCCCACATCCGGGAGAATCTCAAGAGCAGGGGGTGGAGCAAGCCAGGGCTCAAACCATGAGAAGCTCCAGCCCAAAAGGCAGCCAAATCCAGCCCACATCCGGGAGAATATCAAGAGCAGGTGGTGGAGCAAGGCAGGCCTCAAACCACGAGAAGCTCCAGCCCAAAAAGCAGCCAAAATCCAGCCCACATCCCAGAGAATCTCAATAGCAAGGGGTGGAGCAAGGCAGGCCTCAAACCACGAGAAGCTCCAGCCCAAAGGGCAGCCAAAATGCAGCCCACATCTGGGAGAATATCAAGAGAAGGGGGTGGAGCAAGGCAGGCCTCAAACCACGAGAAGCTCCAGCCCAAAAGGCAGCCAAAATGCAGCCCACATCCGGGAGAATTTCAAGAGCAGGGGGTGGAGCAAGCCAGGCCTCAAACCACGAGAAGCTCCAGCCCAAAAGGGAGCCAAAATGCAGCCCACATCCGGGAGAATCTCAAGAGCAGGGGGTGGAGCAAGCCAGGCCTCAAACCACGAGAATTTCCACCCCAAATGTCAGCCAAAATCCAGCCCACATCCGGGAGAATAGCAAGAGCTGGGGTTGGAGGAAGGCAGGCCTCAAACCACGAGAAGCTCCATCCCAAAATGCAGCCAAACTCCAGCCCAAATCCGGGAGAATTTCAAAACCAGGGGATGAAGCAAGCCAGGCCTCAAACCACGAGAAGCTCCAGCCCAAAAGGCAGCCAAAATGCAGCCCACATCCGGGAGAATCTCAAGAGCAGGGGGTGGAGCAAGCCAGGCCTCAAACCACGAGAAGCTCCAGCCCAAAAAGGCAGCCAAAATGCAGACCACATCCGGGAGAATATCATGGGCTGGGGGTGGAGCAAGGCAGGCCTCAAACCACGAGAATTTCCAGCCCAAATGTCAGCCAAAATGCAGCCCACATCCGGGAGAATCTCAAGAGCAGGGGGTGGAGCAAGCCAGGCCCCAAACCACGAGAAGCTCCAGCCCAAAAGGCAGCCAAAATGCAGCCCACATCCGGGACAATCTCAAGAGCAGGGGGTGGAGCAAGCCAGGCCCCAAACCACGAGAAGCTCCAGCCCAAAAGGCAGCCAAAATGCAGCCCACATCCGGGACAATCTCAAGAGCAGGGGGTGGAGCAAGCCAGGCCCCAAACCACGAGAAGCTCCAGCCCAAAATGCAGTAAAAATGCAGCCCACATCAGGGAGAATCTCAGGAGCAGGGGGTGGAGCAAGCCAGGCCTCAAACCACGAGAAGCTCCAGCCCAAAAGGCATCCAAACTCCAGACCAAATCCGGGAGAATTTCAAAACCAGGGGGTGGAGCAAGCCAGGCCTCAAACCACGAGAAGCTCCAGCCCAAAAGGCAGCCAAAATGCAGCCCACATCCGGGAGAATCTCAAGAGTAGGGGGTGGAGCAAGCCAGGCCTCAAACCACGAGAAGCTCCAGCCCAAAATGGCAACCAAAATGCAGCCCACATCCGGGAGAATCTCAAGAGCAGGGGGTGGAGGAAGCCAGGACTCAAACCACGAGAAGCTCCAGCCCAAAATGCAGCCAAAATGCAGCCCACATCCGGGAGAATATCAAGAGCAGGGGATGGAGCAAGCCAGGCCTCAAACCACGAGAAGCTCCAGCCCAACAGACAGCCAAAATGCAGCCCACATCCGGGAGAATCTCAAGAGCAGGGGGTGGAGCAAGGCAGGCCTCAAACCACGAGAAGCTCCAGACCAAAATGCAGCCAAAATCCAGCCCACATCCGGGAGAATAGCAAGAGCAGGGTGTGGAGCAAGCCAGGGCTCAAAGCATGAGAAGCTCCAGCCCAAAAGGCAGCCAAATCCAGCCCACATCTGGGAGAATATCAAGAGCAGGTGGTGGAGCAAGGCAGGCCTCAAACCACGAGAAGCTCCAGCCCAAAAAGCAGCCAAAATCCATCCCACATCCCAGAGAATCTCAATAGCAAGGGGTGGAGCAAGGCAGGCCTCAAACCACGAGAAGCTCCAGCCCAAATGGCAGCCAAAATGCCGCCCACATCCGGGAGAATATCAAGAGCAGGGGGTGGAGCAAGACAGGCCTCAAACCACGAGAATCTAGAGCCCAAAGGGCAGCGAAAATCCAGCCAACATCCGGGAGAATCTCAAGAGCAGGGGGTGGAGCAAGCCAGGGCTCAAACCATGAGAAGCTCCAGCCCAAAAAGAAGTCAAAATGCAGCCCACATCTGGGAGAATATCAAGAGCAGGGGGTGGAGCAAGCCAGGCCTCAAACCACGAGAAGCTCCAGCCCAAAACGCAGCCAAAATACAGCCCACCTCCGGAAGAATATCAAGAGCAGGGGGTGGAGCAAGCCAGGCCTCAAACCACGAGAAGCTCCAGCCCAAAGGGCAGCCAAAATGCAGCCCACATCTGGGAGAATATCAAGAGAAGGGGGTGGAGCAAGGCAGGCCTCAAACCACGAGAAGCTCCAGCCCAAAAGGCAGCCAAAATGCAGCCCACATCCGGGAGAATCTCAAGAGCAGGGGGTGGAGCAAGCCAGGCCTCAAACCACGAGAAGCTCCAGCCCAAAATGCAGCCAAAATGCAGCCCACATCCGGGAGAATCTCAAGAGCAGGGGGTGGAGCAAGGCAAGCCTCAAACCACGAGAAGCTCCAGTCCAAAAAGCAGCCAAAATGCAGCCCACATCCGGGAAAATATCAAGAGCGGGGGGTGGAGCAAGCCAGGCCTCAAACCACGAGAAGCTCCAGCCCAAAGGGCAGCCAAAATGCAGCCCACATCTGGGAGAATATCAAGAGAAGGGGGTGGAGCAAGGCAGGCCTCAAACCACGAGAAGCTCCAGACCAAAATGCAGCCAAAATGCAGCCCACATCCGGGAGAATATCATGGGCAGGGGGTGGAGCAAGCCAGGACTCAAACCACGAGAATCTCCAGCCCAAAAGGCAGCCAAACTCCAGCCCACATCCGGGAGAATCTCAAGAGCAGGGGGTGGAGCAAGGCAGGCCTCAAACCACGAGAATTTCCAGCCCAAAAGGCAGCCAAAATGCAGCCCACATCCGGGAGAATCTCAAGAGCAGGGGGTGGAGCAAGCCAGGGCTCAAACCATGAGAAGCTCCAGCCCAAAAGGCAGCCAAAATGCAGCCCACATCCGGGAGAATATCAAGAGCAGGTGGTGGAGCAAGGCAGGCCTCAAACCACGAGAAGCTCCAGCCCAAAAAGCAGCCAAAATCCAGCCCACATCCCAGAGAATCTCAATAGCAAGGGGTGGAGCAAGGCAGGCCTCAAACCACGAGAAGCTCCAGCCCAAAGGGCAGCCAAAATGCCGCCCACATCCGGGAGAATATCAAGAGCAGGGGGTGGAGCAAGACAGGCCTCAAACCACGAGAATCTAGAGCCCAAAGGGCAGCCAAAATGCAGCCCACATCCGGGAGAATCTCAAGAGCAGGGGGTGGAGCAAGCCAGGCCTCAAACCATGAGAAGCTCCAGCCCAAAAAGAAGTCAAAATGCAGCCCACATCTGGGAGAATCTCAAGAGCAGGGGTGGAGCAAGCCAGGCCTCAAACCACGAGAAGCTCCAGCCCAAAACGCAGCCAAAATACAGCCCACCTCCGGAAGAATATCAAGAGCAGGGGGTGGAGCAAGCCAGGCCTCAAACCACGAGAAGCTCCAGCCCAAAAGGCAGCCAAAATGCAGCCCACATCCGGGAGAATCGCAAGAGCAGGGGGTGGAGCAAGCCAGGCCTCAAACCACGAGAAGCTCCAGTCCAAAAAGCAGCCAAAATGCAGCCCACATCCGGGAAAATATCAAGAGCGGGGGGTGGAGCAAGCCAGGCCTCAAACCACGAGAAGCTCCAGCCCAAAATGCAGCCAAAATGCAGCCCACATATGGGAGAATATCAAGAGCAGGGGGTGGAGCAATCCAGGCCTCAAAGCATGAGGACCTCAAGCCCAAAATGCAGCCAAAATGCAGCCCACATCCAGGAGAATCTGAAGAGCAGGGGGTGGAGCAAGCCAGGCCTCAAACCACGAGAATTTCCACCCCAAATGTCAGCCAAAATCCAGCCCACATCCGGGAGAATAGCAAGAGCTGGGGTTGGAGGAAGGCAGGCCTCAAACCACGAGAAGCTCCAGCCCAAAAGGCAGCCAAACTCCAGCCCAAATCCGGGAGAATTTCAAAACCAGGGGATGAAGCAAGCCAGGCCTCAAACCTCGAGAAGCTCCAGCCCAAAAGGCAGCCAAAATGCAGCCCACATCCGGGAGAATCTCAAGAGCAGGGGGTGGAGCAAGCCAGGCCTCAAACCACGAGAAGCTCCAGCCCAAAAAGGCAGCCAAAATGCAGCCCACATCCGGGAGAATATCATGGGCTGGGGGTGGAGCAAGCCAGGCCTCAAACCACGAGAATTTCCAGCCCAAATGTCAGCCAAAATGCAGCCCACATCCGGGAGAATCTCAAGAGCAGGGGGTGGAGCAAGCCAGGCCCCAAACCACGAGAAGCTCCAGCCCAAAAGGCAGCCAAAATGCAGCCCACATCCGGGACAATCTCAAGAGCAGGGGGTGGAGCAAGCCAGGCCTCAAACCACGAGAAGCTCCAGCCCAAAAGGCAGCCAAAATGCAGCCCACATCCGGGAGAATCTCAAGAGCAGGGGGTCGAGCAAGCCAGGCCTCAAACCACGAGAAGCTCCAGCCCAAAATGCAGTAAAAATGCAGCCCACATCAGGGAGAATCTCAGGAGCAGGGGGTGGAGCAAGCCAGGCCTCAAACCACGAGAAGCTCCAGCCCAAAAGGCATCCAAACTCCAGACCAAATCCGGGAGAATTTCAAAACCAGGGGGTGGAGCAAGCCAGGCCTCAAACCACGAGAAGCTCCAGCCCAAAAGGCAGCCAAAATGCAGCCCACATCCGGGAGAATCTCAAGAGCAGGGGGTGGAGCAAGCCAGGCCTCAAACCACGAGAAGCTCCAGCCCAAAAGGCAGCCAAAATGCAGCCCACATCCGGGAGAATCTCAAGAGCAGGGGGTGGAGCAAGCGAGGCCTCAAACCACGAGAATTTCCAGCCCAAAAATGCAGCCAAAATGCAGCCCACATCCGGGAGAATATCATGGGCAGGGGGTGGAGGAAGCCAGGCCTCAAACCACGAGAAGCTCCAGGCCACAATGCAGCCAAAATGCAGCCCACATCCGGGAGAATCTCAAGAGCAGGGGGTGGAGCAAGCCAGGCCTCAAACCACGAAAAGCTCCAGCCCAAAAGGCAGCCAAAATGCAGCCCACATCCGGGAGAATCTCAAGAGCAGGGGGTGGAGCAAGCCAGGCCTCAAACCACGAGAAGCTCCAGCCCAAAATGGCAACCAAAATGCAGCCCACATCAGGGAGAATCTCAAGAGCAGGGGGTGGAGGAAGCCAGGCCTCAAACCACGAGAAGCTCCAGCCCAAAATGCAGCCAAAATGCAGCCCACATCCGGGAGAATATCAAGAGCAGGGGATGGAGCAAGGCACGCCTCAAACCACGAGAAGCTCCAGGCCAAAAGGCAGCCAAAATGCAGCCCACATCCGGGAGAATAGCAAGAGCAGGGGGTGGAGCAAGCCAGGCCTCAAACCACGAGAAGCTCCATGCCCAAAATGCAGCTAAACTCCAGCCCACATCCGGGAGAATTTCAAGAGCAGGGGATGGAGCAAGGCAGGCCTCAAACCACGAGAAGCTCCAGCCCAAAAGGCAGCCAAAATGCAGCCCACATCCGGGAGAATCTCAAGAGCAGGGGGTGGAGCAAGCCAGGGCTCAAACCATGAGAAGCTCCAGCCCAAAAGGCAGCCAAATCCAGCCCACATCCGGGAGAATATCAAGAGCAGGTGGTGGAGCAAGGCAGGCCTCAAACCACGAGAAGCTCCAGCCCAAAAAGCAGCCAAAATCCAGCCCACATCCCAGAGAATCTCAATAGCAAGGGGTGGAGCAAGGCAGGCCTCAAACCACGAGAAGCTCCAGCCCAAAGGGCAGCCAAAATGCAGCCCACATCTGGAAGAATATCAAGAGAAGGGGGTGGAGCAAGGCAGGCCTCAAACCACGAGAAGCTCCAGCCCAAAAGGCAGCCAAAATGCAGCCCACATCCGGGAGAATTTCAAGAGCAGGGGGTGGAGCAAGCCAGGCCTCAAACCACGAGAAGCTCCAGCCCAAAAGGGAGCCAAAATGCAGCCCACATCCGGGAGAATCTCAAGAGCAGGGGGTGGAGCAAGCCAGGCCTCAAACCACGAGAATTTCCACCCCAAATGTCAGCCAAAATCCAGCCCACATCCGGGAGAATAGCAAGAGCTGGGGTTGGAGGAAGGCAGGCCTCAAACCACGAGAAGCTCCAGCCCAAAAGGCAGCCAAACTCCAGCCCAAATCCGGGAGAATTTCAAAACCAGGGGATGAAGCAAGCCAGGCCTCAAACCACGAGAAGCTCCAGCCCAAAAGGCAGCCAAAATGCAGCCCACATCCGGGAGAATCTCAAGAGCAGGGGGTGGAGCAAGCCAGGCCTCAAACCACGAGAAGCTCCAGCCCAAAAAGGCAGCCAAAATGCAGACCACATCCGGGAGAATATCATGGGCTGGGGGTGGAGCAAGGCAGGCCTCAAACCACGAGAATTTCCAGCCCAAATGTCAGCCAAAATGCAGCCCACATCCGGGAGAATCTCAAGAGCAGGGGGTGGAGCAAGCCAGGCCCCAAACCACGAGAAGCTCCAGCCCAAAAGGCAGCCAAAATGCAGCCCACATGCGGGAGAATCTCAAGAGCAGGGGGTGGAGCAAGCCAGGCCCCAAACCACGAGAAGCTCCAGCCCAAAAGGCAGCCAAAATGCAGCCCACATCCGGGACAATCTCAAGAGCAGGGGGTGGAGCAAGCCAGGCCCCAAACCACGAGAAGCTCCAGCCCAAAATGCAGTAAAAATGCAGCCCACATCAGGGAGAATCTCAGGAGCAGGGGGTGGAGCAAGCCAGGCCTCAAACCACGAGAAGCTCCAGCCCAAAAGGCATCCAAACTCCAGACCAAATCCGGGAGAATTTCAAAACCAGGGGGTGGAGCAAGCCAGGCCTCAAACCACGAGAAGCTCCAGCCCAAAAGGCAGCCAAAATGCAGCCCACATCCGGGAGAATCTCAAGAGCAGGGGGTGGAGCAAGCCAGGCCTCAAACCACGAGAATTTCCAGCCCAAAAATGCAGCCAAAATGCAGCCCACATCCGGGAGAATATCATGGGCAGGGGGTGGAGGAAGCCAGGCCTCAAACCACGAGAAGCTCCAGCCCAAAATGCAGCCAAAATGCAGCCCACATCCGGGAGAATCTCAAGAGTAGGGGGTGGAGCAAGCCAGGCCTCAAACCACGAAAAGCTCCAGCCCAAAAGGCAGCCAAAATGCAGCCCACATCCGGGAGAATCTCAAGAGCAGGGGGTGGAGGAAGCCAGGCCTCAAACCACGAGAAGCTCCAGCCCAAAATGGCAACCAAAATGCAGCCCACATCCGGGAGAATCTCAAGAGCAGGGGGTGGAGGAAGCCAGGACTCAAACCACGAGAAGCTCCAGCCCAAAAGGCAGCCAAAATGCAGCCCACATCCGGGAGAATCTCAAGAGCAGGGGGTGGAGCAAGCCAGGCCTCAAACCACGAGAAGCTCTATGCCCAAAATGCAGCTAAACTCCAGCCCACATCCCAGAGAATCTCAATAGCAAGGGGTGGAGCAAGGCAGGCCTCAAACCACGAGAAGCTGCAGCCCAAAAAGCAGCCAAAATGCAGCCTACATGCAGGAGAATCTCAAGAGCAGGGGGTGGAGCAAGCCAGGCCTCAAACCATGAGAAGCTCCAGCCCAATAGGCAGATAAAATGCAGCCCACATCCGGGAGAATCTCAAGAGCAGGGGGTGGAGCAAGCCAGGCCTCAAACCATGAGAAGCTCCAGCCCAATAGGCAGATAAAATGCAGCCCACATCCGGGAGAATCTCAAGAGCAGGGGGTGGAGCAAGCCAGGCCTCAAACCACGAGAAGCTCCAGCCCAAAAGGCAGCCAAAATGCAGCCCACATCCAGGAGAATCTCAAGAGCAGGGGGTGGAGCAAGCCAGGCCTCAGACCACGAGAATCTCCAGCCCAAAAGGCAGCCAAAATGCAGCCCACATCCGGGAGAATCTCAAGAGCAGGGGGTGGAGCAAGCGAGGCCTCAAACCACGAGAATTTCCAGCCCGAAAAGGCAGCCAAAATGCAGCCCACATCCGGGAGAATATCAAGAGCAGGGGGTGGAGCAAGACAGGCCTCAAACCACGAGAATCTAGAGCCCAAAGAGCAGCGAAAATCCAGCCAACATCCGGGAGAATCTCAAGAGCAGGGGGTGGAGCAAGCCAGGCCTCAAACCATGAGAAGCTCCAGCCCAAAAAGAAGTCAAAATGCAGCCCACATCTGGGAGAATATCAAGAGCAGGGGGTGGAGCAAGCCAGGCCTCAAACCACGAGAAGCTCCAGCCCAAAACGCAGCCAAAATACAGCCCACCTCCGGAAGAATATCAAGAGCAGGGGGTGGAGCAAGCCAGGCCTCAAACCACGAGAAGCTCCAGCCCAAAGGGCAGCCAAAATGCAGCCCACATCTGGGAGAATATCAAAAGAAGGGGGTGGAGCAAGCCAGGCCTCAAACCACGAGAAGCTCCATCCCAAAAGGCAGCCAAAATGCAGCCCACCTCTGGAAGAATATCAAGAGCAGGGGGTGGAGCAAGGCAGGCCTCAAACCACGAGAAGCTCCAGCCCAAAAGGCAGCCAAAATGCAGCCCACATCCGGGAGAATCTCAAGAGCAGGGGGTGGAGCAAGCCAGGCCTCAAACCACGAGAAGCTCCAGCCCAAAAAGGCAGCCAAAATGCAGCCCACATCCGGGAGAATCTCAAGGGCTGGGGGTGGAGCAAGGCAGGCCTCAAACCACGAGAATTTCCAGCCCAAATGTCAGCCAAAATGCAGCCCACATCCAGGAGAATCTCAAGAGCAGGGGGTGGAGCAAGCCAGGCCCCAAACCACGAGAAGCTCCAGCCCAAAAGGCAGCCAAAATGCAGCCCACATCCGGGACAATCTCAAGAGCAGGGCATGGAGCAAGGCACGCCTCAAACCACGAGAAGCTCCAGCCCAAAAGGCAGCCAAAATCCAGCCCACATCCGGGAGAATCTCAAGAGCAGGAAATGGAGAAAGCCAGGCCTCAAAGCACGAGAAGCTCCAGCCCAAAAGGCAGCCAAAATGCAGCCCACATCCGGGAGAATATCATGGGCAGGGAGTGGAGCAAGCCAGGACTCAAACCACGAGAATCTCCAGCCCAAAAGGCAGCCAAAATCCAGCCCACATCCGGGAGAATATCAAGAGCAGGGTGTGGAGCAAGCCAGGCCTCAAACCACGAGAAGCTCCAGCCCAAAAGGCAGCCAAACTCCAGCCCACATCCGGGAGAATCTCAAGAGCAGGGGGTGGAGCAAGGCAGGCCTCAAACCACGAGAAGCTCCATGCCCAAAATGCAGCTAAACTCCAGCCCACATCCGGGAGAATTTCAAGAGCAGGGGATGGAGCAAGGCAGGCCTCAAACCACGAGAAGCTGCAGCCCAAAATGCAGCCAAAATGCAGCCTACATGCAGGAGAATCTCAAGAGCAGGGGGTGGAGCAAGCCAGGCCTCAAACCACGAGAAGCTCCAGCCCAAAATGCAGCCAAAATGCAGCCCACATCCGGGAGAATATCAAGAGCAGGGGGTGGAGCAAGCCAGGCCTCAAAGCATGAGAAGCTCCAGCCCAAAAGGCAGCCAAAATGCAGCCCACATCCGGGAGAATCTCAAGAGCAGGGGGTGGAGCAAGCCAGGCCTCAAACCACGAGAAGCTCCAGCCCAAATGTCAGCCAAAATCCAGCCCACATCCGGGAGAATAGCAAGAGCTGGGGTTGGAGCAAGCCAGGCCTCAAACCACGAGAAGCTCCAGCCCAAAAGGCAGCCAAAACGCAGCCCACATCTGGGAGAATCTCAAGAGCAGGGGGTGGAGCAAGCCAGGCCTCAAACCACGAGAAGCTCCAGCCCAAAAAGCAGCCAAAATGCAGCCCACATCCGGGAGAATATCAAGAGCAGGGGGTGGAGCAAGCCAGGCCTCAAACCACGAGAAGCTCCAGCCCAAAAGTAGGAAAAACACAGCCCACATCCGTGAGAATCTCAAGAGCAGGGGCTGGAGCAAGGCAGGCCTCAAACCACGAGAAGCTCCAGCCCAAAATGCAGCCGAAATCCAGCCCACATCCGGGAGAATCTCAAGAGCAGGGGGTGGAGCAAGCCAGGCCTCAAACCACGAGAAACTCCAGCCCAAAAAGGCAGCCAAAATGCAGCCCACATCCGAGAGAATCCCAAGAGCAGGGGGTGGAGCAAGCCAGGCCTCAAACCTCGAGAAGCTCCAGCCCAAAAGGCAGCCAAAATGCAGCCCACATCCGGGAGAATCTCAAGAGCAGGGGGTGGAGCAAGCCAGGCCTCAAACCACGAGAATTTCCAGCCCAAAAAGGCAGCCAAAATGCAGCCCACATCCGGGAGAATCTCAAGAGCGGTGGGTGGAGCAAGCCAGGCCTCAAACCACGAGAAGCTCCAGCCCAAAAGGCAGCCAAAATGCAGCCCACGTCCGGGAGAATCTCAAGAGCAGGGGGTGGAGCAAGCCAGGCCTCAGACCACGAGAATCTCCAGCCCAAAAGGCAGCCAAAATCCAGCCCACATCCGGGAGAATCTCAAGAGCAGGGGGTGGAGCAAGCCAGGCCTCAAACCACGAGAAGCTCCAGCCCAAAAGGCAGCCAAAATGCAGCCCACATCCCGGAGAATCTCAAGAGTAGGGGGTGGAGCAAGCCAGGCCTCAAACCACGAAAAGCTCCAGCCCAAAAGGCAGCCAAAATGCAGCCCACATCCGGGAGAATCTCAAGAGCAGGGGGTGGAGCAAGCCAGGCCACAAACCACGAGAAGCTCCAGCCCAAAATGCAGCCAAAATGCAGCCCACATCCGGGAGAATATCAAGAGCAGGGGATGGAGCAAGGCACGCCTCAAACCACGAGAAGCTCCAGCCCAAAAGGCAGCCAAACTCCAGCCCACATCCGGGAGAATCTCAAGAGCAGGGGGTGGAGCAAGCCAGGCCTCAAACCACGAGAAGCTCCATGCCCAAAATGCAGCTAAACTCCAGCCCACATCCGGGAGAATTTCAAGAGCAGGGGATGGAGCAAGGCAGGCCTCAAACCACGAGAATTTCCAGCCCAAAAGGCAGCCAAAATGCAGCCCACATCCGGGAGAATCTCAAGAGCAGGGGGTGGAGCAAGCCAGGCCTCAAACCACGAGAAGCTCCAGCCCAAAATGCAGCCAATTCCAGCCCACGTCCGGGAGAATATCAAGAGCAGGTGGTGGACAAGCCAGGCCTCAAACCACGAGAAGCTCCAGCCCAAAGAGCAAACAAAATGCAGCCCACATCTGGGAGAATATCAGGAGCAGGGGGTGGAGCCAGCCATGCCCCAAACCACGAGAAGCTTCAGCCCAAAAGGCAGCCAAAATGCAGCCCACATCCGGGAGAATCTCAAGAGCAGGGGGTGGAGCAAGGCAGGCCTCAAACCATGAGAAGCTCCAGCCCAAAATGCAGCCAAAATGCAGCCCACATCCGGGAGAATATCAAGAGCAGGGGGTGTAGCAAGCCAGGCCTCAAACCATGAGAAGCTCCAGCCCAAAAGGCAGCCAAAATGCAGCCCACATCCGGGAGAATCTCAAGAGCAGGGGGTGGAGCAAGCCAGGCCTCAAACCATGAGAAGCTCCAGCCCAAAATGCAGCCAAAATGCAGCCCACATCCGGGAGAATCTCAAGAGCAGGGGGTGGAGCAAGCCAGGCCTCAAACCACGAGAAGCTCCAGCCCAAAAAGCAGCCAAAATGCAGCCCACATCCAGGAAAATATCAAGAGCAGGGGGTGGAGCAAGCCAGGCCTCAAACCACGAGAAGCTCCAGCCCAAAATGCAGCCAAAATGCAGCCCACATCCGGGAGAATCTCAAGAGCAGGGGGTGGAGCAAGACAGGCCTCAAAGCATGAGAAGCTCCAGCCCAAAAGGCAGCCAAAATGCAGCCCACATCCGGGAGAATCTCAAGAGCAGGGGGTGGAGCAAGCCAGGCCTCAAACCACGAGAAGCTCCACCCCAAATGTCAGCCAAAATCCAGCCCACATCCGGGAGAATAGCAAGAGCTGGGGTTGGAGCAAGGCAGGCCTGAAACCACGAGAAGCTCCAGCCCAAAAGGCACCCAAAATGCAGCCCACATCCGGGAGAATCTCAAGAGCAGGGAGTGGAGCAAGCCAGGCCTCAAACCACGAGAAGCTCCAGCCCAAAAGGTAGGAAAAACACAGCCCACATCCGGGAGAATCTCAAGAGCAGGGGCTGGAGCAAGGCAGGCCTCAAACCACGAGAAGCTCCAGCCCAACATGCAGCCAAAATGCAGCCCACATCCGGGAGAATCTCAAGAGCAGGGGGTGGAGCAAGCCAGGCCTCAAACCACGAGAAACTCCAGCCCAAAATGCAGCCAAAATGCAGCCCACATCCGGGAGAATCTCAAGAGCAGGGGGTTGAGCAAGCCAGGCCTCAAAGCACGAGAAGCTCCAGCCCAAAAGGCAGCCAAAATGCAGCCCACATCCGAGAGAATCTCAAGAGCAGGGGGTGGAGCAAGCCAGGCTTCAAACCACGAGAATTTCCAGCCCAAAAAGGCAGCCAAAATGCAGCCCACATCCGGGAGAATATCATGGGCAGGGGGTGGAGGAAGCCAGGCCTCAAAGCACGAGAAGCTCCAGCCCAAAATGCAGCCAAAATGCAGCCCACATCCGGGAGAATATCAAGAGCAGGGGATGGAGCAAGGCACGCCTCAAACCACGAGAAGCTCCAGCCCAAAAGGCAGCCAAAATGCAGCCCACATCCGGGAGAATCTCAAGAGCAGGGGGTGGAGCAAGCCAGGCCCCAAAGCACGAGAAGCTCCAGCCCAAAATGCACTCAAAATGCAGCCCACATCCAGGAGAAAATCAAGAGCAGGAGGTGGAGCAAGGCAGGCCTCAAACCACGAGAAGCTCCTGCCCAAAAGAAAGCCAAAATGCAGCCCACATCCAGGAGAATCTCAAGAGCAGGGAGTGGAGCAAGCCAGCCCCCAAACCACGAGAAGCTCCAGCCCAAAATGTAGTCAAAATGCAGCCCACATCCGGGAGAATCTCAAGAGCAGGGGGTGGAGCAAGCCAGGCCACAAACCACGAGAAGCTCCAGCCCAAAATGCAGCCAAAATGCAGCCCACATCCGGGAGAATATCAAGAGCAGGGGATGGAGCAAGGCACGCCTCAAACCACGAGAAGCTCCAGCCCAAAAGGCAGCCAAACTCCAGCCCACATCCAGGAGAATCTCAAGAGCAGGGGGTGGAGCAAGCCAGGCCTCAAACCACGAGAAGCTCCATGCCCAAAATGCAGCTAAACTCCAGCCCACATCCGGGAGAATTTCAAGAGCAGGGGATGGAGCAAGGCAGGCCTCAAACCACGAGAATTTCCAGCCCAAAAGGCAGCCAAAATGCAGCCCACATCCGGGAGAATCTCAAGAGCAGGGGGTGGAGCAAGCCAGGGCTCAAACCATGAGAAGCTCCAGCCCAAAATGCAGCCAATTCCAGCCCACGTCCGGGAGAATATCAAGAGCAGGTGGTGGACAAGCCAGGCCTCAAACCACGAGAAGCTCCAGCCCAAAGAGCAAACAAAATGCAGCCCACATCTGGGAGAATATCAGGAGCAGGGGGTGGAGCCAGCCATGCCCCAAACCACGAGAAGCTTCAGCCCAAAAGGCAGCCAAAATGCAGCCCACATCCGGGAGAATCTCAAGAGCAGGGGGTGGAGCAAGGCAGGCCTCAAACCATGAGAAGCTCCAGCCCAAAATGCAGCCAAAATGCAGCCCACATCCGGGAGAATATCAAGAGCAGGGGGTGTAGCAAGCCAGGCCTCAAACCATGAGAAGCTCCAGCCCAAAAGGCAGCCAAAATGCAGCCCACATCCGGGAGAATCTCAAGAGCAGGGGGTGGAGCAAGCCAGGCCTCAAACCATGAGAAGCTCCAGCCCAAAATGCAGCCAAAATGCAGCCCACATCCGGGAGAATCTCAAGAGCAGGGGGTGGAGCAAGCCAGGCCTCAAACCACGAGAAGCTCCAGCCCAAAAAGCAGCCAAAATGCAGCCCACATCCAGGAAAATATCAAGAGAAGGGGGTGGAGCAAGCCAGGCCTCAAACCACGAGAAGCTCCAGCCCAAAATGCAGCCAAAATGCAGCCCACATCCGGGAGAATATCAAGAGCAGGGGGTGGAGCAAGCCAGGCCTCAAAGCATGAGAAGCTCCAGCCCAAAAGGCAGCCAAAATGCAGCCCACATCCGGGAGAATCTCAAGAGCAGGGGGTGGAGCAAGCCAGGCCTCAAACCACGAGAAGCTCCACCCCAAATGTCAGCCAAAATCCAGCCCACATCCGGGAGAATAGCAAGAGCTGGGGTTTGAGCAAGGCAGGCCTCAAACCACGAGAAGCTCCAGCCCAAAAGGCACCCAAAATGCAGCCCACATCCGGGAGAATCTCAAGAGCAGGGAGTGGAGCAAGCCAGGCCTCAAACCACGAGAAGCTCCAGCCCAAAAGGTAGGAAAAACACAGCCCACATCCGGGAGAATCTCAAGAGCAGGGGGTGGAGCAAGCCAGGCCTCAAACCACGAGAAGCTCCAGCCCAACATGCAGCCAAAATGCAGCCCACATCCGGGAGAATCTCAAGAGCAGGGGGTGGAGCAAGCCAGGCCTCAAACCACGAGAAACTCCAGCCCAAAATGCAGCCAAAATGCAGCCCACATCCGGGAGAATCTCAAGAGCAGGGGGTTGAGCAAGCCAGGCCTCAAAGCACGAGAAGCTCCAGCCCAAAAGGCAGCCAAAATGCAGCCCACATCCGAGAGAATCTCAAGAGCAGGGGGTGGAGCAAGCCAGGCCTCAAACCACGAGAATTTCCAGCCCAAAAAGGCAGCCAAAATGCAGCCCACATCCGGGAGAATATCATGGGCAGGGGGTGGAGGAAGCCAGGCCTCAAACCATGAGAAGCTCCAGCCCAAAATGCAGCCAAAATGCAGCCCACATCCGGGAGAATCTCAAGAGCAGGGGGTGGAGCAAGCCAGGCCTCAAACCATGAGAAGCTCCAGCCCAAAAGGCAGCCAAAATGCAGCCCACATCCGGGAGAATCTCAAGAGCAGGGGGTGGAGCAAGCCAGGCCTCAGACCACGAGAAGCTCCAGCCCAAAATGCAGCCAAAATCCAGCCCACATCCGGGAGAATCTCAAGAGCAGGGCGTGGAGCAAGCCAGGCCTCAAACCACGAGAAGCTCCAGACCAAAATGCAGCCAAAATGCAGCCCACATCCGGGAGAATCTCAAGAGCAGGGGGTGGAGCAAGCCAGGCCTCAAACCACGAGAAGCTCCAGCCCAAGAATCATCCAAAATGCAGCCCACATCCGGGAGAATCTCAAGAGCAGGGGGTGGAGCAAGCCAGGCCTCAAACCACGAGAAGCTCCAGCCCAACAGGCAGCCAAAATTCAGCCCACATCTGGGAGAATCTCAAGAGCAGGGGGTGGAGCAAGTCAGGCCTCAAACCACGAGAAGCTCCAGCCCAAAATGCAGCCAAAATGCAGCCCACATCCGGGAGAATATCAAGAGCAGGGGGTGGAGCAAGCCAGGCCTCAAACCACGGGAAGCTCCAGCCCAAAAGGCAGCCAAAATGCAGCCCACATCCGGGAGAATCTCAAGAGCAGGGGGTGGAGCAAGCCAGGCCTCAAACCACGAGAAGCTCCAGCCCAAAAGGCAGCCAAAATGCAGCCCACATCCGGGAGAATCTCAAGAGCAGGGGGTGGAGCAAGCCAGGCCTCAAACCACGAGAAGATCCAGCCCAAAATGCAGCCGAAATCCAGCCCACATCCGGGACAATCTCAAGAGCAGGGGGTGGAGCAAGCCAGGTCTCAAACCACGAGAAGCTCCAGCCCAAAAGGCATCCAAAATGCAGCCCACATCCGGGAGAATCTCAAGAGCAGGGGGTGGAGCAAGCCAGGCCTCAAACCACGGGAAGCTCCAGCCCAAAAGGCAGCCAAAATGCAGCCCACCTCCGGGAGAATCTCAAGAGCAGGGGGTGGAGCAAGCCAGGCCTCAAACCACGAGAAGCTCCAGCCCAAAAGGCAGCCAAAATGCAGCCCACATCCGGGAGAATCTCAAGAGCAGGTGGTGGAGCAAGCCAGGCCTCAAACCACGCGAAGCTCCAGCCAAAGAATCAGCCAAAATGCAGCCCACATCCGGGAGAATCTCAAGAGCAGGGGGTGGAGCAAGCCAGGCCTCAAACCACGCGAAGCTCCAGCCCAAAAGGCAGCCAAAATTCAGCCCACATCCAGGAGCATATCAAGAGCAGGGGGTCGAGCAAACCAGGCCTCAAACCTTGAGAAGCTCCAGCCCAAAAGGGAGCCAAAATGCAGCCCACATCCGGGAGAATCTCAAGAGCAGGGGGTGGAGCAAGCCAGGCCTCAAACCACGAGAAGCTCCAGCCAAAGAATCAGCCAAAATGCAGCCCACATCCGGGAGAATCTCAAGAGCAGGGGGTGGAGCAAGCCAGGCCTCAAACCACGAGAAGCTCCAGCCCAAAATGCAGCGAAAATGCAGCCCATATCCGGGAGAATCTCAAGAGCAGGGGGTGGAGCAAGCCAGGCCTCAAACCACGAGAAGCTTCAGCCCAAAAGGCAGCCAAAATGCAGCCCACATCCGGGAGAATCTCAAGAGCAGGGGGTGGAGCAAGCCAGGCCTCAAACCACGAGAATCTCCAGCCCAAAAGGCAGCCAAAATGCAGCCCACGTCCGGGAGAATCTCAAGAGCAGGGGTTGGAGCAAGCCAGGCCTCAAACCACGAGAAGCTCCAGCCCAAGAATCAGCCAAAATGCAGCCCACGTCCGGGAGAATCTCAAGAGCAGGGGGTGGAGCAAGCCAGGCCTCAAACCACGAGAAGCTCCAGCCCAAGTATCAGCCAAAATGCAGCCCACCTCCGGGAGAATCTCAAGAGCAGGGGGTGGAGCAAGCCAGGCCTCAAACCACGAGAAGCTCCAGCCCAAAAGGCAGCCAAAATGCAGCCCACATCCGGGAGAATCTCAAGAGCAGGGGGTGGAGCAAGCCAGGCCTCAAACCACGAGAAGCTCCATTACAAAAGGCAGCCAAAATGCAGCTCACATCCGGGAGAATATCAAGAGCAGGGGGTGGAGCAAGCCAGGCCTCAAACCACGAGAACCTCCAGCCCAAAAGGCAGCCAAAATGCAGCCCACATCCGAGAGAATCTCAAGAGCAGGGGGTGGAGCAAGCCAGGCCTCAAACCACGAGAAGCTCCAGCTAAAGAATCAGCCAAAATGCAGCCCACATCCGGGAGAATCTCAAGAGCAGGGGGTGGAGCAAGCCAGGCCTCAAACCAGGAGGAGCTCCAGCCCAAAATGCAGCGAAAATGCAGCCCACATCTGGGAGAATCTCAAGAGCAGGGGGTGGAGCAAGCCAGGCCTCAAACCACGAGAAGCTTCAGCCCAAAAGGCAGCCAAAATGCAGCCCACTTCGCGGAGAATCTCAAGAGCAGGGGGTGGAGCAAGCCAGGCCTCAAACCACAAGAAGCTCCAGCCCAACAAGCAGCCAAAATGCAGCCCACATCCGGGAGAATCTCAAGAGCAGGGGGTGGAGCAAGCCAGGACTCAAACCACGAGAAGCTCAAGCCCAAAAGGCAGCCAAAATCCAGCCCACATCCGGGAGAAACTCAAGAGCAGGGGGTGGAGCAAGCCAGGCCTCAAACCACGAGAAGCTCCAGCCCAAAATGCAGCCAAAATGCAGCCCACATCCGGGAGAATCTCAAGAGCAGGGGGTGGAGCAAGCCAGGCCTCAAACCACGAGAAGCTCCAGCCCAAAATGCAGCCAAAATGCAGCCCACATCCGGGAGAAACTCAAGAGCAGGGGGTGGAGCAAGCCAGGCCCCAAACCACGAGAAGCTCCAGCCCAACAGGCAGCCAAAATGCAGCCCACATCCGGGAGAATCTCAAGAGCAGGGGGTGGAGCAAGCCAGGCCTCAAACCACGATAACCTCCATCCCAAAAGGCAGCCGAAATCCAGCCCACATCCGGGAGAATCTCAAGAGCAGGGGGTGGAGCAAGCCAGGCCTCAAACCACGAGAAGATCTAGCCCAAAAGGCAGCCAAAATGCAGCCCACATACGGGAGAATCTCAAGAGCAGGGGGTGGAGCAAGCCAGGCCTCAAACCACGAGAATCTACAGCCCAAAAGGCAGCCAAAATGCAGCCCACATCCGGGAGAATCTCAAGAGCAGGGCGTGGAGCAAGGCAGGCCTCAAACCACGGGAAGCTCCAGCCCAAAAGGCAGCCAAAATGCAGCCCACATCCGGGAGAATCTCAAGAGCAGGGGGTGGAGCAAGCTAGGCCTCAAACCACGAGAAGCTCCAGCCCAAAAGGAAGCCAAAATGCAGCCCACATCCGGGAGAATCTCAAGAGCAGGGGGTGGAGCAAGCCAGGCCCCAAACCACGAGAAGCTTCAGCCCAAAAGGCAGCCAAAATGCAGCCCACTTCGCGGAGAATCTCAAGAGCAGGGGGTGGAGCAAGCCAGGCCTCAAACCTCGAGAAGCTCCAGCCCAAAAGGCAGCCAAAATGCAGCCCACATCCGGGAGAATTTCAAGAGCAGGGGGTGGAGCAAGCCAGGCCTCAAACCACGAGAAGCTCCAGCCCAAAAGGCAGCCAAAATCCAGCCCACCTCCGGGAGAATCTCAAGAGCAGGGGGTGGGGCAAGCCAGGCCTCAAACCACGAGAAGCTCCAGCCCAACAGGCAGCCAAAATGCAGCCCACATCCGGGAGAATATCAAGAGCAGGGGGTGGAGCAAGCCAGGCCTCAAACCACGAGAATTTCCAGCCCAAAATGCAGCCAAAATCCAGCCCACATCCGGGAGAATCTCAAGAGCACTGGGTGAAGCAAGCCAGGCCTCAAACCTCGAGAAGCTCCAGCCCAAAAGGCAGCCAAAATGCAGCCCACATCCGGGAGAATCTCAAGAGCAGGGGGTGGAGCAAGCCAGGCCTCAAACCACGAGAATCTCCAGCCCAAAATGCAGCCAAAATCCAGACCACCTCCGGGGGAATATCAAGAGCAGGGGGTGGAGCAAGCCAGGCCTCAAACCACGAGAAGCTCCAGCCCAAAAGGCAGCCAAAATCCAGCCCACCTCCGGGAGAATCTCAAGAGCAGGGGGTGGGGCAAGCCAGGCCTCAAACCACGAGAAGCTCCAGCCCAAAAGGCAGCCAAAATCCAGCCCACATCCGGGAGAATCTCAAGAGCAGGGGGTGGAGCAAGCCAGGCCTCAAACCACGAGAAGCTCCAGCCCAACAGGCAGCCAAAATGCAGCCCACATCCGGGAGAATCTCAAGAGCAGGGGGTGGAGCAAGCCAGGCCTCAAACCACGAGAAGCTCCAGCCCAAAAGGCAGCCAAAATGCAGCCCACATCCGGGAGAATATCAAGAGCAGGAGGTGGAGCAAGCCAGGCCTCAAACCACGAGAAGCTCCAGCCCAAAAGGCAGCCAAAATGCAGCCCACATCCAAAGGAGCATATCAAGAGCAGGGGGTCGAGCAAGCCAGGCCTCAAACCATGAGAAGCTCCAGCCCAAAAGGCAGCCAAAATTCAGCCCACATCCGGGAGAATCTCAAGAGCAGGGGGTGGGGCAAGGCAGGCCTGAAACCACGGGAAGCTCCAGCCCAAAAGGCAGCCAAAATGCAGCCCACATCCTGGAGAATCTCAAGAGCAGGGGGTGGAGCAAGGCAGGCCTCAAACCACGGGAAGCTCCAGCCCAAGAATCAGCCAAAATGCAGCCCACATCCGGGAGAATCTCAAGAGCAGGGGGTGGAGCAAGCCAGGCCTCAAACCACGAGAAGCTCCAGCCCAAAATGCAGCCAAAATGCAGCCCACATCCGGGAGAATCTCAAGAGCAGGGGGTGGAGCAAGCCAGGCCTCAAACCACGAGAATCTCCAGCCCAAAATGCAGCCAAAATACAGACCACATCCGGGGGAATATCAAGAGCAGGGGGTGGAGCAAGCCAGGCCTCAAACCACGAGAAGCTCCAGCCCAAAAGGCAGCCAAAATCCAGCCCACCTCCGGGAGAATATCAAGAGCAGGGGGTGGGGCAAGCCAGGCCTCAAACCACGATAACCTCCATCCCAAAAGGCAGCCAAAATGCAGCCCACATCCGGGAGAATATCAAGAGCAGGAGGTGGAGCAAGAAAGGCCTCAAACCACGAGAAGCTCCAGGCCAAAAGGCAGCCAAAATGCAGCCCACATCCAAAGGAGCATATCAAGAGCAGGGGGTCGAGCAAGCCAGGCCTCAAACCATGAGAAGCTCCAGCCCAAAAGGCAGCCAAAATGCAGCCCACATCCGGGAGAATCTCAAGAGCAGGGGGTGGGGCAAGGCAGGCCTGAAACCACGTGAAGCTCCAGCCCAAAAGGCAGCCAAAATGCAGCCGACATCCAAAGGAGCATATCAAGAGCAGGGGGTCGAGCAAGCCAGGCCTCAAACCATGAGAAGCTCCAGCCCAAAAGGCAGCCAAAATGCAGCCCACATCCGGGAGAATCTCAAGAGCAGGGGGTGGGGCAAGGCAGGCCTGAAACCACGGGAAGCTCCAGCCCAAAAGGCAGCCAAAATGCAGCCGACATCCGGGAGAATCTCAAGAGCAGGGGGTGGAGCAAGCCAGGCCTCAAACCACGAGAAGCTCCAGCCCAATAGGCAGCCAAAATGCAGCCCACATCCAGGAGAATATCAAGAGCAGGGGGTGGAGCAAGCCAGGCCTCAAACCACGAGAAGCTTCAAACCAAAAGGCAGCCAAAATGCAGCCCACATCGGGGAGAATCTCAAGAGCAGGGGGTGGAGCAAGCCAGGCCACAAACCACGAGAAGCTCCAGCCCAAAAGGCAGCCAAAATCCAGACCACATCTGGAAGAATCTCAAGAGCAGGGGGTGGAGCAAGCCAGGCCTCAAAGCATGAGAAGCTCCAGCCCAAAAGGCAGCCAAAATCCAGCCCACTTCGCGGAGAATCTCAAGAGCAGGGGGTGGAGCAAGCCAGGCCTCAAACCACGAGAAGCTCCAGCCCAACAGGCAGCCAAAATGCAGCCCACATCCGGGAGAATCTCAAGAGCAGGGGGTGGAGCAAGCCAGGCCTCAAACCACGAGAAGCTCCAGGCCAAAAGGCAGCCAAAATCCAGCCCACATCCGGGAGAAACTCAAGAGCAGGGGGTGGAGCAAGCCAGGCCTCAAACCACGAGAAGCTCCAGCCCAAAATGCAGCCAAAATGCAGCCCACATCCGGGAGAATCTCAAGAGCAGGGGGTGGAGCAAGCCAGGCCTCAAACCACGAGAAGCTCCAGCCCAACAGGCAGCCAAAATGCAGCCCACATCCGGGAGAATCTCAAGAGCAGGGGGTGGAGCAAGCCAGGCCTCAAACCACGATAACCTCCATCCCAAAAGGCAGCCAAAATGCAGCCCACCTCCGGGAGAATCTCAAGAGCACGGGGTGGAGCAAGGCAGGCCTCAAACCACGGGAAGCTCCAGCCCAAGAATCAGCCAAAATGCAGCCCACCTCCGGGAGAATCTCAAGAGCAGGGGGTGGAGCAAGCCAGGCCTCAAACCACGAGAAGCTTCAGCCCAAAAGGCAGCCAAAATGCAGCCCACTTCGCGGAGAATCTCAAGAGCAGGGGGTGGAGCAAGCCAGGCCTCAAACCTCGAGAAGCTCCAGCCCAAAAGGCAGCCAAAATGCAGCCCACATCTGGGAGAATATCAAGAGCAGGGGGTGGAGCAAGCCAGGCCTCAAACCACGAGAAGCTCCAGCCCAAAAGGCAGCCAAAATGCAGCCCACATCCGGGAGAATCTCAAGAGCAGAGGGTGGAGCAAGCTAGGCCTCAAACCACGAGAATCTCCAGCCCAAAATGCAGCCAAAATGCAGCCCACACCCGGGGGAATATCAAGAGCAGGGGGTGGAGCAAGCCAGGCCTCAAACCACGAGAAGCTCCATCCCAAAAGGCAGCCAAAATCCAGCCCACCTCCGGGAGAATCTCAAGAGCAGGGGGTGGAGCAAGCCATGCCTCAAACCACGAGAATTTCCATTACAAAAGGCAGCCAAAATGCAGCCCACATCCGGGAGAATCTCAAGAGCAGGGGGTGGAGCAAGAAAGGCCTCAAACCACGAGAAGCTCCAGCCAAAGAATCAGCCAAAATGCAGCCCACATCCGGGAGAATATCAAGAGCAGGGGGTGGAGCAAGCCAGGCCTCAAACCACGAGAAGCTCCAGCCCAAAAGGCAGCCAAAATGCAGCCCACATCCGGGAGAATCTCAAGAGCAGGGGGTGGAGCAAGCCAGGCCTCAAACCACGAGAAGCTCCAGCCCAAAAGGCAGCCAAAATGCAGCCCACATCCGGGAGAATATCAAGAGCAGGGGGTGGAGCAAGCCAGGCCTCAAACCACGGGAAGCTCCAGCCCAAGAATCAGCCAAAATGCAGCCCACATCCGGGAGAATCTCAAGAGCAGGGGGTGGAGCAAGCCAGGCCTCAAACCACGAGAAGCTCCAGCCCAATATGCAGCCAAAATGCAGCCCACATCCAGGAGAATATCAAGAGCAGGGGGTGGAGCAAGCCAGACCTCAAACCACGAGAAGCTCCAGCCCAAAAGGCAGCCAAAATGCAGCCCACATCCGGGAGAATCTGAAGAGCAGGGGGTGGGGCAAGCCAGGCCTCAAACCACGAGAATTTCCAGCCCAAAAGGCAGCCAAAATGCAGCCCACATCCGGGAGAATCTCAAGAGCAGGGGGTGGAGCAAGCCAGGCCTCAAACCACGAGAAGCTCCAGCCCAACAGACAGCCAAAATGCAGCCCACATCCGGGAGAATCTCAAGAGCAGGGGTTGGAGCAAGCTAGGCCTCAAACCACGAGAAGCTCCAGCCCAAAACGCAACCAAAATGCAGATCACATCCAGGAGAATATCAACAGCAGGGGTTGAGCAAACCAGGCCTCAAAGCACGAGAAGCTCTAGCCCAAAAGGCAGCCAAAATGCAGCCCACATCCGCGAGAATCTCAAGAGCAGCGGGTGGAGCAAGCCAGGCCTCAAACCACGAGAAGCTCCAGCCCAAAATGCAGCCAAAATGCAGCCCACATCCGGGAGAATCTCACGAGCAGGGGGTGGAGCAAGGCAGGCCTCAAACCACGGGAAGCTCCAGACCAAAAGGCAGCCAAAATCCAGCCGACATCCGGGAGAATCTCAGGAGCAGGGGGTGGAGCAAGCCAGGCTTCAAACCACGAGAAGCTCCAGCCCAAAAGGCAGCCAAAATGCAGGCCACGTCCGGGAGAATATCAAGAGCAGGGGGTGGAGCAAGCTAGGCCTCAAACCACGAGAAGCTCCAGCCCAAGAATCATCCAAAATGCAGCCCACATCCGGGAGAATCTCAAGACCAGGAGGTGGAGCAAGCCAGGCCTCAAACCACGGGAAGCTCCAGCCCAAAATGCAGCCAAAATGCAGCCCACATCCGGGAGAATCTCAAGAGCAGGGGGTGGAGAAAGCCAGGCCTCAAACCACGAGAAGCTCCATTACAATAGGCAGCCAAAATGCAGCCCACATCCGGGAGAATCTCAAGAGCAGGGGGTGGAGCAAGCCAGGCCTCAAACCACAAGAAGCTCCAGCCAAAGAATCAGCCAAAATCCAGCCCACATCCGGGAGAATCTCAAGAGCAGGGGGTGGAGCACGCCAGGCCTCAAACCACGAGAAGCTCCAGCACAAAATGCAGCCAAAATGCAGCCCACCTCCGGGAGAATCTCAAGAGCAGGGGGTGGAGCAAGCCAGGCCTCAAACCACGAGAAGCTCCAGCCCAAAATGCAGCCAAAATGCAGCCCACATCCGTGAGAATATCAAGAGCAGGGGGTGGAGCAAGCCAGGCCTCAAACCACGAGAAGCTCCAGCCCAAAATGCAGCCAAAATGCAGCCCACATCCGGGAGAATCTCAAGAGCAGGGGGTGGAGCAAGCCAGGCCTCAAACCACGAGAAGCTCCAGCCCAAGAATCAGCCAAAATGCAGCTCACATCCTGGAGAATATCAAGAGCAGGAGGTGGAGCAAGCCAGGCCTCAAACCACGAGAAGCTCCAGCCCAAAAGGAAGCCAAAATGCAGCCCACATCCGGGAGAATCTCAAGAGCAGGGGGTGGAGCAAGCCAGGCCTCAAACCACGAGAAGCTCCAGCCCAAGAGTCAGCCAAAATGCAGCCCACATCCGGGAGAATCTCAAGAGCAGGGGGTGGAGCAAGCCAGGCCTCAAACCACGAGAAGCTCCAGCCCAAAATGCAGCCAAAATGCAGCCCACCTCCGGGAGAATATCAAGAGCAGAGAGTGGAGCAAGCCAGGCCTCAAACCACGAGAAGCTCCAGCCCAAAATGCAGCCAAAATGCAGCCCACATCCGGGGGAATATCAAGAGCAGGGGGTGGAGCAAGCCAGGCCTCAAACCACGAGAAGCTCCAGCCCAAAAGGCAGCCAAAATCCAGCCCACCTCCGGGAGAATCTCAAGAGCAGGGGGTGGGGCAAGCCAGGCCTCAAACCACGAGAAGCTCCAGCCCAACAGGCAGCCAAAATGCAGCCCACATCCGGCAGAAACTCAAGAGCAGGGGGTGGGGCAAGCCAGGCCTCAAACCACAAGAATTTCCATCCCAAAAGGCAGCCAAAATGCAGCCCACATCCGGGAGAATCTCAAGAGCAGGGGGTGGAGCAAGAAAGGCCTCAAACCACGAGAAGCTCCAGCCAAAGAATCAGCCAAAATGCAGCCCACATCCGGGAGAATATCAAGAGCAGGGGGTGGAGCAAGCCAGGCCTCAAACCACGAGAAGCTCCAGCCCAAAAGGCAGCCAAAATGCAGGCCACATCCGGGAGAATCTCAAGAGCAGGGGGTGGAGCAAGCCAGGCCTCAAACCACGAGAAGCTCCAGCACAAAATGCAGCCAAAATGCAGCCCACATCCGGGAGAATATCAAGAGCAGGAGGTGGAGCAAGCCAGGCCTCAAACCACGAGAAGCTCCAGCCCAAAATGCAGCCAAAATGCAGCCCACATCCAAAGGAGCATATCAAGAGCAGGGGGTCGAGCAAGCCAGGCCTCAAACCTTGAGAAGCTCCAGCCCAAAAGGGAGCCAAAATCCAGCCCACATCCGGGAGAATCTCAAGAGCAGGGGGTGGAGCAAGCCAGGCCTCAAACCACGAGAAGCTCCAGCCCAAAAGGCAGCCAAAAACAGGCCACATCCGGGAGAATCTCAAGAGCAGGGGGTGGAGCAAGGCAGGCATGAAACCACGGGAAGCTCCAGCCCAAAAGGCAGCCAAAATGCAGCCGACATCCGGGAGAATCTCAAGAGCAGGGGGTGGAGCAAGCCAGGCCTCAAACCACGAGAAGCTCCAGCCCAAAAGGCAGCCAAAATGCAGACCACATCCGGGAGAATCTCAAGAGCAGGGGGTGGAGCAAGGCAGGCCTCAAACCACGAGAAGCTCCAGCCCAATATGCAGCCAAAATGCAGCCCACATCCAGGAGAATCTCAAGAGCAGGGGGTGGAGCAAGCCAGGCCTCAAACCACGAGAATCTCCAGCCCAAAAGGCAGCCAAAATCCAGCCCACCTCCGGGAGAATCTCAAGAGCAGGGGGTGGGGCAAGCCAGACCTCAAACCACGAGAAGCTTCAGCCCAACAGGCAGCCAAAATGCAGCCCACATCCGGGAGAATCTCAAGAGCAGGGGGTGGGGCAAGCCAGGCCTCAAACCACGAGAATTTCCATCCCAAAAGGCAGCCAAAATGCAGCCCACATCCGGGAGAATCTCAAGAGCAGGGGGTGGAGCAAGAAAGGCCTCAAACCACGAGAAGCTCCAGCCAAAGAATCAGCCAAAATGCAGCCCACATCCGGGAGAATATCAAGAGCAGGGGATGGAGCAAGCCAGGCCTCAAACCACGAGAAGCTCCAGCCCAAAAGGCAGCCAAAATGCAGGCCACATCCGGGAGAATCTCAAGAGCAGGTGGTGGAGCAAGCCAGGCCTCAAACCACAAGAAGCTCCAGCCAAAGATTCAGCCAAAATGCAGCCCACATCCGGGAGAATCTCAAGAGCAGGGGGTGGAGCAAGCCAGGCCTCAAACCACGAGAAGCTCCAGCCCAAAAAGCAGCCAAAATGCAGCCGACATCCGGGAGAATCTCAAGAGCAGGGGGTGGAGCAAGGCAAGCCTGAAACCACGGGAAGCTCCAGCCCAAAAGGCAGCCAATATGCAGCCCACATCCGGGAGAATCTCAAGAGCAGGGGGTGGAGCAAGCCAGGCCTCAAACCACGAGAAGCTCCAGCC
The DNA here is from genome assembly GCA_027574665.1 of Rhynochetos jubatus. Lineage (NCBI taxonomy): Eukaryota > Metazoa > Chordata > Aves > Eurypygiformes > Rhynochetidae > Rhynochetos > Rhynochetos jubatus. The sequence goes on along the minus strand of JAQBHY010000096.1, from coordinate 540,070 downwards.
CAAAAGGCAGCCAAAATGCAGACCACATCCGGGAGAATCTCAAGAGCAGGGGGTGGAGCAAGCCAGGCCTCAAACCACGAGAAGCTCCAGCCCAAGAATCAGCCAAAATGCAGCCCACATCCGGGAGAATCTCAACAGCAGGGGGTGGAGCAAGCCAGGCCTCAAACCACGAGAAGCTCCAGCCCAAAAGGCAGCCAAAATGCAGCCCACATCCGGGAGAATCTCAAGAGCAGGGGGTGGAGCAAGCCAGGCCTCAAACCACGAGAAGCTCCAGGCCAAAAGGCAGCCAAAATCCAGCCCACATCCGGGAGAAACTCAAGAGCAGGGGGTGGAGCAAGCCAGGCCTCAAACCACGAGAAGCTCCAGCCCAAAATGCAGCCAAAATGCAGCCCACATCCGGGAGAATCTCAAGAGCAGGGGGTGGAGCAAGCCAGGCCTCAAACCACGAGAAGCTCCAGCCCAACAGGCAGCCAAAATGCAGCCCACATCCGGGAGAATCTCAAGAGCAGGGGGTGGAGCAAGCCAGGCCTCAAACCACGATAACCTCCATCCCAAAAGGCAGCCAAAATGCAGCCCACCTCCGGGAGAATCTCAAGAGCACGGGGTGGAGCAAGGCAGGCCTCAAACCACGGGAAGCTCCAGCCCAAGAATCAGCCAAAATGCAGCCCACCTCCGGGAGAATCTCAAGAGCAGGGGGTGGAGCAAGCCAGGCCTCAAACCACGAGAAGCTTCAGCCCAAAAGGCAGCCAAAATGCAGCCCACATCTGGGAGAATATCAAGAGCAGGGGGTGGAGCAAGCCAGGCCTCAAACCACGAGAAGCTCCAGCCCAAAAGGCAGCCAAAATGCAGCCCACATCCGGGAGAATCTCAAGAGCAGAGGGTGGAGCAAGCTAGGCCTCAAACCACGAGAATCTCCAGCCCAAAATGCAGCCAAAATGCAGCCCACACCCGGGGGAATATCAAGAGCAGGGGGTGGAGCAAGCCAGGCCTCAAACCACGAGAAGCTCCATCCCAAAAGGCAGCCAAAATCCAGCCCACATCCGGGAGAATCTCAAGAGCAGGGGGTGGAGCAAGCCATGCCTCAAACCACGAGAATTTCCATTACAAAAGGCAGCCAAAATGCAGCCCACATCCGGGAGAATCTCAAGAGCAGGGGGTGGAGCAAGAAAGGCCTCAAACCACGAGAAGCTCCAGCCAAAGAATCAGCCAAAATGCAGCCCACATCCGGGAGAATATCAAGAGCAGGGGGTGGAGCAAGCCAGGCCTCAAACCACGAGAAGCTCCAGCCCAAAAGGCAGCCAAAATGCAGCCCACATCCGGGAGAATCTCAAGAGCAGGGGGTGGAGCAAGCCAGGCCTCAAACCACGAGAAGCTCCAGCCCAAAAGGCAGCCAAAATGCAGCCCACATCCGGGAGAATATCAAGAGCAGGGGGTGGAGCAAGCCAGGCCTCAAACCACGGGAAGCTCCAGCCCAAGAATCAGCCAAAATGCAGCCCACATCCGGGAGAATCTCAAGAGCAGGGGGTGGAGCAAGCCAGGCCTCAAACCACGAGAAGCTCCAGCCCAATATGCAGCCAAAATGCAGCCCACATCCAGGAGAATATCAAGAGCAGGGGGTGGAGCAAGCCAGACCTCAAACCACGAGAAGCTCCAGCCCAAAAGGCAGCCAAAATGCAGCCCACATCCGGGAGAATCTGAAGAGCAGGGGGTGGGGCAAGCCAGGCCTCAAACCACGAGAATTTCCAGCCCAAAAGGCAGCCAAAATGCAGCCCACATCCGGGAGAATCTCAAGAGCAGGGGGTGGAGCAAGCCAGGCCTCAAACCACGAGAAGCTCCAGCCCAACAGACAGCCAAAATGCAGCCCACATCCGGGAGAATCTCAAGAGCAGGGGTTGGAGCAAGCTAGGCCTCAAACCACGAGAAGCTCCAGCCCAAAACGCAACCAAAATGCAGATCACATCCAGGAGAATATCAACAGCAGGGGTTGAGCAAACCAGGCCTCAAAGCACGAGAAGCTCTAGCCCAAAAGGCAGCCAAAATGCAGCCCACATCCGCGAGAATCTCAAGAGCAGCGGGTGGAGCAAGCCAGGCCTCAAACCACGAGAAGCTCCAGCCCAAAATGCAGCCAAAATGCAGCCCACATCCGGGAGAATCTCACGAGCAGGGGGTGGAGCAAGGCAGGCCTCAAACCACGGGAAGCTCCAGACCAAAAGGCAGCCAAAATCCAGCCGACATCCGGGAGAATCTCAGGAGCAGGGGGTGGAGCAAGCCAGGCTTCAAACCACGAGAAGCTCCAGCCCAAAAGGCAGCCAAAATGCAGGCCACGTCCGGGAGAATATCAAGAGCAGGGGGTGGAGCAAGCTAGGCCTCAAACCACGGGAAGCTCCAGCCCAAGAATCATCCAAAATGCAGCCCACATCCGGGAGAATCTCAAGACCAGGAGGTGGAGCAAGCCAGGCCTCAAACCACGGGAAGCTCCAGCCCAAAATGCAGCCAAAATGCAGCCCACATCCGGGAGAATCTCAAGAGCAGGGGGTGGAGCAAGCCAGGCCTCAAACCACGAGAAGCTCCATTACAATAGGCAGCCAAAATGCAGCCCACATCCGGGAGAATCTCAAGAGCAGGGGGTGGAGCAAGCCAGGCCTCAAACCACAAGAAGCTCCAGCCAAAGAATCAGCCAAAATCCAGCCCACATCCGGGAGAATCTCAAGAGCAGGGGGTGGAGCACGCCAGGCCTCAAACCACGAGAAGCTCCAGCACAAAATGCAGCCAAAATGCAGCCCACCTCCGGGAGAATCTCAAGAGCAGGGGGTGGAGCAAGCCAGGCCTCAAACCACGAGAAGCTCCAGCCCAAAATGCAGCCAAAATGCAGCCCACATCCGTGAGAATATCAAGAGCAGGGGGTGGAGCAAGCCAGGCCTCAAACCACGAGAAGCTCCAGCCCAAAATGCAGCCAAAATGCAGCCCACATCCGGGAGAATCTCAAGAGCAGGGGGTGGAGCAAGCCAGGCCTCAAACCACGAGAAGCTCCAGCCCAAGAATCAGCCAAAATGCAGCTCACATCCTGGAGAATATCAAGAGCAGGAGGTGGAGCAAGCCAGGCCTCAAACCACGAGAAGCTCCAGCCCAAAAGGAAGCCAAAATGCAGCCCACATCCGGGAGAATCTCAAGAGCAGGGGGTGGAGCAAGCCAGGCCTCAAACCACGAGAAGCTCCAGCCCAAGAGTCAGCCAAAATGCAGCCCACATCCGGGAGAATCTCAAGAGCAGGGGGTGGAGCAAGCCAGGCCTCAAACCACGAGAAGCTCCAGCCCAAAATGCAGCCAAAATGCAGCCCACCTCCGGGAGAATATCAAGAGCAGAGAGTGGAGCAAGCCAGGCCTCAAACCACGAGAAGCTCCAGCCCAAAATGCAGCCAAAATGCAGCCCACATCCGGGGGAATATCAAGAGCAGGGGGTGGAGCAAGCCAGGCCTCAAACCACGAGAAGCTCCAGCCCAAAAGGCAGCCAAAATCCAGCCCACCTCCGGGAGAATCTCAAGAGCAGGGGGTGGGGCAAGCCAGGCCTCAAACCACGAGAAGCTCCAGCCCAACAGGCAGCCAAAATGCAGCCCACATCCGGCAGAAACTCAAGAGCAGGGGGTGGGGCAAGCCAGGCCTCAAACCACAAGAATTTCCATCCCAAAAGGCAGCCAAAATGCAGCCCACATCCGGGAGAATCTCAAGAGCAGGGGGTGGAGCAAGAAAGGCCTCAAACCACGAGAAGCTCCAGCCAAAGAATCAGCCAAAATGCAGCCCACATCCGGGAGAATATCAAGAGCAGGGGGTGGAGCAAGCCAGGCCTCAAACCACGAGAAGCTCCAGCCCAAAAGGCAGCCAAAATGCAGGCCACATCCGGGAGAATCTCAAGAGCAGGGGGTGGAGCAAGCCAGGCCTCAAACCACGAGAAGCTCCAGCCCAAAAGGCAGCCAAAATGCAGCCCACATCCGGGAGAATATCAAGAGCAGGAGGTGGAGCAAGCCAGGCCTCAAACCACGAGAAGCTCCAGCCCAAAATGCAGCCAAAATGCAGCCCACATCCAAAGGAGCATATCAAGAGCAGGGGGTCGAGCAAGCCAGGCCTCAAACCTTGAGAAGCTCCAGCCCAAAAGGCAGCCAAAATCCAGCCCACATCCGGGAGAATCTCAAGAGCAGGGGGTGGAGCAAGCCAGGCCTCAAACCACGAGAAGCTCCAGCCCAAAAGGCAGCCAAAAACAGGCCACATCCGGGAGAATCTCAAGAGCAGGGGGTGGAGCAAGGCAGGCATGAAACCACGGGAAGCTCCAGCCCAAAAGGCAGCCAAAATGCAGCCGACATCCGGGAGAATCTCAAGAGCAGGGGGTGGAGCAAGCCAGGCCTCAAACCACGAGAAGCTCCAGCCCAAAAGGCAGCCAAAATGTAGACCACATCCGGGAGAATCTCAAGAGCAGGGGGTGGAGCAAGGCAGGCCTCAAACCACGAGAAGCTCCAGCCCAATATGCAGCCAAAATGCAGCCCACATCCAGGAGAATCTCAAGAGCAGGGGGTGGAGCAAGCCAGGCCTCAAACCACGAGAATCTCCAGCCCAAAAGGCAGCCAAAATCCAGCCCACCTCCGGGAGAATCTCAAGAGCAGGGGGTGGGGCAAGCCAGACCTCAAACCACGAGAAGCTTCAGCCCAACAGGCAGCCAAAATGCAGCCCACATCCGGGAGAATCTCAAGAGCAGGGGGTGGGGCAAGCCAGGCCTCAAACCACGAGAATTTCCATCCCAAAAGGCAGCCAAAATGCAGCCCACATCCGGGAGAATCTCAAGAGCAGGGGGTGGAGCAAGAAAGGCCTCAAACCACGAGAAGCTCCAGCCAAAGAATCAGCCAAAATGCAGCCCACATCCGGGAGAATATCAAGAGCAGGGGATGGAGCAAGCCAGGCCTCAAACCACGAGAAGCTCCAGCCCAAAAGGCAGCCAAAATGCAGGCCACATCCGGGAGAATCTCAAGAGCAGGTGGTGGAGCAAGCCAGGCCTCAAACCACAAGAAGCTCCAGCCAAAGATTCAGCCAAAATGCAGCCCACATCCGGGAGAATCTCAAGAGCAGGGGGTGGAGCAAGCCAGGCCTCAAACCACGAGAAGCTCCAGCCCAAAAAGCAGCCAAAATGCAGCCGACATCCGGGAGAATCTCAAGAGCAGGGGGTGGAGCAAGGCAAGCCTGAAACCACGGGAAGCTCCAGCCCAAAAGGCAGCCAATATGCAGCCCACATCCGGGAGAATCTCAAGAGCAGGGGGTGGAGCAAGCCAGGCCTCAAACCACGAGAAGCTCCAGCCCAAAAGGCAGCCAAAATGCAGACCACATCCGGGAGAATCTCAAGAGCAGGGGGTGGAGCAAGCCAGGCCTCAAACCACGAGAAGCTCCAGCCCAAGAATCAGCCAAAATGCAGCCCACATCCGGGAGAATCTCAACAGCAGGGGGTGGAGCAAGCCAGGCCTCAAACCACGAGAAGCTCCAGCCCAAAAGGCAGCCAAAATGCAGCCCACATCCGGGAGAATCTCAAGAGCAGGGGGTGGAGCAAGCCAGGCCTCAAACCACGAGAATCTCCAGCCCAAAAGGCAGCCAAAATCCAGCCCACCTCCGGGAGAATCTCAAGAGCAGGGGGTGGGGCAAGCCAGGCCTCAAACCACGAGAAGCTCCAGCCCAACAGGCAGCCAAAATGCAGCCCACATCCGGGAGAATCTCAAGAGCAGGGGGTGGGGCAAGCCAGGCCTCAAACCACGAGAATTTCCAGCCCAAAAGGCAGCCAAAATGCAGCCCACATCCGGGAGAATCTCAAGAGCAGGGGGTGGAGCAAGCCAGGCCTCAAACCACGAGAAGCTCCAGCCCAACAGGCAGCCAAAATGCAGCCCACATCCGGGAGAATCTCAAGAGCAGGGGGTGGAGCAAGCCAGGCCTGAAACCACGGGAAGCTCCAGCCCAAAAGGCAGCCAAAATTCAGCCGACATCCGTGAGAATCTCAAGAGCAGGGGGTGGAGCAAGCCAGGCCTCAAACCACGAGAAGCTCCAGCCCAAAAGGCAGCCAAAATGCAGCCCACATCCGGGAGAATCTCAAGAGCAGGGGGTGGAGCAAGCCAGGCCTCAAACCACGAGAATCTCCAGCCCAAAAGGCAGCCAAAATGCAGCCGACATCCTGGAGAATCTCAAGAGCAGGGGGTGGAGCAAGGCAGGCCTCAAACCACCGGAAGCTCCAGCCCAAAAGGCAGCCAAAATGCAGCCGACATCCGGGAGAACCTCAAGAGCAGGGGTTGGAGCAAGCCAGGCTTCAAACCACGAGAAGCTCCAGCGCAAAAGGCAGCCAAAATGCAGACCACGTCTGGGAGAATCTCAAGAGCAGGGGGTGGAGCAAGCTAGGCCTCAAACCACGAGAAGCTCCAGCCCAAAACGCAACCAAAATGCAGATCACATCCAGGAGAATATCAACAGCAGGGGTTGATCAAACCAGGCCTCAAAGCACGAGAAGCTCCAGCCCAAAATGCAGCCAAAATGCAGCCCACATCCGGGAGAATCTCAAGAGCAGGGGGTGGAGCAAGCCAGGCCTCAAACCACGAGAAGCTCCAGCCCAAAATGCAGCCAAAATGCAGCCCACATCCGGGAGAATCTCAAGAGCAGGGGGTGGAGCAAGGCAGGCCTCAAACCACGGGAAGCTCCAGACCAAAAGGCAGCCAAAATCCAGCCGACATCCGGGAGAATCTCAAGAGCAGGGGGTGGAGCAAGCCAGGCTTCAAACCACGAGAAGCTCCAGCCCAAAAGGCAGCCAAAATGCAGGCCACGTCCGGGAGAATATCAAGAGCAGGGGGTGGAGCAAGCTAGGCCTCAAACCACGAGAAGCTCCAGCCCAAGAATCATCCAAAATGCAGCCCACATCCGGGAGAATCTCAAGAGCAGGGGGTGGAGCAAGCCAGGCCTCAAACCACGAGAAGCTCCAGCCCAATAGGCAGCCAAAATGCAGCCCACATCCAGGAGATTATCAAGAGCAGGGGGTGGAGCAAGCCAGGCCTCAAACCATGAGAAGCTTCAACCCAAAAGGCAGCCAAAATGCAGCCCACATCGGGGAGAATCTCAAGAGCAGGGGGTGGAGCAAGCCAGGCCACAAACTTCGAGAAGCTCCAGCCCAAAAGGCAGCCAAAATGCAGCCTACATCCGGGAGAATCTCAAGAGCAGGGGGTGGAGCAAGCCAGGCCTCAAACCACGGGAAGCTCCAGCCCAAAAGGCAGCCAAAATGCAGCCCACATCCGGGAGAATCTCAAGAGCAGGGGGTGGAGCAAGCCAGGCCTCAAACCACGAGAAGCTCCAGCCCAAAAGGCAGCCAAAATGCAGCCGACATCCGGGAGAATCTCAAGAGCAGGGGGTGGAGCAAGCCAGGCCTCAAACCACGAGAAGCTCCAGCCCAAAAGGCAGCCAAAATGCAGCCCACATCCGGGAGAAGCTCAAGAGCAGGGGGTGGAGCAAGCCAGGCCTCAAACCACGAGAAGCTCCAGCCCAAGAATCAGCCAAAATGCAGCCCACATCCGGGAGAATCTCAAGAGCAGGGGGTGGAGCAAGGCAGGCCTCAAACCACGAGAATCTCCAGCCCAAAAGGCAGCCAAAATCCACCCCACCTCCGGGAGAATCTCAAGAGCAGGGGGTGGGGCAAGCCAGAACTCAAACCATGAGAAGCTCCAGCCCAACAGGCAGCCAAAATGCAGCCCACATCCGGGAGAATCTCAAGAGCAGGGGGTGGAGCAAGCCAGGCCTCAAACCATGAGAAGCTCCAGCCCAACAGGCAGCCAAAATGCAGCCCACATCCGGGAGAATCTCAAGAGCAGGGGGTGGAGCAAGCCAGGCCTGAAACCACGGGAAGCTCCAGCCCAAAAGGCAGCCAAAATTCAGCCGACATCCGGGAGAATCTCAAGAGCAGGGGGTGGAGCAAGCCAGGCCTCAAACCACGAGAAGCTCCAGCCCAAAAGGCAGCCAAAATGCAGCCCACATCCGGGAGAATCTCAAGAGCAGGGGGTGGGGCAAGCCAGGCCTCAAACCACGAGAATCTCCAGCCCAAAAGGCAGCCAAAATGCAGCCGACATCCTGGAGAATCTCAAGAGCAGGGGGTGGAGCAAGCCAGGCCTCAAACCACCGGAAGCTCCAGCCCAAAAGGCAGCCAAAATGCAGCCGACATCCGGGAGAATCTCAAGAGCAGGGGGTGGAGCAAGCCAGGCTTCAAACCACGAGAAGCTCCAGCCCAAAAGGCAGCCAAAATGCAGACCACGTCTGGGAGAATCTCAAGAGCAGAGGGTGGAGCAAGCTAGGCCTCAAACCACGAGAATTTCCAGCCCAAAAGGCAGCCAAAATGCAGCCCACATCCGGGAGAATCTCAAGAGCAGGGGGTGGAGCAAGCCAGGCCTCAAACCACGAGAAGCTCCAGCCCAACAGGCAGCCAAAATGCAGCCCACATCCGGGAGAATCTCAAGAGCAGGGGTTGGAGCAAGCCAGGCCTCAAACCACGGGAAGCTCCAGCCCAAGAATCAGCCAAAATGCAGCCCACATCCGGGAGAATCTCAAGAGCAGGGGGTGGAGCAAGGCAGGCCTCAAACCACGAGAAGCTCCAGCCCAATATGCAGCCAAAATGCAGCCCACATCCAGGAGAATCTCAAGAGCAGGGGGTGGAGCAAGCCAGGCCTCAAACCACGAGAATCTCCAGCCCAAAAGGCAGCCAAAATCCAGCCCACCTCCAGGAGAATCTCAAGAGCAGGGGGTGGGGCAAGCCAGACCTCAAACCACGAGAAGCTCCAGCCCAACAGGCAGCCAAAATGCAGCCCACATCCGGGAGAATCTCAAGAGCAGGGAGTGGGGCAAGCCAGGCCTCAAACCACGAGAATTTCCATCCCAAAAGGCAGCCAAAATGCAGCCCACATCCGGGAGAATCTCAAGAGCAGGGGGTGGAGCAAGAAAGGCCTCAAACCACGAGAAGCTCCAGCCAAAGAATCAGCCAAAATGCAGCCCACATCCGGGAGAATATCAAGAGCAGGGGGTGGAGCAAGCCAGGCCTCAAACCACGAGAAGCTCCAGCCCAAAAGGCAGCCAAAATCCAGCCCACATCCGGGAGAATCTCAAGAGCAGGGGGTGGAGCAAGCCAGGCCTCAAACCACGAGAAGCTCCAGCCCAAAAGGCAGCCAAAATGCAGCCCACATCCGGGAGAATCTCAAGAGCAGGGGGTGGAGCAAGCCAGGCCTCAAACCTCGAGAAGCTCCAGCCCAAAAGGCAGCCAAAATGCAGCCCACCTCCGGGAGAATCTCAAGAGCAGGGGGTGGAGCAAGCCAGGCCTCAAACCACGAGAAGCTCCAGCCCAAAATGCAGCCAAAATGCAGGCCACATCCAAAGGAGCATATCAAGAGCAGGGGGTCGAGCAAGCCAGGCCTCAAACCTTGAGAAGCTCCAGCCCAAAAGGGAGCCAAAATCCAGGCCACATCCGGGAGAATCTGAAGAGCAGGGGGTGGAGCAAGCCAGGCCTCAAACCACGAGAAGCTCCAGCCCAAAAGGCAGCCAAAATGCAGCCCACATCCGGGAGAATCTCAAGAGCAGGGGGTGGAGCAAGCCAGGCCACAAACCACGAGAAGCTCCAGCCCAAAAGGCAGCCAAAATGCAGGCCACATCCGGGAGAATCTCAAGAGCAGGTGGTGGAGCAAGCCAGGCCTCAAACCACAAGAAGCTCCAGCCAAAGATTCAGCCAAAATGCAGCCCACATCCGGGAGAATCTCAAGAGCAGGGGGTGGAGCAAGCCAGGCCTCAAACCACGAGAAGCTCCAGCCCAAAAGGCAGCCAAAATGCAGCCGACATCCGGGAGATTCTCAAGAGCAGGGGGTGGAGCAAGGCAAGCCTGAAACCACGGGAAGCTCCAGCCCAAAAGGCAGCCAATATGCAGCCCACATCCGGGAGAATCTCAAGAGCAGGGGGTGGAGCAAGCCAGGCCTCAAACCACGAGAATCTCCAGCCCAAAAGGCAGCCAAAATGCAGACCACATCCGGGAGAATCTCAAGAGCAGGGGGTGGAGCAAGCCAGGCCTCAAACCACGGGAAGCTCCAGCCAAAGAATCAGCCAAAATGCAGCCCACATCCGGGAGAATCTCAAGAGCAGGGGGTGGAGCAAGCCAGGCCTCAAACCACGAGAAGCTCCAGCCCAAAAGGCAGCCAAAATGCAGCCCACATCCGGGAGAATCTCAAGAGCAGGGGGTGGAGCAAGCCAGGCCTCAAACCACGAGAATCTCCAGCCCAAAAGGCAGCCAAAATCCAGCCCACCTCCGGGAGAATCTCAAGAGCAGGGGGTGGGGCAAGCCAGGCCTCAAACCACGAGAAGCTCCAGCCCAACAGGCAGCCAAAATGCAGCCCACATCCGGGAGAATCTCAAGAGCAGGGGGTGGGGCAAGCCAGGCCTCAAACCACGAGAATTTCCAGCCCAAAATGCAGCCAAAATGCAGCCCACATCCGGGAGAATCTCAAGAGCAGGGGGTGGAGCAAGCCAGGCCTCAAACCACGAGAAGCTCCAGCCCAACAGGCAGCCAAAATGCAGCCCACATCCGGGACAATCTCAAGAGCAGGGGGTGGAGCAAGCCAGGCCTGAAACCACGGGAAGCTCCAGCCCAAAAGGCAGCCAAAATTCAGCCGACATCCGTGAGAATCTCAAGAGCAGGGGGTGGAGCAAGCCAGGCCTCAAACCACGAGAAGCTCCAGCCCAAAAGGCAGCCAAAATGCAGCCCACATCCGGGAGAATCTCAAGAGCAGGGGGTGGAGCAAGCCAGGCCTCAAACCACGAGAATCTCCAGCCCAAAAGGCAGCCAAAATGCAGCCGACATCCTGGAGAATCTCAAGAGCAGGGGGTGGAGCAAGCCAGGCTTCAAACCACGAGAAGCTCCAGCGCAAAAGGCAGCCAAAATGCAGACCACGTCTGGGAGAATCTCAAGAGCAGGGGGTGGAGCAAGCTAGGCCTCAAACCACGAGAAGCTCCAGCCCAAAACGCAACCAAAATGCAGATCACATCCAGGAGAATATCAACAGCAGGTGTTGATCAAACCAGGCCTCAAAGCACGAGAAGCTCCAGCCCAAAATGCAGCCAAAATGCAGCCCACATCCGGGAGAATCTCAAGAGCAGGGGGTGGAGCAAGCCAGGCCTCAAACCACGGGAAGCTCCAGCCCAAAATGCAGCCAAAATGCAGCCCACATCCGGGAAAATCTCAAGAGCAGGGGGTGGAGCAAGGCAGGCCTCAAACCACGGGAAGCTCCAGACCAAAAGGCAGCCAAAATCCAGCCGACATCCGGGAGAATCTCAAGAGCAGGGGGTGGAGCAAGCCAGGCTTCAAACCACGAGAAGCTCCAGCCCAAAAGGCAGCCAAAATGCAGGCCACGTCCGGGAGAATATCAAGAGCAGGGGGTGGAGCAAGCTAGGCCTCAAACCACGAGAAGCTCCAGCCCAAGAATCATCCAAAATGCAGCCCACATCCGGGAGAATCTCAAGAGCAGGAGGTGGAGCAAGCCAGGCCTCAAACCACGAGAAGCTCCAGCCCAATAGGCAGCCAAAATGCAGCCCACATCCAGGAGAATATCAAGAGCAGGGGGTGGAGCAAGCCAGGCCTCAAACCATGAGAAGCTTCAACCCAAAAGGCAGCCAAAATGCAGCCCACATCGGGGAGAATCTCAAGAGCAGGGGGTGGAGCAAGCCAGGCCACAAACTTCGAGAAGCTCCAGCCCAAAAGGCAGCCAAAATGCAGCCTACATCCGGGAGAATCTCAAGAGCAGGGGGTGGAGCAAGCCAGGCCTCAAATCACGGGAAGCTCCAGCCCAAAAGGCAGCCAAAATGCAGCCCACCTCCGGGAGAATCTCAAGAGCAGGGGGTGGAGCAAGCCAGGCCTCAAACCACGAGAAGCTCCAGCCCAAAAGGCAGCCAAAATGCAGCCGACATCCGGGAGAATCTCAAGAGCAGGGGGTGGAGCAAGCCAGGCCTCAAACCACGAGAAGCTCCATCCCAAAAGGCAGCCAAAATGCAGCCCACATCCGGGAGAATCTCAAGAGCAGGGGGTGGAGCAAGCCAGGCCTCAAACCACGAGAAGCTCCAGCCCAAGAATCAGCCAAAATGCAGCCCACATCCGGGAGAATCTCAAGAGCAGGGGGTGGAGCAAGCCAGGCCTCAAACCACGAGAATCTCCAGCCCAAAAGGCAGCCAAAATCCAGCCCACCTCCGGGAGAATCTCAAGAGCAGGGGGTGGGGCAAGCCAGAACTCAAACCATGAGAAGCTCCAGCCCAACAGGCAGCCAAAATGCAGCCCACATCCGGGAGAATCTCAAGAGCAGGGGGTGGAGCAAGCCAGGCCTCAAACCACGAGAAGCTCCAGCCCAACAGGCAGCCAAAATGCAGCCCACATCCGGGAGAATCTCAAGAGCAGGGGGTGGAGCAAGCCAGGCCTGAAACCACGGGAAGCTCCAGCCCAAAAGGCAGCCAAAATTCAGCCGACATCCGGGAGAATCTCAAGAGCAGGGGGTGGAGCAAGCCAGGCCTCAAACCACGAGAAGCTCCAGCCCAAAAGGCAGCCAAAATGCAGCCCACATCCGAGAGAATCTCAAGAGCAGGGGGTGGGGCAAGCCAGGCCTCAAACCACGAGAAGCTCCAGCCCAAAAGGCAGCCAAAATGCAGCCGACATCCTGGAGAATCTCAAGAGCAGGGGGTGGAGCAAGCCAGGCCTCAAACCACCGGAAGCTCCAGCCCAAAAGGCAGCCAAAATGCAGCCGACATCCGGGAGAATCTCAAGAGCAGGGGGTGGAGCAAGCCAGGCTTCAAACCACGAGAAGCTCCAGCCCAAAAGGCAGCCAAAATGCAGACCACGTCTGGGAGAATCTCAAGAGCAGGGGGTGGACAAAGCTAGGCCTCAAACCACGAGAATTTCCAGCCCAAAAGGCAGCCAAAATGCAGCCCACATCCGGGAGAATCTCAAGAGCAGGGGGTGGAGCAAGCCAGGCCTCAAACCACGAGAAGCTCCAGCCCAACAGGCAGCCAAAATGCAGCCCACATCCGGGAGAATCTCAAGAGCAGGGGGTGGAGCAAGCCAGGCCTGAAACTACGGGAAGCTCCAGCCCAAAAGGCAGCCAAAATTCAGCCGACATCCGGGAGAATCTCAAGAGCAGGGGGTGGAGCAAGCCAGGCCTCAAACCACGAGAAGCTCCAGCCAAAGAATCAGCCAAAATGCAGCCCACATCCGGGAGAATCTCAAGAGCAGGGGGTGGAGCAAGCCAGGTCTCAAACCACGAGAAGCTCCAGCCCAAAAGGCAGCCAAAATGCAGCCCACATCCGGGAGAATCTCAAGAGCAGGGGGTGGAGCAAGCCAGGCCTCAAACCACGAGAAGCTCCAGCCCAAGATTCAGCCAAAATGCAGCCGACATCCGGGAGAATCTCAAGAGCAGGGGGTGGAGCAAGCCAGGCCTCAAACCACGAGAAGCTCCAGCCCAAAACGCAGCCAAAATGCAGATCACATCCGGGAGAATATCAACAGCAGGGGGTGGAGCAATCCAAGCCTCAAACCAGGAGAAGCTCCAGCCCAAAATGCAGCGAAAATTCAGCCCACGTCCGGGAGAATCTCAAGAGCAGGGGGTGGAGCAAGCCAGACCTCAAACCACGAGAAGCTCCAGCCCAAAATGCAGCCAAAATGCAGCCCACATCCGGGAGAATCTCAAGAGAAGGGGGTGGAGCAATCCAGGCCTCAAACCACGAGAAGCTCCAGCCCAAAAGGCAGCCAAAATGCAGCCCACATCCAGGAGAATCTCAAGAGCAGGGGGTGGAGCAAGCCAGGCCTCAAACCACGAGAAGCTCCAGCCCAAAAGGCAGCCAAAATGGAGCCCACATCCGGGAGAATATCAAGAGCAGGGGGTGGAGCAAGCTAGGCCTCAAACCACGAGAAGCTCCAGCCCAAAACGCAACCAAAATGCAGATCACATCCGGGAGAATCTCAAGAGCAGGGGGTGGAGCAAGCCAGGCCTCAAACCACGAGAAGCTCCAGCCCAAAAGGCAGCCAAAATGCAGCCCACATCCGGGAGAATCTCAAGAGCAGGGGGTGGAGCAAGCCAGGCCTCTAAACCACGAGAAGCTCCAGCCCAAAAGGCAGCCAAAATGCAGCCCACATCCGGGAGAATCTCAAGAGCAGGGGGTGGAGCAAGCCAGGCCTCAAACCACGAGAAGCTCCAGCCCAATAGGCAGCCAAAATGCAGAACACATCCAGGAGAATATCAAGAGCAGGGGGTGGAGCAAGCCAGGCTACAAACCACGAGAAGCTCCAGCCCAAAAGGCAGCCAAAATGCAGCCCACATCTGGGAGAATCTCAAGAGCAGGGGGTGGAGCAAGCCAGGCCTCAAACCACGAGAAGCTCCAGCCCAACAGGCAGCCAAAATGCAGCCCACATCTGGAATAATCTCAAGAGCAGGGGGTGGAGCAAGCCAGGCCTCAAACCACGAGAAGCTCCAGCCCAAAAGGCAGCCAAAATGCAGCCCACATCCGGGAGAATCTCAAGAGCAGGGGCTGGAGCAAGCCAGGCCTCAAACCACGGGAAGCTCCAGCCCAAGAATCAGCCAAAATGCAGCCGACATCCGGGAGAATCTCAAGAGCAGGAGGTGGAGCAAGCCAGGCCTCAAACCACGAGAAGCTCCAGCCCAAAACGCAGCCAAAATGCAGCCCACATCCGGGAGAATCTCAAGAGCAGGGGGTGGAACAAGCCAGGCCTCAAACCTCGAGAAGCTCCAGCCCAACAGGCAGCCGAAATGCAGCCCACATCCGGGAGAATCTCAAGAGCAGGGGGTGGAGCAAGCCAGACCTCAAACCACGGGAAGCTCCAGCCCAAGAGTCAGCCAAAATGCAGCCCACATCCGGGAGAATCTCAAGAGCAGGGGGTGGAGCAAGCCAGGCCTCAAACCACGAGAAGCTCCAGCCCAAAAGGCAGCCAAAATCCAGCCCACATCCGGGAGAATCTCAAGAGCAGGGGGTGGAGCAAGCCAGGCCTCAAACCACGAGAAGCTCCAGCCCAAAGGCAGCCAAAATGCAGCCCACATCCGGGAGAATCTCAAGAGCAGGGGGTGGAGCAAGCCAGGCCTCAAACCTCGAGAAGCTCCAGCCCAAAAGGCAGCCAAAATGCAGCCCACATCTGGGAGAATCTCAAGAGCAGGGTGTGGAGCAAGCCAGGCCTCAAACCACTAGAAGCTCCAGCCCAAAAGGCAGCCAAAATGCAGCCCACATCCGGGAGAATCTCAAGAGCAGGGGGTGGAGCAAGCCAGGCCTCAAACCACGAGAAGCTCCAGCCCAAAAGGCAGCCAAAATGCAGATCACATCCAGGAGAATATCAACAGCAGGGGGTGGAGCAAACCAGGCCTCAAACCACGAGAAGCTCCAGCCCAAAAGGCAGCCAAAATGCAGCCCACATCCGGGAGAATCTCAAGAGCAGGGGGTGGAGCAAGCCAGGCCTCAAACCACGAGAAGCTCCAGCCCAAGTATCAGCCAAAATGCAGCCCACCTCCGGGAGAATCTCAAGAGCAGGGGGTGGAGCAAGCCAGGCCTCAAACCACGAGAAGCTCCAGCCCAAAGGCAGCCAAAATGCAGCCCACATCCGGGAGAATCTCAAGAGCAGGGTTGGAGCAAGCCAGGCCTCAAACCAGGAGAAGCTCCAGCCCAAAATGCAGTCAAAATGCAGCCCACATCCGGGAGAATCTCAAGAGCAGGGGGTGGAGCAAGCCAGACCTCAAACCACGAGAAGCTTCAGCCCAAAAGGCAGCCAAAATGCAGCCCACTTCGCGGAGAATCTCAAGAGCAGGGAGTGGAGCAAGCCAGGCCTCAAACCTCGAGAAGCTCCAGCCCAACAGGCAGCCAAAATGCAGCCCACATCCGGGAGAATCTCAAGAGCAGGGGTTGGAGCAAGGCAGGCCTCAAACCACGAGAAGCTCCAGCCCAAAAAGCAGCCAAAATCCTAACCACATACGGGAGAATCTCAAGAGCAGGGGGTGGAGCAAGCCAGGCCTCAAACCACGAGAAGCCCCAGCCCAAAATGCAGCCAAAATGCAGCCCACATCTGGGAGAATCTCAAGAGCAGGGGGTGGAGCAAGCCAGGCCTCAAACCACAATAACCTCCATCCCAAAAGGCAGCCAAAATGCAGCCCACATCTGGGAGAATCTCAAGAGCAGGGGGTGGAGCAAGCCAGGCCTCAAACCACGAGAAGCTCCAGCCCAAAAGGCAGTCAAAATTCAGGACACATCAGGGAGAATCTCAAGAGCAGGGGGTGGAGCAAGCCAGGCCTCAAACCACGAGAAGCTCCAGCCCTAAAGGCAGCCAAAATGCAGGCCACATCCGGGAGAAACTCAAGAGCATGGGGTGGAGCAAGCCAGGCCTCTAAACCACGAGAAGCTCCAGCCCAAAAGGCAGCCAAAATGCAGCCCACATCCGGGAGAATCTCAAGAGCAGGGGGTGGAGCAAGCCAGGCCTCAAACCACGAGAAGCTCCAGCCCAATAGGCAGCCAAAATGCAGAACACATCCAGGAGAATCTCAAGAGCAGTGGGTGGAGCAAGCCAGGCTACAAACCACGAGAAGCTCCAGCTCAAAAGGCAGCCAAAATCCAGCCCACATCCGGGAGAATCTCAAGAGCAGGGGGTGGAGCAAGCCAGGCCTCAAACCACGAGAAGCTCCAGCCCAAAAGGCAGCCAAAATGCAGCCCACATCTGGGAGAATCTCAAGAGCAGGGGGTGGAGCAAGCCAGGCCTCAAACCACGAGAAGCTCCTGCCAAAAATGAAGCCAAAATCCAGCCCACATCCGGGAGAATCTCAAGAGCAGGGGGTAGAGCAAGCCAGGCCTCAAACCACAAGAAGATCCAGCCCAAAAGGCAGCCAAAATTCCGGACACATCCGGGAGAATCTCAAGAGCAGGGGTTGGAGCAAGACAGGCCTCTAAACCACGAGAAGCTCCAGCCCAAAAGGCAGCCAAAATGCAGCCGACATCCGGGAGAATCTCAAGAGCAGGGGGTGGAGCAAGCCAGGCCTCAAACCACGAGAAGCTCCAGCCCAAAAGGCAGCCAAAATGCAGCCCACATCCGGGAGAATCTCAAGAGCAGGGGGTGGAGCAAGCCAGGCCTCAAACCACGAGAAGCTCCAGCCCAATAGGCAGCCAAAATGCAGAACACATCCAGGAGAATCTCAAGAGCAGTGGGTGGAGCAAGGCAGGCCTCAAACCACGAGAAGCTCCAGCCCAAAAGGCAGCCAAAATGCAGCCCACATCTGGGAGAATCTCAAGAGCAGGGGGTGGAGCAAGCCAGGCCTCAAACCACGAGAAGCTCCTGCCAAAAATGAAGCCAAAATCCAGCCCACATCCGGGAGAATCTCAAGAGCAGGGGGTAGAGCAAGCCAGGCCTCAAACCACAAGAAGATCCAGCCCAAAAGGCAGCCAAAATTCCGGACACATCCGGGAGAATCTCAAGAGCAGGGGTTGGAGCAAGACAGGCCTCTAAACCACGAGAAGCTCCAGCCCAAAAGGCAGCCAAAATGCAGCCCACATCCGGGAGAATCTCAAGAGCAGTGGGTGGAGCAAGCCAGGCCTCAAACCACGAGAAGCTCCAGCCCAAAAGGCAGCCAAAATGCAGCCCACATCCGGGAGAATCTCAAGAGCAGGGGGTGGAGCAAGCCAGGCCTCAAACCACGAGAAGCTGCAGCCCAAAAGGCAGCCAAAATGCAGCCCACATCCGGGAGAATCTCAAGAGCAGGGGGTGGAGCAAGCCAGGCCTCAAACCACGAGAAGCTGCAGCCCAAAAGGCAGCCAAAATGCAGCCCACATCTGGGAGAATCTCAAGAGCAGGGGGTGGAGCAAGCC
Source organism: Rhynochetos jubatus (assembly GCA_027574665.1). Classification (NCBI taxonomy): domain Eukaryota; kingdom Metazoa; phylum Chordata; class Aves; order Eurypygiformes; family Rhynochetidae; genus Rhynochetos; species Rhynochetos jubatus. The sequence goes on along the minus strand of JAQBHY010000096.1, from coordinate 522,157 downwards.
AGGCCTCAAACCACGAGAATCTCCAGCCCAAAAGGCAGTCAAAATTCAGGACACATCAGGGAGAATCTCAAGAGCAGGGGGTGGAGCAAGCCAGGCCTCAAACCACGAGAAGCTCCAGCCCAAAAGGCAGCCAAAATGCAGCCCACATCCGGGAGAAACTCAAGAGCATGGGGTGGAGCAAGCCAGGCCTCTAAACCACGAGAAGCTCCAGCCCAAAAGGCAGCCAAAATGCAGCCCACATCCGGGAGAATCTCAAGAGCAGGGGGTGGAGCAAGCCAGGCCTCAAACCACGAGAAGCTCCATCCCAATAGGCAGCCAAAATGCAGAACACATCCAGGAGAATCTCAAGAGCAGTGGGTGGAGCAAGCCAGGCTACAAACCACGAGAAGCTCCAGCTCAAAAGGCAGCCAAAATGCAGCCCACATCCGGGAGAATCTCAAGAGCAGGGGGTGGAGCAAGCCAGGCCTCAAACCACGAGAAGCTCCAGCCCAAAAGGCAGCCAAAATGCAGCCCACATCCGGGAGAATCTCAAGAGCAGGGGGTGGAGCAAGCCAGGCCTCAAACCACGAGAAGCTCCAGCCCAAAAGGCAGCCAAAATGCAGCCCACATCTGGGAGAATATCAAGAGCAGGGGGTGGAGCAAGCCAGGCCTCAAACCACGAGAAGCTCCAGCCCAAAAGGCAGCCAAAATGCAGCCCACATCCGGGAGAATCTCAAGAGCATGGGGTGGAGCAAGCCAGGCCTCTAAACCACGAGAAGCTCCAGCCCAAAAGGCAGCCAAAATGCAGCCCACATCCGGGAGAATCTCAAGAGCAGGGGGTGGAGCAAGCCAGGCCTCAAACCACGAGAAGCTCCAGCCCAATAGGCAGCCAAAATGCAGAACACATCCAGGAGAATCTCAAGAGCAGTGGGTGGAGCAAGCCAGGCTACAAACCACGAGAAGCTCCAGCTCAAAAGGCAGCCAAAATCCAGCCCACATCCGGGAGAATCTCAAGAGCAGGGGGTGGAGCAAGCCAGGCCTCAAACCACGAGAAGCTCCAGCCCAAAAGGCAGCCAAAATGCAGCCCACATCCGGGAGAATCTCAAGAGCAGGGGGTGGAGCAAGCCAGGCCTCAAACCACGAGAAGCTCCAGCCCAAAAGGCAGCCAAAATGCAGCCCACATCTGGGAGAATCTCAAGAGCAGGGGGTGGAGCAAGCCAGGCCTCAAACCACGAGAAGCTCCTGCCAAAAATGAAGCCAAAATCCAGCCCACATCCGGGAGAATCTCAAGAGCAGGGGGTGGAGCAAGCCAGGCCTCAAACCACAAGAAGATCCAGCCCAAAAGGCAGCCAAAATTCCAGACACATCCGGGAGAATCTCAAGAGCAGGGGTTGGAGCAAGACAGGCCTCTAAACCACGAGAAGCTCCAGCCCAAAAGGCAGCCAAAATGCAGCCCACATCCGGGAGAATCTCAAGAGCAGTGGGTGGAGCAAGCCAGGCCTCAAACCACGAGAAGCTCCAGCCCAAAAGGCAGCCAAAATGCAGCCCACATCCGGGAGAATCTCAAGAGCAGGGGGTGGAGCAAGCCAGGCCTCAAACCACGAGAAGCTGCAGCCCAAAAGGCAGCCAAAATGCAGCCCACATCCGGGAGAATCTCAAGAGCAGGGGGTGGAGCAAGCCAGGCCTCAAACCACGAGAAGCTGCAGCCCAAAAGGCAGCCAAAATGCAGCCCACATCTGGGAGAATCTCAAGAGCAGGGGGTGGAGCAAGCCAGGCCTCAAACCACGAGAAGCTCCAGCCCAAAAGGCAGTCAAAATTCAGGACACATCAGGGAGAATCTCAAGAGCAGGGGGTGGAGAAAGCCAGGCCTCAAAACACGAGAAGCTCCAGCCCAAAAGGCAGCCAAAATGCAGCCCACATCCGGGAGAAACTCAAGAGCATGGGGTGGAGCAAGCCAGGCCTCTAAACCACGAGAAGCTCCAGCCCAAAAGGCAGCCAAAATGCAGCCCACATCCGGGAGAATCTCAAGAGCAGGGGGTGGAGCAAGCCAGGCCTCAAACCACGAGAAGCTCCATCCCAATAGGCAGCCAAAATGCAGAACACATCCAGGAGAATCTCAAGAGCAGTGGGTGGAGCAAGCCAGGCTACAAACCACGAGAAGCTCCAGCTCAAAAGGCAGCCAAAATGCAGCCCACATCCGGGAGAATCTCAAGAGCAGGGGGTGGAGCAAGCCAGGCCTCAAACCATGAGAAGCTCCAGCCCAAAAGGCAGCCAAAATGCAGCCCACATCCGGGAGAATCTCAAGAGCAGGGGGTGGAGCAAGCCAGGCCTCAAACCACGAGAAGCTCCAGCCCAAAAGGCAGCCAAAATGCAGCCCACATCTGGGAGAATATCAAGAGCAGGGGGTGGAGCAAGCCAGGCCTCAAACCACGAGAAGCTCCAGCCCAAAATGAAGCCAAAATGCAGCCCACATCCGGGAGAATCTCAAGAGCAGGATTTGGAGCAAGCCAGGCCTCAAACCACGAGAAGCTCCAGCCCAAAAAACAGCCAAAATCCTAACCACCTCCGGGAGAATCTCAAGAGCAGGGGGTGGAGCAAGATAGGCCTCAAACCACGAGAAGCTCCAGCCCAAAATGCAGCCAAAATTCCGGACACATCCGGGAGAATCTCAAGAGCAGGGGTTGGAGCAAGCCAGGCCTCAAACCACGAGAAGCTCCAGCCCAAAAGGCAGCCAAAATGCAGCCCACATCCGGGAGAATTTCAAGAGCAGGGGGTGGAGCAAGCCAGGCCTCAAACCACGAGAAGCTCCAGCCCAACAGGCAGCCAAAATGCAGCCCACATCCAGGAGAATCTCAAGAGCAGGGTGTGGAGCAAGCTAGGCCTCAAACCACGAGAAGCTCCAGCCCAAAAGGCAGCCAAAATGCAGCCCACATCCGGGAGAATCTTAAGAGCAGGGGGTGGAGCAAGCCAGGCTACAAACCACGAGAAGCTCCAGCCCAAAAGGCAGCCAAAATCCAGCCCACCTCAGGGAGAATCTCAAGAGCAGGGGGTGGAGCAAGCCAGGCCTCAAACCACGAGAAGCTCCAGCCCAAAAGGCAGCCAAAATGCAGCCCACATCCGGGAGAATCTCAAGAGCAGGGGTTGGAGCAAGCCAGGCCTCAAACCAGGAGAAGCTCCAGCCCAAAAAGCAGACAAAATCCTAACCACCTCCGGGAGAATCTCAAGAGCAGGGGGTGGAGCAAGCCAGGCCTCAAACCACGAGAAGCTCCAGGCCAAAAAGCAGCCAAAATGCAGCCCACATCCGGGAGAATCTCAAGATCAGGGGGTGGAGCAAGCCAGGCCTCAAACCACGAGAAGCTCCAGCCCAAAAGGCAGCCAAAATGCAGGCCACATCCAGGAGAATCTCAAGAGCAGGGGGTGGAGCAAGCCAGGCCTCAAACCACGAGAAGCTCCAGCCCAAAAGGCAGCCAAAATGCAGCCCACATCCGGGAGAATCTCAAGAGCAGGGGTTGGAGCAAGCCAGGCCTCAAACCAGGAGAAGCTCCAGCCCAAAAAGCAGCCAAAATGCAGCCCACATCCGGGAGAATCTCAAGAGCAGGGGGTGGAGCAAGCCAGGCCTCAAACCACGAGAAGCTCCAGCCCAAAAGGCAGCCAAAATGCAGGCCACATCCAGGAGAATCTCAAGAGCAGGGGGTGGAGCAAGCCAGGCCTCAAACCACGAGAAGCTCCAGCCCAAAAGGCAGCCAAAATGCAGCCCACATCCGGGACAATATCAAGAGCAGGGGGTGGAGCAAGGCAGGCCTCAAACCATGAGAAGCTCCAGCCCAAAATGCAGCCAAAATGCAGCCCACATCCGGGAGAATCTCAAGAGCAGGGGGTGGAGCAAGCCAGGCCTCAAACTACGAAAAGCTAAGGCCCAAAAGGCAGCAAAAATTCAGACCACATCCGGGAGAATCTCAAGAGCAGGGGGTGGAGCAAGCCAGGCCTCAAACTACGAAAAGCTAAAGCCCAAAAGGCAGCCAAAATCCAGCCCAAATCCGGGAGAATATCAGGAGCACGGGGTGGAGCAAGGAAGGCCTCAAACCTCGAGAAGCTCCAGCCCAAAATGCAGCCAAAATCCAGACCACATCCGGGAGAATATCAAGAGCAGGGGGTGGAGCAAGGCAGGCCTCAAACCATGAGAAGCTCCAGCCCAAAATGCAGCCAAAATCCAGACCACATCCGGGACAATATCAAGAGCAGGGGGTGGAGCAAGGCAGGCCTCAAACCATGAGAAGCTCCAGCCCAAAATGCAGCCAAAATCCAGACCACATCCGGGAGAATATCAAGAGCAGGAGGTGGAGCAAGCCAGGCCTCCACCCATGAGAAGCTCCAGCCCAAAATGCAGCCAAAATGCAGCCCACATCCGGGAGAATCTCAAGAGCAGGGGGTGGAGCAAGCCAGGCCTCAAAGCACGAGAAGCTCCAGCCCAAAAAGCATCCAAAATGCAGCCCACATCCGGGAGAACCTCAAGAGCAGGGGGTTGAGCAAGCCAGGCCTCTAAACCACGAGAAGCTCCAGCCCAAAAGGCAGCCAAAATGCAGCCCACATCCGGGAGAATCTCAAGAGCAGGGGGTGGAGCAAGCCAGGCCTCAAACCACGAGAAGCTCCAGCCCAAAAGGCAGCCAAAATCCTACCCACATCCGGGAGAATATCAAGAGCAGGAGTGGAGCAAGCCAGGCCCCAAACCACGAGAAGCTCCAGCCCAATAGGCAGCCAAAATGCAGCCCACATTCGGGAGAATCTCAATAGCAAAGGGTGGAGCAAACCAGGCCTCAAACCACGAGAAGCTCCAGCCCAAAAGGCAGCCAAAATCCTACCCACATCCAGGAGAATATCAAGAGCAGGGGGTGGAGCAAGCCAGGCCTCAAACCACGAGAAGCTCCAGCCCAAAAGGCAGCCAAAATGCAGCCCACTTCTGGGAGAATATCAAGAGCAGGTGTTGGAGCAAGCCAGGCCTCAAACCACGAGAAGCTCCAGGCCAAAAGGCAGCCATATTCCAGCCCACATCCGGGAGAATATCAAGAGCAGGGGGTGGAGCAAGCCAGGCCCCAAACCACGAGAAGCTAGACCCCAAAATGCAGCCAAAATGCAGCCCACCTCCTGGAGAATCTCAAGAGCAGGGAGTGGAGCAAGCCAGGCCTCAAACCACGAGCAGCTAGACCCCAAAAGGCAGCCAAAATGCAGCCCACATCCTGGAGAATCTCAAGAGCAGGGGGTGGAGCAAGCCAGGCCTCAAACCACGAGAAGCTCCAGCCCAAAAGGCAGCCAAAATGCAGCCCACATCCGGGAGAATCTCAAGAGCAGGGGGTGGAGCAAGCCAGGCCTCAAACCACGAGAAGCTCCAGCCCAAAAGGCACCCACAATCCAGCACATATCCGGGAGAATCTCAAGAGCAGGGGGTGGAGCAAGCCAGGCCTCAAACCACGAGAAGCTCCAGCCCAAAAGGCACCCACAATCCAGCACATATCCGGGAGAATCTCAAGAGCAGGGGGTGGAGCAAGCCAGGCCTCAAACTACGAAAAGCTAAAGCCCAAAAGGCAGCCAAAATCCAGCCCAAATCCGGGAGAATATCAGGAGCAGGGGGTGGAGCAAGGCAGGCCTCAAACCTCGAGAAGCTCCAGCCCAAAAGGCAGCCAAAATGCAGCCCACATCCGGGAGAATCTCAAGAGCAGGGGGTGGAGCAAGCCAGGCTTCAAACCACAAGAAGCTGCAGCCCAAAAAGCAGCGAAAATGCAGACCACATCCGGGAGAATATCAAGAGCAGGAGGTGGAGCAAGCCAGGCCTCCAACCATGAGAAGCTCCAGCCCAAAATGCAGCCAAAATGCAGCCCACATCCGGGAGAATCTCAAGAGCAGGGGGTGGAGCAAGCCAGGCCTCAAACCACGAAAATCTAAAGCCCAAAATGTAGCCAAATTCCAGCCCAACTCCCAGAGAATCTCAAGAGCAGGGGCTAGAGCAAGCCAGGCCTCAAACCACGAGAAGTTCCAGCCCAAAAGGCAGCAAAAATGCAGCCCACCTCTGGGAGAATCTCAAGAGCAGGGGGTGGAGCAAGCCAGGCCTCAAACCACGAGAATCTCCAGCCCAAAAAGCAGCCAAACTGCAGCCCACATCCGGGAGAACCTCAAGAGCAGGGGGTGGAGCAAGGCAGGCCTCAAACCACGGGAAGCTCCAGCCCAAAAAGCAGCCAAAATCCTAACCACATCCGGGAGAATCTCAAGAGCACGGGGTGGAGCAAGACAGGCCTCAAACCACGAGAAGCTCCAGCCCAAAAGGCAGCCAAAATGCAGCCCACATCCGGGAGAATCTCAAGAGCAGGGGTTGGAGCAAGCCAGGCCTCTAAACCACGAGAAGCTCCAGCCCAACAGGCAGCCAAAATGCAGCCCACATCCAGGAGAATCTCAAGAGCAGGGGGTGGAGCAAGCCAGGCCTCAAACCACGAGAAGCTCCAGCCCAAAAGGCAGCCAAAATGCAGCCCACATCCGGGAGAATCTCAAGAGCAGGGGGTGGAGCAAGCCAGGCCTCAAACCACGAGAAGCTCCAGCCCAAGAGGCAGCCAAAATCCTACCCACATCCGGGAGAATATCAAGAGCAAGGGGTGGAGCAAATTAGGCCTCAAACCTCGAGAAGCTCCAGCCCAAAAAGCAGCCAAAATCCTAACCACCTCCTGGAGAATCTCAAGAGCAGGGGGTGGAGCAAGCCAGGCCTCAAACCACGAGAAGCTCCAGCCCAAAAGGCAGCCAAAATGCAGCCCACATCCTGGAGATTATCAAGAGCAGGGGGTGGAGCAAGCCAGGCCCCAAACCACGAGAAGCTCCAGCCCAATAGGCAGCCAAAATGCAGCCCACCTCCGGGAGATTATCAAGAACAGGGGGTGGAGCAAGCCAGGCCTCAAACCACGAGAAGCTCCAGCCCAAAAGGCAGCCAAAATGCAGCCCACATCCGGGAGAATATCAAGAGCATGGAGTGGAGCAAGCCAGGCCTCAAACCACGAGAAGCTCCAGCCCAAAAAAGCAGCCAAAATCCTAACCACATCCGGGAGAATCTCAAGAGCAGGGGTTGGAGCAAGCCAGGCCTCAAACCACGAAAAGCTCCAGCCCAAAAAGCAGCCAAAATGCAGGCCACAACCGGGAGAATCTCAAGAGCAGGGGGTGGAGCAAGCCAGGCCTCAAAACAGGACTAAATCTAGCCAAAAATATGGTCCTTGTCCAGGAGAAATTCCAGGCCAAGTGCCACAGGAATTCCAGTCCACATCCCGGAGATAGTCCACCCGATCTCTAGGAGAAATTTGGGCCCAAGTCCAGGAGAATTTCCATTCTAAAATGCAGCCCACATCCAGGAGAAACTCAAGAAGAGGTCCGAGACCTGTCCCTCAGATCTCTCCAACGCTGGGACGTCAGATTCCCACGCCTTTCTACACTCCGCCGAAGAGAAATCCACCTGCGGCTGAGTCCACCGCAGGCCCCACTCCAGACTAACGCTTTATGCCTAAGGAACTGGGGACAGGAGCACAACCTGTGGAGTTTGGGCTTTGAACTGATGCTGCCCCCAAGTTTTGCACAAAGTCCCTTCACACTATTCCCATCTGGCCCACAGTCAGATCACACCATTCCCCAGCGGGTCCCGACTCTCCATCCATCAGCGCAGCAACTCCAGCAAAGGGTTAACACAGTTCCCAGCACGCAGCTGCACGCACACGCTCCCCCCGCCAGAGACAGAAATGGCTGTGGAGATACGCATCTTGCTAGGAAGGTACCTGTTCAAACGCTTCTGGAGCCCGGTTCAAGCCTTCCCGTCTCATGTCAGCATGTCTCAACGGGAGCAGGGCTGAGCCTCCAGGAGGGTTTTCACCCCAGGCCGTGTCGACCGCTCTCTCCTTTCCCAGACTGGGGGGTGTGGAGCTCTGAGTGCCATCCCACTCCAAGGGACATGCTGGGTGCAGCCCCTGCAGACCAGGAGAAAGCAAGGGTCAGCCATGGAGCCTCCCTCTATTTAGAGAGTCATGAGATAATTGACTTCAGGCCTAAGCAATCTCCCAGCCTGGCCTTAATTGGGGCAGGCTCTTGTTGGCATTCCCAGCTGGTGCTGATCTCCCCAGACTGCCAGAAGGGTCAGGGCTGGCAGGGCATGTCTTAGTTCCCTCTCATCCTTAACTGTAATGAGGAAATGTCATGAGGCCCACTGAATTGGGCCTGAATTTCATAGGGACTTGGGCCTGAATTTCACCAGGATTTGGGTGAGAATTTCTCGTGCACTTGGGTCTGAATTTCCCCTCGATTCTGGCCCAAATTTCCCCTGTAGTAGAGCCCGAATTTCTCCTCAACGTGCCCTCTAATTTCTCTTGAACTCTGGCCAAAATTTCTCCTGCACTGCAACCTTCAATTTCTCCTGGACTCCCTGAAATTGCTCCTGCATGCCAGCTCCAATTTCTCCTGCGCCGAATCCCAGATTTGACCTGCGCTGGAGCCCAGGTTTCCCCTGGAAGTGACCTCGAATTTGGCCTGCATTGTGGCCTGGATCTCTCCAGCTTTAAGGCACGCCCCCTCGCAACTGAAAGCACGCCCCCTCACCCCTGAAGGCACACCTTCTCGCCCCTGTAGCCAGGAGAAATTGCAGCCCAAGTGCAGCAGAAATTCCAGTCCAAGTCCAGGAGATAGTCCACCTGAACTCCAAAAGATATTTAGGCCTAAGTCCAGGAGAAATTCCAGCATAAATCCAGACCATGTCCAGGAGAAATTCAGCCCCAAGCCCAACAGAAATTCCAGCCCGCGTGCAGAAGAAATTCAGGCCCAAGTCCAGGAGAAAATCCAGCCTAAAATGCAGCCCAAGTCCAGCAGGAATTTTAGCCTAAGAGCAGCCAAACTCCACTCCAGTTTCAGGAGATAGTCAACCCGAACTGCAGGAGAAAATTATGCCCAAGTCCAGGAGAAATTCCAGCATAAATCCAGCCCATATCCAGGAGAAATTCCAGCCTAAAATGTAGTCAAAGTCGAGGAGAAATATTAGCACAAGAGCAGACAAAATCCAGTCCATATTGAGGAGAATTTCAAGAACAGGTCCTAGAGAAATTCAGGCCTCAAACCAGGAGTAATTCCAGCCTAAAATGAGGCCCAAGTCCAGGAGAAATTCCAGCCCAAATCCTGCAGAAATTCCAGTCCAACTCCAGGAGATACTCCACCTGAACTCCAGGAGAAATTTGGACCCAAGTCCAGGAGAAATTGAAGTCCAAATCTAGGAAAAATTTGAACCAAAATGCAGGTGATATTGCGGCCAAGTCTAGGAGAAATTCTGGCCTAAAATTCAGTGCAAGTCCAGCAGAAGCTTTAGATCAAGGGCAGCCAAAATCCAGCCCACATCCAGGAGAAATTCAAGAACAAGGCCTAGAGAAATTCAGGCCTCAAACCAGGAGTAATTCCAGCCTAAATTGAGGCCCAAGTCCAGGAGAAATTCCAGCCCAAGTGCAGCAGTAATTCCAGTCCAAGTCCCAGAGATAGTCCACCCGAACTCTAGGAGAAATTTGAGCCCAAGTCCAGGAGAAATTACAGCCTAAATGCAGTCCAAGTGGAGGAGAAATTTGGGCCCAGATCCAGGAGAAAATCCAGCCTAAAATGCAGCCCAAGTCCAGCAGAAATTTTAGCCCAAGAGCAGGCAAAATCCAGTCCAATTTCAGGAGATAGTCCAACCGAACTCCAGGAGAAAATTAGGCCTATGTCCAGGAGGCATTCCAGCCCAAATGTCGCAGAAATTCCAGTCCAAGTCATGGAGATAGTCCACCCAAACTCCAGGAGAAATTTGGGTCCAAGTCCAGGAGAAATTCCAGCCCAAGAGCAGCCAAAATCCAGCCCACATCCAGGAGAAATTCAAGAACAGGGCCTAGAGAAATTCAGGCCTCAAACCAAGAGTTATTCCAGCCTAAAATGAAGCCCAAGTCCAGGAGAAATTCCAGCCCAAATCCTGCAGAAATTCCAGTCCAAGTCCAGGAGATAGTCCATCTGAACTCCAGGAGAATTTTGGGCCCAAGTCCAGGAGAAATTGCAGCAAAAATCCAGTTCACGTGCAGGAGAAATTCAGGCCCAAGCCCAGAGGAAAATCCAGCCTAAAATGCAGCCCAAGTCCAGGAGACATTCAGGCCCAAGAGCAGCCAAAATCCAGCCCACATTCAGGAGAAATTCAAGAACAGGGCCTAGAGAAATTCAGGCCTGAAACCAGGAGTAATCCCAGCCTAAAATTAGGCCCAAGTCCAGGAGAAATTACAGCCTAAATCCAGACCAAGAAGAGGAGAAATTTGGGCCCTGCTCCAGGAGAAATTCCAGGCTAAAATGCAGCCCAAGTCCAGGAGAAATTCAGCCCTAAACCCAACAGAAATTCCAGCCCACGTGCAGGAGAAATTCAGGCCAAGTCCAGGAGAAAATCCAGCCTAAAATGCAGCCCAAGACCAGCAGAAATTTTAGCCCAAGAGCAGCCGAAATCCAGTCCAATTTCAGGACATAGTCCACCCGAACTCCAAAAGAAATTTAGACCTATGTGCAGGAGAAATTCAAGCCAAAAGTCAAGAGAAATTCAGCCCTGAGCCCAATAGAAATTCTAGCCCACGTGCAGGAGAAATTCGGGCCCAAGTCCAGGAGAAAATCCAGCCTAAAATACAGCCCAAGTCCAGCAGAAATTTTAGCCCAAGAGCAGCCAACATCCCGTCCAATTTCAGGAGATAGTCCCCCCGAAATCCAGAAGAAAATTAGGCCTAAGTCCAGGAGACATTCCAGCCTAAAATGCAGGCCAGGTCCAGGAGAAATTCCAGCCCAAGAGCTGCCAAAATCAAGCCCACATCCAGGAGAAATTCAAGAACAGGGCCTAGAGAAAGTCAGGCCTCAAACCAGGACTAATTCCAGCCTAAAATGAGGCCCAAGTCCAGGAGAAATTCCAGCCCAAGAGCAGCAGAAATTCCAGTCCAATTCCAGGAGAGAGTCCACCCGAACTCCAGGAGAAATTCCAGCCCAAATCCAGGAGAAATTCAAGTCAAATCTAGGAAAAATTTGAGCCAAAGTGCAGGTGATATTTTGACCAAGTCTAGGAGAAATTCCATCCAAACTGCAGCAGTAATTCCAGTCCGAGTCCCGGAGATAGTCCACCCGAACTCTAGGAGAAAATTGGGCCCAAGTCCAGGACAAATTACAGCCTAAATCCAGCCCAAGTGGAGGAGAAATTTGGGCCCAGATCCAGGAGAAATTACAGCAAAAATCCAGTCCAAGTGGAGGAGAAATTTGGGCCCAGATCCAGGAGAAAATCCAGCCTAAAATGCAGCCCAAGTCCAGCAGAAATTTTAGCCCAAGAGCAGGCAAAATCCAGTCCAATTTCAGGAGATAGTCCAACCAAACTCCAGGAGAAAATAAGGCCTATGTCCAGGAGAAATTCCAGCCTAAAATGCAGGCCAGGTCCAGGAGAAATTCCAGCCCAAGAACATCCAAAATCCAGCCCACATCCAGGAGAAATTAAAGATCAGAGCCTAGAGAAATTCAGGCCTCAAACCAGGACTAATTCCAGCCTAAAATGAGGCCCAAGTCCAGGAGAAATTCCAGCCCAAATGCCGCAGAAATTCCAGTCCAAGAGGCGGAGATAGTCCACCCAAACTCCAGGAAAAATTTGGGCTCACGTGCAGGAGAAATTAAAGCCTAAATCCAGTCCATGTGGAGGAGAAATTTCGTCCCAGCTCCAGCAGACATTCCAGCCTAAAATGCAGACTAAGTCCAGGAGAAATTCAAGTACAGGGCTAAGAGAAATTCAGGCCTCAAACCAGGTGTAATTCCAGCCAAAATAGAGGCACAAGCCCAGGAGAAATTCCAGCCCAAGTGCAGCAGAAATTCCAGTCCAAGTCCAGGAGAAATTCAAGCCAAAAGTCAAGAGAAATTCAGCCCCGAGCCCAATAGAAATTCCAGCCCACATGCAGGAGAAATTTCAGCCCAAATCCAGGAGATATTCCACCCAAACACCAGGAGAAATTTGGGCCCAAGTCCAGGAGAAATTACAGCCTAAATCCAGTCCAAGAAGAGGAGAAATTTGGCCCAAGCGCAGCAGAAATTCCAGCCTAAAATGCAGCCCAAGTCCAGGAGAAATTCAGCCCTAAACCCAATAGAAATTCAGGCCCAAGTGCAGGAGAAATTCAGGCCCAAGTCCAGGAGAAAATCCAGCCTAAAATGCAGCCCAAGTCCAGCAGAAATTTTAGCCCAAGAGCAGCCAACATCCCGTCCAATTTCAGGAGATAGTCCAACCGAACTCCAGGAGAAAATTAGGCCTAAGTCCAGGAGACATTCCAGCCTAAAATGCAGGCCAGGTCCAGGAGAAATTCCAGCCCAAGAGCAGCAGAAATTCCAGTCCAATTCCAGGAGAGAGTCCACCCGAACTCCAGGAGAAATTCAGCCCCAGGTCCAGGAGAAATTCAAGTCCAAATCTAGGAAAAATTTGAGCCAAAGTGCAGGTGATATTATGGGCAAGACTAGGAGAAATTCAATCCTGCATTCAGGAGAAATTTGGGCCTGAATTCAGCCCATTTTCAAAGGAAACCCCCCTCGTCCCTTAAGCCCCGCCCCCTCGTCCCTTAAGCCCCGCCCCCTCGTCCCTTAAGCCCCGCCCCCTCGTCCCTTAAGCCCCGCCCCCTCGTCCCTTAAGCCCCGCCCCCTCGTCCCTTAAGCCCCGCCCCCTCGTCCCTTAAGCCCCGCCCCCTCGTCCCTTAAGCCCCGCCCCCTCGTCCCTTAAGCCCCGCCCCCTCGTCCCTTAAGCCCCGCCCCCTCGTCCCTTAAGCCCCGCCCCCTCGTCCCTTAAGCCCCGCCCCCTCGTCCCTTAAGCCCCGCCCCCTCGTCCCTTAAGCCCCGCCCCCTCGTCCCTTAAGCCCCGCCCCCTCGTCCCTTAAGCCCCGCCCCCTCGTCCCTTAAGCCCCGCCCCCTCGTCCCTTAAGCCCCGCCCCCTCGTCCCTTAAGCCCCGCCCCCTCGTCCCTTAAGCCCCGCCCCCTCGTCCCTTAAGCCCCGCCCCCTCGTCCCTTAAGCCCCGCCCCCTCGTCCCTTAAGCCCCGCCCCCTCGTCCCTTAAGCCCCGCCCCCTCGTCCCTTAAGCCCCGCCCCCTCGTCCCTTAAGCCCCGCCCCCTCGTCCCTTAAGCCCCGCCCCCTCGTCCCTTAAGCCCCGCCCCCTCGTCCCTTAAGCCCCGCCCCCTCGTCCCTTAAGCCCCGCCCCCTCGTCCCTTAAGCCCCGCCCCCTCGTCCCTTAAGCCCCGCCCCCTCGTCCCTTAAGCCCCGCCCCCTCGTCCCTTAAGCCCCGCCCCCTCGTCCCTTAAGCCCCGCCCCCTCGTCCCTTAAGCCCCGCCCCCTCGTCCCTTAAGCCCCGCCCCCTCGTCCCTTAAGCCCCGCCCCCTCGTCCCTTAAGCCCCGCCCCCTCGTCCCTTAAGCCCCGCCCCCTCGTCCCTTAAGCCCCGCCCCCTCGTCCCTTAAGCCCCGCCCCCTCGTCCCTTAAGCCCCGCCCCCTCGTCCCTTAAGCCCCGCCCCCTCGTCCCTTAAGCCCCGCCCCCTCGTCCCTTAAGCCCCGCCCCCTCGCCCCTTAAGCCCCGCCCCCTCGTCCCTTAAGCCCCGCCCCCTCGCCCCTTAAGCCCCGCCCCCTCGCCCCTTAAGCCCCGCCCCCTCGCCCCTTAAGCCCCGCCCCCTCGCCCCTTAAGCCCCGCCCCCTCGCCCCTTAAGCCCCGCCCCCTCGCCCCTTAAGCCCCGCCCCCTCGCCCCTTAAGCCCCGCCCCCTCGCCCCTTAAGCCCCGCCCCCTCGCCCCTTAAGCCCCGCCCCCTCGCCCCTTAAGCCCCGCCCCCTCGCCCCTTAAGCCCCGCCCCCTCGCCCCTTAAGCCCCGCCCCCTCGCCCCTTAAGCCCCGCCCCCTCGCCCCTTAAGCCCCGCCCCCTCGCCCCTTAAGCCCCGCCCCCTCGCCCCTTAAGCCCCGCCCCCTCGCCCCTTAAGCCCCGCCCCCTCGCCCCTTAAGCCCCGCCCCCTCGCCCCTTAAGCCCCGCCCCCTCGCCCCTTAAGCCCCGCCCCCTCGCCCCTTAAGCCCCGCCCCCTCGCCCCGCCCCCTCGCCCCTTAAGCCCCGCCCCCTCGCCCCGCCCCCTCGCCCCTTAAGCCCCGCCCCCTCGCCCCGCCCCCTCGCCCCTTTAGCCCCGCCCCCTCGCCCCGCCCCCTCGCCCCTTTAGCCCCGCCCCCTCGCCCCGCCCCCTCGCCCCTTAAGCCCCGCCCCCTCGCCCCGCCCCCTCGCCCCTTTAGCCCCGCCCCCTCGCCCCTTTAGCCCCGCCCCCTCGCCCCTTTAGCCCCGCCCCCTCGCCCCTTTAGCCCCGCCCCCTCGCCCCTTTAGCCCCGCCCCCTCGCCCCTTTAGCCCCGCCCCCTCGCCCCTTAAGCCCCGCCCCCTCGCCCCTTAAGCCCCGCCCCCTCGCCCCTTAAGCCCCGCCCCCTCGCCCCTTAAGCCCCGCCCCCTCGCCCCTTAAGCCCCGCCCCCTCGCCCCTTAAGCCCCGCCCCCTCGCCCCTTTAGCCCCGCCCCCTCGCCCCTTAAGCCCCGCCCCCTCGCCCCTTTAGCCCCGCCCCCTCGCCCCTTAAGCCCCGCCCCCTCGCCCCTTAAGCCCCGCCCCCTCGCCCCTTTAGCCCCGCCCCCTCGCCCCTTTAGCCCCGCCCCCTCGCCCCTTTAGCCCCGCCCCCTCGCCCCTTTAGCCCCGCCCCCTCGCCCCTTTAGCCCCGCCCCCTCGCCCCTTTAGCCCCGCCCCCTCGCCCCTTTAGCCCCGCCCCCTCGCCCCTTAAGCCCCGCCCCCTCGCCCCTTAAGCCCCGCCCCCTCGCCCCTTTAGCCCCGCCCCCTCGCCCCTTTAGCCCCGCCCCCTCGCCCCTTTAGCCCCGCCCCCTCGCCCCTTTAGCCCCGCCCCCTCGCCCCTTAAGCCCCGCCCCCTCGCCCCTTAAGCCCCGCCCCCTCGCCCCTTAAGCCCCGCCCCCTCGCCCCTTAAGCCCCGCCCCCTCGCCCCTTAAGCCCCGCCCCCTCGCCCCTTAAGCCCCGCCCCCTCGCCCCTTAAGCCCCGCCCCCTCGCCCCTTAAGCCCCGCCCCCTCGCCCCTTAAGCCCCGCCCCCTCGCCCCTTAAGCCCCGCCCCCTCGCCCCTTAAGCCCCGCCCCCTCGCCCCTTAAGCCCCGCCCCCTCGCCCCTTAAGCCCCGCCCCCTCGCCCCTTAAGCCCCGCCCCCTCGCCCCTTAAGCCCCGCCCCCTCGCCCCTTAAGCCCCGCCCCCTCGCCCCTTAAGCCCCGCCCCCTCGCCCCTTAAGCCCCGCCCCCTCGCCCCTTAAGCCCCGCCCCCTCGCCCCTTTAGCCCCGCCCCCTCGCCCCTTAAGCCCCGCCCCCTCGCCCCTTTAGCCCCGCCCCCTCGCCCCTTTAGCCCCGCCCCCTCGCCCCTTTAGCCCCGCCCCCTCGCCCCTTTAGCCCCGCCCCCTCGCCCCTTTAGCCCCGCCCCCTCGCCCCTTTAGCCCCGCCCCCTCGCCCCTTTAGCCCCGCCCCCTCGCCCCTTAAGCCCCGCCCCCTCGCCCCTTAAGCCCCGCCCCCTCGCCCCTTAAGCCCCGCCCCCTCGCCCCTTAAGCCCCGCCCCCTCGCCCCTTAAGCCCCGCCCCCTCGCCCCTTAAGCCCCGCCCCCTCGCCCCTTAAGCCCCGCCCCCTCGCCCCTTAAGCCCCGCCCCCTCGCCCCTTAAGCCCCGCCCCCTCGCCCCTTTAGCCCCGCCCCCTCGCCCCTTTAGCCCCGCCCCCTCGCCCCTTTAGCCCCGCCCCCTCGCCCCTTTAGCCCCGCCCCCTCGCCCCTTTAGCCCCGCCCCCTCGCCCCTTTAGCCCCGCCCCCTCGCCCCTTTAGCCCCGCCCCCTCGCCCCTTTAGCCCCGCCCCCTCGCCCCTTAAGCCCCGCCCCCTCGCCCCTTAAGCCCCGCCCCCTCGCCCCTTAAGCCCCGCCCCCTCGCCCCTTAAGCCCCGCCCCCTCGCCCCTTAAGCCCCGCCCCCTCGCCCCTTTAGCCCCGCCCCCTCGCCCCTTTAGCCCCGCCCCCTCGCCCCTTTAGCCCCGCCCCCTCGCCCCTTTAGCCCCGCCCCCTCGCCCCTTAAGCCCCGCCCCCTCGCCCCTTAAGCCCCGCCCCCTCGCCCCTTAAGCCCCGCCCCCTCGCCCCTTAAGCCCCGCCCCCTCGCCCCTTAAGCCCCGCCCCCTCGCCCCTTTAGCCCCGCCCCCTCGCCCCTTTAGCCCCGCCCCCTCGCCCCTTTAGCCCCGCCCCCTCGCCCCTTTAGCCCCGCCCCCTTTAGGCCTTGCATGTCTATTGTAGGATCAATTTCAGCCCTAATCGAGGAGAAATTCAGACCCAGGTCCCAGCAGCATTCGACCCGAAGACCAAGAGACACCAAACCATGGCCCCTCCTGACGCAGGCCAGCAGCGCTGCAAAGGAAGGCCTGCCTCTTACCTTCCCAGTCCCAGGTGAGGCTGAGGTGAGGCCGAGGTAGATGTGTGTCCGAGCCGAAGTCCTTGCCTGTAGCTGTGGGGCACCGGGCCGAGCTGGGGCCCCTTTCAAGGCTGGCCAGCGGCACTGCAAAGGAAATAGGCTCGGACTTCTGCTCGACTCGGCTCGGCCTCGCAAGTTAAGAGGCATTGAGTCCAAAGCATGGGGGCAGCACACTACGCCGGGGCCTCTTTCGCGGCAGGCTAGCAGCGCTGCCAAGGAAAGAATGCCTCTTACCTTGCGAGGCCAATGTGAATCGAAGTCCAAAGCGGTGGGGCCGTGTGTCAAGCTGGGGCCCCTTTCGAGGCAGGCCAGCGATGCTGCAATGGCAGGAATGCCTCTTACCTTCACAGTCAGAGGCAAGTCTGAGGCGGAGCAAATTGAAGTCTGAAGCAGCAGGGGGGCATGCCGAGCTGGGGCTGCTTGCGAGGCAGGCCCGCGTCCCACTAAAGGAAGAAATGACTCTTACCTTAAGAGTGCAGGGACACCCCAAATCCTAGGGGGCCAGGAGGCACCACGAGACCAAGAGGGGCAGCGAAGTGCAGCACCACACCAAGGGCGGCGGCGAGACCCACAGCGGCACCGAGGCGCGCCGACTCCAAGGGCGGCGGCGCAAAGCTAACAGTGGCGGCACGACCCCCAGAGCGGCACCAAGGCGCGCCGACTCCAAGGGCAGCGGTGAGACCTACATCGGCGGCACGACCCCCAGAGCGGCACCGAGGCGCGCCGACTCCAAGGGCAGCGGCGAGACCCACAGCGGCGGCACGACCCCCAGAGCGGCACCGAGGCACGCCGACTCCAAGGGCAGCGGCGAGACCCAGAGCGGCGGCGAGACCCACAGCGGCGGCGCAACGCTAACAGCGGCGGCACGACCCCCAGAGCGGCACCGAGTCGCGCCGACTCCAAGGGCGGCGGCGAGACCCACAGCGGCGGCGCAACGCTAACAGCGGCGACACGAATCCCCAGAGCGGCACCGAGGTGCGGCGGCGAGCCCCACAGCGGCGGCGCAATGCTAACAGCAGCTGCAAGACCCCCAGAGCGGCACCGAGGCGCGCCGACTCCAAGGGCGGCGGCGAGACCCACAGCGGCGGCGCAACGGTAACAGCGGCGGCACGAGCCCCAGAGCGGCACCGAGGCGCGCCGACTCCAAGGGCGGCGGCGAGACCCACAGTGGCGGCGCAACGCTAACAGCGGCGACACGACCCCCAGAGCGGCACCGAGGTGCGGCGGCGAGACCCACAGCGGCGGCGCAATGCTAACAGCAGCGGCACGACCCCCAGAGCGGCACCGAGGCGCGACGACTCCAAGGGCGGCGGCGAGACCCACAGCGGCGGCGCAACGCTAACAGCGGCGGCACGACCCCCAGAGTGGCACCGAGGCGCGCCGACTCCAAGGGCAGCGGTGAGACCCACAGCGGCGACACGACCCCCCAGAGCGGCACCGAGGCGCGGCGGCGAGACCCACAGCGGCGGCGCAACGCTAACAGCGGCGGCACGACCCCCCAGAGCGGCACCGAGGCGCGCCGGCGAGACCCACAGCGGCGGCGCAATGCTAACAGCAGCGGCACGACCCCCCAGAGCGGCACCGAGAGCAACAAGAGACCCAGATAGCCGAGCCGGGGCCCCTTTCGAGGCGGGCCCGCGCCCCTGCGAAGGAAGGAACGCCTCTTACCTTGTGAGTCCGAGGCGGAGGCGAGTGCGAGTCCGAAGCGGCGCGAGGCGTGCCGAGCCGGGGCCCCTTTCGAGGCAGGCCCGCGCCCCTGCGAAGGAAGGAACGCCTCTTACCTTGCGAGTCCGAGGCGGAGGCGAGTGCGAGTCCGAAGCGGCGCGAGGCGTGCCGAGCCAGGGCCCCTTTCGAGGCAGGCCCGCGCCCCTGCGAAGGAAGGAACGCCTCTTACCTTGCGAGTCCGAAGCGGCGCGAGGCGTGCCGAGCCAGGGCCCCTTTCGAGGCAGGCCCGCGCCCCTGCGAAGGAAGGAACGCCTCTTACCTTGCGAGTCCGAGGCGGCACGAGGCGTGCCGAGCCGGGGCCCCTTTCGAGGCAGGCCCGCGCCCCTGCGAAGGAAGGAACGCCTCTTACCTTGCGAGTCCGAGGCGGAGGCGAGTGCGAGTCCAAAGCGGCGCGAGGCGTGCCGAGCCAGGGCCCCTTTCGAGGCAGGCCCGCTCCCCTGCGAAGGAAGGAACGCCTCTTACCTTGTGAGTCCGAGGCGGCACGAGGCGTACCGAGCCGGGGCCCCCTTCGAGGCAGGCCCGCGCCCCTGCGAAGGAAGGAACGCCTCTTACCTTGCGAGTCCGAGGCGGCACGAGGCGTGCCGAGCCGGGGCCCCTTTCGAGGCAGGCCCGCGCCCCTGCGAAGGAAGGAACGCCTCTTACCTTGCGAGTCCGAGGCGGAGGCGAGTGCGAGTCCGAAGCGGCGCGAGGCGTGCCGAGCTGGGGCCCCTTTCGAGGCAGGCCCGCGCCCCTGCGAAGGAAGGAACGCCTCTTACCTTGTGAGTCCGAGGCGGCGCGAGGCATGCCGAGCCGGGGCCCCTTTCGAGGCAGGCCCGCGCCCCTGCGAAGGAAGGAACGCCTCTTACCTTGTGAGTCCGAGGCGGCGCGAGGCATGCCGAGCCGGGGCCCCTTTCGAGGCAGGCCCGCGCCCCTGCGAAGGAAGGAATGCCTCTTACCTTAAGAGTGCAGGGACGCCCCAAGTCTGAGGGGGCCAGGAGGCGCCACGACACCAAGAGTAGCACCCAGACCAAGAGTGGCAGTGAAGCGCACCACCACACCACGAGCGGCGCAACACTAACAGCGGCGGCGAGGCCCCCAGAGCATCAACGAGGCGCGCCAGCTCCAAGAGCGGCGCGCGGCGGCACAACGGTAACAGCGGCGGCGAGACCCCCAGAGCGGCAACGAGGCGCACCGGCTCCAAGAGCGGCGCGCGGCGGCACAACGGTAACAGCGGCGGCGAGACCCCCAGAGCGGCAACGAGGCGCGCCGGCTCCAAGAGCGGCGCGAGACCCCCAGAGCGGCGGCGCAACGGTAACAGCGACGGCAAGACCCCCAGAGCGGCAACGAGGCGCGCCGGCTCCAAGAGCGGCGCGAGACCCCCAGAGCGGCGGCGCAACGGTAACAGCGACGGCAAGACCCCCAGAGCGGCAACGAGGCGCGCCGGCTCCAAGAGCGGCGCGAGACCCCCAGAGCGGCGGCGCAACGGTAACAGCGGCGGCGAGACCCCCAGAGCGGCAACGAGGCGCGCCGGCTCCAAGAGCGGCGCGCGGCAGCGCAACGCTAACAGCGACGGCGAGACCCCCAGAGCGGCAACGAGGCGCGCCGGCTCCAAGAGCGGCGCGAGACCCCCAGAGCGTCGGCGCAACGCTAACAGCGACGGCGAGACCCCCAGAGCGGCAACGAGGCGCGCCGGCTCCAAGAGCGGCGCGCGGCAGCGCAACGCTAACAGCGGCGGCGAGACCCCCAGAGCGGCAATGAGGCGCGCCGGCTCCAAGAGCGGCGCGAGACCCCCAGCAGCGACATAACGCTAACAGCAGCGGCAAGACAGCAGCAGCACGACACCCAGAGCAGCAACGAGGCGTGCCGACTCCAAGAGTGGCGCGAGACCCACAATGGCGGCGCAACACCCAGAGCAGCAGCGAGGCACACCACAGCACCAAGAGCAACAAGAGACCCAGATTGCCAAGCCGTGGCCCCTTTCGAGGCAGGCCTGCATCCGTGGAAAGGAAGGAATGCCTCTTACCTTAAGAGTGCAGGGACACCCCAAGTCTGAGGGGGCCAAGGGGCTCCATGAGACCAAGAGCACTGCCACACCAAGAGTGGCGTGAGACTCACAATGGCGGCGCAACCACAAGAGCAGCACGACATCAAGGGCAGCGGCGAGGCACACCACCACACTAAGGAGCAGCGTGACAGCCAGAGTGGCAGCGAGCCATGCCACACCACCTATAGAGTTGCAAGTCCAAGTGCATTGCAACAAGAGCAGCACAAACCCCAGAGCAGCAGCGAGGTGTGCAGCAACAGCGAGAGCGGCAGTGAGAGCCAGACCATCGAGCCGGGGCACCTTTCGAGGTGGACCAGCGTCCCTGCAAAGGAAGGAATGTGTCCTACCTTCAGAGTCCAGGGATGCCCAAAGTCCGAAGCAGCAAGTAGGTGCCGCGACACCAAGAGCAGCGGGCCAGAATGCCGAGCTGGGGCCCCTTTTGAGGTGGGCCAGCATCCCTGCAAACAAAGGAATACCTCTTACCTTCAGAGTCCAGTAACGCCCTGGGCCCCAGGCGGCAAGGAGGCGCGCCGAGACCAAGAGCAGCAGTGAGTCGCACCACCACACCAACAGCGGTGCAAGACCCAGAGTGGCAGCGAGGCACGCAGACTCCAAGAGAGGCGTGAAACCCAAAGCACCGCAACAAGAGCGTCACGACACCCAGAGCGGTGGCGAGGCGCACCAACTCCAAGAGCAGCGCGACGGCGAGACACAGAGCACCAAGCCAGTGAGCCTTTCGCGGCTGGCCAGCGTCCCTGCAAAGAAGGAAAGCCTCCTACCTTCAGAGTCCAGGGACACCCCAAGTCCCAGGCGGCAAGGAGGCGCCGTGACACCAAGAGCGACGGGGCAGCACGCCGAGCCAGGGTTCCTTTCGAGGTAGGTCAGCGTCCCTGCAAAAGAAGGAACGCCTCCTACCTTCAGAGTCCACGGATGCCCCAAGTCCGAGGTGGCGAGGAGGCGCCACGAGATCAAGAGCAGCACTGAGACCAAGAGCAGCGGCGAGGCACACTGCGACACCCAGAGCGGCAGCAACGCCCAGAGTGGTGAGCCAGGGGCCCCTTTCAAGGCACCCCAGTGTCTCTGCAAAGGAAGGAATGCCTCGTACCTTCAGAGTCCAGGGTTGCCCCAAGTCCCAGGCAGCACGAGACCAAGAGTGGTGCGAGTGTTAAAAATTCTTCCCCGGACAAAGCGGGTTGCTCGAGGTATGCTATTTATTTAATCAAAACTCAGAGTTGGGTCACCACCTCAGTGAGTGGCCAATGGCCCAAGATCTCACACATTTTTTACACCGTTCAATCAATACCCATTACAAAAGGTCCAAAGTCTTTGTATATTTCCACTTGGCCTTTCAGTCCCCAAACTTCACCATTTCCCAAAGACCACCACAATCCCCCGTCTCAGCTGCATTCTTCTGTTCTGGTTCCGAGCCTCGGTTCAGTTACAGGGTCTTCTTTGGGTCGCCGTCTCCGTAATCACTCTTCTGCCATTTCTGTCCTGCGCAATTCTGAGACAGGCTTTGAGATGTACTATTAAGGGTTTACCTTCATTAATTAATCGCTCTTTGTTCAAACCGTCTCTGCGTGATTAGCTTGACTGGGTTTGAAACCGGCCTTGGGTGGGTCTGTACAAGGAGCAGGCTGAGAGCAAACATTCTGGGCCTGTCGAGCGGTATTTCTGCACTTTACAACACCCCAAACCTCAGACCTAAACCTGCACTAGGGACTAGGAAAGATTCCTTTACAGAGATTCAGAAGCACTGTCCCACCCAGGTCACCAAAACAAGGGATAACCCTCTTCGCACCAACACAACATTAAGAAACAGCATCCACTCGATTGCAGACAGTGCTGTTCAGGGGATCGCTCCACCTCTCGTGCCTGCCATACGTTGCATCAGCCAAGGCTTCTATCCTCCCCTCACATACATATGGTAGGCGTGGCATTTCCCAGAATGTTTGTCCATCTTCACTCTAATTCCTGGAACTAATTATCATACTTACGTGGTCATGACAAATGCAGCCTGCGTCTCTCAGGGCCTTCGTGGGCGTTCTTCCGTGGTCTCTGGCGGTGGCTTAAGAGGCGACTCTGTGTCCTTTCCACGAACGCCCAGTCTTCTTTCCATATATGGTTTTGCCACGTCACCGCCCTCTGCGTGCGGAATTCCTTAAGCACCTTGTCCTGCTTTCCACTGGCATCTGTTGATCCGCGCTCCCTGAGAACGTGCCCGTCACACTTGACAAAGCTACGTTGTCACAGTCTTCTTGATCTGTGGACCTTGCATTCTCGCCCGAGGCCCCTGATAACACACTCTTGGCCTTGGCCCTGTAGAGGAGGGTAAAAAGTGGGACAAGTATTTATCTATAAGTTTCTCTGAGGTGAGAAGTTGAAAGGTTTGTGAGTAGTCTCCAGGAGATGGCACCCAAAGCACCCGGGTGATGACAATACCAGACGCACGTAGCAGATTGCTCCTACCACCTCTGTTAGGTCACCCAGCCAAGCAACACCCTTCAGCCAGGCTAATACAGTAACGATCGGCACATTAAGGAACTCGTAGGGCAGAACATCCCACCGTTCTGATCACAACTCTGAGAGCAAAGGGGTTGACATCCTGACCAGCCACCACCAAAATACTACAGTGAACACTTCTCATCAGTCCATTCTAACATGCAGGAATCGGATGATCTGTCACTATCTCAACCCCTCGGGCCCCACCTGGGGCACAAGACAGGACTGTCGTCATTTAACCCAGCCAGCAACAGAGCTCTGAACGGCCACTCGCTCACCTCCCCCTCCTATACAGGGGCAGGAGAGCCAGAGAAAAGATGAGAAAGCTCACAAGGTAAGAGAGTAGCAACTTAAAAGTCAAAGAATAAAGTAACAATACTAATAATACTACTGATAACATGCAATAGAAAAGTCCACCACGACTACTCGTAGATTTTGAGAAAACTGTGTTAAACACCGGTGTTATCAGCACAAACCCAAAACACAACCTCTTACTGGCTGTCCTTAAGGAATTTAACACTTTAAAAATACCTTGAAAATGCAAATAGCAATAAGGCAGAAGAAATACAGAGAAGATGTAAGGAATGAAGACGTTGAAATAAATTCAAGAAAGGGCGCTAAAGAGAGGGAGAAGTGGAAGGAATTTTAAAAAGAAACCGAGTACAAGAAACAGACCAGAATTACAACATCAAAACAGGGAAATGGATAAGGGACAACACACGACAAGAGTTTGAAAAGTGATTTGATACAAGAAACAGAGGATTACAGAACAGGGAGACAGCTAGAAAGGACCCTGATAATATGGAACAGGAAGCTAACTGCATGGAAACACAGACTAGAAATTTCTAAATCACCCAAGTACAGGACATAGAGAGATGGAGGGAAACCAAAAATAATTAATGGATGAAGAGGCAGAGAGCAGAGTCAGCAGAAGAGAATCAAATGTCAGGGAGCCAGCCAGGCCAGTGACCACCACAGAAGGAGGCAGAAGCAGAGACCAAGGGCAGGAAAGCAGAGAGAGTGGGGTGTGCAGGAGACATGACAGGACTCACCACAGCTCTGAAGAGCAGGAACCCTTTACCACTCCTTCCATCTCTGAACTTCCCCTGCCCCCTCAACAGCACTGCTTCCCAGGCAGCCCCTTTGTAGCTGGAGCCCCACCCCGTGCAGGGCTGGCCCCATCCTCAGCCTCACGGGCCACACCTGGGGCTGCCCCAGCCCCAGCTGGAACTCATGAGGAACAGGGGCAATGGCCAAAGCCCCACAGCATATCAACCCTCACCTGAGGGCTGAGATGGTGGCTTTGCAGCAGGAACTCGAGGCTTAATGCAATAAAAGCTGCTGGCTCACAGCAATCCAGAAGGAGATAACGGTGACAGGCAATGTTGAGAAACACCCCAGCAATTTTTTGGGAGCTTCTGCCCTTCCTGCAAAGTGGCAGGACCAGACTCTCCTGTCTTTGCTTACAGAACTCTACACCAACACCCAGGAGGGCACAGCTGAGCAGCTCTGTCCTTTGCCAGTGACACCCTGGATCCCTGGAGGACAGTTGAAGATGATCAGCGTAAGTTTAAGGGGAAAACTGTTGTCTGGGTGGGAATGGGCTTCTTCACTGTGGGCTCAGTGGGTGGGTGGGAAATGCTGCTGCTGCTGAACAACGGGGGATCAACTGATCCCTGAGGACAGGAGAAGACATTACAGCTGCCTTTAATCTCACCTGGTGTTGGACATGTGGGGCCCTTTGGGAGCAGAATCCTGGCTGTGGGTAGCAGGGTAGGGAAAGCAGAGGGACAGGAAAAGGAAATGAAGGAGAGATAAAGGGGAGGACGGGGAGCAGCAGAGAGAGACGGGGAATGACAAAATAGAGCCGGGCTAAGCGGAACTCCAGACAACAACCAAATCCTGCCAGGGAGCAGCCAGAGGGATAGAGCGAGGGGAAACGTCCTCAGAGAGGACGGGGAAGAGCCAGCAGGACACTGGGGGAGAGGACAGCCAGCAGGGGAGGGCACGGGGAGAGGGAAAACATCAGGGGCAAGAACAGCAGCAGAGCCACCAAGAGAGGAGAAAACACCCCAAACAAGTCCGGAAAAGGAACCGGCCAGCGCTGGGCAGCGGGACAGGCATGGAGCAAGGAAAACCAGGCACGAGGCCAGGGACAGAGGGATGGAGCGGCACAGAGAGGGACAGGGACCGGGACATGAGACTGCAGAGAGAGGGGCACAGGGAACCGGGAAGGGTGACAGAGAGAAACAGAGAGGGGTGGGGAGCGGGTCAGAGCTGGAGAAAGGGAAAATCCCACCAGGGAGCAGGCCAGGAGGACTGAGCCAGAGGAGACGAATGGGAAGCAGGGCAGTGGGATGCAGCTGGCAAAACTAACAATGGGCAACAGGCCAGAGGGACTGACGGCCGTAAGGGCCAGGGAGTGGGACAAAGGAACGGATGGAAAGCACTGAGGAGCAGCAGGAGAGGAACGCAGAGATAAAGAAGGAAGGAAAAGGAAGGCTCGAGGGCAGAGAGAGAGAGACAGGAACAGAGTGTGGGACGTGCAGAGACAAAGAGCAGGGAAAGGAAGAGGACAGAGGGACTGGGGGTGGGGCTGGGGGGACCAAATGCAGGTGAAGACAAAGAGATGGAGAAGGAAAAAAGATGCTGATGGGCTGCGGGACAGAGAGGGAGCAGGAGAAAGTAGGGCTGGAGCAGGGAAGAGAAGGAGGAGAATGGGGACAGCTGGACGGACCGGGGGATACTCCTAGAAAGCAGCAAATAGGCACCAGGACAGAGGGACAAAGGCAGAATAACGGGAGAGGGAGCGGGACAGAAAGACAGCGAGAGGAGGAAAGGGGCAGGGAGCAGGACTGAGAGATGGAGAAAGGAGCAATGGGAGCAGAGGGATGGAGAGAGGAAAATCCAGGTGGGAGGAAGAAGAGAGGGATAGAGGGGAGGGACAGGGAGCAAGAAAATGGGATCCAGAGAAACACAGGGGGATGAGGAGCAGCACACTGGGATAGAGAGCAAGCGAGAGCAACAGGAACAAGGACAGGGAGATGGAGCCAGAGGAAAAACAGGGCCCGAAAGCCACACAGAGAAATGGAATAGGAAAATCAGGGATGGGGAGTGGGACAGAGGGGTGGAGAGATGACAAGGGACAAAAGGATAATGATGGAGGGGTGGAGGGTGGGGAAGGAAGGCAGAGAGCAGTGCAGCGGGGTGGAGAAAGAAAAAGAGGGATGGGGAGTGGGGCAGAGAAAGGGAAGAAGAAAATGCTGTGATGGGAGCAGGACAGAGGACAGGAGAGAGAAAAAGAAGCCAAGGGAGGAAACCGAGGAGCAGAGACAGAAAGGTCAGAAATGGCCAGAGAGGGAGAGAAGCCAAGAAAAATGGGGCCGAGGGGCCCTGCAGAGCTGGAGCGAGAACATGTAGGGTCAGTGAGCAGGACAGAAGGAGAGAGAGGCGGCAAGGGGAAGGAGAGGAAGGACAAAGGAGGGACAGAGATGGTGACAGGGTGCAGCACATACAGCCAGGGAGAAAAACAGCTTCTGGAGAACGAGAAAGCCCCCAGGTCCAGGGATAGTTGGGATTGCAAAGGCCTGCCAAGAGCAGCATGACACTGCACTGGCATTGCTCCTACCGCAGTTGTCATAGCTGGAATGCAGGGGGGGCGTGGCCGGAAAGCGTGACCTGCCATTCTTAGGGTTAGGGCTAGGGTTAGTGTCTGGAGAAGCAGAAAGAGCACAGCTCCAGGGACAATTGGGATTGCAAAGGCCTGTTAAGAGGAGCACGGCACTGCACCAAAATTGCTCCTTCCTCAGCATTCCTGGGGAATTAGCGTGGTTGATCCCCCGTTGTTCAGCAGCAGCAGCATTTCCCACCCACCCACTGAGCCCACAGTGAAGAAGCCCATTCCCACCCAGACAACAGTTTTCCCCTTAAACTTACGCTGATCATCTTCAACTGTCCTCCAGGGATCCAGGGTGTCACTGGCAAAGGACAGAGCTGCTCAGCTGTGCCCTCCTGGGTGTTGGTGTAGAGTTCTGTAAGCAAAGACAGGAGAGTCTGGTCCTGCCACTTTGCAGGAAGGGCAGAAGCTCCCAAAAAATTGCTGGGGTGTTTCTCAACATTGCCTGTCACCGTTATCTCCTTCTGGATTGCTGTGAGCCAGCAGCTTTTATTGCATTAAGCCTCGAGTTCCTGCTGCAAAGCCACCATCTCAGCCCTCAGGTGAGGGTTGATATGCTGTGGGGCTTTGGCCATTGCCCCTGTTCCTCATGAGTTCCAGCTGGGGCTGGGGCAGCCCCAGGTGTGGCCCGTGAGGCTGAGGATGGGGCCAGCCCTGCACGGGGTGGGGCTCCAGCTACAAAGGGGCTGCCTGGGAAGCAGTGCTGTTGAGGGGGCAGGGGAAGTTCAGAGATGGAAGGAGTGGTAAAGGGTTCCTGCTCTTCAGAGCTGTGGTGAGTCCTGTCATGTCTCCTGCACACCCCACTCTCTCTGCTTTCCTGCCCTTGGTCTCTGCTTCTGCCTCCTTCTGTGGTGGTCACTGGCCTGGCTGGCTCCCTGACATTTGATTCTCTTCTGCTGACTCTGCTCTCTGCCTCTTCATCCATTAATTATTTTTGGTTTCCCTCCATCTCTCTATGTCCTGTACTTGGGTGATTTAGAAATTTCTAGTCTGTGTTTCCATGCAGTTAGCTTCCTGTTCCATATTATCAGGGTCCTTTCTAGCTGTCTCCCTGTTCTGTAATCCTCTGTTTCTTGTATCAAATCACTTTTCAAACTCTTGTCGTGTGTTGTCCCTTATCCATTTCCCTGTTTTGATGTTGTAATTCTGGTCTGTTTCTTGTACTCGGTTTCTTTTTAAAATTCCTTCCACTTCTCCCTCTCTTTAGCGCCCTTTCTTGAATTTATTTCAACGTCTTCATTCCTTACATCTTCTCTGTATTTCTTCTGCCTTATTGCTATTTGCATTTTCAAGGTATTTTTAAAGTGTTAAATTCCTTAAGGACAGCCAGTAAGAGGTTGTGTTTTGGGTTTGTGCTGATAACACCGGTGTTTAACACAGTTTTCTCAAAATCTACGAGTAGTCGTGGTGGACTTTTCTATTGCATGTTATCAGTAGTATTATTAGTATTGTTACTTTATTCTTTGACTTTTAAGTTGCTACTCTCTTACCTTGTGAGCTTTCTCATCTTTTCTCTGGCTCTCCTGCCCCTGTATAGGAGGGGGAGGTGAGCGAGTGGCCGTTCAGAGCTCTGTTGCTGGCTGGGTTAAATGACGACAGTCCTGTCTTGTGCCCCAGGTGGGGCCCGAGGGGTTGAGATAGTGACAGATCATCCGATTCCTGCATGTTAGAATGGACTGATGAGAAGTGTTCACTGTAGTATTTTGGTGGTGGCTGGTCAGGATGTCAACCCCTTTGCTCTCAGAGTTGTGATCAGAACGGTGGGATGTTCTGCCCTACGAGTTCCTTAATGTGCCGATCGTTACTGTATTAGCCTGGCTGAAGGGTGTTGCTTGGCTGGGTGACCTAACAGAGGTGGTAGGAGCAATCTGCTACGTGCGTCTGGTATTGTCATCACCCGGGTGCTTTGGGTGCCATCTCCTGGAGACTACTCACAAACCTTTCAACTTCTCACCTCAGAGAAACTTATAGATAAATACTTGTCCCACTTTTTACCCTCCTCTACAGGGCCAAGGCCAAGAGTGTGTTATCAGGGGCCTCGGGCGAGAATGCAAGGTCCACAGATCAAGAAGACTGTGACAACGTAGCTTTGTCAAGTGTGACGGGCACGTTCTCAGGGAGCGCGGATCAACAGATGCCAGTGGAAAGCAGGACAAGGTGCTTAAGGAATTCCGCACGCAGAGGGCGGTGACGTGGCAAAACCATATATGGAAAGAAGACTGGGCGTTCGTGGAAAGGACACAGAGTCGCCTCTTAAGCCACCGCCAGAGACCACGGAAGAACGCCCACGAAGGCCCTGAGAGACGCAGGCTGCATTTGTCATGACCACGTAAGTATGATAATTAGTTCCAGGAATTAGAGTGAAGATGGACAAACATTCTGGGAAATGCCACGCCTACCATATGTATGTGAGGGGAGGATAGAAGCCTTGGCTGATGCAACGTATGGCAGGCACGAGAGGTGGAGCGATCCCCTGAACAGCACTGTCTGCAATCGAGTGGATGCTGTTTCTTAATGTTGTGTTGGTGCGAAGAGGGTTATCCCTTGTTTTGGTGACCTGGGTGGGACAGTGCTTCTGAATCTCTGTAAAGGAATCTTTCCTAGTCCCTAGTGCAGGTTTAGGTCTGAGGTTTGGGGTGTTGTAAAGTGCAGAAATACCGCTCGACAGGCCCAGAATGTTTGCTCTCAGCCTGCTCCTTGTACAGACCCACCCAAGGCCGGTTTCAAACCCAGTCAAGCTAATCACGCAGAGACGGTTTGAACAAAGAGCGATTAATTAATGAAGGTAAACCCTTAATAGTACATCTCAAAGCCTGTCTCAGAATTGCGCAGGACAGAAATGGCAGAAGAGTGATTACGGAGACGGCGACCCAAAGAAGACCCTGTAACTGAACCGAGGCTCGGAACCAGAACAGAAGAATGCAGCTGAGACGGGGGATTGTGGTGGTCTTTGGGAAATGGTGAAGTTTGGGGACTGAAAGGCCAAGTGGAAATATACAAAGACTTTGGACCTTTTGTAATGGGTATTGATTGAACGGTGTAAAAAATGTGTGAGATCTTGGGCCATTGGCCACTCACTGAGGTGGTGACCCAACTCTGAGTTTTGATTAAATAAATAGCATACCTCGAGCAACCCGCTTTGTCCGGGGAAGAATTTTTAACACTCGCACCACTCTTGGTCTCGTGCTGCCTGGGACTTGGGGCAACCCTGGACTCTGAAGGTACGAGGCATTCCTTCCTTTGCAGAGACACTGGGGTGCCTTGAAAGGGGCCCCTGGCTCACCACTCTGGGCGTTGCTGCCGCTCTGGGTGTCGCAGTGTGCCTCGCCGCTGCTCTTGGTCTCAGTGCTGCTCTTGATCTCGTGGCGCCTCCTCGCCACCTCGGACTTGGGGCATCCGTGGACTCTGAAGGTAGGAGGCGTTCCTTCTTTTGCAGGGACGCTGACCTACCTCGAAAGGAACCCTGGCTCGGCGTGCTGCCCCGTCGCTCTTGGTGTCACGGCGCCTCCTTGCCGCCTGGGACTTGGGGTGTCCCTGGACTCTGAAGGTAGGAGGCTTTCCTTCTTTGCAGGGACGCTGGCCAGCCGCGAAAGGCTCACTGGCTTGGTGCTCTGTGTCTCGCCGTCGCGCTGCTCTTGGAGTTGGTGCGCCTCGCCACCGCTCTGGGTGTCGTGACGCTCTTGTTGCGGTGCTTTGGGTTTCACGCCTCTCTTGGAGTCTGCGTGCCTCGCTGCCACTCTGGGTCTTGCACCGCTGTTGGTGTGGTGGTGCGACTCACTGCTGCTCTTGGTCTCGGCGCGCCTCCTTGCCGCCTGGGGCCCAGGGCGTTACTGGACTCTGAAGGTAAGAGGTATTCCTTTGTTTGCAGGGATGCTGGCCCACCTCAAAAGGGGCCCCAGCTCGGCATTCTGGCCCGCTGCTCTTGGTGTCGCGGCACCTACTTGCTGCTTCGGACTTTGGGCATCCCTGGACTCTGAAGGTAGGACACATTCCTTCCTTTGCAGGGACGCTGGTCCACCTCGAAAGGTGCCCCGGCTCGATGGTCTGGCTCTCACTGCCGCTCTCGCTGTTGCTGCACACCTCGCTGCTGCTCTGGGGTTTGTGCTGCTCTTGTTGCAATGCACTTGGACTTGCAACTCTATAGGTGGTGTGGCATGGCTCGCTGCCACTCTGGCTGTCACGCTGCTCCTTAGTGTGGTGGTGTGCCTCGCCGCTGCCCTTGATGTCGTGCTGCTCTTGTGGTTGCGCCGCCATTGTGAGTCTCACGCCACTCTTGGTGTGGCAGTGCTCTTGGTCTCATGGAGCCCCTTGGCCCCCTCAGACTTGGGGTGTCCCTGCACTCTTAAGGTAAGAGGCATTCCTTCCTTTCCACGGATGCAGGCCTGCCTCGAAAGGGGCCACGGCTTGGCAATCTGGGTCTCTTGTTGCTCTTGGTGCTGTGGTGTGCCTCGCTGCTGCTCTGGGTGTTGCGCCGCCATTGTGGGTCTCGCGCCACTCTTGGAGTCGGCACGCCTCGTTGCTGCTCTGGGTGTCGTGCTGCTGCTGTCTTGCCGCTGCTGTTAGCGTTATGTCGCTGCTGGGGGTCTCGCGCCGCTCTTGGAGCCGGCGCGCCTCATTGCCGCTCTGGGGGTCTCGCCGCCGCTGTTAGCGTTGCGCTGCCGCGCGCCGCTCTTGGAGCCGGCGCGCCTCGTTGCCGCTCTGGGGGTCTCGCCGTCGCTGTTAGCGTTGCGCTGCCGCGCGCCGCTCTTGGAGCCGGCGCGCCTCGTTGCCGCTCTGGGGGTCTCGCCGCCGCTGTTACCGTTGCGCCGCCGCTCTGGGGGTCTCGCGCCGCTCTTGGAGCCGGCGCGCCTCGTTGCCGCTCTGGGGGTCTTGCCGTCGCTGTTACCGTTGCGCCGCCGCTCTGGGGGTCTCGCGCCGCTCTTGGAGCCGGCGCGCCTCGTTGCCGCTCTGGGGGTCTCGCCGCCGCTGTTACCGTTGTGCCGCCGCGCGCCGCTCTTGGAGCCGGTGCGCCTCGTTGCCGCTCTGGGGGTCTCGCCGCCGCTGTTACCGTTGTGCCGCCGCGTGCCGCTCTTGGAGCTGGCGCGCCTCGTTGCCGCTCTGGGGGCCTCGCCGCCGCTGTTAGTGTTGCGCCGCTCGTGGTGTGGTGGTGCGCTTCACTGCCACTCTTGGTCTGGGTGCTACTCTTGGTGTCGTGGCGCCTCCTGGCCCCCTCAGACTTGGGGCGTCCCTGCACTCTTAAGGTAAGAGGCATTCCTTCCTTCGCAGGGGCGCGGGCCTGCCTCGAAAGGGGCCCCGGCTCGGCACGCCTCGCGCCGCCTCGGACTCACAAGGTAAGAGGCGTTCCTTCCTTCGCAGGGGCGCGGGCCTGCCTCGAAAGGGGCCCCGGCTCGGCACGCCTCGCGCCGCTTCGGACTCGCACTCGCCTCCGCCTCGGACTCGCAAGGTAAGAGGCGTTCCTTCCTTCGCAGGGGCGCGGGCCTGCCTCGAAAGGGGCCCCGGCTCGGCACGCCTCGTGCCGCCTCGGACTCGCAAGGTAAGAGGCGTTCCTTCCTTCGCAGGGGCGCGGGCCTGCCTCGAAAGGGGCCCCGGCTCGGCACGCCTCGCGCCGCTTCGGACTCGCACTCGCCTCCGCCTCGGACTCGCAAGGTAAGAGGCGTTCCTTCCTTCGCAGGGGCGCGGGCCTGCCTCGAAGGGGGCCCCGGCTCGGTACGCCTCGTGCCGCCTCGGACTCGCAAGGTAAGAGGAGTTCCTTCCTTCGCAGGGGAGCGGGCCTGCCTCGAAAGGGGCCCTGGCTCGGCACGCCTCGCGCCGCTTTGGACTCGCACTCGCCTCCGCCTCGGACTCGCAAGGTAAGCGGCGTTCCTTCCTTCGCAGGGGCGCGGGCCTGCCTCGAAAGGGGCCCCGGCTCGGCACGCCTCGCGCCGCTTCGGACTCGCACTCGCCTCCGCCTCGGACTCGCAAGGTAAGCGGCGTTCCTTCCTTCGCAGGGGCGCGGGCCTGCCTCGAAAGGGGCCCCGGCTCGGCACGCCTCGCGCCGCTTCGGACTCGCACTCGCCTCCGCCTCGGACTCGCAAGGTAAGAGGCGTTCCTTCCTTCGCAGGGGCGCGGGCCTGCCTCGAAAGGGGCCCCGGCTCGGCACGCCTCGCGCCGCTTCGGACTCGCACTCGCCTCCGCCTCGGACTCGCAAGGTAAGAGGCGTTCCTTCCTTCGCAGGGGCGCGGGCCTGCCTCGAAAGGGGCCCCGGCTCGGCACGCCTCGCGCCGCTTTGGACTCGCACTCGCCTCCGCCTCGGACTCGCAAGGTAAGAGGCGTTCCTTCCTTCGCAGGGGCGTGGGCCCGCCTCGAAAGGGGCCCCGGCTCGGCTATCTGGGTCTCTTGTTGCTCTCGGTGTCGCTCTGGGGGGTCGTGCCGCCGCTGTGGGTCTCGCCGGCGCGCCTCGGTGTCGCTCTGGGGGGTCGTGCCGCCGCTGTTAGCGTTGCGCCGCCGCTGTGGGTCTCGCCGGCGCGCCTCGGTGTCGCTCTGGGGGGTCGTGCCGCCGCTGTTAGCGTTGCGCCGCCGCTGTGGGTCTCGCCGGCGCGCCTCGGTGCCGCTCTGGGGGGTCGTGCCGCCGCTGTTAGCGTCTCGCCGCCGCGCCTCGGTGCCGCTCTGGGGGGTCGTGTCGCCGCTGTGGGTCTCACCGCTGCCCTTGGAGTCGTCGCGCCTCGGTGCCGCTCTGGGGGTCGTGCCGCCGCTGTTAGCGTTGCGCTGCCGCTGTGGGTCTCGCCGCCGCCCTTGGAGTCGTCGCGCCTCGGTGCCGCTCTGGGGGTCGTGCCGCTGCTGTTAGCATTGCGCCGCCGCTGTGGGTCTCGCCGCCGCACCTCGGTGCCGCTCTGGGGGTCGTGTCGCCGCTGTTAGCGTTGCGCCGCCACTGTGGGTCTCGCCGCCGCCCTTGGAGTCGGCGCGCCTCGGTGCCGCTCTGGGGCTCGTGCCGCCGCTGTTACCGTTGCGCCGCCGCTGTGGGTCTCGCCGCCGCCCTTGGAGTCGGCGCGCCTCGGTGCCGCTCTGGGGCTCGTGCCGCCGCTGTTAGCGTTGCGCCGCCGCTGTGGGTCTCGCCGCCGCCCTTGGAGTCGGCGTGCCTCGGTGCCGCTCTGGGGGTCTTGCAGCTGCTGTTAGCATTGCGCCGCCGCTGTGGGGCTCGCCGCCGCACCTCGGTGCCGCTCTGGGGATTCGTGTCGCCGCTGTTAGCGTTGCGCCGCCGCTGTGGGTCTTGCCGCCGCCCTTGGAGTCGGCGCGACTCGGTGCCGCTCTGGGGGTCGTGCCGCCGCTGTTAGCGTTGCGCCGCCGCTGTGGGTCTCGCCGCCGCTCTGGGTCTCGCCGCCGCCCTTGGAGTCGGCGTGCCTCGGTGCCGCTCTGGGGGTCGTGCCGCCGCTGTGGGTCTCGCCGCTGCCCTTGGAGTCGGCGCGCCTCGGTGCCGCTCTGGGGGTCGTGCCGCCGATGTAGGTCTCACCGCTGCCCTTGGAGTCGGCGCGCCTTGGTGCCGCTCTGGGGGTCGTGCCGCCACTGTTAGCTTTGCGCCGCCGCCCTTGGAGTCGGCGCGCCTCGGTGCCGCTGTGGGTCTCGCCGCCGCCCTTGGTGTGGTGCTGCACTTCGCTGCCCCTCTTGGTCTCGTGGTGCCTCCTGGCCCCCTAGGATTTGGGGTGTCCCTGCACTCTTAAGGTAAGAGTCATTTCTTCCTTTAGTGGGACGCGGGCCTGCCTCGCAAGCAGCCCCAGCTCGGCATGCCCCCCTGCTGCTTCAGACTTCAATTTGCTCCGCCTCAGACTTGCCTCTGACTGTGAAGGTAAGAGGCATTCCTGCCATTGCAGCATCGCTGGCCTGCCTCGAAAGGGGCCCCAGCTTGACACACGGCCCCACCGCTTTGGACTTCGATTCACATTGGCCTCGCAAGGTAAGAGGCATTCTTTCCTTGGCAGCGCTGCTAGCCTGCCGCGAAAGAGGCCCCGGCGTAGTGTGCTGCCCCCATGCTTTGGACTCAATGCCTCTTAACTTGCGAGGCCGAGCCGAGTCGAGCAGAAGTCCGAGCCTATTTCCTTTGCAGTGCCGCTGGCCAGCCTTGAAAGGGGCCCCAGCTCGGCCCGGTGCCCCACAGCTACAGACAAGGACTTCGGCTCGGACACACATCTACCTCGGCCTCACCTCAGCCTCACCTGGGACTGGGAAGGTAAGAGGCAGGCCTTCCTTTGCAGCGCTGCTGGCCTGCGTCAGGAGGGGCCATGGTTTGGTGTCTCTTGGTCTTCGGGTCGAATGCTGCTGGGACCTGGGTCTGAATTTCTCCTCGATTAGGGCTGAAATTGATCCTACAATAGACATGCAAGGCCTAAAGGGGGCGGGGCTTAAGGGGCGAGGGGGCGGGGCTTAAGGGGCGAGGGGGCGGGGCTTAAGGGGCGAGGGGGCGGGGCTTAAGGGGCGAGGGGGCGGGGCTTAAGGGGCGAGGGGGCGGGGCTTAAGGGGCGAGGGGGCGGGGCTTAAGGGGCGAGGGGGCGGGGCTTAAGGGGCGAGGGGGCGGGGCTTAAGGGGCGAGGGGGCGGGGCTTAAGGGGCGAGGGGGCGGGGCTTAAGGGGCGAGGGGGCGGGGCTTAAGGGGCGAGGGGGCGGGGCTTAAGGGGCGAGGGGGCGGGGCTTAAGGGGCGAGGGGGCGGGGCTTAAGGGGCGAGGGGGCGGGGCTTAAGGGGCGAGGGGGCGGGGCTTAAGGGGCGAGGGGGCGGGGCTTAAGGGGCGAGGGGGCGGGGCTTAAGGGGCGAGGGGGCGGGGCTTAAGGGGCGAGGGGGCGGGGCTTAAGGGGCGAGGGGGCGGGGCTTAAGGGGCGAGGGGGCGGGGCTTAAGGGGCGAGGGGGCGGGGCTTAAGGGGCGAGGGGGCGGGGCTTAAGGGGCGAGGGGGCGGGGCTTAAGGGGCGAGGGGGCGGGGCTTAAGGGGCGAGGGGGCGGGGCTTAAGGGGCGAGGGGGCGGGGCTTAAGGGGCGAGGGGGCGGGGCTTAAGGGACGAGGGGGCGGGGCTTAAGGGACGAGGGGGCGGGGCTTAAGGGACGAGGGGGCGGGGCTTAAGGGACGAGGGGGCGGGGCTTAAGGGACGAGGGGGCGGGGCTTAAGGGACGAGGGGGCGGGGCTTAAGGGACGAGGGGGCGGGGCTTAAGGGACGAGGGGGCGGGGCTTAAGGGACGAGGGGGCGGGGCTTAAGGGACGAGGGGGCGGGGCTTAAGGGACGAGGGGGCGGGGCTTAAGGGACGAGGGGGCGGGGCTTAAGGGACGAGGGGGCGGGGCTTAAGGGACGAGGGGGCGGGGCTTAAGGGACGAGGGGGCGGGGCTTAAGGGACGAGGGGGCGGGGCTTAAGGGACGAGGGGGCGGGGCTTAAGGGACGAGGGGGCGGGGCTTAAGGGACGAGGGGGCGGGGCTTAAGGGACGAGGGGGCGGGGCTTAAGGGACGAGGGGGCGGGGCTTAAGGGACGAGGGGGCGGGGCTTAAGGGACGAGGGGGCGGGGCTTAAGGGACGAGGGGGCGGGGCTTAAGGGACGAGGGGGCGGGGCTTAAGGGACGAGGGGGCGGGGCTTAAGGGACGAGGGGGCGGGGCTTAAGGGACGAGGGGGCGGGGCTTAAGGGACGAGGGGGCGGGGCTTAAGGGACGAGGGGGCGGGGCTTAAGGGACGAGGGGGCGGGGCTTAAGGGACGAGGGGGCGGGGCTTAAGGGACGAGGGGGGTTTCCTTTGAAAATGGGCTGAATTCAGGCCCAAATTTCTCCTGAATGCAGGATTGAATTTCTCCTAGTCTTGCCCATAATATCACCTGCACTTTGGCTCAAATTTTTCCTAGATTTAGACTTGAATTTCTCCTGGACCTGGGGCTGAATTTCTCCTGGAGTTCGGGTGGACTCTCTCCTGGAATTGGACTGGAATTTCTGCTGCTCTTGGGCTGGAATTTCTCCTGGACCTGGCCTGCATTTTAGGCTGGAATGTCTCCTGGACTTAGGCCTAATTTTCTCCTGGAGTTCGGTTGGACTATCTCCTGAAATTGGACGGGATGTTGGCTGCTCTTGGGCTAAAATTTCTGCTGGACTTGGGCTGCATTTTAGGCTGGATTTTCTCCTGGACTTGGGCCTGAATTTCTCCTGCACTTGGGCCTGAATTTCTATTGGGTTTAGGGCTGAATTTCTCCTGGACTTGGGCTGCATTTTAGGCTGGAATTTCTGCTGCGCTTGGGCCAAATTTCTCCTCTTCTTGGACTGGATTTAGGCTGTAATTTCTCCTGGACTTGGGCCCAAATTTCTCCTGGTGTTTGGGTGGAATATCTCCTGGATTTGGGCTGAAATTTCTCCTGCATGTGGGCTGGAATTTCTATTGGGCTCGGGGCTGAATTTCTCTTGACTTTTGGCTTGAATTTCTCCTGGACTTGGACTGGAATTTCTGCTGCACTTGGGCTGGAATTTCTCCTGGGCTTGTGCCTCTATTTTGGCTGGAATTACACCTGGTTTGAGGCCTGAATTTCTCTTAGCCCTGTACTTGAATTTCTCCTGGACTTAGTCTGCATTTTAGGCTGGAATGTCTGCTGGAGCTGGGACGAAATTTCTCCTCCACATGGACTGGATTTAGGCTTTAATTTCTCCTGCACGTGAGCCCAAATTTTTCCTGGAGTTTGGGTGGACTATCTCCGCCTCTTGGACTGGAATTTCTGCGGCATTTGGGCTGGAATTTCTCCTGGACTTGGGCCTCATTTTAGGCTGGAATTAGTCCTGGTTTGAGGCCTGAATTTCTCTAGGCTCTGATCTTTAATTTCTCCTGGATGTGGGCTGGATTTTGGATGTTCTTGGGCTGGAATTTCTCCTGGACCTGGCCTGCATTTTAGGCTGGAATTTCTCCTGGACATAGGCCTTATTTTCTCCTGGAGTTTGGTTGGACTATCTCCTGAAATTGGACTGGATTTTGCCTGCTCTTGGGCTAAAATTTCTGCTGGACTTGGGCTGCATTTTAGGCTGGATTTTCTCCTGGATCTGGGCCCAAATTTCTCCTCCACTTGGACTGGATTTTTGCTGTAATTTCTCCTGGATCTGGGCCCAAATTTCTCCTCCACTTGGGCTGGATTTAGGCTGTAATTTGTCCTGGACTTGGGCCCAATTTTCTCCTAGAGTTCGGGTGGACTATCTCCGGGACTCGGACTGGAATTACTGCTGCAGTTTGGATGGAATTTCTCCTAGACTTGGTCAAAATATCACCTGCACTTTGGCTCAAATTTTTCCTAGATTTGACTTGAATTTCTCCTGGATTTGGGCTGGAATTTCTCCTGGAGTTCGGGTGGACTCTCTCCTGGAATTGGACTGGAATTTCTGCTGCTCTTGGGCTGGAATTTCTCCTGGACTTGGGCCTCATTTTAGGCTGGAATTAGTCCTGGTTTGAGGCCTGACTTTCTCTAGGCCCTGTTCTTGAATTTCTCCTGGATGTGGGCTTGATTTTGGCAGCTCTTGGGCTGGAATTTCTCCTGGACCTGGCCTGCATTTTAGGCTGGAATGTCTCCTGGACTTAGGCCTAATTTTCTTCTGGATTTCGGGGGGACTATCTCCTGAAATTGGACTGGATTTTGCCTGCTCTTGGGCTAAAATTTCTGCTGGACTTGGGCTGCATTTTAGGCTGGATTTTCTCCTGGACTTGGGCCTGAATTTCTTCTGCACGCGGGCTGGAATTTCTGTTGGGCTTGGGGCTGAATTTCTCCTGGACATGGTCTGGATTTATGCTGGAATTTCTCCTGGACTTAGGCCTAAATATCTTTTGGAGTTCAGGTGGACTATCTCCTGGACTTGGACTGGAATTTCTGCTGCACTTGGGCTGCAATTTCTCCTGGCTACAGGGGCGAGAAGGTGTGCCTTCAGGGGTGAGGGGGCGTGCTTTCAGTTGCGAGGGGGCGTGCCTTAAAGCTGGAGAGATCCAGGCCACAATGCAGGCCAAATTCGAGGTCACTTCCAGGGGAAACCTGGGCTCCAGCGCAGGTCAAATCTGGGATTCGGCGCAGGAGAAATTGGAGCTGGCATGCAGGAGCAATTTCAGGGAGTCCAGGAGAAATTGAAGGTTGCAGTGCAGGAGAAATTTTGGCCAGAGTTCAAGAGAAATTAGAGGGCACGTTGAGGAGAAATTCGGGCTCTACTACAGGGGAAATTTGGGCCAGAATCGAGGGGAAATTCAGACCCAAGTGCACGAGAAATTCTCACCCAAATCCTGGTGAAATTCAGGCCCAAGTCCCTATGAAATTCAGGCCCAATTCAGTGGGCCTCATGACATTTCCTCATTACAGTTAAGGATGAGAGGGAACTAAGACATGCCCTGCCAGCCCTGACCCTTCTGGCAGTCTGGGGAGATCAGCACCAGCTGGGAATGCCAACAAGAGCCTGCCCCAATTAAGGCCAGGCTGGGAGATTGCTTAGGCCTGAAGTCAATTATCTCATGACTCTCTAAATAGAGGGAGGCTCCATGGCTGACCCTTGCTTTCTCCTGGTCTGCAGGGGCTGCACCCAGCATGTCCCTTGGAGTGGGATGGCACTCAGAGCTCCACACCCCCCAGTCTGGGAAAGGAGAGAGCGGTCGACACGGCCTGGGGTGAAAACCCTCCTGGAGGCTCAGCCCTGCTCCCGTTGAGACATGCTGACATGAGACGGGAAGGCTTGAACCGGGCTCCAGAAGCGTTTGAACAGGTACCTTCCTAGCAAGATGCGTATCTCCACGGCCATTTCTGTCTCTGGCGGGGGGAGCGTGTGCGTGCAGCTGCGTGCTGGGAACTGTGTTAACCCTTTGCTGGAGTTGCTGCGCTGATGGATGGAGAGTCGGGACCCGCTGGGGAATGGTGTGATCTGACTGTGGGCCAGATGGGAATAGTGTGAAGGGACTTTGTGCAAAACTTGGGGGCAGCATCAGTTCAAAGCCCAAACTCCACAGGTTGTGCTCCTGTCCCCAGTTCCTTAGGCATAAAGCGTTAGTCTGGAGTGGGGCCTGCGGTGGACTCAGCCGCAGGTGGATTTCTCTTCGGCGGAGTGTAGAAAGGCGTGGGAATCTGACGTCCCAGCGTTGGAGAGATCTGAGGGACAGGTCTCGGACCTCTTCTTGAGTTTCTCCTGGATGTGGGCTGCATTTTAGAATGGAAATTCTCCTGGACTTGGGCCCAAATTTCTCCTAGAGATCGGGTGGACTATCTCCGGGATGTGGACTGGAATTCCTGTGGCACTTGGCCTGGAATTTCTCCTGGACAAGGACCATATTTTTGGCTAGATTTAGTCCTGTTTTGAGGCCTGGCTTGCTCCACCCCCTGCTCTTGAGATTCTCCCGGTTGTGGCCTGCATTTTGGCTGCATTTTGGGCTGGAGCTTCTTGTGGTTTGAGGCCTGGCTTGCTCCACTCCCTGCTCTTGATATTGTCCCAGATATAGGGTTGGAATTTGGCTGCATTTTGGGCTGGAGCTTCTCGTGGTTTGAGGCCTGGCTTGCTCCACCCCCTGCTCTTGAGATTCTCCCGGATGTGGGCTGGAGTTTGGCTGACTTTTGGGCTGGAGCTTCTCGTGGTTTGAGGCCTGGCTTGCTCCACCCCCTGCTCTTGATATTCTCCCAGATGTGGGCTGCATTTTGGCTGCCTTTTGGGCTGGAGCTTCTCGTGGTTTGAGGCCTGGCTTGCTCCACCCCCTGCTCTTGAGATTCTCCCGGATGTGGGCTGAATTTTGGCTGCCTTTGGGCTGGAGATTCTCGTGGTTTGAGACCTGGCTTGCTCCACCCCCTGCTCTTGAGATTCTCCCGGATGGGGGCTGCATTTTGGCTGCATTTTTGGGCTGGAACTTCTCGTGGTTTGAGGCCTGGCTTGCTCCACCCCCTGCTCTTGATATTCTCCCCGATTTTGGCGGGATTTTGGCTGACTTTTGGGCTGGAGCTTCTCGTGGTTTGAGGCCTGGCTTGCTCCAACCCCTGCTCTTGATATTCTTCTGGAGATGGGCTGCATTTTGGCTGCATCTTGGGCTAGAGCATCTCGTGGCATGAGGCCTGGCTTGCTTCACCCCCTGCTCTTGAGATTCTCCCGGATGTGGGCTGGATTTTGGCTGCATTTTGGGCTGGAGATTCTCGTGGTTTGAGGCCTGGCTTGCTCCACACCCTGCTCTTGAGATTCTCCCAGATATAGGGTTGGATTTTGGCTGCTTTTTGGGCTGGAGCTTCTCGTGGTTTGAGACCTGGCTTGCTCCACCCCCTGCTCTTGAGATTCTCCTGGATGTGGTCTGCATTTTGACTGCCTTGTGGGCTGCAGCTTCTCGTGGTTTGAGGCCTGGCTTGCTCTACCCCCTGCTCTTGAGATTCTCCCGCAGGTGGGCTGCATTTTGGCTGCATTTTGGGCTGGAGCTTCTCGTGGTTTGAGACCTGGCTTGCTCCACTCCATGCTCTTGAGATTCTCCCGGATGTGGGCTGCATTTTGGCTGCCTTTTGGGCTGGAGCTTCTCGTGGTTTGAGGCCTGGCTTGCTCCACCCCCTTCTCTTGATATTTTCCTGGATGTGGGTTGGATTTTGGCTGCCTTTTGGGCTAGAGCTTCTCGTGGTTTGAGGCCTGGCTTGCTCCACCCCCTGCTCTTGAGATTCTCCCGCAGTTGGGCTGCATTTTGGCTGACTTTGGGCTGGAGCTTCTCATGGTTTGAGGCCTGGCTTGCTCCACCCCCTGCTCTTGAGATTCTTCCGGATGTGGGCTGCATTTTGGCTGAATTTTGGGCTGGAGCTTCTCGTGGTTTGGGGCCTGGGTTGCTCCACCCCCTGCTCTTGAGATTCTCCCGGATGTGGGCTGCATTTTGGCTGAATTTTGGGCTGGAGCTTCTCGTGGTTTGGGGCCTGGGTTGCTCCACCCTCTGCTCTTGAGATTGTGCAAGATATAGGGTTGGAATTTGGCTGCCTTTTGGGCTGGTGCTTCTCGTGTTTTGAGGCCTGGCTTGCTCCACCCCCTGCTCTTGAGATTCTTCCGGATGTGGGCTGGATTTTGGCTGAATTTTGGGCTGCAGCTTCTCGTGGTTTGGGGCCTGGGTTGCTCCACCCCCTGCTCTTGAGATTCTCCCGGATGTGGGCTGCATTTTTGCCTGAATTTTGGGCTGGAGCTTCTCGTGGTTTGGGGCCTGGCTTGCTCCAACTCCTGCTCTTGAAATTCTCCCAGATGTGGGGTGCATTTTGGCTGCCTTTGGGTGGGAGGTTCTCGTGGTTTGGGGCCTGGCTTGCTCCACCCCCTGCTCTTGAGATTCTCAAGGAGGTGGGCTGGAATTTGGCTGCATTTTGGGCTGGAGCTTCTCGTGGTTTGAGGCCTGGCTTGCTCACCCCCTGCTCTTGAGATTCTCAAGGAGGTGGGCTGGAATTTCGCTTCCTTTTTGGCAGGAGCTTCTCGTGGTTTGAGGCCTGGCTTGCTCCACCCCCTGCTCTTGAGATTCTCCCGGATGTGGGCTGCATTTTTGGCTGCCTTTTGGGCTGGAGCTTCTCGTGGTTTGAGGCCGGGCTTGCTCCACCCCCTGCTCTTGATATTCTCCCCGAAGTGGGCTGCATTTTTGGCTGCATTTAGGGCTGGAGCTTCTCGTGGTTTGAGGCCTGGCTTGCTCCACCCCCTGCTCTTGATATTCTCCCGGATGTGGGCTGCATTTTGGCTTTTAGGACTGGAGCTTCTCGTGGTTTGAGGCCTGGCTTACTCCACCCCCTTCCCCTGATATTTTCCTGGATGTGGGCTGCATTTTGGCTCATTTAGGGCTGGAGCTTCTCGTGGTTTGAGACCTGGCTTGCTCCACCCCCTTCTCCTGATATTTTCCTGGATGTGGGCTGCATTTTGGCTCATTTAGGGCTGGAGCTTCTCGTGGTTTGAGACCTGGCTTGCTCCACCCCCTTCTCCTGATATTTTCCTGGATGTGGGCTGGATTTTGGCTGCCTTTTGTGCTGGAGCTTCTCGTGGTTTGAGGCCTGGCTTGCTCCAGCTCCTACTCTTGATATTCTCCCAGATACAGGGTTGAATTTTGGCTGCCTTTTATGCTGGAGCTTCTCGTGGTTTGAGGCCTGGCTTGCTCCAACCCCTGCTCTTGAGATTCTCCCGGATGTGGGCTGCATTTTGGCTGCCTTTGGGTGGGAGGTTCTCGTGGTTTGGGGCCTGGTTTGCTCCACCCCCTGCTCTTAATATTCTCCCGCAGGTGGGCTGGAATTTGCCTATATTTTGGGCTAGAGCTTCTCGTGGTTTGAGGCCTGGCTTGCTCCACCCCCTGCTCTTGAGATTCTCCCAGATATAGGGCTGGATTTTGGCTGCCTTTTGGGCTGGAGCTTCTCGTGGTTTGAGGCCTGGCTTGCTCCATCCCCTGCTCTTGATGTTCTCCTGGATGTGGTCTGCATTTTGGTTGCCTTGTGGGCTGCAGCTTCTCGTGGTTTGAGGCCTGGCTTGCTCCAACCCCTGCTCTTGAGATTCTCCCAGATATAGGGCTGAATTTTGGCTGCTTTTTGGACTGGAACTTCTCGTGGTTTGGGGCCTGGCTTGCTCCACCCCCTGCTCTTGATATTCTCCTGGGTGTGGGCTGCATTTTGGCTGCCTTTTGGGCTGGAGCTTCTCGTGGTTTGGGGCCTGGCTTGCTCCACCCCCTGCTCTTGAGATTCTCCCCGAAGTGGGCTGCATTTTTGGCTGCCTTTTGGGCTGGAGCTTCTCGTGGTTTGGGGCCTGGCTTGCTCCACCCCCTTCTCTTGAGATTCTTCCGGATGTGGGCTGGATTTTGGCTGAATTTTGGGCTGGAGCTTCTCGTGGTTTGGGGCCTGGCTTGATCCAACCCCTGCTCTTGATATTCTCCCGCATTTGGGCTACATTTTGGCTGCCTTTTGGGCTGGAGCTTCTCGTGGTTTGAGGCCTGGCTTGCTCACCCCCTGCTCTTGAGATTCTCAAGGAGGTGGGCTGGAATTTCGCTTCCTTTTTGGCAGGAGCTTCTCGTGGTTTGAGTCCTGGCTTGCTCCACCCCCTGCTCTTGATATTCTCCCGGAGGTGGGCTGAATTTTGGCTGCTTTTTGGCCTGGAGCTTCTCGTGGTTTGGGGCCTGGCTTGCTCCACCACCTTCTCTTGAGATTCTCCCGGATGAGGGCTGGATTTTGGCTGCCTTTTGGGCTGGAGCTTCTCGTGGTTTGGGGCCTGGCTTGCTCCACCCCCTGCTCTTGAGATTCTCCCCGAAGTGGGCTGCATTTTTGGCTGCCTTTTGGGCTGGAGCTTCTCGTGGTTTGAGGCCGGGCTTGCTCCACCCCCTGCTCTTGATATTCTCCCGGATGTGGGCTGCATTTTGGCTCATTTAGGGATGGAGCTTCTCGTGGTTTGAGACCGGGCTTGCTCCACCCCCTTCTCCTGATATTTTCCTGGATGTGGGCTGCAT
The DNA here is from genome assembly GCA_027574665.1 of Rhynochetos jubatus. NCBI lineage: Eukaryota > Metazoa > Chordata > Aves > Eurypygiformes > Rhynochetidae > Rhynochetos > Rhynochetos jubatus. The sequence goes on along the minus strand of JAQBHY010000096.1, from coordinate 478,304 downwards.
TTTGGCTCATTTAGGGATGGAGCTTCTCGTGGTTTGAGACCTGGCTTGCTCCACCCCCTTCTCCTGAAATTTTCCTGGATGTGGGCTGGATTTTGGCTGCCTTTTGGGCTGGAGCTTCTCGTGGTTTGAGGCCTGGCTTGCTCCAGCTCCTACTCTTGATATTCTTCCAGATACAGGGTTGAATTTTGGCTGCCTTTTATGCTGGAACTTCTCGTGGTTTGAGGCCTGGCTTGCTCCACCCCCTGCTCTTGAGATTCTCCTGGAAATGGGCTGGATTTTGGCTGACTTTTTGGCTGGAGCTTCTCGTGGTTTGAGGCCTGTCTTGCTCCACCCTCTGCTCTTGAGATTGTGCAAGATATAGTGTTGGAATTTGGCTGCCTTTTCGGCTGGAGCTTCTCGTGGTTTGAGGCCTGGCTTGCTCCACCCGCTCCTCTTGAGATTCTTCCGGATGTGGGCTGGATTTTGGCTGAATTTTGGGCTGGAGCTTCTCGTGGTTTGGGGCCTGGCTTGCTCCACCCCCTGCTCTTGAGATTCTCCCGGATGTGGGCTGCATTTTTGCCTGAATTTTGGGCTGGAGCTTCTCGTGGTTTGGGGCCTGGCTTGCTCCAACCCCTGCTCTTGAAATTCTCCCAGATGTGGGCTGCATTTTGGCTGCCTTTGGGTGGGAGGTTCTCGTGGTTTGGGGCCTGGTTTGCTCCACCCCCTGCTCTTAATATTCTCCCGGAGGTGGGCTGGAATTTGCCTATATTTTGGGCTGGAGCTTCTCGTGGTTTGAGGCCTGGCTTGCTCCACCCCCTACTCTTGAGATTCTCCCAGATATAGGGCTGGATTTTGGCTGCCTTTTGGGCTGGAGCTTCTCGTGGTTTGAGGCCTGGCTTGCTCCATCCCCTGCTCTTGATATTCTCCTGGATGTGGTCTGCATTTTGGTTGCCTTGTGGGCTGCAGCTTCTCGTGGTTTGAGGCCTGCCTTGCTCCACTCCCTGCTCTTGATATTCTCCGGGATGTGGGCTGGATTTTCGCTACATTTTGGGCTGCAGCTTCTCATGGTTTGAGGCCTGGCTTGCTCCACCCCCTGCTCTTGAGATTCTCCCGGAGGTGGGCTGAATTTTGGCTGCTTTTTGGACTGGAGCTTCTCGTGGTTTGGGGCCTGGCTTGCTCCACCCCCTGCTCTTGATATTCTCCTGGGTGTGGGCTGCATTTTGGCTGCCTTTTGGGCTGGAGCTTCTCGTGGTTTGGGGCCTGGATTGCTCCACCCCCTGCTCTTGATATTCTCCTGGGTGTGGGCTGCATTTTGGCTGCCTTTTGGGCTGGAGCTTCTCGTGGTTTGGGGCCTGGCTTGCTCCACCCCCTGCTCTTGAGATTCTCCCCGAAGTGGGCTGCATTTTGGCTGCATTTTGGGCTGGAGCTTCTCGTGGTTTGGGGCCTGGCTTGATCCAACCTCTGCTCTTGAGATTCTCCCGGATGTGGGCTACATTTTGGCTGCCTTTTGGGCTGGAGCTTCTCGTGGTTTGGGGCCTGCCTTGCTCACCCCCTGCTCTTGAGATTCTCCCAGATGTCGGCTGGATATTGGCTGACTTTTGGGCTGGAGCTTCTCGTGGTTTGAGGCCTGGCTTGCTCCAGCTCCTACTCTTGATATTCTCCCGGATGTGGCCTGCATTTTGGCTGAATTTTGGGCTGGAGCTTCTCGTGGTTTGAGGCTTGGCTTGCTCCAGCTCCTACTCTTGATATTCTCCCAGATACAGGGTTAATTTTGGCTGCCTTTTATGCTGGAGCTTCTCGTGGTTTGAGGCCTGGCATGCTCCACCCCCTGCTCTTGAGATTCTCCTGGAAATGGGCTGGAATTTGGCTGAATTTTGGGCTGGAGCTTCTCGTGGTTTGAGGCCTGCCTTGCTCCATCCCCTGCTCTTGATATTCTCCGGGATGTGGGCTGGATTTTGGCTACATTTTGGGCTGGAGCTTCTCGTGGTTTGAGGCCTGCCTTGCTCCATCCCCTGCCCTTGAGATTCTCCCGGAGGTGGGCTGAATTTTGGCTGCTTTTTGGACTGGAGCTTCTCGTGGTTTGGGGCCTGGCTTGCTCCACCCCATGCTCTTGATATTCTCCTGGGTGTGGGCTGCATTTTGGCTGCCTTTTGGGCTGGAGCTTCTCGTGGTTTGGGGCCGGGCTTGCTCCACCCCCTGCTCTTGAGATTCTCCCCGAAGTGGGCTGCATTTTTGGCTGCATTTTGGGCTGGAGCTTCTCGTGGTTTGAGGCCTGTCTTGCTCCACCCCCTGCTCTTGATATTCGCCCGGATGTGGGCTGCATTTTGGCTGCCTTTTGGGCTGGAGCTTCTCGTGGTTTGAGGCCTGGCTTGCTCCACCCCCTGCTCTTGATATTTTCCTGGATGTGGGCTGCATTTTTGGCTGCATTTTGGGCTGGAGCTTCTCATGGTTTGAGGCCTGGCTTCCTCCACCCCATGCTCTTGAGATTCTCCCGGATGTAGGACTGGATTTTGGCTGCCTTTTGGGCTGGAGCTTCTCGTGGTTTGGGGCCTGGCTTGCTCCACCCCCTGCTCTTGAGATTCTCCCGGATGTCGGCTGCATATTGGCTGACTTTTGGGCTGGAGCTTCTCGTGGTTTGAGGCCTGGCTTGCTCCACCCCCTGCTCTTGAGATTCTCCAGGAGGTGGGCTGAATTTTGGCTGCTTTTTGGCCTGGAGCTTCTCGTGGTTTGGGGCCTGGCTTGCTCCACCACCTTCTCTTGAGATTCTCCCGGATGAGGGCTGGATTTTGGCTGCCTTTTGGGCTGGAGCTTCTCGTGGTTTGGGGCCTGGCTTGCTCCACCCCCTGCTCTTGAGATTCTCCCCGAAGTGGGCTGCATTTTTGGCTGCCTTTTGGGCTGGAGCTTCTCGTGGTTTGAGGCTGGGCTTGCTCCACCCCCTGCTCTTGATATTCTCCCGGATGTGGGCTGCATTTTGGCTCATTTAGGGCTGGAGCTTCTCGTGGTTTGAGACCAGGCTTGCTCCACCCCCTTCTCCTGATATTTTCCTGGATGTGGGCTGCATTTTGGCTCATTTAGGGCTGGAGCTTCTCGTGGTTTGAGACCTGGCTTGCTCCACCCCCTTCTCCTGAAATTTTCCTGGATGTGGGCTGGATTTTGGCTGCCTTTTGGGCTGGAGCTTCTCATGGTTTGAGGCCTGGCTTGCTCCACCCCCTGCTCTTGAGATTCTCCCGCATTTGGGCTACATTTTGGCTGCCTTTTGGGCTGGAGCTTCTCGTGGTTTGGGGCCTGGCTTGCTCCACCCCCTGCTCTTGAGATTCTCCCGGATGTCGGCTGGATATTGGCTGACTTTTGGGCTGGAGCTTCTCGTGGTTTGAGGCCTGGCTTGTTCCACCCCCTTCTCGTGATATCTCCCGGATTTGGGCTGCATTTTGGCTGAATTTTGGGCTGGAGCTTCTCGTGGTTTGAGGCCTGGCTTGCTCCACCCCCTGCTCTTGATATTCTCCTGGAAATGGGCTGGATTTTGGCTGAATTTTGGGCTGGAGCTTCTCGTGGTTTGAGGCCTGGCTTGCTTCACCCCCTGCTCTTAAGATTCTTGCGGATGTGGGCTGCATTTTGGCTGCCTTTTGGGCTGGAGCTTCACGTGGTTTGAGGCCTGGCTTGCTCCACCCCCTGCTCTTGAGATTCTCCCGGATGTGGGCTGGATTTTGGCTGCATTTTGGGCTGGAGCTTCTCGTGGTTTCAGGCATGGCTTGCTCCACCCCCTGCTCTTGATATTCTCTCGCATTTGGGCTACATTTTGGCTGCCTTTGGGCTGGAGCTTCTCGTGGTTTGAGGCCTGGCTTCCTCCACCCCCTGCTCTTGAGATTCTCCCAGATGTGGGCTGGATTTTGGCTGCCTTTTGGGCTGGAGCTTCTCGTGGTTTGAGGCCTGGCTTGCTCCACCCCCTGCTCTTGAGATTCTCCCAGATTTGGGCTGGATTTTGGCTGCCTTTTGGGCTGGAGCTTCTCGTGGTTTGTGGCCTGGATTCCTCCACCCCCTGCTGTTGAGATTCTCCAGGATGTGGGCTGGATTTTGGCTGCCTTTTGGGCTGGAGCTTCTCGTGGTTTGAGGCCTGGCTTGCTCCACCCCCTGCTCTTGAGATTCTCCCGGATGTGGGCTGCATTTTGGCTGCCTTTTGGGCTGGAGCTTCTCGTGGTTTGAGGCCTGGCTTGCTCCACCCCCTGCTCTTGAGATTCTCCCGGATTTGGGCTGCATTTTGGCTGCCTTTTGGACTGGAGCTTCTCGTGGTTTGAGGCCTGGCTTGCTCCACCCCCTGCTCTTAAGATTCTCCCGCATGTGGTCTGCATTTTGGCTGCCTTTTGGGCTGGAGCTTCACGTGGTTTGAGGCCTGGCTTGCTCCAACCCCTGCTGTTGAGATTCTCTTCCATGTGGGCTGCATTTTGGCTGCCTTTTGTGCTGGAGCTTCCCGTGGTTTGAGGCCTGGTTTGCTCCACCCCCTGCTCTTGAGATTCTCCCGGATGTGTCCTGGATTTTGGCTGCTTTTTGGGCTGGAGCTTCTCGTGGTTTGAGGCCTGGCTTGCTCCACCCCCTGCTCTTAAGATTCTCCCGGAGGTGGGCTGGATTTTGTCTGCATTTTGGGCTGGAGCTTCTCTTGGTTTGAGGCATGGCTTGCTCCAACCCCTTCTCTTGATATTCTCCTGGAAGTGGGCTGCATTTTTGGCTGAGTTTTCGGCTGGAGCTTCTCGTGGTTTGGGGCCTGGCTTGCTCCACCCCCTGCTCTTGAGATTCTCCCGGATGTGGGCTGCATTTTGGCTGACTTTTGGGCTGGAACTTCTAGTGGTTTGAGGCCTGGCTTGCTCCACCCCCTGCTCTTGATATTCTCCCGGATGTGGGCTGCATTTTGGCTGCCTTTTGGGCTGGAGCTTCTCGTGGTTTGAGGCCTGGCTTGCTCCAGCTCCTACTCTTGATATTCTCCAAGATATAGTGTTGGATTTTGGCTGCCTTTTGGGCTGGAGCTTCTCGTGGTTTGAGGCCTGGCTTGCTCCACCCCCTGCTCTTAAGATTGTCCAAGATATAGGGTTGGATTTTGGCTGCGTTTTTGGGCTGGAGCTTCTCGTGGTTTGAGGCCTGCCTTGCTCCACCCCCTGCTCTTGAGATTCTTCCGGATGTGGGCTGGATTTTGGCTGACTTTTGGGCTGGAGCTTCTCGTGGTTTGGGGCCTGGCTTGCTCCACCCCCTGCTCCTGATATTCTCCTGGATGTGGGCTGGAGTTTGGCTGCATTTTGGGCTGGATCTTCTCGTGGTTTTAGGCCTGGCTTGCTCCATCCCCCGCTCTTGAGATTCTCCCCGAAGTGGGATGCATTTTTTGCTGAATTTTGGGCTGGAGCTTCTCGTGGTTTGGGGCCTGGCTTGCTCCACCCCCTGCTCTTGAGATTCTCCCGGAAGTGGGCTGCATTTTGGCTGCCTTTTGGGCTGGAGCTTCTCGTGGTTTGAGGCCTGGCTTGCTCCACCCCCTGCTCTTGAGATTCTCCTCCATGTGGGCTGCATTTTGGCTGCCTTTTGGGCTGGAGCTTCTCGTGGTTTGAGGCCTGGCTTGCTCCAGCTCCTACTCTTGATATTCTCCCAGATATAGGGTTGGATTTTGGCTGCTTTTTGTGCTGGAGCTTCTCGTGGTTTGAGGCCTGGCTTGCTCCACCCCCTGCTCTTGAGGTTCTCCCGGAGGTGGGCTGGATTTCGGCTGCCTTTTGGGCTGGAGCTTCACGTGGTTTGAGGCCTGGCTTGCTCCAGCTCCTACTCTTGATATTCTCCCGGATGTGGGCTGGATTTTGGATGCATTGTGGGCTGGAGCTTCTCGTGGTTTGAGGCCTGGATTGCTCCACCCCCTGCTCTTAAGATTCTCCCGGATGTGGGCTGCATTTTGGCTGCCTTTTGGGCTGGAGCTTCTCGTGGTTTGAGACCTGGCATGCTCCAGCCCCTGCTCTTGAGTTTCTCCCGGATGTGGGCTGGAATTTGGCTGCCTTTTGTGCTGGAGCTTCTCGTGGTTTGAGGCCTGGATTGCTCCACCCCCTGCTCTTGAGATTCTCCCAGAGGTGGGCTGCAGTTTGGCTGCATTTTGGGCTGGATCTTCTCGTGGTTTCAGGCCTGGCTTGCTCCACCCCCTGCTCTTGAGATTCTCTGCGAAGTGGGCTGCATTTTTGGCTGAATTTTCGGGTGGAGCTTCTCGTGGTTTGAGGCCTGGCTTGCTCCACCCCCTGCTCTTGAGATTCTCCCGGAGGTGGGCTGCATTTTGGCTGCCTTTTGGGCTGGAGCTTCTCGTGGTTTGAGGCCTGGCTTGCTCCACCCCCTGCTCTTGATATTTTCGTGGATGTGAGCTGGAATTTGGCTGCATTTTAGGCTGGAGCTTTTCGTGGTTTGAGGCCTGGCTTGCTCCACCCCCTGCTCTTGATATTCTCCCGGATGTGGGCTGCATTTTGGCTGCCTTTTGGGCTGGAGCATCTTGTGGTTTGAGGCCTGGCTTGCTCCACCCCCTGCTCTTGAGATTGTCCAAGATATAGGGTTGGATTTTGGCTCTCTTTTGAGCTGGAGCTTTTCGTGGTTTTTGGCCTGGCTTTCTCCAACCCCTGCTCTTGATATTCTCCCGCAGTTGGGCTGCATTTTGGCTGTTTTTGGGCTGGAGCTTCTCGTGGTTTGAGGCCTGGCTTGCTCCACCCCCTGCTCTTGAGATTCTCCCGGATGTGGGCTGCATTTTGGCTGCCTTTTGGGCTGGAGCTTCTCGTGGTTTGAGACCTGGCTTGCTCCAGCCCCTGCTCTTAATATTCTCCTCGATGTGGGCTGGTATTTGGCTGACTTTTGTGCTGGAGCTTCTCGTGGTTTGAGGCCTGGCTTGCTCCACCCCCTGCTCTTGAGATTCTCCCGGAGGTGGGCTGGATTTTGGCTACATTTTGGGCTGGTTCTTCTCGTGGTTTGAGGCCTGGCTTGCTCCACCCCCTGCTCTTGAGATTCTCCCAGATATAGGGTTGGATATTGGCTGCCTTTTGGGCTGGAGCTTCTCGTGGTTTGAGGCCTGGCTTACTCCAGCTCCTACTCTTGATATTCTCCCAGATATAGGGTTGGATTTTGGCTGCCTTTTGGGCTGGAGCTTCTCGGGGTTTGAGGCCTGGCTTGCTCCACCCTCTGCTCTTGAGATTCTCCCGGATGTGGGCTGCATTTTGGTTGCATTTTGGGCTTGAGCTTCTCGTGGTTTGAGGCCTGGCTTACTCCAGCTCCTACTCTTGATATTCTCCCAGATATAGGGTTGGATTTTGGCTGCCTTTTGTGCTGGAGCTTCTCGTGGTTTGAGGCCTGGCTTGCTCCACCCCCTGCTCTTGAGATTCTCCCGGATGTGGGCTGGAATTTGGCTTCCTTTTGGGCTGGAGCTTCTCGTGGTTTGAGACCTGGCTTGCTCCTCCCCCTGCTCTTGATATTCTCCCGGATGTGGGCTGCATTTTGGCTGCCTTTTGGGCTGGAGCTTCTCGTGTTTTGAGGCCTGGCTTGCTCCACCCCCTGCTCTTGAGATTCTCCCGGAGGTGGGCTGGATTTTGGCTGCCTTGTGGGCTGGAGCTTCTCGTGGTTTGGGGCCTGGCTTGCTCCACCCCCTGCTCTTGAGATTCTCCCGGATGTGGGCTGCATTTTTGGCTGAATTTTCGGGTGGAGCTTCTCGTGGTTTGGGGCCTGGCTTGCTCCACCCCCTGCTCTTGAGATTCTCACGGATGTGGGCTGGATTTTGGCTGCCTTTTGGGCTGGAGCTTCTCGTGGTTTGAGGCCTGGCTTGCTCCACCCCCTGCTCTTGAGATTCTCCCGGATGTAGGGCTGCATTTTGGCTGCCTTTTGGGCTGGAGCTTCTTGTGGTTTGAGGCCTGGCTTACTCCAGCTCCTACTCTTGATATTCTCCCAGATATAGGGTTGGATTTTGGCTGAATTTTGTGCTGGAGCTTCTCGTGGTTTGAGGCCTGGCTTGCTCCACCCCCTGCTCTTGAGATTATCCTGGATGTGGGCTGCATTTTGGATGAATTTTGGGCTGGAGCTTCTCGTGCTTTGGGGCCTGGCTTGCTCCACCCCCTGCTCTTGATATTCTCCCGGATGTGGCCTGGAATTTGACTGCTTTTTGGGCTGGAGCTTCTCGTGGTTTGGGGCCTGGCTTACTCCACCCCCTGCTCTTGAGATTCTCCTGGATGTGGGCTGCATTTTGGCTGCCTTTTGGGCTGGAGCTTCTCGTGGTTTGGGGCCTGGCTTGCTCCACCCCCTGCTCTTGAGATTCTCCCGGAGGTGGGCTGGCTTTTGGCTGCCTTTTGGGCTGGAGCTTCTCGTGGTTTGAGGCCTGGCTTACTCCACCCCCTGCTCTTGAGATTCTCCCGGATGTGGGCTGCATTTTGGCTGCCTTTAGGGCTGGAGCTTCTCATGGTTTGAGGCCTGGCTTGCTCCACCCCCTGCTCTTGAGATTCTCCCGGAGGTGGGCTGGCTTTTGGCTGCCTTTTGGGCTGGAGCTTCTCGTGGTTTGAGGCCTGGCTTGCTCCACCCCCTGCTCTTGATATTCTCCCGGATGTGGGCTGCATTTTGGCTGCATTTTCGGCTTCAGCTTTTTGGGGTTTGAGGCCTGGCTTGCTCCACCCCCTGCTCTTGAGATTCTCCCGGATGTGGGCTGCATTTTGTCTGCATTTTGGGTTGGAGCTTCTCGTGGTTTGAGGCCTGGCTTGCTCCACCCCCTGCTCTTGAGGTTCTCCCGGATGTGGGCTGCATTTTGGCTGCCTTTTGGGCTGGAGCTTCTCGTGGTTTGGGGGCTGGCTTGCTCCACTCCCTGCTCTTGAGATTCTCCCTGAATTGGGCTGCATTTTGACTACATTTTGGGCTGGAGCTTCTCGTGGTTTGGGGGCTGGATTGCTCCACTACCTGCTCTTGAGATTCTCCTGGATGTGGGCTGCATTTTGTCTGCCTTTTGGGCTGGAGCTTCTCGTGGTTTGAGGCCTGGCTTGCTCCACCCCCTGCTCTTGAGATTCTCCCGGATGTGGGCTGCATTTTGGCTGCATTTTGGGCTTCAGCTTTTTGGGGTTTGAGGCCTGGCTTGCTCCACCCCCTGCTCTTGAGATTCTCCCGGATGTGGCCTGAATTTTGGCTGCTTTTTGGGCTGGAGCTTCTCGTGGTTTGAGGCCTGGCTTTCTCCACCCCCTGCTCTTGATATTTTCCTGGATGTGGGCTGGATTTTGGCTGCCTTTTGTGCTGGAGCTTCTCGTGGTTTGAGGCCTGGCTTGCTCCACCCCCTGCTCTTGAGATTCTCCAGGAGGTGGGCTGGCATTTGGCTTCCTTTTGGGCTGGATCTTCTTGTGGTTTGAGGCCTGGCTTACTCCACCCCCTGCTCTTGATATTCTCCCGGATGTGGTCTGGAATTTGGCTGCATTTTGGGCTGGAGATTCTCGTGGTTTGTGGCCTGGCTTTCTCCACCCCCTGCTCTTGAGATTCTCCCGGATGTGGGCTGGATTTTGGCTGCCTTTTGGGCTGGAGCTTCTCGTGGTTTGGGGGCTGGCTTGCTCCACCCCCTGCTCTTGAGATTCTCCTGGATGTGGGCTGCATTTTGGCTGCCTTTTGGGCTGGAGATTCTCGTGGTTTGAGGCCTGGCTTGCTCCACCCCCTGCTCTTGAGATTCTCCCGGATGTGGGCTGGATTTTGGCTGCCTTTTGGGCTGGAGCTTCTCGTGCTTTGGGGCGTGGCTTGCTCCACCCCCTGCTCTTGAGATTCTCCCGGATGTGGGCTGGCTTTTGGATGCATTTTGGGCTGGAGCTTCTCGTGGTTTGAGGCCTGGCTTGCTCCACCCTCTGCTCTTGAGATTCTCCAGGAGGTGGGCTGCATTTTGGCTGCCTTTTGGGTTGCAGCTTCTCGTGGTTTGAGGCCTGGCTTGCTCCACGCCCTGCTCTTGAGATTCTACCGGATGTGGGCTGGATTTTGGCTCCCTTTTGGGCTGGAGCTTCTTGTGGTTTGGGGGCTGGCTTGCTCCACCCCCTGCTCTTGAGATTCTCCCGGATGTGGGCTGGATTTTGGCTGCCTTTTGGGCTGGAGCTTCCCGTGGTTTGAGGCCTGGCTTGCTCCACCCCCTGCTCTTGAGATTCTCCTGGATGTGGGCTGCATTTTGGCTGCCTTTTGGGCTGGAGCTTCTCGTGGTTTGGGGCCTGGCTTGCTCCACCCCCTGCTCTTGAGATTCTCCCGCATGTGGGCTGGATTTTGGCTGCATTTTGGGCTGGAGCTTCTCGTGGTTTGAGGCCTGCCTTGCTCCACCCCCTGCTCTTGATATTCTCCCGGATGTGGGCTGCATTTTGGCTGCATTTTCGGCTTCAGCTTTTTGGGGTTTGAGGCCTGGCTTGCTCCACCCCCTGCTCTTGAGATTCTCCCGGAGGTGGGCTGGATTTTGTCTGCATTTTGGGTTGGAGCTTCTCGTGGTTTGAGGCCTGGCTTGCTCCACCCCCTGCTCTTGAGGTTCTCGCGGATGTGGGCTGCATTTTGGCTGCCTTTTGGGCTGGAGCTTCTCGTGGTTTGGGGGCTGGCTTGCTCCACTCCCTGCTCTTGAGATTCTCCCTGAATTGGGCTACATTTTGACTACATTTTGGGCTGGAGCATCTCGTGGTTTGGGGGCTGGCTTGCTCCACTCCCTGCTCTTGAGATTCTCCTGGATGTGGGCTGCATTTTGGCTTTCTTTTGGGATGGAGCTTCTCGTGGTTTGAGGCCTGCCTTGCTCCAACCCCTGCTCTTGAGATTCTCCCGGGTGTGGGCTGCATTTTGGCTGCATTTTGGGCTTCAGCTTTTTGGGGTTTGAGGCCTGGCTTGCTCCACCCCCTGCTCTTGAGATTCTCCCGGAGGTGGGCTGGATTTTGGCTGCCTTTTGGGCTAGAGCTTCTCGAGGTTTGAGGCCTGGCTTGCTCCACCCCCTGCTCTTGAGATTCTCCCGGATGTGGCCTGCATTTTGGCTGCTTTTTGGGCTGGAGCTTCTCGTGGTTTGAGGCCTGGCTTTCTCCACCCCCTGCTCTTGATATTTTCCTGGATGTGGGCTGGATTTTGGCTGCCTTTTGTGCTGGAGCTTCTCGTGGTTTGAGGCCTGGCTTGCTCCACCCCCTGCTCTTGAGATTCTCCAGGAGGTGGGCTGGCATTTGGCTGCCTTTTGGGCTGGATCTTCTTGTGGTTTGAGGCCTGGCTTGCTCCACCCCCTGCTCTTGATATTCTCCCGGATGTGGTCTGGAATTTGGCTGCATTTTAGGCTGGAGATTCTCGTGGTTTGGGGCCTGGCTTTCTCCACCCCCTGCTCTTGAGTTTCTCCCGGATGTGGGCTGGATTTTGGCTGCCTTTTGGGCTGGAGCTTCTCGTGGTTTGGGGGCTGGCTTGCTCCACCCCCTGCTCTTGACATTCTCCCGGATGTGGGCTGGATTTTGGCTGCCTTTTGGGCTGGAGCTTCTCGTGGTTTGAGGCCTGGCTTGCTCCACGCCCTGCTCTTGAGATTGTCCCGGATGTGGGCTGCATTTTGGCTGCCTTTTGGGCTGGAGATTCTCGTGGTTTGAGGCCTGGCTTGCTCCCCCCCCTGCTCTTGAGATTCTCCAGGAGGTGGGATGCATTTTGGCTGCCTTTTGGGGTCTAGCTTCTTGTGGTTTGAGGCCTGGCTTGCTCCACCCCCTGCTCTTGAGATTCTCACAGATGTGGGCTGCATTTTGGCTGCCTTTTGGGCTGCAGCTTCTCGTGGTTTGAGGCCTGGCTTGCTCCACCCCCTGCTCTTGAAATTCTTCCCGACGTGGGCTGGATTTTTGGGTGAGTTTTGGGCTTGAGATTCTCGTGCTTTGAGGCCTGCCTTGCTCCACCTCCTGCTCTTGATTTTCTCCTGGATGTGGGCTGCATTTTGGCTGCCTTTTGGGCTGGAGCTTCTCGTGCTTTGGGGCATGGCTTGCTCCACCCCCTGCTCTTGATATTCTCCCGGATGTGGGCTGGAATTTGGCTGCATTTTGGGCTGGAGCTTCTCGTGGTTTGGGGCCTGGCTTGCTCCACCCCCTGCTCTTGATATTCTCCTGGATGTGGTCTGGAATTTGGCTGCATTTTGGGCTGGAGCTTCTCGTGGTTTGGGGCCTAGCTTGCTCCACCCCCTGCTCTTGAGCTTCTCCCGGATGTGGGCTGCATTTTGGCTGCCTTTTGGGCTGGAGCTTCTCGTGGTTTGAGTCCTGGCTTGCTCCACCCCCTGCTCTTGATATTCTCCCGGATTTGGGCTGCATTTTGGCTGCATTTTCGGCTTCAGCTTCTCGTGGTTTGAGGCCTGGCTTGCTCCACCCCCTGCTCTTGAGATTCTCCCCGAAGTGGGCTGGATTTGGCTGCATTTTGGGCTGGGGCTTCTCGTGGTTTGGGAGCTGGCTTGCTCCACCCCCTGCTCTTGAGATTCTCCTGGAGGTGGGCTGCATTTTGGCTGCCTTTTGGGCTGGAGCTTCTCGTGGTTTGAGGCCTGGCTTGCTCCACCTCCTGCTCTTGATATTCTCCCGGATGTGGGCTGCATTTTGGCTGCCTTTTGGGCTGGAGCTTCTCGTGGTTTGAGGCCTGGCTTGCTCCACCCCCTGCTCTTGAGATTCTCCCGGAGTTGGGCTGCATTTTGGCTGCCTTTTGGGCAGGAGCTTCTCGTGGTTTGAGGCCTGGCTTGCTCCACCCCCTGCTCTTGAGATTCTCCCGGATTTGGGCTGGATTTTGGCTGCATTTTGGGCTACAGCTTCTCGTGGTTTGAGGCCTGGCTTGCTCCACCCCCTGCTCTTGAGATTCTCCCGGATGTGGGCTGGCATTTGGCTGCCTTTTGGGCTGGAGCTTCTCGTGGTTTGGGGCCTGGCTTGCTCCACCCCCTGCTCTTGAGATTCTCCAGGAGGTGGGCTGGCATTTGGCTGCCTTTTGGGCTGGAGCTTCTCGTGGTTTGAGGCCTGGCTTGCTCCACCCCCTGCTCTTGAGATTCTCTCGGATGTGGGCTGGATTTTGGCTGCATTTTGGGCTGGAGCTTCTCGTGGTTTGAGGCCTGGCTTGCACCAACCCCTGCTCTTGAGATTCTCCCGGATGTGGGCTGCATTTTGGCTGCCTTTTGGGCTGGAGCTTCTCGTGGTTTGGGGCCTGGCTTGCTCCACCCCCTGCTCCTGAAATTCTCCCGGATGTGGGCTGCATTTTGGCTGCCTTTTGGGCTGGAGCTTCTCGTGGTTTGAGGCCTGGCTTGCTCCACCCCCTGCTCTTGAGATTCTCCCGGATGTGGCCTGGATTTTGGCTGCCTTTTGGGCTGGAGCTTCTCGTGGTTTGGGGCCTGGCTTGCTCCACCCCCTGCTCTTGAGATTCTCCCGGATGTGGGCTGCATTTTGGCTGCCTTTTGGGCTGGAGCTTCTCGTGGTTTGAGGCCTGGCTTGCTCCACCCCCTGCTCTTGAGATTCTCCCGGATGTGGCCTGGATTTTGGCTGCTTTTTGGGCAGGAGCTTCTCGTGGTTTGAGGCCTGGCTTGCTCCACCTCCTGCTCTTGATTTTCTCCCGGATGTGGGCTGCATTTTGGCTGCCTTTTGGGCTGGAGCTTCTCGTGGTTTGAGGCCTGGCTTGCTCCACCCACTACTCTTGAGATTCTCCCGGATGTGGGCTGCATTTTGACTACATTTTGGGCTGGAGCTTCTCGTGGTTTGGGGGCTGGCTTGCTCCACTCCCTGCTCTTGAGATTCTGCTGGATGTGGGCTGCATTTTGGCTTTCTTTTGGGCTGGAGCTTCTCGTGCTTTGGGGCCTGGCTTGCTCCACCCCCTGCTCTTGAGATTCTCCCGGATGTGGGCTGCATTTTGGCTGCATTTTGGGGTCTAGCTTCTCGTGGTTTGAGGCCTGGCTTGCTCCACCCCCTGCTCTTGAGATTCTCCCGGATGTGGGCTGCATTTTGGCTGCATTTTGGGCTGGAGCTTCTCGTGGTTTGAGGCCTGCCTTGCTCCACCCCCTGCTCTTGAGATTCTCCCAGATGTGGGCTGCATTTTGGCTGCATTTTGGTCTTCTCCTTTTCGGGGTTTGAGGCCTGGCTTGCTCCACCCCCTGCTCTTGAGATTCTCCCGGAAGTGGGCTGGATTTTGTCTGCATTTTGGGCTGGAGCTTCTCGTGGTTTGAGGCCTGGCTTGCTCCACCCCCTGCTCTTGATATTCTCCCCGAAGTGGGCTGGATTTTGGCTTCCTTTTGCGCTGGAGCTTCTCATGGTTTAGGGGCTGGCTTGTTCCACACCCTGCTCTTGAGATTCTCACGGATGTGGGCTGCATTTTGCTGCCTTTTGGGCTGGAGCTTCTCGTGGTTTGAGCCCTGGCTTTCTCCACCCCCTGCTCTTGAGATTCTCCCGGATGTGGGCTGGATTTTGGCTGCATTTTGGGCTGGAGCTTCCCGTGGTTTGAGGCCTGGCTTGCTCCACCCCCTGCTCTTGAGATTCTCCTGGATGTGGGCTGCATTTTGGCTGCCTTTTGGGCTGGAGCTTCTCGTGGTTTGGGGCCTGGCTTGCTCCACCCCCTGCTCTTGAGATTCTCCCGGATGTGGGCTGGATTTTGGCTGCCTTTTGGGCTGGAGCTTCTCGTGGTTTGAGGCCTGGCTTGCTCGAGCCCCTGCTCTTGAGATTCTCCCGGATGTGGGCTGGCATTTGGCTGCCTTTTGGGCTGGAGCTTCTCGTGGTTTGAGGCCTGGCTTGCTCCACCCCCTGCTCTTGAGATTCTCTCGGATGTGGGCTGGATTTTGGCTGCATTTTGGGCTGGAGCTTCTCGTGGTTTGAGGCCTGGCTTGCACCAACCCCTGCTCTTGAGATTCTCCCGGATGTGGGCTGCATTTTGGCTGCCTTTTGGGCTGGAGCTTCTCGTGGTTTGGGGCCTGGCTTGCTCCACCCCCTGCTCCTGAAATTCTCCCGGATGTGGGCTGCATTTTGGCTGCCTTTTGGGCTGGAGCTTCTCGTGGTTTGAGGCCTGGCTTGCTCCACCCCCTGCTCTTGAGATTCTCCCGGATGTGGCCTGGATTTTGGCTGCCTTTTGGGCTGGAGCTTCTCGTGGTTTGGGGGCTGGCTTGCTCCACCCCCTGCTCTTGAGATTCTCCCGGATGTGGGCTGCATTTTGGCTGCCTTTTGGGCTGGAGCTTCTCGTGGTTTGAGGCCTGGCTTGCTCCACCCCCTGCTCTTGAGATTCTCCCGGATGTGGCCTGGATTTTGGCTGCCTTTTGGGCAGGAGCTTCTCGTGGTTTGAGGCCTGGCTTGCTCCACCCCCTGCTCTTGATTTTCTCCTGGATGTGGGCTGCATTTTGGCTGCCTTTTGGGCTGGAGCTTCTCGTGGTTTGAGGCCTGGCTTGCTCCACCCACTACTCTTGAGATTCTCCCGGATGTGGGCTGCATTTTGACTATATTTGGGCTGGAGCTTCTCGTGGTTTGGGGGCTGGCTTGCTCCACTCCCTGCTCTTGAGATTCTGCTGGATGTGGGCTGCATTTTGGCTTTCTTTTGGGCTGGAGCTTCTCGTGCTTTGGGGCCTGGCTTGCTCCAGACCCTGCTCTTGAGATTCTCCAGGAGGTGGGCTGTATTTTGGCTGCATTTTGGGGTCTAGCTTCTTCTGGTTTGAGGCCTGGCTTTCTCCACCCCCTGCTCTTGAGATTCTCCCGCATGTGGGCTGGATTTTGGCTGCATTTTGGGCTGGAGCTTCTCGTGGTTTGAGGCCTGCCTTGCTCCACCCCCTGCTCTTGATATTCTCCCGGATTTGGGCTGCATTTTGGCTGCATTTTCGGCTTCAGCTTTTTGGGGTTTGAGACCTGGCTTGCTCCACCCCCTGCTCTTGGTGTTCTCCCGGAGGTGGGCTGGATTTTGTCTGCATTTTGGGTTGGAGCTTCTCGTGGTTTGAGGCCTGGCTTGCTCCACCCCCTGCTCTTGAGATTCTCGCGGATGTGGGCTGCATTTTGGCTGCCTTTTGGGCTGGAGCTTCTCGTGGTTTGAGGCCTGGCTTGCTCCACCCCCTGCTCTTGATATTCTCCTGGATGTGGGCTGCATTTTGGCTGCCTTTTGGGCTGGAGCTTCTCGTGGTTTGAGGCCTGGCTTGCCCCACCCCCTGCTCTTGAGATTCTCCCTGAATTGGGCTGCATTTTGACTACATTTTGGGCTGGAGCTTCTTGTGGTTTGGGGGCTGGCTTGATCCACTCCCTGCTCTTGAGATTCTCCTGGATGTGGGCTGCATTTTGGCTTTCTTTTGGGCTGGAGCTTCTCGTGGTTTGAGGCCTGCCTTGCTCCACCCCCTGCTCTTGAGATTCTCCTGGAGGTGGGCTGCATTTTGTCTGCCTTTTGGGCTGGAGCTTCTCGTGGTTTGAGGCCTGGCTTGCTCCACCACCTGCTCTAGATATTCTCTCGGATGTGGGCTGCATTTTGGCTGCCTTTTGGGCTGGAGCTTCTCGTGGTTTGAGGCCTGGCTTGCTCCAACCCCTGCTCTTGAGATTCTCCCGGATGTGGGCTGGATTTTGGCTGCATTTTGGGCTGGAGCTTCTCGTGGTTTGAGGCCTGCCTTGCTCCACCCCCTGCTCTTGAGATTCTCCAGGAGGTGGGCTGGCATTTGGCTGCCTTTTGGGCTGGAGCTTCTTGTGGTTTGAGGCCTGGCTTGCTCCACCCCCTGCTCTTGAGTTTCTCCCGGATGTGGTCTGGAATTTGGCTGCATTTTGGGCTGGAGATTCTCGTGGTTTGGGGCCTGGCTTGCTCCACCCCCTGCTCTTGAGTTTCTCCCGGATGTGGGCTGGATTTTGGCTGCCTTTTGGGCTGGAGCTTCTCGTGGTTTGGGGGCTGGCTTGCTCCACCCCCTGCTCTTGAGATTCTCCTGGATGTGGGCTGCATTTTGGCTGCCTTTTGGGCTGGAGCTTCTCGTGGTTTGAGGCCTGGCTTGCTCCACCGCCTGCTCTTGAGATTCTCCCGGATGTGGGCTGGCATTTGGCTGCCTTTTGGGCTGGAGCTTCTCGTGGTTTGGGGCCTGGCTTGCTCCACCCCCTGCTCTTGAGATTCTCCAGGAGGTGGGCTGGCATTTGGCTGCCTTTTGGGCTGGAGCTTCTCGTGGTTTGAGGCCTGGCTTGCTCCACCCCCTGCTCTTGAGATTCTCTCGGATGTGGGCTGGATTTTGGCTGCATTTTGGGCTGGAGCTTCTCGTGGTTTGAGGCCTGGCTTGCACCAACCCCTGCTCTTGAGATTCTCCCGGATGTGGGCTGCATTTTGGCTGCCTTTTGGGCTGGAGCTTCTCGTGGTTTGGGGCCTGGCTTGCTCCACCCCCTGCTCCTGAAATTCTCCCGGATGTGGGCTGCATTTTGGCTGCCTTTTGGGCTGGAGCTTCTCGTGGTTTGAGGCTGGGCTTGCTCCACCCCCTGCTCTTGAGATTCTCCCGGATGTGGCCTGGATTTTGGCTGCCTTTTGGGCTGGAGCTTCTCGTGGTTTGGGGCCTGGCTTGCTCCACCCCCTGCTCTTGAGATTCTCCCGGATGTGGGCTGCATTTTGGCTGCCTTTTGGGCTGGAGCTTCTCGTGGTTTGAGGCCTGGCTTGCTCCACCCCCTGCTCTTGAGATTCTCCCGGATGTGGCCTGGATTTTGGCTGCCTTTTGGGCAGGAGCTTCTCGTGGTTTGAGGCCTGGCTTGCTCCACCTCCTGCTCTTGATTTTCTCCTGGATGTGGGCTGCATTTTGGCTGCCTTTTGGGCTGGAGCTTCTCGTGGTTTGAGGCCTGGCTTGCTCCACCCACTACTCTTGAGATTCTCCCGGATGTGGGCTGCATTTTGACTACATTTTGGGCTGGAGCTTCTCGTGGTTTGGGGGCTGGCTTGCTCCACTCCCTGCTCTTGAGATTCTGCTGGATGTGGGCTGCATTTTGGCTTTCTTTTGGGCTGGAGCTTCTCGTGCTTTGGGGCCTGGCTTGCTCCACCCCCTGCTCTTGAGATTCTCCCGGATGTGGGCTGCATTTTGGCTGCATTTTGGGGTCTAGCTTCTCGTGGTTTGAGGCCTGGCTTGCTCCACCCCCTGCTCTTGAGATTCTCCCGGATGTGGGCTGCATTTTGGCTGCATTTTGGGCTGGAGCTTCTCGTGGTTTGAGGCCTGCCTTGCTCCACCCCCTGCTCTTGAGATTCTCCCAGATGTGGGCTGCATTTTGGCTGCATTTTGGTCTTCTCCTTTTCGGGGTTTGAGGCCTGGCTTGCTCCACCCCCTGCTCTTGAGATTCTCCCGGAAGTGGGCTGGATTTTGTCTGCATTTTGGGCTGGAGCTTCTCGTGGTTTGAGGCCTGGCTTGCTCCACCCCCTGCTCTTGATATTCTCCCCGAAGTGGGCTGGATTTTGGCTTCCTTTTGCGCTGGAGCTTCTCATGGTTTAGGGGCTGGCTTGTTCCACCCCCTGCTCTTGATATTCTCCCAGATGTGGGCTGCATTTTGCTGCCTTTTGGGCTGGAGCTTCTCGTGGTTTGAGCCCTGGCTTTCTCCACCCCCTGCTCTTGAGATTCTCCCGGATATGGGCTGGATTTTGGCTGCATTTTGGGCTGGAGCTTCCCGTGGTTTGAGGCCTGGCTTGCTCCACCCCCTGCTCTTGAGATTCTCCTGGATGTGGGCTGCATTTTGGCTGCCTTTTGGGCTGGAGCTTCTCGTGGTTTGGGGCCTGGCTTGCTCCACCCCCTGCTCTTGAGATTCTCCCGGATGTGGGCTGGATTTTGGCTGCCTTTTGGGCTGGAGCTTCTCGTGGTTTGAGGCCTGGCTTGCTCCACCCCCTGCTCTTGAGATTCTCCAGGAGGTGGGCTGGCATTTGGCTGCCTTTTGGGCTGGAGCTTCTCGTGGTTTGAGGCCTGGCTTGCTCCACCCCCTGCTCTTGAGATTCTCCCGGATGTGGGCTGGATTTTGGCTGCATTTTGGGCTGGAGCTTCTCGTGGTTTGAGGCCTGGCTTGCTCCACCTCCTGCTCTTGATATTCTCCCGGATGTGGGCTGCATTTTGGCTGCCTTTTGGGCTGGAGCTTCTCGTGGTTTGGGGCCTGGCTTGCTCCAACCCCTGCTCTTGAAATTCTCCCGGATGTGGGCTGCATTTTGGCTGCCTTTTGGGCTGGAGCTTCTCGTGGTTTGAGGCCTGGCTTGCTCCACCCCCTGCTCTTGAGATTCTCCCGGATGTGGCCTGGATTTTGGCTGCCTTTTGGGCTGGAGCTTCTCGTGGTTTGGGGCCTGGCTTGCTCCACCCCCTGCTCTTGAGATTCTCCCGGATGTGGGCTGCATTTTGGCTGCCTTTTGGGCTGGAGCTTCTCGTGGTTTGAGGCCTGGCTTGCTCCACCCCCTGCTCTTGAGATTCTCCCAGATGTGGCCTGGATTTTGGCTGCCTTTTGGGCAGGAGCTTCTCGTGGTTTGAGGTCTGGCTTGCTCCACCCCCTGCTCTTGATTTTCTCCTGGATGTGGGCTGCATTTTGGCTGCCTTTTGGGCTGGAGCTTCTCGTGGTTTGAGGCCTGGCTTGCTCCACCCACTACTCTTGAGATTCTCCCGGATGTGGGCTGCATTTTGACTATATTTGGGCTGGAGCTTCTCGTGGTTTGGGGGCTGGCTTGCTCCACTCCCTGCTCTTGAGATTCTGCTGGATGTGGGCTGCATTTTGGCTTTCTTTTGGGCTGGAGCTTCTCGTGCTTTGGGGCCTGGCTTGCTCCAGACCCTGCTCTTGAGATTCTCCAGGAGGTGGGCTGTATTTTGGCTGCATTTTGGGGTCTAGCTTCTTCTGGTTTGAGGCCTGGCTTTCTCCACCCCCTGCTCTTGAGATTCTCCCGGATGTGGGCTGGATTTTGGCTGCATTTTGGGCTGGAGCTTCTCGTGGTTTGAGGCCTGCCTTGCTCCACCCCCTGCTCTTGATATTCTCCCGGATTTGGGCTGCATTTTGGCTGCATTTTCGGCTTCAGCTTTTTGGGGTTTGAGACCTGGCTTGCTCCACCCCCTGCTCTTGGTGTTCTCCCGGAGGTGGGCTGGATTTTGTCTGCATTTTGGGTTGGAGCTTCTCGTGGTTTGAGGCCTGGCTTGCTCCACCCCCTGCTCTTGAGATTCTCGCGGATGTGGGCTGCATTTTGGCTGCCTTTTGGGCTGGAGCTTCTCGTGGTTTGAGGCCTGGCTTGCTCCACCCCCTGCTCTTGAGATTCTCCAGGAGGTGGGCTGCATTTTGGCTGCCTTTTGGGGTCTAGCTTCTTGTGGTTTGAGGCCTGGCTTGCTCCACCCCCTGCTCTTGATATTCTCCTGGATGTGGGCTGCATTTTGGCTGCCTTTTGGGCTGGAGCTTCTCGTGGTTTGAGGCCTGGCTTGCCCCACCCCCTGCTCTTGAGATTCTCCCTGAATTGGGCTGCATTTTGACTACATTTTGGGCTGGAGCTTCTTGTGGTTTGGGGGCTGGCTTGCTCCACTCCCTGCTCTTGAGATTCTCCTGGATGTGGGCTGCATTTTGGCTTTCTTTTGGGCTGGAGCTTCTCGTGGTTTGAGGCCTGCCTTGCTCCACCCCCTGCTCTTGAGATTCTCCTGGACGTGGGCTGCATTTTGTCTGCCTTTTGGGCTGGAGCTTCTCGTGGTTTGAGGCCTGGCTTGCTCCACCACCTGCTCTAGATATTCTCTCGGATGTGGGCTGCATTTTGGCTGCCTTTTGGGCTGGAGCTTCTCGTGGTTTGAGGCCTGGCTTGCTCCAACCCCTGCTCTTGAGATTCTCCCGGATGTGGGCTGGATTTTGGCTGCATTTTGGGCTGGAGCTTCTCGTGGTTTGAGGCCTGCCTTGCTCCACCCCCTGCTCTTGAGATTCTCCTGGATGTGGGCTGGATTTTGGCTGCATTTTGGGCTGGAGCTTCTCGTGGTTTGAGGCCTGCCTTGCTCCACCCCCTGCTCTTGAGATTCTCCAGGAGGTGGGCTGGCATTTGGCTGCCTTTTGGGCTGGAGCTTCTTGTGGTTTGAGGCCTGGCTTGCTCCACCCCCTGCTCTTGAGTTTCTCCCGGATGTGGTCTGGAATTTGGCTGCATTTTGGGCTGGAGATTCTCGTGGTTTGGGGCCTGGCTTGCTCCACCCCCTGCTCTTGAGTTTCTCCCGGATGTGGGCTGGATTTTGGCTGCCTTTTGGGCTGGAGCTTCTCGTGGTTTGGGGGCTGGCTTGCTCCACCCCCTGCTCTTGAGATTCTCCTGGATGTGGGCTGCATTTTGGCTGCCTTTTGGGCTGGAGCTTCTCGTGGTTTGAGGCCTGGCTTGCTCCACCTCCTGCTCTTGATATTCTCCTGGATGTGGGCTGGATTTTGGCTGCCTTTTGGGCTGGAGCTTCTCGTGCTTTGGGGCGTGGCTTGCTCCACCCCCTGCTCTTGAGATTCTCCCAGATGTGGGCTGGCTTTTGGATGCATTTTGGGCTGGAGCTTCTCGTGGTTTGAGGCCTGGCTTGTTCCACCCCCTGCTCTTGAGATTCTCCAGGAGGTGGGCTGCATTTTGGCTGCATTTTGGGTTGCAGCTTCTCGTGGTTTGAGGCCTGGCTTGCTCCACGCCCTGCTCTTGAGATTCTCCCGGATGTGGGCTGCATTTTGGCTGCCTTTTGGGCTGGAGATTCTCGTGGTTTGAGGCCTGGCTTGCTCCACCCCCTGCTCTTGAGATTCTCCAGGAGGTGGGATGCATTTTGCCTGCCTTTTGGGGTCTAGCTTCTTGTGGTTTGAGGCCTGGCTTGCTCCACCCCCTGCTCTTGAAATTCTTCCCGACGTGGGCTGGATTTTTGGGTGAGTTTTGGGCTTGAGATTCTCATGCTTTGAGGCCTGCTTTGCTCCACCTCCTGCTCTTGATTTTCTCCTGGATGTGGGCTGCATTTTGGCTGCATTTTGGCCTGGAGCTTCTCGTGCTTTGGGGTGTGGCTTGCTCCACCCCCTGCTCTTGAGATTCTCCTGGAGGTGGGCTGCATTTTGGCTGCCTTTTGGGCTGGAGCTTCTCGTGGTTTGAGGCCTGGCTTGCTCCACCTCCTGCTCTTGATATTCTCCTGGATGTGGGCTGCATTTTGGCTGCCTTTTGGGCTGGAGATTCTCGTGGTTTGAGGCCTGGCTTGCTCCACCCCCTGCTCTTGAGATTCTCCAGGAGGTGGGATGCATTTTGGCTGCCTTTTGGGGTCTAGCTTCTTGTGGTTTGAGGCCTGGCTTGCTCCACCCCCTGCTCTTGAAATTCTTCCCGACGTGGGCTGGATTTTTGGGTGAGTTTTGGGCTTGAGATTCTCGTGCTTTGAGGCCTGCTTTGCTCCACCACCTGCTCTTGATTTTCTCCTGGATGTGGGCTGCATTTTGGCTGCATTTTGGCCTGGAGCTTCTCGTGCTTTGGGGCCTGGCTTGCTCCACCCCCTGCTCTTGAGCTTCTCCCGGATGTGGGCTGCATTTTGGCTGCCTTTTGGGCTGGAGCTTCTCGTGGTTTGAGGCCTGGCTTGCTCCACACCCTGCTCTTGATATTCTCCCGGATATGGGCTGCATTTTGGCTGCATTTTCGGCTTCAGCTTCTCGTGGTTTGAGGCCTGGCTTGCTCCACCCCCTGCTCTTGAGATTCTCCCGGATTTGGGCTGGATTTTGGCTGCATTTTGGGCTGGAGCTTCTCGTGGTTTGAGGCCTGGCTTGCTCCACCCCCTGCTCTTGATATTCTCCCGGATGTGGGCTGCATTTTGGCTGCCTTTTGGGCTGGAGCTTCTCGTGGTTTGAGGCCTGGCTTGCTCCACCCCCTGCTCTTGAGATTCTCTCGGATGTGGGCTGGATTTTGGCTGCATTTTGGGCTGGAGCTTCTCGTGGTTTGAGGCCTGGCTTGCACCAACCCCTGCTCTTGAGATTCTCCCGGATGTGGGCTGCATTTTGGCTGCCTTTTGGGCTGGAGCTTCTCGTGGTTTGGGGCCTGGCTTGCTCCACCCCCTGCTCCTGAAATTCTCCCGGATGTGGGCTGCATTTTGGCTGCCTTTTGGGCTGGAGCTTCTCGTGGTTTGAGGCCTGGCTTGCTCCACCCCCTGCTCTTGAGATTCTCCCGGATGTGGCCTGGATTTTGGCTGCCTTTTGGGCTGTAGCTTCTCGTGGTTTGTGGCCTGGCTTGCTCCACCCCCTGCTCTTGAGATTCTCCCGGATGTGGGCTGCATTTTGGCTGCATTTTGGGCTGGAGCTTCTTGTGGTTTGAGGCCTGGCTTGCCCCACCCCCTGCTCTTGAGATTCTCCCCGAAGTGGACTGCATTTTGACTACATTTTCGGCTTCAGCTTTTTCGGGTTTGAGGCCTGGCTTGCTCCACCCCCTGCTCTTGAGATTCTCCCGGAGGTGGGCTGGATTTTGGCTGCCTTTTGGGCTGGAGCTTCTCGTGGTTTGGGGGCTGGCTTGTTTCCACCCCCTGCTCTTGAGATTCTCCAGGAGGTGGGCAGCATTTTGGCTGCCTTTTGGGCTGGAGCTTCTCGTGGTTTGAGGCCTGGCTTGCTCCACCCCCTGCTCTTGAGATTCTCCCGGATGTTGGCTGGCTTTTGGCTGCCTTTTGGGCTGGAGCTTCTCGTGGTTTGAGGCCTGGCTTGCTCCACCTCCTGCTCTTGACTTCCTCCTATATGTGGGCTGCATTTTGGCTGCCTTTTGGGCTGGAGCTTCTCGTGGTTTGAGGCCTGGCTTGCTCCACCCCCTGCTCTTGAGATTCTCCCGGAGTTGGGCTGCATTTTGGCTGCCTTTTGGGCAGGAGCTTCTCGTGGTTTGAGGCCTGGCTTGCTCCACCCCCTGCTCTTGATATTCTCCCGCAGTTGGGCTGCATTTTGGCTGCTTTTTGGGCTGGAGCTTCTCGTGGTTTGAGGCCTGGCTTGCTCCACCCCCTGCTCTTGAGATTCTCCAGGAGGTGGGCTGCATTTTGGCTGCCTTTTGGGGTCTAGCTTCTTGTGGTTTGAGGCCTGGCTTGCTCCACCCCCTGCTCTTGAGATTCTGCTGTATGTGGGCTGCATTTTGGCTTTCTTTTGGGCTGGAGCTTCTCGTGCTTTGGGGCCTGGCTTGCTCAACCCCTGCTCTTGAGATTCTCCCGGATGTGGGCTGCATTTTGGCTGCCTTTTGGGGTCTAGCTTCTCGTGGTTTGAGGCCTGGCTTGCTCCACCCCCTGCTCTTGAGATTCTCCCGGATGTGGGCTGCATTTTGGCTGCCTTTTGGGCTGGAGCTTCTCGTGGTTTGAGGCCTGCCTTGCTCCACCCCCTGCTCTTGAGATTCTCCCGGATGTGGGCTGCATTTTGGCTGCATTTTGGTCTTCAGCTTTTTGGGGTTTGAGGCCTGGCTTGCTCCACCCCCTGCTCTTGAGATTCTCCCGGAAGTGGGCTGGATTTTGTCTGCATTTTGGGCTGGAGCTTCTCGTGGTTTGAGGCCTGGCTTGCTCCACCCCCTGCTCTTGAGATTCTCCCGGATGTGGGCTGCATTTTGTCTGCCTTTTGGGCTGGAGATTCTCGTGGTTTGAGGCCTGGCTTGCTCCACCCCCTGCTCTTGAGATTCTCCTGGAGGTGGGCTGCATTTTGGCTGCCTTTTGGGCTACAGCTTCTCGTGGTTTGGGGGCTGGCTTGCTCCACCCCCTGCTCTTGATATTCTCCCGGATGTGGGCAGCATTTTGGCTGCATTTTTGGCTGGAGCTTCTCGTGGTTTGAGGCCTGGCTTGCTCCACCCCCTGCTCTTGATATTCTCCCCGAAGTGGGCTGGATTTGGCTGCATTTTGGGGTGGAGCTTCTCGTGGTTTGGGGGCTGGCTTGCTCCACCCCCTGCTCTTGAGATTCTCCTGGAGGTGGGCTGGATTTTGGCTGCCTTTTGGGCTGGAGCTTCTCGTGGTTTGAGGCCTGGCTTGCTCCACCCCCTGCTCTTGAGATTCTCCCGGATGTGGGCTGCATTTTGGCTGCCTTTTGGGGTCTAGCTTCTCGTGGTTTGAGGCCTGGCTTGCTCCACCCCCTGCTCTTGAGATTCTCCAGGAGGTGGGCAGCATTTTGGCTGCCTTTTGGGCTGGAGCTTCTCGTGGTTTGAGGCCTGGCTTGCTCCACCCCCTGCTCTTGAGATTCTCCCGGAGGTGGGCTGGATTTTGGCTGCCTTTTGGGCAGGAGCTTCTCGTGGTTGAGGCCTGGCTTGCTCCACCTCCTGCTCTTGATTTTCTCCTGGATGTGGGCTGCATTTTGGCTGCCTTTTGGGCTGGAGCTTCTCGTGGTTTGAGGCCTGGCTTGCTCCACCCCCTGCTCTTGAGATTCTCCCGGAGGTGGGCTGCATTTTGGCTGCCTTTTGGGCAGGAGCTTCTCGTGGTTGAGGCCTGGCTTGCTCCACCTCCTGCTCTTGATTTTCTCCTGGATGTGGGCTGCATTTTGGCTGCCTTTTGGGCTGGAGCTTCTCGTGGTTTGAGGCCTGGCTTGCTCCACCCCCTGCTCTTGAGATTCTCCCGGAGGTGGGCTGCATTTTGACTACATTTTGGGCTGGAGCTTCTCGTGGTTTGGGGGCTGGCTTGCTCCACTCCCTGCTCTTGAGATTCTGCTGGATGTGGGCTGCATTTTGGCTTTCTTTTGGGCTGGAGCTTCTCGTGCTTTGGGGCCTGGCTTGCTCCACCCCCTGCTCTTGAGATTCTCCCGGATGTGGGCTGCATTTTGGCTGCCTTTTGGGGTCTAGCTTCTCGTGGTTTGAGGCCTGGCTTGCTCCAGCCCCTGCTCTTGAGATTCTCCCGGATGTGGGCTGGATTTTGGCTGCCTTTTGGGCTGGAGCTTCTCGTGGTTTGAGGCCTGCCTTGCTCCACCCCCTGCTCTTGAGATTCTCCCGGATGTGGGCTGCATTTTGGCTGCATTTTGGTCTTCAGCTTTTTGGGGTTTGAGGCCTGGCTTGCTCCAACCCCTGCTCTTGAGATTCTCCCGGAAGTGGGCTGGATTTTGTCTGCATTTTGGGCTGGAGCTTCTCGTGGTTTGAGGCCTGGCTTGCTCCACCCCCTGCTCTTGATATTCTCCCCGAAGTGGGCTGGATTTGGCTGCATTTTGTGCTGGAGCTTCTCGTGGTTTGGGGGCTGGCTTGCTCCACCCCCTGCTCTTGAGATTCTCCTGGAGGTGGGCTGCATTTTGGCTGCCTTTTGGGCTTGAGCTTCTCGTGGTTTGAGGCCTGGCTTGCTCCACCTCCTGCTCTGGATATTCTCCTGGAAGTGGGCTGCATTTTGGCTGCCTTTTGGGCTGGAGCTTCTCGTGGTTTGAGGCCTGCCTTGCTCCTCCCCCTGCTCTTGAGATTCTCCCGGATGTGGGCTGCATTTTGGCTGCCTTTTGGGCTTGAGCTTCTCGTGGTTTGAGGCCTGGCTTGCTCCACCCCCTGCTCTTGAGATTCTCCAGGAGGTGGGCTGGCATTTGGCTGCCTTTTGGGGTCTAGCTTCTCGTGGTTTGAGGCCTGGCTTGCTCCACCCCCTGCTCTTGAGATTCTCGCGGATGTGGGCTGGATTTGGCTGCATTTTGGGCTGGAGCTTCTCGTGCTTTGAGGCCTGGCTTGCTCCACCCTCTGCTCTTGAGATTCTCCCGGATGTGGGCTGGCATTTGGCTGCCTTTTGGGCTGGAGCTTCTCATGGTTTGAGGCCTGGCTTGCTCCACCCCCTGCTCTTGATATTCTCCCGGATGTGGGCTGCATTTTGGCTGCCTTTTCGGCTTCAGCTTCTCGTGGTTTGAGGCCTGGCTTGCTCCACCCCCTGCTCTTGAGATTCTCCCGGAGGTGGGCTGTATTTTGGCTGCCTTTTGGGCTGGAGATTCTCGTGGTTTGAGGCCTGGCTTGCTCCAGCCCCTGCTCTTGAGATTCTCCTGGAGGTGGGCTGCATTTTGGCTGCCTTTTGGGCTACAGCTTCTCGTGGTTTGGGGGCTGGCTTGCTCCAGCCCCTGCTCTTGAGATTCTCCCGGATGTGGGCTGCATTTTGGCTGCATTTTGGGCTTCAACTTTTTGGGGTTTGAGGCCTGGCTTGCCCCACCCCCTGCTCTTGAGATTCTCCCGGAGGTGGGCTGGATTTTGGCTGCATTTGGGCTGGAGCTTCTCGTGGTTTGAGGCCTGGCTTGCTCCACCCCCTGCTCTTGAGATTCTCCCGGAGGTGGGCTGCATTTTGGCTGCCTTTTGGGCTGGATCTTCTCGTGGTTTGGGGCCTGGCTTGCTCCACCCCCTGCTCTTGAGATTCTCCCGGAGGTGGGCTGGATTTTGTCTGCATTTTGGGCTGGAGCTTCTCGTGGTTTGAGGCCTGGCTTGCTCCACCCCCTGCTCTTGATATTCTCCCCGAAGTGGGCTGGATTTGGCTGCATTTTGGGCTGGAGCTTCTCGTGGTTTGGGGGCTGGCTTGCTCCACCCCCTGCTCTTGAGATTCTCCTGGAGGTGGGCTGCATTTTGGCTGCCTTTTGGGCTTGAGCTTCTCGTGGTTTGAGGCCTGGCTTGCTCCACCTCCTGCTCTGGATATTCTCCTGGAAGTGGGCTGCATTTTGGCTGCCTTTTGGGCTGGAGCTTCTCGTGGTTTGAGGCCTGCCTTGCTCCTCCCCCTGCTCTTGAGATTCTCCCGGATGTGGGCTGCATTTTGGCTGCCTTTTGGGCTTGAGCTTCTCGTGGTTTGAGGCCTGGTTTGCTCCACCCCCTGCTCTTGAGATTCTCCAGGAGGTGGGCTGGCATTTGGCTGCCTTTTGGGGTCTAGCTTCTCGTGGTTTGAGGCCTGGCTTGCTCCACCCCCTGCTCTTGATATTCTCCCGGATGTGGGCTGCATTTTGGCTGCCTTTTCGGCTTCAGCTTCTCGTGGTTTGAGGCCTGGCTTGCTCCACCTCCTGCTCTTGAGATTCTCCCGGAGGTGGGCTGTATTTTGGCTGCCTTTTGGGCTGGAGATTCTCGTGGTTTGAGGCCTGGCTTGCTCCAGCCCCTGCTCTTGAGATTCTCCTGGAGGTGGGCTGCATTTTGGCTGCCTTTTGGGCTACAGCTTCTCGTGGTTTGGGGGCTGGCTTGCTCCAGCCCCTGCTCTTGAGATTCTCCCGGATGTGGGCTGCATTTTGGCATCATTTTGGGCTTCAACTTTTTGGGGTTTGAGGCCTGGCTTGCTCTACCCCCTGCTCTTGAGATTCTCCTGGATGTGGGCTGGATTTTGGCTGCATTTTGGGCTGGAGCTTCTCGTGGTTTGGGGGCTGGCTTGTTCCACCCCCTGCTCTTGAGATTCTCCAGGAGGTGGGCTGGATTTTGGCTGCCTTTTGGGCTGGAGCTTCTCGTGGTTTGAGGCCTGGCTTGCTCCACCCCCTGCTCTTGAGATTCTCCCGGATGTGGGCTGTATTTTGGCTGCCTTTTGGGGTCTAGCTTCTCGTGGTTTGAGGCCTGGCTTGCTCCACCCCCTGCTCTTGAGATTCTCCCGGATGTGGGCTGCATTTTCGCTGCCTTTTGGGCTGGAGCTTCTCGTGGTTTGAGGCCTGGCTTGCTCCACCCCCTGCTCTTGAGATTCTCCCGGATGTGGGCTGGATTTTGGTTGCATTTTGGGCTGGAGCTTCTCGTGCTTTGAGGCCGGGCTTGCTCCACCCCCTCCTCTTGAGATTCTCCCGGATGTGGGCTGGCATTTTGGCTCCCTTTTGGGCTGGAGCTTCTCGTGGTTTGAGGGCTGGCTTGCTCCACCCCCTGCTCTTGAGATTCTCCCGGATATGGGCTGCATTTTGGCTGCCTTTTGGGCTGGAGCTTCTCGTGGTTTGAGGCCTGGCTTGCTCCACCCCCTGCTCTTGAGATTCTCCCGGATGTGGGCTGGATTTTGGCTGCCTTTTGGGCTGGACCTTCTCGTGGTTTGGGGCCTGGCTTGCTCCACCCCCTGCTCTTGAGATTCTCCCAGAGGTGGGCTGGATTTTGGCTGCCTTTTGGGCTGGAGCTTCTCGTGGTTTGAGGCCTGGCTTGCTCCAACCCCTGCTCTTGAGATTCTTCCCGACGTGGGCTGCATTTTGGCTGCCTTTTGGGCTGGAGCTTCTCGTGGTTTGAGGCCTGGCTTGCTCCAACCCCTGCTCTTGAGATTCTCCCGGATGTGGGCTGGATTTTGGCTGCCTTTTGGGCTGGACCTTCTCGTGGTTTGGGGCCTGGCTTGCTCCACCCCCTGCTCTTGAGATTCTCCCGGAGGTGGGCTGGATTTTGGCTGCCTTTTGGGCTGGAGCTTCTCCTGGTTTGAGGCCTGGCTTGCTCCAACCCCTGCTCTTGAGATTCTTCCCGACGTGGGCTGGATTTTTGGGTGAGTTTTGGGCTTGAGATTCTCGTGGTTTGAGGCCTGGCTTGCTCCACCTCCTGCTCTTGATTTTCTCCTGGATGTGGGCTGCATTTTGGCTGCATTTTGGGCTAGAGATTCTCGTGCTTTGGGGCCTGGCTTGCTCCACCCCCTGCTCTTGATATTCTCCCGGATGTGATCTGGAATTTGGCAGCTTTTTGGGCTGGAGCTTCTCGTGATTTGGGGCCTGGCTTGCTCCACCCCCTGCTCTTGAGATTCTCCCGGATGTGGGCTGCATTTTGGCTGCCTTTTGGGCTGGAGCTTCTCGTGGTTTGGGGGCTGGCTTGCTCCACCCCCTGTTCTTGAGATTTTCCTGGATGTGGGCTGCATTTTGGCTGCCTTTTGGGCTGGAGCTTCTCGTGGTTTGAGGCCTGGCTTTCTCCACCTACTGCTCTTGATATTCTCCTGGATGTGGGCTGCATTTTGGCTGCCTTTTAAGCTGGAGCTTCTCGTGGTTTGAGGCCTGGCTTGCTCCACCCCCTGCTCTTGAGATTCTCCCCGAGGTGGGCTGCATTTTGGCTGCCTTTTGGGCTTGAGCTTCTCGTGGTTTGAGGCCTGGCTTGCTCCACCCCCTGCTCTTGATATTCTCCCGGATGTGGGCTGCATTTTGGCTGCCTTTTGGGCTGGAGCTTCTCGTGGTTTGAGGCCTGGCTTGCTCCACCCCCTGCTCTTGAGATTCTCCCGGATGTGGGCTGGATTTTGGCTGCCTTTTGGGCTGGAGCTTCTCGTGGTTTGAGGCCTGGCTTGCCCCACCCCCTGCTCTTGAGATTCTCCCCGAAGTGGGCTGCATTTTGACTACATTTTGGGCTGGAGCTTCTCGTGGTTTGGGGGCTGGCTTGCTCCACCCCCTGCTCTTGAGATTCTCCTGGATGTGGGCTGCATTTTGGCTGCCATTTGGGCTGGAGCTTCTCGTGGTTTGAGGCCTGGCTTGCTCCACCTCCTGCTCTTGATATTCTCCTGGATGTGGGCTGCATTTTGTCTGCCTTTTGGGCTGGAGCTTCTCGTGGTTTGGGGGCTGGCTTGCTCCACCCCCTGCTCTTGAGATTCTCCTGGATGTGGGCTGCATTTTGGCTGCCATTTGGGATGGAGCTTCTCGTGGTTTGGGGGCTGGCTCGTTCCACCCCCTGCTCTTGAGATTCTCCAGGAGGTGGGCTGCATTTTGGCTGCCGTTTGGGCTGGAGCTTCTCGTGGTTTGAGGCCTGGCTTGCTCCACCCCCTGCTCTTGAGATTCTCCTGGATGTGGGCTGCATTTTGGCTGCCTTTTGGGCTGGAGCTTCTCGTGGTTTGAGGCCTGGCTTGCTCCACCCCCTGCTCTTGAGATTCTCCCGGATGTGGGCTGCATTTTGGCTGCCTTTTGGGCTGGAGCTTCTCGTGGTTTGAGGCCTGGCTTGCTCCACCCCCTGCTCTTGAGATTCTCCTGGATGTGGGCTGCATTTTGGCTGCCTTTTGGGCTGGAGCTTCTCGTGGTATGGGGCCTGGCTTGCTCCACCCCCTGCTCTTGAAATTCTACCTGAGGTGGGCTGGATTTTGGCTGCCTTTTGGGCTGGAGCTTCACGTGGTTTGAGGCCTGGCTTGCCCCACCCCCTGCTCTTGAGATTCTCCCGGATGTGGGCTGCATTTTGACTACATTTTAGGCTGGAGCTTCTCGTGGTTTGGGGGCTGGCTTGCTCCAACCCCTGCTCTTGAGATTCTCCCGGAGGTGGGCTGCATTTTGTCTGCATTTTGGGCTGGAGCTTCTCGTGGTTTGAGGCCTGGCTTGCTCCACCTCCTGCTCTTAATATTCTCCTGGATGTGGGCTGGCTTTTGGCTGCATTTTGGGCTGGAGCTTCTCGTGGTTTGGGGGCTGGCTTGTTCCACCCCCTGCTCTTGAGATTCTCCAGGAGGTGGGCTGCATTTTGGCTGCCTTTTGGGGTCTAGCTTCTCGTGGTTTGAGGCCTGGCTTGCTCCACCCCCTGCTCTTGAGATTCTCCCGGATGTGGGCTGCATTTTGGCTGCCTTTTGGGCTGGAGCTTCTCGTGCTTTGGGGCCTGGCTTGCTCCACCCCCTGCTCTTGATATTCTCCCGGATGTGGGCTGGAATTTGGCTGCATTTTGGGCTGGAGCTTCTCGTGGTTTGGGGGCTGGCTTGTTCCACCCCCTGCTCTTGAGATTCTCCCCTAAGTGGGCTGCATTTTGGCTGCATTTGGGGCTGGAGCTTCTCGTGGTTTGGGGGCTGGCTTGTTCCACCCCCTGCTCTTGAGATTCTCCCGGATGTGGGCTGCATTTTGGCTGCCTTTTGGGCTGGAGCTTTTCGTGGTTTGAGGCTTCGCTTGCCCCACCCCCTGCTCTTGAGATTCTCCCCGAAGTGGGCTGCATTTTGACTACATTTTGGGCTGGAGCTTCTCGTGGTTTGGGGGCTGGCTTGCTCCACCCCATGCTCTTGAGATTCTCCTTTATGTGGGCTGCATTTTGGCTGCTTTTTGGGCTGGAGCTTCTCGTAGTTTGAGTCCTGGCTTGCTCCATCCCCTGCTCCTGAAATTCTCCCGGATGTGGGCTGGATTTTGGCTGCCTTTTGGGCAGGAGCTTCTCGTGGTTTGAGGCCTGGCTTGCTCCATCCTCTGCTCTTGACATTCTCCCGGATGTGGGCTGGATTTTGGCTGCTTTTTGGGCTGGAGCTTCTCCTGGTTTGAGGCCTGACTTGCTCCACCCCCTGCTCTTGATATTTTCCTGGATGTGGGCTGGATTTTGGCTGCCTTTTGGGCTGGAGCTTCTCGTGGTTTGAGGCCTGGCTTGCTCCACCCCCTGCTCTTGAGATTCTCCCGGATGTGGGCTGGCATTTGGCTGCCTTTTGGGGTCTAGCTTCTCGTGGTTTGAGGCCTGGCTTGCTCCACCCTCTGCTCTTGAGATTCTCCCGGATGTGGGCTGGATTTTGGCTGCCTTTT
The DNA here is from genome assembly GCA_027574665.1 of Rhynochetos jubatus. Lineage (NCBI taxonomy): Eukaryota > Metazoa > Chordata > Aves > Eurypygiformes > Rhynochetidae > Rhynochetos > Rhynochetos jubatus. Next base: position 446,175 of record JAQBHY010000096.1, on the reverse strand, counting down.
GGGCTGGAGCTTCTCGTGGTTTGAGACCTGGCTTGCCCCACCCCCTGCTCTTGATATTCTCCCGGATGTGGGCTGCATTTTGACTACATTTTGGGCTGGAGCTTCTCGTGGTTTTGGGGCTGGCTTATTCCACCCCTGCTCTTGAGATTCTCCCGGATGTGGGCTGGCTTTTGGCTGCAATTTGGGCTGGAGCTTCTCGTGGTTTGGGGCCTGGCTTGCTCCACCCCCTGCTCTTGAGATTCTCCTGGATGTGGGCTGCATTTTGGCTGCCTTTTGGGCTGGAGCTTCTCGTGGTTTGAGGCCTGGCTTGCCCCACCCCCTGCTCTTGAGATTCTCCAGGATGTGGGCTGCATTTTGACTACATTTTGGGCTGGAGCTTCTCGTGGTTTGGGGGCTGGCTTGCTCCACCCCCTGCTCTTGAGATTCTCCTGGATATGGGCTGCATTTTGGCTGCCTTTTGGGCTGGAGCTTCTCGTGGTTTGAGGCCTGGCTTGCTCCACCCCCTGCTCTTGAGATTCTCCCGGATGTGGGCTGGATTTTGGCTGACTTTTTGGCTGGAGCTTCTCGTGCTTTGGGGCCTGGCTTGCTCCACGCCCTGCTCTTGATATTCTCCCGGATGTGGCCTGGAATTTGGCTGCTTTTTGGGCTGGAGCTTCTCGTGGTTTGGGGCCTGGCTTGCTCCACCCTCTGCTCTTGAGATTCTCCCGGATGTGGGCTGCATTTTGGCTGCCTTTTGGGCTGGAGCTTCTCGTGGTTTTGGGGCTGGCTTATTCCACACCTGCTCTTGAGATTCTCCCGGATGTGGGCTGGCTTTTGGCTCCAATTTGGGCTGGAGCTTCTCGTGGTTTGAGGCCTGGCTTGCTCGACCCTCTGCTCTTGAGATTCTCCCGGATGTGGGCTGCATTTTGGCTGCATTTTGGGCTGGAGCTTCTCGTGGTTTTGGGGCTGGCTTATTCCACCCCTGCTCTTGAGATTCTCCCGGATGTGGGCTGGCTTTTGGCTGCAATTTGGGCTGGAGCTTCTCGTGGTTTGGGGCCTGGCTTGCTCCACCCCCTGCTCTTGAGATTCTCCCGGATGTGGGCTGCATTTTGGCTGCCTTTTGGGCTGGAGCTTCTCGTGGTTTGAGGCCTGGCTTGCTCCACCCCCTGCTCTTGATATTCTCCTGGATGTGGGCTGCATTTTGGCTGCCTGTTGGGCTGGAGCTTCTCGTGGTTTGAGGCGTGGCGTGCTCCACCCTCTGCTCTTGAGATTCTCCCAGATGTGGGCTGCATTTTGGATGACTCTTGGGCTGGAGCTTCTCGTGGTTTGAGGCCTGGCTTGCTCCACCCCCTGCTCTTGAGATTCTCCCGGATGTGGGCTGCATTTTGGCTGCCTTTTGGGCTGGAGCTTCTCGTGGTTTGAGGCCTGGCTTGCTCCACCCCCTGCTCTTGAGATTCTCCCGGATGTGGGCTGCATTTTGGCTGCATTTTGGGCTGGAGCTTCCCGTGGTTTGAGGCCTGCCTTGCTCCACCCCTGCTCTTGAGATTCTCCCAGATGTGGGCTGCATTTTGGCTGCCTTTTGGGCTGGAGATTCTCGTGGTTTGAGGCCTGGCTTGCTCCACCCCCTGCTCTTGATATTCTCCCGGATGTGGTCTGCATTTTGGCTACCTTTTGGGCTGGAGATTCTCGTGGTTTGAGGCCTGGCTTGCTCCACCCCCTGCTCTTGAGATTCTCCCGGATGTGGGCTGCCTTTTGGCTGCCTTTTGGGCTGGAGCTTCTCGTGGTTTGAGGCCTGGCTTGCTCCACCCCCTGCTCTTGAGATTCTCCCGGATGTGGGCTGCATTTTGGCTGCATTTTGGGCTGAAGTTTCTTGTGGTTTGAGGCCTGGCTTGCTCCACCCCCTGCTCTTGAGATTCTCCCGGATGTGGGCTGCATTTTGGCTGCCTTTGGGGCTGGAGGTTCTCATGGTTTGAGGCCTGACTTGCTCCACCCCCTGCTCTTGATATTCTCCCGGATGTGGGCTGGATTTTGGCTGCCTTTTGGGCTGGAGCTTCCCGTGGTTTGAGGCCTGGCTTGCTCCACCCCCTGCTCTTGATATGCTCCCGGATGTGGGCTGCATTTTGGCTGCCTTTTGGGCTGGAGCTTCTCGTGGTTTGAGGCCTGGCTTGCTCCACCCCCTGCTCTTGAGATTCTCCCGGATGTGGGCTGGATTTTGGCTGCCTTTTGGGCTGGAGCTTCTCGTGCTTTGAGGCCTGGTTTGCTCCACCCCGTGCTCTTGAGATTCTCCTGGATGTGGTCTGCATTTTGGCTGCCTTTTGGGCTGGAGCTTCTCGTGGTTTGAGGCCTGGCTTGCTCCACCCCCTGCTCTTGAGATTCTCCCGGATGTGGGCTGCATTTTGGCTGCCTTTTGGGCTGGAGCTTCTCGTGGTTTGAGGCCTGGCTTGCTCCACCCCCTGCTCTTGATATGCTCCCGGATGTGGGCTGCATTTTGGATGCCTTTTGGGCTGGAGCTTCTCGTGGTTTGAGGCCTGGCTTGCTCCACCCCCTGCTCTTGAGATTCTCCCGGATGTGGGCTGCATTTTGGATGATTCTTGGGCTGGAGCTTCCCGTGGTTTGAGGCCTGGCTTCCTCCACCCCCTGCTCTTGAGATTCTCCGGGATGTGGTCTGCATTTTGGCTGCCTTTTGGGCTGGAGCTTCTCGTGGTTTGAGGCCTGGCTTGCTCCACCCCCTGCTCTTGAGATTCTCCCTGAGGTGGGCTGGATTTTGGCTGCCTTTTGGGCTGGAGCTTCTCGTGGTTTGAGGCCTGGCTTGCTCCACCCCCTGCTCTTGAGATTCTCCCGGATGTGGGCTGCATTTTGGCTGCCTTTTGGGCTGGAGCTTCTCGTGCTTTGAGGCCTGGCTTGCTCCACCCCCTGCTCTTGAGATTCTCCCGGATGTGGGCTGCATTTTGGCTGCCTTTTGGGCTGGAGCTTCTCGTGGTTTGAGGCCTGGCTTGCTCCACCCCCTGCTCTTGAGATTCTCCAGGAGGTGGGCTGCATTTTGGCTGCATTTTGGGGTCTAGCTTCTCGTGCTTTGGGGCCTGGCTTGCTCCACCCCCTGCTCTTGAGTTTCTCCCGGATGTGGGCTGGATTTTGGCTGCCTTTTGGGCTGGAGATTCTTGTGGTTTGAGGCCTGGCTTACTCCACCCCCTGCTCTTGAGATTCTCCCGGATGTGGGCTGCATTTTGGCTGATTCTTTGGCTGGAGCTTCTCGTGGTTTGAGGCGTGGCGTGCTCCACCCCCTGCTCTTGATATTCTCCCGGAGGTGGGCTGCATATTGGATGATTCTTGGGCTGGAGCTTCCCGTGGTTTGAGGCCTGGCTTGCTCCACCCCCTGCTCTTGAGATTCTCCCGTATGTGGGCTGCATTTTGGCTGCATTTTGGGCTGCAGCTTCCCGTGGTTTGAGGCCTGCCTTGCTCCACCCCCTGCTCTTGAGATTCTCCCGGATGTGGGCTGCATTTTGGATGATTCTTGGGCTGGAGCTTCCCGTGGTTTGAGGCCTGGCTTCCTCCACCCCCTGCTCTTGAGATTCTCCGGGATGTGGTCTGCATTTTGGCTGCCTTTTGGGCTGGAGCTTCTCGTGGTTTGAGGCCTGGCTTGCTCCACCCCCTGCTCTTGAGATTCTCCCGGATGTGGGCTGCATTTTGGCTGCCTTTTGGGCTGGAGCTTCTCGTGGTTTGAGGCCTGGCTTGCTCCACCCCCTGCTCTTGAGATTCTCCAGGAGGTGGGCTGCATTTTGGCTGCATTTTGGGATGGAGGTTATCGTGGTTTGAGGCCTGGCTTGCTCCACCCCCTGCTCTTGAGATTCTCCCGGATGTGGGCTGCATTTTGGCTGCCTTTTGGGCTGGAGCTTCTCGTGGTTTGAGGCCTGGCTTGCTCCACCCCCTGCTCTTGAGATTCTCCAGGAGGTGGGCTGCATTTTGGCTGCATTTTGGGATGGAGGTTATCGTGGTTTGAGGCCTGGCTTGCTCCACCCCCTGCTCTTGAGTTTCTCCCGGATGTGGGCTGGATTTTGGCTGCCTTTTGGGCTGGAGCTTCTTGTGGTTTGAGGCCTGGCTTACTCCACCCCCTGCTCTTGAGATTCTCCCGGAGGTGGGCTGCATTTTGGCTGATTCTTTGGCTGGAGCTTCTCGTGGTTTGAGGCGTGGCGTGCTCCACCCCCTGCTCTTGATATTCTCCCGGAGGTGGGCTGCATATTGGATGATTCTTGGGCTGGAGCTTCCCGTGGTTTGAGGCCTGGCTTGCTCCACCCCCTGCTCTTGAGATTCTCCCGTATGTGGGCTGCATTTTGGCTGCCTTTTGATCTGGAGATTCTCGTGGTTTGAGGCCTGGCTTGCTCCACCCCCTGCTCTTGAGATTCTCCCGGATGTGGGCTGCATTTTGGCTGCATTTTGGGCTGGAGATTCTCGTGGTTTGAGGCCTGGCTTGCTCCACCCCCTGCTCTTGATATTCTCCCAGATGTGGTCTGCATTTTGGCTACATTTTGGGCTGGAGCTTCTCGTGGTTTGGGGGCTGGCTTGTTCCACCCCCTGCTCTTGAGATTCTCCCGGATGTGGGCTGCATTTTGGCTGCCTTTTGGGCTGGAGCTTCTCGTGGTTTGAGGCCTGGCTTGCTCCACCCCCTGCTCTTGAGATTCTCCCGGATGTGGGCTGCATTTTGGCTGCCTTTTGGGCTGGAGCTTTTCGTGGTTTGAGGCTTCGCTTGCCCCACCCCCTGCTCTTGAGATTCTCCCCGAAGTGGGCTGCATTTTGACTACATTTTGGGCTGGAGCTTCTCGTGGTTTGAGGCCTGGCTTGCTCCACCCCCTGCTCTTGAGATTCTCCAGGAGGTGGGCTGCATTTTGGCTGCCTTTTGGGCTGGAGCTTCTCGTGGTTTGAGGCCTGGCTTGCTCCACCCCCTGCTCTTGAGATTCTCCCGGATGTGGGCTGGCATTTGGCTGCCTTTTGGGGTCTAGCTTCTCGTGGTTTGAGGCCTGGCTTGCTCCACCCTCTGCTCTTGAGATTCTCCCGGATGTGGGCTGCATTTTGGCTGCCTTTTGGGCTGGAGCTTCTCGTGGTTTTGGGGCTGGCTTATTCCACACCTGCTCTTGAGATTCTCCCGGATGTGGGCTGGCTTTTGGCTGCAATTTGGGCTGGAGCTTCTCGTGGTTTGAGGCCTGGCTTGCTCGACCCTCTGCTCTTGAGATTCTCCCGGATGTGGGCTGCATTTTGGCTGCATTTTGGGCTGGAGCTTCTCGTGGTTTTGGGGCTGGCTTATTCCACCCCTGCTCTTGAGATTCTCCCGGATGTGGGCTGGCTTTTGGCTGCAATTTGGGCTGGAGCTTCTCGTGGTTTGGGGCCTGGCTTGCTCCACCCCCTGCTCTTGAGATTCTCCCGGATGTGGGCTGCATTTTGGCTGCCTTTTGGGCTGGAGCTTCTCGTGGTTTGAGGCCTGGCTTGCTCCACCCCCTGCTCTTCAGATTCTCTTGGATGTGGGCAGCATTTTGGCTGCATTTTGGGCTGGAGCTTCTCGTGCTTTGGGGCCTGGCTTGCTCCACCCCCTGCTCTTGATATTCTCCCGGATGTGGTCTGGAATTTGGCTGCATTTTGGGCTGGAGCTTCTCGTGGTTTGGGGCCTGGCTTGCTCCACCCCCTGCTCTTGAGATTCTCCCGGAGGTGGGCTGGATTTTGGCTGCCTTTTGGGCTGGAGCTTCTCGTGGTTTGAGGCCTGGCTTGCCCCACCCCCTGCTCTTGAGATTCTCCCCGAAGTGGGCTGCACTTTGACTACATTTTGGGCTGGAGCTTCTCGTGGTTTGGGGGCTGGCTTGCTCCACCCCATGCTCTTGAGATTCTCCAGGATGTGGGCTGCATTTTGGCTGCCTGTTGGGCTGGAGCTTCTCGTGGTTTGAGGCCTGGCTTGCTCCACCCCCTGCTCTTGATATTCTCCTGGATGTGGGCTGCATTTTGGCTGCATTTTGGGCTGGAGCTTCTCGTGGTTTGAGGCCTGGCTTGCTCCACCCCCTGCTCTTGAGATTCTCCCGGATGTGGGCTGCATTTTGGCTGCCTGTTGGGCTGGAGCTTCTCGTGGTTTGAGGCGTGGCGTGCTCCACCCCCTGCTCTTGATATTCTCCCAGATGTGGGCTGCATTTTGGATGACTCTTGGGCTGGAGCTTCTCGTGGTTTGAGGCCTGGCTTGCTCCACCCCCTGCTCTTGAGATTCTCCCGGATGTGGGCTGCATTTTGGCTGCCTTTTGGGCTGGAGCTTCTCGTGGTTTGAGGCCTGGCTTGCTCCACCCCCTGCTCTTGAGATTCTCCCGGATGTGGGCTGCATTTTGGCTGCATTTTGGGCTGGAGCTTCCCGTGGTTTGAGGCCTGCCTTGCTCCACCCCTGCTCTTGAGATTCTCCCGGAGGTGGGCTGCATTTTGGCTGCCTTTTGGGCTGGAGATTCTCGTGGTTTGAGGCCTGGCTTGCTCCACCCCCTGCTCTTGATATTCTCCCGGATGTGGTCTGCATTTTGGCTACCTTTTGGGCTGGAGATTCTCGTGGTTTGAGGCCTGGCTTGCTCCACCCCCTGCTCTTGAGATTCTCCCGGATGTGGGCTGCCTTTTGGCTGCCTTTTGGGCTGGAGCTTCTCGTGGTTTGAGGCCTGGCTTGCTCCACCCCCTGCTCTTGAGATTCTCCCGGATGTGGGCTGCATTTTGGCTGCATTTTGGGCTGAAGTTTCTTGTGGTTTGAGGCCTGGCTTGCTCCACCCCCTGCTCTTGAGATTCTCCCGGATGTGGGCTGCATTTTGGCTGCCTTTGGGGCTGGAGGTTCTCATGGTTTGAGGCCTGACTTGCTCCACCCCCTGCTCTTGATATTCTCCCGGATGTGGGCTGGATTTTGGCTGCATTTTGGGCTGGAGCTTCCCGTGGTTTGAGGCCTGGCTTGCTCCACCCCCTGCTCTTGATATGCTCCCGGATGTGGGCTGCATTTTGGCTGCCTTTTGGGCTGGAGCTTCTCGTGGTTTGAGGCCTGGCTTGCTCCACCCCCTGCTCTTGAGATTCTCCCGGATGTGGGCTGCATTTTGGCTGCCTTTTGGGCTGGAGCTTCTCGTGCTTTGAGGCCTGGTTTGCTCCACCCCGTGCTCTTGAGATTCTCCTGGATGTGGGCTGCATTTTGGCTGCCTTTTGGGCTGGAGCTTCTCGTGGTTTGAGGCCTGGCTTGCTCCACCCCCTGCTCTTGAGATTCTCCCGGATGTGGGCTGCATTTTGGCTGCCTTTTGGGCTGGAGCTTCTCGTGGTTTGAGGCCTGGCTTGCTCCACCCCCTGCTCTTGATATGCTCCCGGATGTGGGCTGCATTTTGGATGCCTTTTGGGCTGGAGCTTCTCGTGGTTTGAGGCCTGGCTTGCTCCACCCCCTGCTCTTGAGATTCTCCCGGATGTGGGCTGCATTTTGGATGATTCTTGGGCTGGAGCTTCCCGTGGTTTGAGGCCTGGCTTCCTCCACCCCCTGCTCTTGAGATTCTCCGGGATGTGGTCTGCATTTTGGCTGCCTTTTGGGCTGGAGCTTCTCGTGGTTTGAGGCCTGGCTTGCTCCACCCCCTGCTCTTGAGATTCTCCCTGAGGTGGGCTGGATTTTGGCTGCCTTTTGGGCTGGAGCTTCTCGTGGTTTGAGGCCTGGCTTGCTCCACCCCCTGCTCTTGAGATTCTCCCGGATGTGGGCTGCATTTTGGCTGCCTTTTGGGCTGGAGCTTCTCGTGCTTTGAGGCCTGGCTTGCTCCACCCCCTGCTCTTGAGATTCTCCCGGATGTGGGCTGCATTTTGGCTGCCTTTTGGGCTGGAGCTTCTCGTGGTTTAAGGCCTGGCTTGCTCCACCCCCTGCTCTTGAGATTCTCCAGGAGGTGGGCTGCATTTTGGCTGCATTTTGGGGTCTAGCTTCTCGTGCTTTGGGGCCTGGCTTGCTCCACCCCCTGCTCTTGAGATTCTCCCGGATGTGGGCTGCATTTTGGCTGCATTTTGGGATGGAGGTTATCGTGGTTTGAGGCCTGGCTTGCTCCACCCCCTGCTCTTGAGTTTCTCCCGGATGTGGGCTGGATTTTGGCTGCCTTTTGGGCTGGAGCTTCTTGTGGTTTGAGGCCTGGCTTACTCCACCCCCTGCTCTTGAGATTCTCCCGGATGTGGGCTGCATTTTGGCTGATTCTTTGGCTGGAGCTTCTCGTGGTTTGAGGCGTGGCGTGCTCCACCCCCTGCTCTTGATATTCTCCCGGAGGTGGGCTGCATATTGGATGATTCTTGGGCTGGAGCTTCCCGTGGTTTGAGGCCTGGCTTGCTCCACCCCCTGCTCTTGAGATTCTCCCGTATGTGGGCTGCATTTTGGCTGCATTTTGGGTTGCAGCTTCCCGTGGTTTGAGGCCTGCCTTGCTCCACCCCCTGCTCTTGAGATTCTCCCGGATGTGGGCTGCATTTTGGATGATTCTTGGGCTGGAGCTTCCCGTGGTTTGAGGCCTGGCTTCCTCCACCCCCTGCTCTTGAGATTCTCCGGGATGTGGTCTGCATTTTGGCTGCCTTTTGGGCTGGAGCTTCTCGTGGTTTGAGGCCTGGCTTGCTCCACCCCCTGCTCTTGAGATTCTCCCGGATGTGGGCTGCATTTTGGCTGCCTTTTGGGCTGGAGCTTCTCGTGGTTTGAGGCCTGGCTTGCTCCACCCCCTGCTCTTGAGATTCTCCCGGATGTGGGCTGCATTTTGGCTGCCTTTTGGGCTGGAGCTTCTCGTGGTTTGAGGCCTGGCTTGCTCCACCCCCTGCTCTTGAGATTCTCCCGGATGTGGGCTGCATTTTGGCTGCCTTTTGGGCTGGAGCTTCTCGTGGTTTGAGGCCTGGCTTGCTCCACCCCCCGCTCTTGAGATTCTCCTGGATGTGGGCTGCATTTTGGCTGCATTTTGGGATGGAGGTTATCGTGGTTTGAGGCCTGGCTTGCTCCACCCCCTGCTCTTGAGTTTCTCCCGGATGTGGGCTGGATTTTGGCTGCCTTTTGGGCTGGAGCTTCTTGTGGTTTGAGGCCTGGCTTACTCCACCCCCTGCTCTTGAGATTCTCCCGGAGGTGGGCTGCATTTTGGCTGATTCTTTGGCTGGAGCTTCTCGTGGTTTGAGGCGTGGCGTGCTCCATCCCCTGCTCTTGATATTCTCCCGGAGGTGGGCTGCATATTGGATGATTCTTGGGCTGGAGCTTCCCGTGGTTTGAGGCCTGGCTTGCTCCACCCCCTGCTCTTGAGATTCTCCCGTATGTGGGCTGCATTTTGGCTGCCTTTTGGGCTGGAGCTTCTCGTGGTTTGAGGCCTGGCTTGCTCCACCCCCTGCTCTTGAGATTCTCCCGGATGTGGGCTGCATTTTGGCTGCATTTTGGGCTGGAGATTCTCGTGGTTTGAGGCCTGGCTTGCTCCACCCCCTGCTCTTGATATTCTCCCAGATGTGGTCTGCATTTTGGCTCCCTTTTGGGCTGGAGCTTCTCGTGGTTTGAGGCCTGGCTTGCTCCACCCCCTGCTCTTGAGATTCTCCCGGATGTGGGCTGCCTTTTGGCTGCCTTTTGGGCTGGAGCTTCTCGTGATTTGAGGCCTGGCTTGCTCCACCCCCTGCTCTTGAGATTCTCCCGGATGTGGGCTGCATTTTGGCTGCCTTTTGGGCTGGAGCTTCTCGTGGTTTGAGGCCTGGCTTGCTCCACCACCTGCTCTTGAGATTCTCCCGGATGTGGGCTGGATTTTGGCTGCCTTTTGGGCTGGAGCTTCTCGTGGTTTGAGGCCTGGCTTGCTCCACCACCTGCTCTTGAGATTCTCCCGGATGTGGGCTGCATTTTGGCTGCCTTTTGGGCTGGAGCTTCTCGTGGTTTGAGGCCTGGCTTGCTCCAACCCCTGCTCTTGAGATTCTCAAGGATGTGGACTGCATTTTGGCTGCCTTTTGTGCTGGAGATTCTCGTGGTTTGAGGCCTGGCTTGCTCCACCCCTTGCTCTTGAGATTCTCCCGGATGTGAGCTGGATTTCTTCTGCCTTTTGGGCTGGAGCTTCTCGTGGTTTGAGGCCTGCCTTGCTCCACCCCCTGCTCTTGAGATTCTCCAGGAGGTGGGCTGCATTTTGGCTGCATTTTGGGCTGGAGCTTCTCGTGGTTTGTGGCCTGGCTTGCTCTACCCCCTGCTCTTGAGATTCTCCCGGATGTGGGCTGCATTTTGGCTGCCTTTTGGGCTGGAGCTTCTCGTGGTTTGAGGCCTGGCTTGCTCCACCCCCTGCTCTTGATATTCTCCCGGATGTGGGCTGCATTTTGCATGATTCTTGGGCTGGAGCTTCCCGTGGTTTGAGGCCTGGCTTCCTCCACCCCCTGCTCTTGAGATTCTCCGGGATGTGGTCTGCATTTTGGCTGCCTTTTGGGCTGGAGCTTCTCGTGGTTTGAGGCCTGTCTTGCTCCACCCCCTGCTCTTGAGATTCTCCCGGATGTGGGCTGCATTTTGGCTGCCTTTTGGGCTGGAGATTCTCGTGGTTTGAGGCCTGGCTTGCTCCACCCCCTGCTCTTGAGATTCTCCCGGATGTGGGCTGCATTTTGGCTCCCTTTTGGGCTGGAGCTTCTCGTGGTTTGAGGCCTGGCTTGCTCCACCCCCTGCTCTTGAGATTCTCCCGGATGTGGGCTGCATTTTGGCTGATTCCTTGGCTGGAGCTCCTTGTGGTTTGAGGCCTGGCTTGCTCCACCCCCTGCTCTTGAGATTCTCCCGGAGGTGGGCTGCATTTTGGCTGCCTTTTGGGCTGGAGCTTCTCGTGGTTTGAGGCCTGGCTTGTTCCACCCCCTGCTCTTGAGATTCTCCCGGATGTGGGCTGCATTTTGGCTGCCTTTTGAGCTGGAGCTTCTCGTGGTTTGAGGCCTGGCTTGCTCCACCCCCTGCTCTTGAGATTCTCCCGGATGTGGGCTGCATTTTGGCTGATTCTTTGGTTGGAGCTTCTTGTGGTTTGAGGCCTGGCTTGCTCCACCACCTGCTCTTGAGATTCTCCCGGATATGGGCTGCATTTTGGCTGCCTTTTGGGCTGGAGCTTCTCGTGGTTTGAGGCCTGCCTTGCTCCACCACCTGCTCTTGATATTCTCCCGGATGTGGGCTGCATTTTGGCTGCCTTTTGGGCTGGAGCTTCTCGTGGTTTGAGGCCTGCCTTGCTCCACCCCCTGCTCTTGAGATTCTCTCGGATGTGGGCTGCATTTTTACTGCCTGTTGGGCTGGAGCTTCTCGTGGTTTGAGGCCTGGCTTGCTCCACCCCCTGCTCTTGAGATTCTCCCGGATGTGGGCTGCATTTTGGATGATTCTTGGGCTGGAGCTTCCCGTGGTTTGAGGCCTGGCTTCCTCCACCCCCTGCTCTTGAGATTCTCCCGGATGTGGGCTGCATTTTGGATGATTCTTGGGCTGGAGCTTCTCGTGGTTTGAGGCCTGGCTTGCTCCACCACCTGCTCTTGAGATTCTCCCGGATATGGGCTGCATTTTGGCTGCCTTTTGGGCTGGAAATTCTCGTGGTTTGAGGCCTGGCTTGCTCCACCCCCTGCTCTTGAGATTCTCTCGGATGTGGGCTGCATTTTGGCTGCCTTTTGGGCTGGAGCTTCTTGTGGTTTGAGGCCTGCCTTGCTCCACACCCTGCTCTTGAGATTCTCTCGGATGTGGGCTGCATTTTTACTGCCTGTTGGGCTGGAGCTTCTCGTGGTTTGAGGCCTGGCTTGCTCCACCCCCTGCTCTTGAGATTCTCCCGGATGTGGGCTGCATTTTGGCTGCATTTTGGGCTGGAGCTTCTCGTGGTTTGAGGCCTGGCTTGCTCCACCCCCTGCTCTTGAGATTCTCCCGGAGGTGGGCTGCATTTTGGCTGCCTTTTGGGCAGGAGATTCTTGTGGTTTGAGGCCTGGCTTTTTCCACCACCTGCTCTTGAGATTCTCCCGGATGTGGGCTGCATTTTGGCTGCATTTTGGGCTGGAGCTTCTCGTGGTTTGAGGCCTGGCTTGCTCCACCCCCTGCTCTTGAGATTCTCCCGGATGTGGGTTGAATTTTGGCTGCCTTTTGGGCTGGAGCTTCTCGTGGTTTGAGGCCTGGCTTGCTCCACCCCCTGCTCTTGAGATTCTCCCGGATGTGGGCTGGATTTTGGCTGCATTTTGGGCTGGAGCTTCTCGTGGTTTGTGGCCTGGCTTGCTCCACCCCCTGCTCTTGAGATTCTCCCGGATGTGGTCTGCATTTTGGCTGCCTTTTGGGCTGGAGCTTCTCGTGGTTTGAGGCCTGTCTTGCTCCACCCCCTGCTCTTGAGATTCTCCCGGATGTGGGCTGCATTTTGGCTGCCTTTTGGGCTGGAGATTCTCGTGGTTTGAGGCCTGGCTTGCTCCACCCCCTGCTCTTGAGATTCTCCCGGATGTGGGCTGCATTTTGGCTCCCTTTTGGGCTGGAGCTTCTCGTGGTTTGAGGCCTGGCTTGCTCCACCCCCTGCTCTTGAGATTCTCCCGGATGTGGGCTGCATTTTGGCTGATTCCTTGGCTGGAGCTCCTTGTGGTTTGAGGCCTGGCTTGCTCCACCCCCTGCTCTTGAGATTCTCCCGGAGGTGGGCTGCATTTTGGCTGCCTTTTGGGCTGGAGCTTCTCGTGGTTTGAGGCCTGGCTTGTTCCACCCCCTGCTCTTGAGATTCTCCCGGATGTGGGCTGCATTTTGGCTGCCTTTTGAGCTGGAGCTTCTCGTGGTTTGAGGCCTGGCTTGCTCCACCCCCTGCTCTTGAGATTCTCCCGGATGTGGGCTGCATTTTGGCTGATTCTTTGGTTGGAGCTTCTTGTGGTTTGAGGCCTGGCTTGCTCCACCACCTGCTCTTGAGATTCTCCCGGATATGGGCTGCATTTTGGCTGCCTTTTGGGCTGGAGCTTCTCGTGGTTTGAGGCCTGCCTTGCTCCACCACCTGCTCTTGATATTCTCCCGGATGTGGGCTGCATTTTGGCTGCCTTTTGGGCTGGAGCTTCTCGTGGTTTGAGGCCTGCCTTGCTCCACCCCCTGCTCTTGAGATTCTCTCGGATGTGGGCTGCATTTTTACTGCCTGTTGGGCTGGAGCTTCTCGTGGTTTGAGGCCTGGCTTGCTCCACCCCCTGCTCTTGAGATTCTCCCGGATGTGGGCTGCATTTTGGATGATTCTTGGGCTGGAGCTTCCCGTGGTTTGAGGCCTGGCTTCCTCCACCCCCTGCTCTTGAGATTCTCCCGGATGTGGGCTGCATTTTGGATGATTCTTGGGCTGGAGCTTCTCGTGGTTTGAGGCCTGGCTTGCTCCACCACCTGCTCTTGAGATTCTCCCGGATATGGGCTGCATTTTGGCTGCCTTTTGGGCTGGAAATTCTCGTGGTTTGAGGCCTGGCTTGCTCCACCCCCTGCTCTTGAGATTCTCTCGGATGTGGGCTGCATTTTGGCTGCCTTTTGGGCTGGAGCTTCTTGTGGTTTGAGGCCTGCCTTGCTCCACACCCTGCTCTTGAGATTCTCTCGGATGTGGGCTGCATTTTTACTGCCTGTTGGGCTGGAGCTTCTCGTGGTTTGAGGCCTGGCTTGCTCCACCCCCTGCTCTTGAGATTCTCCCGGATGTGGGCTGCATTTTGGCTGCATTTTGGGCTGGAGCTTCTCGTGGTTTGAGGCCTGGCTTGCTCCACCCCCTGCTCTTGAGATTCTCCCGGAGGTGGGCTGCATTTTGGCTGCCTTTTGGGCAGGAGATTCTTGTGGTTTGAGGCCTGGCTTTTTCCACCACCTGCTCTTGAGATTCTCCCGGATGTGGGCTGCATTTTGGCTGCATTTTGGGCTGGAGCTTCTCGTGGTTTGAGGCCTGGCTTGCTCCACCCCCTGCTCTTGAGATTCTCCCGGATGTGGGTTGAATTTTGGCTGCCTTTTGGGCTGGAGCTTCTCGTGGTTTGAGGCCTGGCTTGCTCCACCCCCTGCTCTTGAGATTCTCCCGGATGTGGGCTGGATTTTGGCTGCATTTTGGGCTGGAGCTTCTCGTGGTTTGTGGCCTGGCTTGCTCCACCCCCTGCTCTTGAGATTCTCCCGGATGTGGGCTGCATTTTGGCTGCCTTTTGGGCTGGAGCTTCTCGTGGTTTGAGGCCTGCCTTGCTCCACCCCCTGCTCTTGAGGTTCTCCCGGAGGTGGGCTGCATATTGGCTGCATTTTGGGCTGGAGATTCTCGTGGTTTGAGGCCTGCCTTGCTCCACCCCCTGCTCTTGAGATTCTCCCGGAGGTGGGCTGCATTTTGTCTGCCTTTTGGGCTGGAGCTTCTCGTGGTTTGGGGCCTGGCTTGCTCCACCCCCTGCTCTTGAGATTCTCCCGGATGTGGGCTGCATTTTGGCTGCCTTTTGGGCTGGAGCTTCTCGTGGTTTGAGGCCTGGCTTGCTCCACCCCCTGCTCTTGAGATTCTCCCGGAGGTGGGCTGCATTTTGGCTGCCTTTTGGGCAGGAGCTTCTCGTGGTTTGAGGCTTGGCTTGTTCCACCACCTGCTCTTGAGATTCTCCCGGATGTGGGCTGCATTTTGGCTGCATTTTGGGCTGGAGCTTCTCGTGGTTTGAGGCCTGGCTTGCTCCACCCCCTGCTCTTGAGATTCTCCCGGATGTGGGTTGCATTTTGGCTGCCTTTTGGGCTGGAGCTTCTCGTGGTTTGAGGCCTGGCTTGCTCCACCCCCTGCTCTTGAGATTCTCCCGGATGTGGGCTGCATTTTGGCTGCCATTTGGGCTGGAGCTTCTCGTGGTTTGAGGCCTGGCTTGCTCCACCCCCTGCTCTTGAGATTCTCCCGGATATGGGCTGCATTTTGGCTGATTCTTGGGCTGGAGCTTCTCGTGGTTTGAGCCCTGGCTTGCTCCACCCCCTGCTCTTGAGTTTCTCCCGGATGTGGGCTGCATTTTGGCTGCCTTTTGGGCTGGAGCTTCTCGTGGTTTGAGGCCTGCCTTGCTCCACCCCCTGCTCTTGAGATTCTCCCGGATGTGGGCTGCATTTTGGCTGATTCTTTGGCTGGAGCTTCTTGTGGTTTGAGGCCTGGCTTGCTCCACCCCCTGCTCTTGAGATTCTCCCAGATGTGGGCTGCATTTTGGCTGCCTTTTGGGCTGGAGCTTCTCGTGGTTTGAGGCCTGTCTTGCTCCACCCCCTTCTCTTGAGATTCTCCCGGATGTGGGCTGCATTTTGGCTGCCTTTTGGGCTGGAGCTTCCCGTGGTTTGAGGCCTGCCTTGCTCCACCCCCTGCTCTTGATATTCTCCCGCGACGTGGGCTGGATTTTGGCTGCCTTTTGGGCTGGAGATTCTCGTGGTTTGAGGCCTGGATTGCTCCACCCCCTGCTCTTGAGATTCTCCCGGATGTGGTCTGCATTTTGGCTGCCTTTTGAGCTGGAGCTTCTCGTGGTTTGAGGCCTGGCTTGCTCCACCCCCTGCTCTTGAGATTCTCCCGGATTTGGGCTGGATTTCGGCTGCCTTTTGGGCTGGATCTTCTCGTGGTTTGAGGCCTGGCTTGCTCCACCCCCTGCTCTTGATATTCTCCCGGATGTGGGCTGCATTTTGGCTGCCTTTTGGGCTGGAGCTTCTCGTGGTTTGAGGCCTGCCTTGCTCCACCCCCTGCTCTTGAGATTCTCCCGCATGTGGGCTGCATTTTGGCTGCCTTTTGGGCTGGAGCTTCCCGTGGTTTGAGGCCTGGCTTCCTCCACCCCCTGCTCTTGAGATTCTCCCGGATGTGGGCTGCATTTTGGCTGCCTTTTGGGCTGGAGCTTCTCGTGGTTTGAGGCCTGGCTTGCTCCACCACCTGCTCTTGAGATTCTCCCGGATGTGGGCTGCATTTTGGCTGCCTTTTAAGCTGGAGCTTCTCGTGGTTTGAGGCCTGGCTTGCTCCACCCCCTGCTCTTGAGATTCTCCTGGTTGTGGGCTGCATTTTGGCTCCCTTTTGGGCTGGAGCTTCTCGTGGTTTGGGGCCTGGCTTGCTCCACCCCCTTCTCTTGAGATTCTCCCGGATATGGGCTGGATTTCGGCTGCATTTTGGGCTGGAGCTTCTCGTGGTTTGAGGCCTGGCTTGCTCCACCCCCTGCTCTTGATATTCTCCCGGATGTGGGCTGGATTTTGGCTGCCTTTTGGGCTGGATCTTCTCGTGGTTTGAGGCCTGGCTTGCTCCACCCCCTGCTCTTGAGATTCTCCCGGATGTGGGCTGCATTTTGGCTGCCTTTTAAGCTGGAGCTTCTCTTGGTTTGAGGCCTGGCTTGCTCCACCCCCTGCTCTTGAGATTCTCCCGGATGTGGGCTGGATTTCGGCTGCCTTTTGGGCTGGATCTTCTCGTGGTTTGAGGCCTGGCTTGCTCCACCCCCTGCTCTTGATATTCTCCCGGATGTGGGCTGCATTTTGGCTGCCTTTTGGGCTGGAGCTTCTCGTGGTTTGAGGCCTGGCTTGCTCCAACCCCTGCTCTTGAGATTCTCAAGGATGTGGACTGCATTTTGGCTGCCTTTTGTGCTGGAGATTCTCGTGGTTTGAGGCCTGGCTTGCTCCACCCCTTGCTCTTGAGATTCTCCCGGATGTGGGCTGGATTTCTTCTGCCTTTTGGGCTGGAGCTTCTCGTGGTTTGAGGCCTGCCTTGCTCCACCCCCTGCTCTTGAGATTCTCCAGGAGGTGGGCTGCATTTTGGCTGCATTTTGGGCTGGAGCTTCTCGTGGTTTGTGGCCTGGCTTGCTCTACCCCCTGCTCTTGAGATTCTCCCGGATGTGGGCTGCATTTTGGCTGCCTTTTGGGCTGGAGCTTCTCGTGGTTTGAGGCCTGGCTTGCTCCACCCCCTGCTCTTGATATTCTCCCGGATGTGGGCTGCATTTTGCATGATTCTTGGGCTGGAGCTTCCCGTGGTTTGAGGCCTGGCTTCCTCCACCCCCTGCTCTTGAGATTCTCCGGGATGTGGTCTGCATTTTGGCTGCCTTTTGGGCTGGAGCTTCTCGTGGTTTGAGGCCTGTCTTGCTCCACCCCCTGCTCTTGAGATTCTCCCGGATGTGGGCTGCATTTTGGCTGCCTTTTGGGCTGGAGATTCTCGTGGTTTGAGGCCTGGCTTGCTCCACCCCCTGCTCTTGAGATTCTCCCGGATGTGGGCTGCATTTTGGCTCCCTTTTGGGCTGGAGCTTCTCGTGGTTTGAGGCCTGGCTTGCTCCACCCCCTGCTCTTGAGATTCTCCCGGATGTGGGCTGCATTTTGGCTGATTCCTTGGCTGGAGCTCCTTGTGGTTTGAGGCCTGGCTTGCTCCACCCCCTGCTCTTGAGATTCTCCCGGAGGTGGGCTGCATTTTGGCTGCCTTTTGGGCTGGAGCTTCTCGTGGTTTGAGGCCTGGCTTGTTCCACCCCCTGCTCTTGAGATTCTCCCGGATGTGGGCTGCATTTTGGCTGCCTTTTGAGCTGGAGCTTCTCGTGGTTTGAGGCCTGGCTTGCTCCACCCCCTGCTCTTGAGATTCTCCCGGATGTGGGCTGCATTTTGGCTGATTCTTTGGTTGGAGCTTCTTGTGGTTTGAGGCCTGGCTTGCTCCACCACCTGCTCTTGAGATTCTCCCGGATATGGGCTGCATTTTGGCTGCCTTTTGGGCTGGAGCTTCTCGTGGTTTGAGGCCTGCCTTGCTCCACCACCTGCTCTTGATATTCTCCCGGATGTGGGCTGCATTTTGGCTGCCTTTTGGGCTGGAGCTTCTCGTGGTTTGAGGCCTGCCTTGCTCCACCCCCTGCTCTTGAGATTCTCTCGGATGTGGGCTGCATTTTTACTGCCTGTTGGGCTGGAGCTTCTCGTGGTTTGAGGCCTGGCTTGCTCCACCCCCTGCTCTTGAGATTCTCCCGGATGTGGGCTGCATTTTGGATGATTCTTGGGCTGGAGCTTCCCGTGGTTTGAGGCCTGGCTTCCTCCACCCCCTGCTCTTGAGATTCTCCCGGATGTGGGCTGCATTTTGGATGATTCTTGGGCTGGAGCTTCTCGTGGTTTGAGGCCTGGCTTGCTCCACCACCTGCTCTTGAGATTCTCCCGGATATGGGCTGCATTTTGGCTGACATTTGGGCTGGAAATTCTCGTGGTTTGAGGCCTGGCTTGCTCCACCCCCTGCTCTTGAGATTCTCTCGGATGTGGGCTGCATTTTGGCTGCCTTTTGGGCTGGAGCTTCTTGTGGTTTGAGGCCTGCCTTGCTCCACACCCTGCTCTTGAGATTCTCTCGGATGTGGGCTGCATTTTTACTGCCTGTTGGGCTGGAGCTTCTCGTGGTTTGAGGCCTGGCTTGCTCCACCCCCTGCTCTTGAGATTCTCCCGGATGTGGGCTGCATTTTGGCTGCATTTTGGGCTGGAGCTTCTCGTGGTTTGAGGCCTGGCTTGCTCCACCCCCTGCTCTTGAGATTCTCCCGGAGGTGGGCTGCATTTTGGCTGCCTTTTGGGCAGGAGCTTCTTGTGGTTTGAGGCCTGGCTTTTTCCACCACCTGCTCCTGAGATTCTCCCGGATGTGGGCTGCATTTTGGCTGCATTTTGGGCTGGAGCTTCTCGTGGTTTGAGGCCTGGCTTGCTCCACCCCCTGCTCTTGAGATTCTCCCGGATGTGGGTTGAATTTTGGCTGCCTTTTGGGCTGGAGCTTCTCGTGGTTTGAGGCCTGGCTTGCTCCACCCCCTGCTCTTGAGATTCTCCCGGATGTGGGCTGGATTTTGGCTGCATTTTGGGCTGGAGCTTCTCGTGTTTTGTGGCCTGGCTTGCTCCACCCCCTGCTCTTGAGATTCTCCCGGATGTGGGCTGCATTTTGGCTGCCTTTTGGGCTGGAGCTTCTCGTGGTTTGAGGCCTGCCTTGCTCCACCCCCTGCTCTTGAGGTTCTCCCGGAGGTGGGCTGCATATTGGCTGCATTTTGGGCTGGAGATTCTCGTGGTTTGAGGCCTGCCTTGCTCCACCCCCTGCTCTTGAGATTCTCCCGGAGGTGGGCTGCATTTTGTCTGCCTTTTGGGCTGGAGCTTCTCGTGGTTTGGGGCCTGGCTTGCTCCACCCCCTGCTCTTGATATTCTCCCGGATGTGGGCTGCATTTTGGCTGCCTTTTGGGCTGGAGCTTCTCGTGGTTTGAGGCCTGGCTTGCTCCACCCCCTGCTCTTGAGATTCTCCCGGAGGTGGGCTGCATTTTGGCTGCCTTTTGGGCAGGAGCTTCTCGTGGTTTGAGGCTTGGCTTGTTCCACCACCTGCTCTTGAGATTCTCCCGGATGTGGGCTGCATTTTGGCTGCATTTTGGGCTGGAGCTTCTCGTGGTTTGAGGCCTGGCTTGCTCCACCCCCTGCTCTTGAGATTCTCCCGGATGTGGGTTGCATTTTGGCTGCCTTTTGGGCTGGAGCTTCTCGTGGTTTGAGGCCTGGCTTGCTCCACCCCCTGCTCTTGAGATTCTCCCGGATGTGGGCTGCATTTTGGCTGCCATTTGGGCTGGAGCTTCTCGTGGTTTGAGGCCTGGCTTGCTCCACCCCCTGCTCTTGAGATTCTCCCGGATGTGGGCTGCATTTTGGCTGCCTTTTGGGCTGGAGCTTCCCGTGGTTTGAGGCCTGGCTTGCTCCACCCCCTGCTCTTGAGATTCTCCCGGATGTGGGCTGCATTTTGGCTGCATTTTGGGCAGGAGCTTCTTGTGGTTTGAGGCCTGGCTTGTTCCACCCCCTGCTCTTGAGATTCTCCCGGATATGGGCTGCATTTTGGCTGATTCTTGGGCTGGATCTTCCCGTGGTTTGAGGCCTGGCTTGCTCCACCCCCTGCTCTTGAGTTTCTCCCGGATGTGGGCTGCATTTTGGCTGCCTTTTGGGCTGGAGCTTCTCGTGGTTTGAGGCCTGCCTTGCTCCACCCCCTGCTCTTGAGATTCTCCCGGATGTGGGCTGCATTTTGGCTGATTCTTTGGCTGGAGCTTCTTGTGGTTTGAGGCCTGGCTTGCTCCACCCCCTGCTCTTGAGATTCTCCCAGATGTGGGCTGCATTTTGGCTGCCTTTTGGGCTGGAGCTTCTCGTGGTTTGAGGCCTGGCTTGCTCCACCCCCTTCTCTTGAGATTCTCCCGGATGTGGGCTGCATTTTGGCTGCCTTTTGGGCTGGAGCTTCCCGTGGTTTGAGGCCTGCCTTGCTCCACCCCCTGCTCTTGATATTCTCCCGCGACGTGGGCTGGATTTTGGCTGCCTTTTGGTCTGGAGATTCTCGTGGTTTGAGGCCTGGATTGCTCCACCCCCTGCTCTTGAGATTCTCCCGGATGTGGTCTGCATTTTGGCTGCCTTTTGAGCTGGAGCTTCTCGTGGTTTGAGGCCTGGCTTGCTCCACCCCCTGCTCTTGAGATTCTCCCGGATTTGGGCTGGATTTCGGCTGCCTTTTGGGCTGGATCTTCTCGTGGTTTGAGGCCTGGCTTGCTCCACCCCCTGCTCTTGATATTCTCCCGGATGTGGGCTGCATTTTGGCTGCCTTTTGGGCTGGAGCTTCTCGTGGTTTGAGGCCTGCCTTGCTCCACCCCCTGCTCTTGAGATTCTCCCGCATGTGGGCTGCATTTTGGCTGCCTTTTGGGCTGGAGCTTCCCGTGGTTTGAGGCCTGGCTTCCTCCACCCCCTGCTCTTGAGATTCTCCCGGATGTGGGCTGCATTTTGGCTGCCTTTTGGGCTGGAGCTTCTCGTGGTTTGAGGCCTGGCTTGCTCCACCACCTGCTCTTGAGATTCTCCCGGATGTGGGCTGCATTTTGGCTGCCTTTTAAGCTGGAGCTTCTCGTGGTTTGAGGCCTGGCTTGCTCCACCCCCTGCTCTTGAGATTCTCCTGGTTGTGGGCTGCATTTTGGCTCCCTTTTGGGCTGGAGCTTCTCGTGGTTTGGGGCCTGGCTTGCTCCACCCCCTTCTCTTGAGATTCTCCCGGATATGGGCTGGATTTCGGCTGCATTTTGGGCTGGAGCTTCTCGTGGTTTGAGGCCTGGCTTGCTCCACCCCCTGCTCTTGATATTCTCCCGGATGTGGGCTGGATTTTGGCTGCCTTTTGGGCTGGATCTTCTCGTGGTTTGAGGCCTGGCTTGCTCCACCCCCTGCTCTTGAGATTCTCCCGGATGTGGGCTGCATTTTGGCTGCCTTTTAAGCTGGAGCTTCTCTTGGTTTGAGGCCTGGCTTGCTCCACCCCCTGCTCTTGAGATTCTCCCGGATGTGGGCTGGATTTCGGCTGCCTTTTGGGCTGGATCTTCTCGTGGTTTGAGGCCTGGCTTGCTCCACCCCCTGCTCTTGATATTCTCCCGGATGTGGGCTGCATTTTGGCTGCCTTTTGGGCTGGAGCTTCTCGTGGTTTGAGGCCTGCCTTGCTCCACCCCCTGCTCTTGAGATTCTCCCGGATGTGGGCTGCATTTTGGCTGAATCTTTGGCTGGAGCTTCTTGTGGTTTGAGGCCTCGCTTGCTCCACCACCTGCTCTTGAGATTCTCCTGGATATGGGCTGCATTTTGGCTGCCTTTTGGGCTGGAGCTTCTCGTGGTTTGAGGCCTGGCTTGCTCCACCACCTGCTCTTGATATTCTCTCGGATGTGGGCTGCATTTTGGCTGCCTTTTGGGCTGGAGCTTCTCGTGGTTTGAGGCCTGGCTTGCTCCAACCCCTGCTCTTGAGATTCTCCCGGATGTGGGCTGCATTTTGGCTGCATTTTGGGCTGGAGCTTCCCGTGGTTTGAGGCCTGGCTTGCTCCACCCCCTGCTCTTGAGATTCTCCCGGAGGTGGGCTGCATTTTGGCTGCCTTTAGGGCTGGAGCTTCTCGTGGTTTGAGGCCTGGCTTGCTCCACCCCCTGCTCTTGAGATTCTCCCGGATGTGGGCTGCATTTTGGCTCCCTTTTGGGCTGGAGCTTCTCGTGGTTTGAGGCCTGGCTTGCTCCACCCCCTGCTCTTGAGATTCTCCCGGAGGTGGGCTGCATTTTGGCTGCCTGTTGGGCTGGAGCTTCTCGTGGTTTGAGGCCTGGCTTGCTCCACCCCCTGCTCTTGAGATTCTCCCGGATGTGGGCTGCATTTTGGCTGCATTTTGGGCTGGAGCTTCTCCTGGTTTATGGCCTGGATTGCTCCACCCCCTGCTCTTGAGATTCTCCCGGATGTGGGCTGCATTTTGGCTGCCTTTTGGGTTGAAGCTTCTCGTGGTTTGAGGCCTGGCTTGCTCCACCCCCTGCTCTTGATATTCTCCAGGATGTGGGCTGAATTTTGGCTGCCTTTTGGGCTGGAGCTTCTCGTGGTTTGAGGCCTGGCTTGCTCCACCCCCTGCTCTTGAGATTCTCCCCTAAGTGGGCTGCATATTGGATGATTCTTTGGTTGGAGCTTCCCGTGGTTTGAGGCCTGGCTTCCTCCACCCCCTGCTCTTGAGATTCTCCGGGATGTGGTCTGCATTTTTGCTGCCTTTTGGGCTGGAGCTTCTCGTGGTTTGAGGCCTGCCTTGCTCCACCCCCTGCTCTTGAGATTCTCCCAGATGTGGGCTGCATTTTGGCTGCCTTTTGGACTGGAGATTCTCGTGGTTTGAGGCCTGGCTTGCTCCACCCCCTGCTCTTGATATTCTCAAGGATGTGGTCTGCATTTTGGTTGCCTTTTGGGCTGGAGCTTCTCGTGGTTTGAGGCCTGGCTTGCTCCACCCCCTGCTCTTGAGATTCTCCCGGAGGTGGGCTGCATTTTGGCTGATTCTTTGGCTGGAGCTTCTCGTGGTTTGAGGCCTGCATTGCTCCACCCCCTGCTCTTGAGATTCTCCCGGATATGGGCTGCATTTTGGCTGCCTTTTGGGCTGGAGCTTCTCGTGGTTTGAGGCCTGGCTTGCTCCACCACCTGCTCTTGATACTCTCTCGGATGTGGGCTGCATTTTGGCTGCCTTTTGGGCTGGAGCTTCTCGTGGTTTGAGGCCTGGCTTCCTCCACCCCCTGCTCTTGAGATTCTCCCGGATGTGGGCTGCATTTTGGCTGCCTTTTGGGCTGGAGCTTCTCGTGGTTTGAGGCCTGGCTTGCTCCACCCCCTGCTCTTTATATTCTCCCGGAGGTGGGCTGCATTTTGGCTGCCTGTTGGGCTGGAGCTTCTCGTGGTTTGAGGCCTGGCTTGCTCCACCCCCTTCTCTTGAGATTCTCCCAGATGTGGGCTGCATTTTGGCTCCCTTTTGGGCTGGATCTTCTCGTGGTTTGAGGCCTGGCTTGCTCCACCCCCTGCTCTTGATATTCTCCCGGATGTGGACTGGAATTTGGCTGCATTTTGGGCAGGACCTTCTCGTGGTTTGAGGCCTGGCTTGCTCCACCACCTGCTCTTGATATTCTCCCGGATGTGGGCTGCATTTTGGCTGCCTTTTGGGCTGGAACTTCTCGTGGTTTGAGGCCTGGCTTGCTCCACCCCCTGCTCTTGAGATTCTCCCGGATGTGGGCTGCATTTTGGCTGATTCTTTGGCTGGAGCTTCCCGTGGTTTGAGGCCTGGCTTCCTCCACCCCCTGCTCTTGAGATTCTCCGGGATGTGGTCTGCATTTTTGCTGCCTTTTGGGCTGGAGCTTCTCGTGGTTTGAGGCCTGCCTTGCTCCACCCCCTGCTCTTGAGATTCTCCCAGATGTGGGCTGCATTTTGGCTGCCTTTTGGACTGGAGCTTCTCGTGGTTTGAGGCCTGGCTTGCTCCACCCCCTGCTCTTGAGATTCTCCCGGAGGTGGGCTGCATTTTGGCTGATTCTTTGGCTGGAGCTTCTCGTGGTTTGAGGCCTGCATTGCTCCACCCCCTGCTCTTGAGATTCTCCCGGATATGGGCTGCATTTTGGCTGCCTTTTGGGCTGGAGCTTCTCGTGGTTTGAGGCCTGGCTTCCTCCACCCCCTGCTCTTGAGATTCTCCCGGATGTGGGCTGCATTTTGGCTGCCTTTTGGCCTGGAGCTTCTCGTGGTTTGAGGCCTGGCTTGCTCCACCCCCTTCTCTTGAGATTCTCCCGGATGTGGGCTGGATTTCGGCTGCCTTTTGGGCTGGATCTTCTCGTGGTTTGAGGCCTGGCTTGCTCCACCCCCTGCTCTTGATATTCTCCCGGACGTGGACTGGAATTTGGCTGCCTTTTGGGCAGGACCTTCTCGTGGTTTGAGGCCTGGCTTGCTCCACCCCCTGCTCTTGAGATTCTCCCGGATGTGGGCTGCATTTTGGCTGCGTTTTAAGCTGGAGCTTCTCGTGGTTTGAGGCCTGGCTTGCTCCACCACCTGCTCTTGATATTCTCCCGGATGTGGGCTGCATTTTGGCTGCCTTTTGGGCTGGAGCTTCTCGTGGTTTGAGGCCTGGCTTGCTCCACCCCCTGCTCTTGAGATTCTCCCGGATGTGGGCTGCATTTTGGCTGATTCTTTGGCTGGAGCTTCTTGTGGTTTGAGGCCTCGCTTGCTCCACCACCTGCTCTTGAGATTCTCCTGGATATGGGCTGCATTTTGGCTGCCTTTTGGGCTGGAGCTTCTCGAGGTTTGAGGCCTGGCTTGCTCCACCACCTGCTCTAGATATTCTCTCGGATGTGGGCTGCATTTTGGCTGCCTTTTGGGCTGGAGCTTCTCGTGGTTTGAGGCCTGGCTTGCTCCACCCCCTGCTCTTGAGATTCTCCCGGATGTGGGCTGCATTTTGGCTGCCTTTTTGGCTGGAGCTTCTCGTGGTTTGAGGCCTGGCTTGCTCCACCCCCTGCTCTTGAGATTCTCCCGGATGTGGGCTGCATTTTGGCTGCATTTTGGGCTGGAGCTTCCCGTGGTGTGAGGCCTGGCTTGCTCCACCCCCTGCTCTTGAGATTCTCCTGGAGGTGGGCTGCATTTTGGCTGCCTTATGGGCTGGAGCTTCTCGTGGTTTGAGGCCTGGCTTGCTCCACCCCCTGCTCTTGAGATTCTCCCGGATGTGGGCTGAATTTTGGCTGCCTTTTGGGCTGGAGCTTCTCGTGGTTTGAGGCCTGGCTTGCTCCACCCCCTGCTCTTTAGATTCTCCCGTAAGTGGGCTGCATATTGGATGATTCTTGGGCTGGAGCTTCCCGTGGTTTGAGGCCTGGCTTCCTCCACCCCCTGCTCTTGAGATTCTCCGGGATGTGGTCTGCATTTTGGCTGCCTTTTGGGCTGGAGCTTCTCGTGGTTTGAGGCCTGCCTTGCTCCACCCCCTGCTCTTGAGATTCTCCCGTAAGTGGGCTGCATATTGGATGATTCTTGGGCTGGAGCTTCCCGTGGTTTGAGGCCTGGCTTCCTCCAACCCCTGCTCTTGAGATTCTCCGGGATGTGGTCTGCATTTTGGCTGCATTTTGGGCTGGAGCTTTCGTGGTTTGAGGCCTGCCTTGCTCCACCCCCTGCTCTTGAGATTCTCCCGGATGTGGGCTGCATTTTGGCTGCATTTTGGGCTGGAGCTTCTCGTGGTTTGAGGCCTGGCTTGCTCCACCCCCTGCTCTTGATATTCTCCCGGATGTGGTCTGCATTTTGGCTGCCTTTTGAGCTGGAGCTTCTCGTGGTTTGAGGCCTGGCTTGCTCCACCCCCTGCTCTTGAGATTCTCTCGGATGTGGGCTGCATTTTGGCTGCCTTTTAAGCTGGAGCTTCTCGTGGTTTGAGGCCTGGCTTGCTCCACCACCTGCTCTTGATATTCTCTCGGATGTGGGCTGCATTTTGGCTGCCTTTTGGGCTGGAGCTTCTCGTGGTTTGAGGCCTGGCTTGCTCCACCCCCTGCTCTTGAGATTCTCCCGGATGTGGGCTGCATTTTGGCTGCCTTTTGGGCTGGAGCTTCTCGTGGTTTGAGGCCTGGCTTGCTCCACCCCCTGCTCTTGAGATTCTCCCGGATGTGGGCTGCATTTTGGCTGCATTTTGGGCTGGAGCTTCCCGTGGTTTGAGGCCTGGCTTGCTCCACCCCCTGCTCTTGAGATTCTCCCAGAGGTGGGCTGCATTTTGGCTGCATTTTGGGCTGGAGCTTCTCGTGGTTTGAGGCCTGGCTTGCTCCACCCCCTGCTCTTGAGATTCTCCCGGATGTGGGCTGCATTTTGGATGATTCTTGGGCTGGAGCTTCCCGTGGTTTGAGGCCTGGCTTGCTCCACCCCCTGCTCTTGAGATTCTCCCGGATGTGGGCTGCATTTTGGCTGCTTTTTGGGCTGGAGCTTCTCGTGGTTTGAGGCCTGGCTTGCTCCACCCCCTGCTCTTGAGATTCTCCCGGATGTGGACTGCATTTTGGCTGATTATTTGGCTGGAGCTTCTTGTGGTTTGAGGCCTGGCTTGCTCCACCTCCTGCTCTTGATATTCTCCCGGATGTGGGCTGCATTTTGGCTCCCTTTTGGGCTGGAGCTTCTCGTGGTTTGAGGCCTGGCTTGCTCCACCCCCTTCTCTTGAGATTCTCCCGGATGTGGGCTGGATTTCGGCTGCCTTTTGGGCTGGATCTTCTCGTGGTTTGAGGCCTGGCTTGCTCCACCCCCTGCTCTTGAGATTCTCCCGGATGTGGGCTGCATTTTGGCTGCCTTTTGGGCTGGAGCTTCTCGTGGTTTGAGGCCTGGCTTGCTCCACCCCCTGCTCTTGAGATTCTCCCGGATGTGGGCTGCATTTTGGCTGCCTTTTGGGCTGGAGCTTCTCGTGGTTTGAGGCCTGGCTTGCTCCACCCCCTGCTCTTGAGATTCTCCCGGATGTGGGCTGCATTTTGGCTGATTCTTTGGCTGGAGCTTCTTGTGGTTTGAGGCCTCGCTTGCTCCACCACCTGCTCTTGAGATTCTCCTGGATATGGGCTGCATTTTGGCTGCCTTTTGGGCTGGAGCTTCTCGTGGTTTGAGGCCTGGCTTGCTCCACCACCTGCTCTAGATATTCTCTCGGATGTGGGCTGCATTTTGGCTGCCTTTTGGGCTGGAGCTTCTCGTGGTTTGAGGCCTGGCTTGCTCCACCCCCTGCTCTTGAGATTCTCCCGGATGTGGGCTGCATTTTGGCTGCCTTTTGGGCTGGAGCTTCTCGTGGTTTGAGGCCTGGCTTGCTCCACCCCCTGCTCTTGAGATTCTCCCGGATGTGGGCTGCATTTTGGCTGCATTTTGGGCTGGAGCTTCTCGTGGTTTGAGGCCTGGCTTGCTCCACCCCCTGCTCTTGAGATTCTCCCGGAGGTATGCTGCATTTTGGCTGCCTTTTGGGCTGGAGCTTCTCGTGGTTTGAGGCCTGGCTTGCTCCACCCCCTGCTCTTGAGATTCTCCCGGATGTGGGCTGCATTTTGGTTCCCTTTTGGGCTGGAGCTTCTCAAGGTTTGAGGCCTGGCTTGCTCGAACCAATGCTCTTGATATGCTCCTGGATGTGGGCTGCATTTTGGCTGCCTTTTGGGCTGGAGCTTCTCGTGGTTTGAGGCCTGGCTTGCTCCACCCCCTGCTCTTGAGATTCTCCCGGATGTGGGCTGCATTTTGGCTGCCTTTTGGGCTGGAGCTTCTCGTGGTTTGAGGCCTGGCTTGCTCCACCCCCTGCTCTTGATATTCTCCCAGAGGTGGGCTGCATTTTGGCTGCCTGTTGGGCTGGAGCTTCTCGTGGTTTGAGGCCTGGCTTGCTCCACCACCTGCTCTTGAGATTCTCCCGGATGTGGGCTGCATTTTGGCTGCATTTTGGGCTGGAGCTTCTCCTGGTTTATGGCCTGGCTTGCTCCACCCCCTGCTCTTGAGATTCTCCCGGATGTGGGCTGCATTTTGGCTGCCTTTTGGGTTGAAGCTTCTCGTGGTTTGAGGCCTGGCATGCTCCACCCCCTGCTCTTGAGATTCTCCGGGATGTGGTCTGCATTTTGGCTGCCTTTTGGGCTGGAGCTTCTCGTGGTTTGAGGCCTGGCTTGCTCCACCCCCTGCTCTTGAGATTCTCCCGGATGTGGGCTGCATTTTGGCTGCCTTTTGGGCTGGAGCTTCCCGTGGTTTGAGGCCTGCCTTGCTCCACCCCCTACTCTTGAGATTCTCCCAGATTTGGGCTGCATTTTGGCTGCTTTTTGGACTGGAGCTTCCGGTGGTTTGAGGCCTGCCTTGCTCCACCCCCTGCTCTTGATATTCTCCCGGATGTGGTCTGCATTTTGGCTGCCTTTTGGGCTGGAGCTTCTCGTGGTTTGAGGCCTGGCTTGCTCCACCCCCTGCTCTTGATATTCTCCCGGAGGTGGTCTGCATTTTGGCTGATTCTTTGGCTGGAGCTTCTCGTGGTTTGAGGCCTGGCTTGCTCCACCCCCTGCTCTTGAGATTCTCCCGGATATGGGCTGCATTTTGGATGCATTTTGGGCTGGAGCTTCTCGTGGTTTGAGGCTTGGCTTGCTCCACCACCTGCTCTTGATATTCTCCCGGATGTGGGCTGGATTTTGGCTGCCTTTTGGGCAGGAGCTTCTCGTGGTTTGAGGCCTGCCTTGCTCCACCCCCTGCTCTTGAGATTCTCCCGGATGTGGGCTGCATTTTGGCTGCATTTTGGGCTGGAGCTTCTCGTGGTTTGAGGCCTGGCTTGCTCCACCCCCTGCTCTTGAGATTCTCCCGGAGGTGGGCTGCATTTTGGCTGCCTTTTGGGCTGGAGCTTCTCGTGGTTTGAGGCCTGGCTTGCTCCACCCCCTGCTCTTGATATTCTCCCGGATGTGGGCTGCATTTTGGCTGCATTTTGGGCTGGAGCTTCTCAAGGTTTGAGGCCTGGCTTGCTCCACCCCCTGCTCTTGATATGCTCCTGGATGTGGGCTGCATTTTGGCTGCCTTTTGGGCTGGAGCTTCTCGTGGTTTGAGGCCTGGCTTGCTCCACCCCCTGCTCTTGAGATTCTCCCGGATGTGGGCTGCATTTTGGCTGCATTTTGTGCTGGAGCTTCTCGTGGTTTGAGGCCTGGCTTGCTCCACCCCCTGCTCTTGAGATTCTCCCGGATATGGGCTGCATTTTACCTGATTCTTTGGCTGGAGCTTCTTGTGGTTTGAGGCCTGGCTTGCTCCACCCCCTGCTCTTGAAATTCTCCCGGATGTGGGCTGCATTTTGGCTGCCTTTTGGTCTGGAGCTTCTCGTGGTTTGAGGCCTGGCTTGCTCCACCCCCTGCTCTTGAGATTCTCCCGGATATGGGCTGCATTTTGGCTGCCTTTTGGGCTGGAGCTTCTCGTGGTTTGAGGCCTGGCTTGCTCCACCCCCTGCTCTTGATATTCTCCCGGATGTGGGCTGCATTTTGGCTGCATTTTGGGCTGGAGCTTCTCGTGGTTTGAGGCCTGGCTTGCTCCACCCCCTGCTCTTGAGATTCTCCCGGAGGTGGGCTGCATTTTGGCTGATTCTTTGGCTGGAGCTTCTTGTGGTTTGAGGCCTCGCTTGCTCCACCCCCTGCTCTTGAGTTTCTCCCGGATGTGGGCTGCATTTTGGCTGCGTTTTGGGCTGGAGCTTCTCGTGGTTTGAGGCCTGGCTTGCTCCACCACCTGCTCTTGATATTCTCTCGGATGTGGGCTGGATTTTGGCAGCGTTTTGGGCTGGAGCTTCTCGTGGTTTGAGGCCTGGCTTGATCCACCCCCTGCTCTTGATATTCTCCCGGAGGTGGGCTGCATTTTGGCTGCCTGTTGGGCTGGAGCTTCTCGTGGTTTGAGGCCTGGCTTGCTCCACCACCTGCTCTTGAGATTCTCCCGGATGTGGGCTGCATTTTGGCTACATTTTCGGCTGGAGCTTCTCGTGGTTTGAGGCCTGGCTTGCTCCACCCCCTGCTCTTGAGATTCTCCCGGATGTGGGCTGCATTTTGGCTGCATTTTGGGATGGAGCTCCTCGTGGTTTGAGGCCTGGCTTGCTCCACCCCCTGCTCTTGAGATTCTCCCGGATATGGGCTGCATTTTGGCTGCATTTTGGGATGGAGCTTCTCGTGGTTTGAGGCCTGGCTTGCTCCACCACCTGCTCTAGATATTCTCTCGGATGTGGGCTGCATTTTGGCTGCCTTTTGGGCTGGAGCTTCTCGTGGTTTGAGGCATGGCTTGCTCCACCCCCTGCTCTTGAGATTCTCCCGGATGTGGGCTGCATTTTGGCTGATTCTTTGGCTGGAGCTTCTTGTGGTTTGAGGCCTGGCTTGCTCCACCCCCTGCTCTTGAGATTCTCCCAGATGTGGGCTGCATTTTGGCTCCCTTTTGGGCTGGAGCTTCTCGTGGTTTGAGGCCTGGCTTGCTCCACCCCCTGCTCTTGAGATTCTCCCGGATGTGGGCTGGATTTCGGCTGCCTTTTGGTCTGGATCTTCTCGTGGTTTGAGGCCTGGCTTGCTCCACCCCCTGCTCTTGAGATTCTCCCGGATGTGGGCTGCATTTTGGCTGCATTTTGGGCTGGAGCTTCTCGTGGTTTGAGGCCTGGCTTGCTCCACCCCCTGCTCTTGAGATTCTCCCGGATGTGGGCTGCATTTTGGCTGCATTTTAAGCTGGAGCTTCTCGTGGTTTGAGGCCTGGCTTGCTCCACCCCCTGCTCTTGAGATTCTCCCGGATGTGGGCTGCATTTTGGCTGCCTTTTGGGCTGGAGCTTCTCGTGGTTTGAGGCCTGGCTTGCTCCACCCCCTGCTCTTGAGATTCTCCCGGATGTGGGCTGCATTTTGGCTGATTCTTTGGCTGGAGCTTCTTGTGGTTTGAGGCCTGGCTTGCTCCACCCCCTGCTCTTGAGATTCTCCTGGATATGGGCTGCATTTTGGCTGCCTTTTGGGCTGGAGCTTCTCGTGGTTTGAGGCCTGGCTTGCTCCACCACCTGCTCTTGAGATTCTCCTGGATGTGGGCTGCATTTTGGCTGCCTTTTGGGCTGGAGATTCTCGTGGTTTGAGGCATGGCTTGCTCCACCCCCTGCTCTAGATATTCTCTCGGATGTGGGCTGCATTTTGGCTGCCTTTTGGGCTGGAGCTTCTCGTGGTTTGAGGCATGGCTTGCTCCAGCCCCTGCTCTTGAGATTCTCCCGGATGTGGGCTGCATTTTGGCTGATTCTTTGGCTGGAGCTTCTTGTGGTTTGAGGCCTGGCTTGCTCCACCCCCTGCTCTTGAGATTCTCCGGGATGTGGGCTGCATTTTGGCTCCCTTTTGGGCTGGAGCTTCTCGTGGTTTGAGGCCTGGCTTGCTCCACCCCCTGCTCTTGAGATTCTCCCGGATGTGGGCTGGATTTCGGCTGCCTTTTGGTCTGGATCTTCTCGTGGTTTGAGGCCTGGCTTGCTCCACCCCCTGCTCTTGAGATTCTCCCGGATGTGGGCTGCATTTTGGCTGCCTTTTGGGCTGGAGCTTCTCGTGGTTTGAGGCCTGGCTTGCTCCACCCCCTGCTCTTGAGATTCTCCCGGATGTGGGCTGCATTTTGGCTGCATTTTAAGCTGGAGCTTCTCGTGGTTTGAGGCCTGGCTTGCTCCACCCCCTGCTCTTGAGATTCTCCCGGATGTGGGCTGCATTTTGGCTGCCTTTTGGGCTGGAGCTTCTCGTGGTTTGAGGCCTGGCTTGCTCCACCCCCTGCTCTTGAGATTCTCCCGGATGTGGGCTGCATTTTGGCTGATTCTTTGGCTGGAGCTTCTTGTGGTTTGAGGCCTGGCTTGCTCCACCACCTGCTCTTGAGATTCTCCTGGATATGGGCTGCATTTTGGCTGCCTTTTGGGCTGGAGCTTCTCGTGGTTTGAGGCCTGGCTTGCTCCACCACCTGCTCTTGAGATTCTCCTGGATGTGGGCTGCATTTTGGCTGCCTTTTGGGCTGGAGCTTCTCGTGGTTTGAGGCCTGGCTTGCTCCACCCCCTGCTCTTGAGATTCTCCCGGATGTGGGCTGCATTTTCGCTGCCTTTTGGGCTGGAGATTCTCGTGGTTTGAGGCCTGGCTTGCTCCACCCCCTGCTCTTGAGATTCTCCCGGATGTGGGCTGCATTTTGGCTGCATTTTGGGCTGGAGCTTCCCGTGGTTTGAGGACTGGCTTGGCCACCCCCTGCTCTTGAGATTCTCCCGGAGGTGGGCTGCATTTTGGCTGCCTGTTGGGCTGGAGCTTCTCGTGGTTTGAGGCCTGGCTTGCTCCACCCCCTGCTCTTGAGATTCTCCCGGATGTGGGCTGCATTTTGGCTGCCTTTTGGGTTGAAGCTTCTCGAGGTTTGAGGCCTGGCATGCTCCACCCCCTGCTCTTTAGATTCTCCCCTAAGTGGGCTGCATATTGGATGATTCTTGGGCTGGAGCTTCCCGTGATTTGAGGCCTGGCTTCCTCCACCCCCTGCTCTTGAGATTCTCCGGGATGTGGTCTGCATTTTGGCTGCCTTTTGGGCTGGAGCTTCTCGTGGTTTGAGGCCTGGCTTGCTCCACCCCCTGCTCTTGAGATTCTCCCGGATGTGGGCTGCATTTTGGCTGCCTTTTGGGCTGGAGCTTCCCGTGGTTTGAGGCCTGGCTTGCTCCACCCCCTGCTCTTGAGATTCTCCCAGATTTGGGCTGCAATTTGGCTGCCTTTTGGACTGGAGCTTCTCGTGGTTTGAGGCCTGCCTTGCTCCACCCCCTGCTCTTGATATTCTCCCGGATGTGGTCTGCATTTTGGCTGCCTTTTGGGCTGGAGCTTCTCGTGGTTTGAGGCCTGGCTTGCTCCACCCCCTGCTCTTGAGATTCTCCCGGATATGGGCTGCATTTTGGCTGCCTTTTGGGCTGGAGCTTCTCGTGGTTTGAGGCCTGGCTTGCTCCACCCCCTGCTCTTGATATTCTCCCGGATGTGGGCTGCATTTTGGCTGTATTTTGGGCTGGAGCTTCTCGTGGTTTGAGGCCTGGCTTGCTCCACCCCCTGCTCTTGAGATTCTCCCGGAGGTGGGCTGCATTTTGGCTGCCTTTTGGGCTGGAGCTTCTCGTGGTTTGAGGCCTGGCTTGCTCCACCCCCTGCTCTTGAGATTCTCCCGGATGTGGGATGGATTTTGGCTGCCTTTTGGGCTGGAGCTTCTCGTGGTTTGAGGCCTGGCTTGCTCCACCCCCTGCTCTTGAGATTCTCCCGGATGTGGGCTGCATTTTGGCTGCATTTTGTGCTGGAGCTTCTCATGGTTTGAGGCCTGGCTTGCTCCAGCCCCTGCTCTTGAGATTCTCCCGGATATGGGCTGCATTTTGGCTGATTCTTTGGCTGGAGCTTCTTGTGGTTTGAGGCCTGGCTTGCTCCACCCCCTGCTCTTGAAATTCTCCCGGATGTGGGCTGCATTTTGGCTGCCTTTTGGTCTGGAGCTTCTCGTGGTTTGAGGCCTGGCTTGCTCCACCCCCTGCTCTTGAGATTCTCCCGGATATGGGCTGCATTTTGGCTGCCTTTTGGGCTGGAGCTTCTCGTGGTTTGGGGCCTGGCTTGCTCCACCCCCTGCTCTTGATATTCTCCCGGATGTGGGCTGGATTTTGGCTGCCTTTTGGGCTGGAGCTTCTCGTGGTTTGAGGCCTGGCTTGCTCCACCCCCTGCTCTTGATATTCTCCCGGAGGTGGGCTGCATTTTGGCTGCCTGTTGGGCTGGAGCTTCTCGTGGTTTGAGGCCTGGCTTGCTCCACCACCTGCTCTTGAGATTCTCCCGGATGTGGGCTGCATTTTGGCTGCATTTTGGGCTGGAGCTTCTCGTGGTTTGAGGCCTGGCTTGCTCCACCCCCTGCTCTTGAGATTCTCCCGGATATGGGCTGCATTTTGGCTGCATTTTGGGATGGAGCTTCTCGTGGTTTGAGGCCTGGCTTGCTCCACCCCCTGCTCTTGAGATTCTCCCCTAAGTGGGCTGAATTTTGGCTGCCTTTTGGGTTGAAGCTTCTCGTGGTTTGAGGCCTGGCTTGCTCCACCCCCTGCTCTTGATATTCTCCCGGATGTGGGCTGAATTTTGGATGATTCTTGGGCTGGAGCTTCCCGTGGTTTGAGGCCTGGCTTCCTCTACCCCCTGCTCTTGAGATTCTCCCGGATGTGGTCTGGATTTTGGCTGCCTTTTGGGCTGGAGCTTCTCGTGGTTTGAGGCCTGGCTTGCTCCACCCCCTGCTCTTGATATTCTCCCGGATGTGGTCTGCATTTTGGCTGCCTTTTGGGCTGGAGCTTCTCGTGGTTTGAGGCCTGGATTGCTCCACCCCCTGCTCTTGAGATTCTCCCAGAGGTGGGCTGCATTTTGGCTGCCTTTTGGGCTGGAGCTTCTCGTGGTTTGAGGCCTGGCTTGCTCCACCCCCTGCTCTTGAGATTCTCCCGGATTTGGGCTGCATTTTGGCTGATTCTTTGGCAGGAGCTTCTCATGGTTAGAGGCCTCGCTTGCTCCACCCCCTGCTCTTGAGATTCTCCCGGATGTGGGCTGCATTTTGGATGATTCTTGGGCTGGAGCTTCCCGTGGTTTGAGGCCTGGCTTCCTCCACCACCTGCTCTTGATACTCTCTCGGATGTGGGCTGTATTTTGGCTGCCTTTTGGGCTGGAGCTTCTCGTGGTTTGAGGCCTGGCTTGCTCCACCCCCTGCTCTTGATATTCTCCCGGAGGTGGGCTGCATTTTGGCTGCCTGTTGGGCTGGAGCTTCTCGTGGTTTGAGGCCTGGCTTGCTCCACCCCCTGCTCTTGATATTCTCCCGGATGTGGGCTGAATTTTGGCTGCCTTTTGGGCTGGAGCTTCTCGTGGTTTGAGGCCTGGCTTGCTCCACCCCCTGCTCTTGAGATTCTCCCGGATGTGGGCTGCATTTTGGATGATTCTTGGGCTGGAGCTTCCCGTGGTTTGAGGCCTGGCTTCCTCTACCCCCTGCTCTTGAGATTCTCCCGGATGTGGCCTGCATTTTGGCTGCCTTTTGGGCTGGAGCTTCTCGTGGTTTGAGGCCTGGCTTGCTCCACGCCCTGCTCTTGAGATTCTCCCGGATGTGGGCTGCATTTTGGCTGCCTTTTGGGCTGGAGCTTCCCGTGGTTTGAGGCCTGCCTTGCTCCACCCCCTGCTCTTGAGATTCTCCCGGATATGGGCTGCATTTTGGCTGCCTTTTGGGCTGGAGCTTCTCGTGGTTTGAGGCCTGCCTTGCTCCACCCCCTGCTCTTGAGATTCTCCCGGATGTGGGCTGCATTTTGGCTGCCTTTTGGGTTGAAGCTTCTCGTGGTTTGAGGCCTGGCTTGCTCCACCCCCTGCTCTTGATATTCTCCCAAATGTGGGCTGAATTTTGGCTGCCTTTTGGGCTGGAGCTTCTCGTGGTTTGAGGCCTGGCTTGCTCCACCCCCTGCTCTTGAGATTCTCCCAGATGTGGGCTGCATTTTGGATGATTCTTGGGCTGGAGCTTCCCGTGGTTTGAGGCCTGTCTTCCTCTACCCCCTGCTCTTGAGATTCTCCCGGATGTGGTCTGCATTTTGGCTGCCTTTTGGGCTGGAGCTTCTCGTGGTTTGAGGCCTGGCTTGCTCCACGCCCTGCTCTTGAGATTCTCCCGGATGTGGGCTGCATTTTGGCTGCCTTTTGGGCTGGAGCTTCCCGTGGTTTGAGGCCTGCCTTGCTCCACCCCCTGCTCTTGATATTCTCCCGGATGTGGTCTGCATTTTGGCTGATTCTTTGGCAGGAGCTTCTTGTGGTTTGAGGCCTCGCTTGCTCCACCACCTGCTCTTGAGATTCTCCCGGATGTGGGCTGCATTTTGGCTGCCTTTTGGGCTGGAGCTTCTCGTGGTTTGAGGCCTGGCTTGCTCCACCCCCTGCTCTTGAGATTCTCCCGGATATGGGCTGCATTTTGGCTCCATTTTGGGCTGGAGCTTCTCGTGGTTTGTGGCCTGGCTTGCTCCACCCCCTGCTCTTGAGATTCTCCTGGATGAGGGCTGCATTTTGGATGATTCTTGGGCTGGAGCTTCCCGTGGTTTGAGGCCTGGCTTCCTCCACCCCCTGCTCTTGAGATTCTCCCGGATGTGGGCTGCATTTTGGCTGCCTTTTGGGCTGGAGCTTCTCATGGTTTGAGGCCTGCCTTGCTCCACCCCCTGCTCTTGAGATTCTCCCGGATGTGGGCTGCATTTTGGCTGCCTTTTGGGCTGGAGCTTCTCGTGGTTTGAGGCCTGGCTTGCTCCACCCCCTGCTCTTGATATTCTCCCGGAGGTGTGCTGCATTTTGGCTGATTCTTTGCCTGGAGCTTCTTGTGGTTTGAGGCCTGGCTTGCTCCACCACCTGCTCTTGAGATTCTCCCGGATATGGGCTGCAATTTGGCTGCCTTTTGGGCTGGAGCTTCTCGTGGTTTGAGGCCTGGCTTGCTCCACCCCCTGCTCTTGAGATTCTCCCGGATGTGGGCTGCCTTTTGGCTGCCTTTTGGGCTGGAGCTTCTCGTGGTTTGAGGCCTGGCTTGCTCCACCCCCTGCTCTTGATATTCTCCCGGATGTGGGCTGAATTTTGGCTGCCTTTTGGGCTGGAGCTTCCCGTGGTTTGAGGCCTGGCTTCCTCCACCCCCTGCTCTTGAGATTCTCCCGGATGTGGGCTGCATTTTGGCTGCCTTTTGGGCTGGAGCTTCTCGTGGTTTGAGGCCTGGCTTGCTCCACCCCCTGCTCTTGATATTCTCCCGGATTTGGGCTGGCTTTTGGCTCCCTTTTGGGCTGGAGCTTCTCAAGGTTTGAGGCCTGGCTTGCTCCACCCCCTGCTCTTGATATGCTCCTGGATGTGGGCTGCATTTTGGCTGCCTTTTGGGCTGGAGCTTCTCGTGGTTTGAGGCCTGGCTTGCTCCACCCCCTGCTCTTGAGATTCTCCCGGATGTGGGCTGCATTTTGGCTGCCTTTTGGGCTGGAGCTTCTCGTGGTTTGAGGCCTGGCTTGCTCCACCCCCTGCTCTTGAGATTCTCCCGGATGTGGGCTGGATTTCGGCTGACTTTTGGGCTGGATCTTCTCGTGGTTTGAGGCCTGGCTTGCTCCACCCCCTGCTCTTGAGATTCTCCCGGATGTGGGCTGCATTTTGGCTGCCTTTTGGGCTGGAGCTTCTCGTGGTTTGAGGCCTGGCTTGCTCCACCCCCTGCTCTTGAGATTCTCCCGGATGTGGGCTGCATTTTGGCTGCCTTTTGGGCTGGAGCTTCTCGTGGTTTGAGGCCTGGCTTGCTCCACCCCCTGCTCTTGAGATTCTCCCGGATGTGGGCTGCATTTTGGCTGATTCTTTGGCTGGAGCTTCTTGTGGTTTGAGGCCTCGCTTGCTCCACCACCTGCTCTTGAGATTCTCCTGGATATGGGCTGCATTTTGGCTGCCTTTTGGGCTGGAGCTTCTCGTGGTTTGAGGCCTGGCTTGCTCCACCACCTGCTCTAGATATTCTCTAGGATGTGGGCTGCATTTTGGCTGCCTTTTGGGCTGGAGCTTCTCGTGGTTTGAGGCCTGGCTTGCTCCACCCCCTGCTCTTGAGATTCTCCCGGATGTGGGC
The DNA here is from genome assembly GCA_027574665.1 of Rhynochetos jubatus. NCBI lineage: Eukaryota > Metazoa > Chordata > Aves > Eurypygiformes > Rhynochetidae > Rhynochetos > Rhynochetos jubatus. The sequence continues at coordinate 409,033 of JAQBHY010000096.1, read as the reverse complement.
TGCATTTTGGCTCCCTTTTGGGCTGGAGCTTCTCGTGGTTTGAGGCCTGGCTTGCTCCACCCCCTGCTCTTGAGATTCTCCCGGATGTGGGCTGCATTTTGGCTGCATTTTGGGCTGGAGCTTCCCGTGGTTTGAGGCCTGGCTTGCTCCACCCCCTGCTCTTGAGATTCTCCCGGAGGTGGGCTGCATTTTGGCTGATTCTTGGGCTGGAGCTTCTCGTGGTTTGAGGCCTGGCTTGCTCCACCCCCTTCTCTTGATATTCTCCCGGATGTGGGCTGCATTTTGGCTCCCTTTTGGGCTGGAGCTTCTCAAGGTTTGAGGCCTGGCTTGCTCGAACCCCTGCTCTTGATATGCTCCTGGATGTGGGCTGCATTTTGGCTGCCTTTTGGGCTGGAGCTTCTCGTGGTTTGAGGCCTGGCTTGCTCCACCCCCTGCTCTTGAGATTCTCCCAGGTGTGGGCTGCATTTTGGCTGCCTTTTGGGCTGGAGCTTCTCGTGGTTTGAGGCCTGGCTTGCTCCACCCCCTGCTCTTGAGATTCTCCGGGATGTGGGCTGCATTTTGGCTGCCTTTTGGGCTGGAGCTTCTCGTGGTTTGAGGCCTGGCTTGCTCCACACCCTGCTCTTGAGATTCTCCCGGATGTGGGCTGCATTTTGGCTGCCTTTTGGGCTGGAGCTTCTCGTGGTTTGAGGCCTGGCTTGCTCCACCCCCTGCTCTTGAAATTCTCCCGGAGGTGGGCTGCATTTTGGCTGCCTTTTGGGCTGGAGCTTCTCGTGGTTTGAGGCCTGGCTTGCTCCACCCCCTGCTCTTGAGATTCTCCCGGATGTGGGCTGCATTTTGGCTCCCTTTTGGGCTGGAGCTTCTCAAGGTTTGAGGCCTGGCTTGCTCGAACCCCTGCTCTTGATATGCTCCTGGATGTGGGCTGCATTTTGGCTGCCTTTTGGTCTGGAGCTTCTCGTGGTTTGAGGCCTGGCTTGCTCCACCCCCTGCTCTTGAGATTCTCCCGGATGTGGGCTGCATTTTGGCTGCCTTTTGGGCTGGAGCTTCTCGTGGTTTGAGGCATGGCTTGCTCCACCCCCTGCTCTTGAGATTCTCCCGGATGTGGGCTGCATTTTGGCTGCCTGTTGGGCTGGAGCTTCTCGTGGTTTGAGGCCTGGCTTGCTCCACCACCTGCTCTTGAGATTCTCCCGGATGTGGGCTGCATTTTGGCTGCCTTTTGGGCTGGAGCTTCTCCTGGTTTATGGCCTGGCTTGCTCCACCCCCTGCTCTTGAGATTCTCCCGGATGTGGGCTGCATTTTGGCTGCCTTTTGGGTTGAAGCTTCTCGTGGTTTGAGGCCTGGCATGCTCCACCCCCTGCTCTTGATATTCTCCCGGATGTGGGCGGAATTTTGGCTGCCTTTTGGGCTGGAGCTTCTCGTGGTTTGAGGCCTGGCTTGCTCCATCCCCTGCTCTTTAGATTCTCCCCTAAGTGGGCTGCATATTGGATGATTCTTGGGCTGGAGCTTCCCGTGGTTTGAGGCCTGGCTTCCTCCACCCCCTGCTCTTGAGATTCTCCGGGATGTGGTCTGCATTTTGGCTGCCTTTTGGGCTGGAGCTTCTCGTGGTTTGAGGCCTGGCTTGCTCCACCCCCTGCTCTTGAGATTCTCCCGGATGTGGGCTGGATTTTGGCTGCCTTTTGGGCTGGAGCTTCTCGTGGTTTGAGGCCTGGCTTGCTCCACCCCCTGCTCTTGAGATTCTCCCAGATGTGGGCTGCATTTTGGCTGCCTTTTGGGCTGGAGCTTCTCGTGGTTTGAGGCCTGGCTTGCTCCACCCCCTGCTCTTGATATTCTCCCGGATGTGGGCTGAATTTTGGCTGCCTTTTGGGCTGGAGCTTCCCGTGGTTTGAGGCCTGGCTTGCTCCACCCCCTGCTCTTGAGATTCTCCCGGATGTGGGCTGCATTTTGGCTGCCTTTTGGGCTGGAGCTTCTCGTGGTTTGAGGCCTGGCTTGCTCCACCCCCTGCTCTTGATATTCTCCCGGATTTGGGCTGGATTTTGGCTCCCTTTTGGGCTGGAGCTTCTCAAGGTTTGAGGCCTGCCTTGCTCCACCCCCTGCTTTTGATATGCTCCTGGATGTGGTCTGCATTTTGGCTGCCTTTTGGGCTGGAGCTTCTCGTGGTTTGAGGCCTGGCTTGCTCCACCCCCTGCTCTTGAGATTCTCCCGGATGTGGGCTGCATTTTGGCTGCCTTTTGGGCTGGAGCTTCTCGTGGTTTGAGGCCTGGCTTGCTCCACCCCCTGCTCTTGAGATTCTCCCGGATGTGGGCTGGATTTCGGCTGCCTTTTGGGCTGGATCTTCTCGTGGTTTGAGGCCTGGCTTGCTCCACGCCCTGCTCTTGAGATTCTCCCGGATGTGGGCTGCATTTTGGCTGCCTTTTGGGCTGGAGCTTCTCGTTGTTTGAGGCCTGGCTTGCTCCACCCCCTGCTCTTGAGATTCTCCCGGATGTGGGCTGCATTTTGGCTGCATTTTAAGCTGGAGCTTCTCGTGGTTTGAGGCCTGGCTTGCTCCACGCCCTGCTCTTGAGATTCTCCCGGATGTGGGCTGCATTTTGGCTGCCTTTTGGGCTGGAGCTTCTCGTGGTTTGAGGCCTGGCTTGCTCCACCCCCTGCTCTTGAGATTCTCCCGGATGTGGGCTGCATTTTGGCTGATTCTTTGGCTGGAGCTTCTTGTGGTTTGAGGCCTCGCTTGCTCCACCACCTCCTCTTGAGATTCTCCTGGATATGGGCTGCATTTTGGCTGCCTTTTGGGCTGGAGCTTCTCGTGGTTTGAGGCCTGGCTTGCTCCACCACCTGCTCTAGATATTCTCTAGGATGTGGGCTGCATTTTGGCTGCCTTTTGGGCTGGAGCTTCTCGTGGTTTGAGGCCTGGCTTGCTCCACCCCCTGCTCTTGAGATTCTCCCGGATGTGGGCTGCATTTTGGCTGCCTTTTGGTCTGGAGCTTCTCGTGGTTTGAGGCCTGGCTTGCTCCACCCCCTGCTCTTGAGATTCTCCCGGATGTGGGCTGCATTTTGGCTGCATTTTGGGCTGGAGCTTCCCGTGGTTTGAGGCCTGGCTTGCTCCACCCCCTGCTCTTGAGATTCTCCCGGAGGTGGGCTGCATTTTGGCTGATCCTTGGGCTGGAGCTTCTCGTGGTTTGAGGCCTGGCTTGCTCCACCCCCTGCTCTTGATATTCTCCCGGATGTGGGCTGCATTTTGGCTCCCTTTTGGGCTGGAGCTTCTCAAGGTTTGAGGCCTGGCTTGCTCGAACCCCTGCTCTTGATATGCTCCTGGATGTGGGCTGCATTTTGGCTTCCTTTTGGGCTGGAGCTTCTCGTGGTTTGAGGCCTGGCTTGCTCCACCCCCTGCTCTTGAGATTCTCCCGGATGTGGGCTGCATTTTGGCTGCCTTTTGGGCTGGAGCTTCTCGTGGTTTGAGGCCTGGCTTGCTCCACCCCCTGCTCTTGAGATTCTCCGGGATGTGGGCTGCATTTTGGCTGCCTTTTGGGCTGGAGCTTCTCGTGGTTTGAGGCCTGGCTTGCTCCACACCCTGCTCTTGAGATTCTCCCGGATGTGGGCTGCATTTTGGCTGCCTTTTGGGCTGGAGCTTCTCGTGGTTTGAGGCCTGGCTTGCTCCACCCCCTGCTCTTGATATTCTCCCGGATGTGGGCTGCATTTTGGCTCCCTTTTGGGCTGGAGCTTCTCAAGGTTTGAGGCCTGGCTTGCTCGAACCCCTGCTCTTGATATGCTCCTGGATGTGGGCTGCATTTTGGCTGCCTTTTGGTCTGGAGCTTCTCGTGGTTTGAGGCCTGGCTTGCTCCACCCCCTGCTCTTGAGATTCTCCCGGATGTGGGCTGCATTTTGGCTGCCTTTTGGGCTGGAGCTTCTCGTGGTTTGAGGCCTGGCTTGCTCCACCCCCTGCTCTTGAGATTCTCCCGGATGTGGGCTGCATTTTGGCTGCCTGTTGGGCTGGAGCTTCTCGTGGTTTGAGGCCTGGCTTGCTCCACCACCTGCTTTTGAGATTCTCCCGGATGTGGGCTGCATTTTGGCTGCATTTTGGGCTGGAGCTTCTCCTGGTTTATGGCCTGGCTTGCTCCACCCCCTGCTCTTGAGATTCTCCCGGATGTGGGCTGCATTTTGGCTGAATTTTGGGTTGAAGCTTCTCGTGGTTTGAGGCCTGGCATGCTCCACCCCCTGCTCTTGATATTCTCCCGGATGTGGGCGGAATTTTGGCTGCCTTTTGGGCTGGAGCTTCTCGTGGTTTGAGGCCTGGCTTGCTCCATCACCTGCTATTTAGATTCTCCCCTAAGTGGGCTGCATATTGGATGATTCTTGGGCTGGAGCTTCCCGTGGTTTGAGGCCTGGCTTCCTCCACCCCCTGCTCTTGAGATTCTCCGGGATGTGGTCTGCATTTTGGCTGCCTTTTGGGCTGGAGCTTCTCGTGGTTTGAGGCCTGGCTTGCTCCACCCCCTGCTCTTGAGATTCTCCCGGATGTGGGCTGCATTTTGGCTGCCTTTTGGGCTGGAGCTTCTCGTGGTTTGAGGCCTGCCTTGCTCCACCCCCTGCTCTTGATATTCTCCCGGATGTGGTCTGCATTTTGGCTGCCTTTTGGGCTGGAGCTTCTCGTGGTTTGAGGCCTGGCTTGCTCCACCCCCTGCTCTTGATATTCTCCCGGAGGTGGGCTGCATTTTGGCTGATTCTTTGGCTGGAGCTTCTCGTGGTTTGAGGCCTGGCTTGCTCCACCCCCTGCTCTTGAGATTCTCCCGGATATGGGCTGCATTTTGGATGCATTTTGGGCTGGAGCTTCTCGTGGTTTGAGGCCTCGCTTGCTCCACCACCTGCTCTTGATATTCTCTCGGATGTGGGCTGTATTTTGGCTGCATTTTGGGCTGGAGCTTCTCGTGGTTTGAGGCCTGCCTTGCTCCACCCCCTGCTCTTGAGATTCTCCCGGATGTGGGCTGCATTTTGGCTGCCTTTTGGGCTGGAGCTTCTCGTGGTTTGAGGCCTGGCTTGCTCCACCCCCTGCTCTTGAGATTCTCCCGGATGTGGGCTGCATTTTGGCTGCCTGTTGGGCTGGAGCTTCTCGTGGTTTGAGGCCTGGCTTGCTCCACCACCTGCTCTTGAGATTCTCCCGGATGTGGGCTGCATTTTGGCTGCATTTTGGGCTGGAGCTTCTCCTGGTTTATGGCCTGGCTTGCTCCACCCCCTGCTCTTGAGATTCTCCCGGATGTGGGCTGCATTTTGGCTGCCTTTTGGGTTGAAGCTTCTCGTGGTTTGAGGCCTGGCATGCTCCACCCCCTGCTCTTGATATTCTCCCGGATGTGGGCGGAATTTTGGCTGCCTTTTGGGCTGGAGCTTCTCGTGGTTTGAGGCCTGGCTTGCTCCATCCCCTGCTCTTTAGATTCTCCCCTAAGTGGGCTGCATATTGGATGATTCTTGGGCTGGAGCTTCCCGTGGTTTGAGGCCTGGCTTCCTCCACCCCCTGCTCTTGAGATTCTCCGGGATGTGGTCTGCATTTTGGCTGCCTTTTGGGCTGGAGCTTCTCGTGGTTTGAGGCCTGGCTTGCTCCACCCCCTGCTCTTGAGATTCTCCCGGATGTGGGCTGGATTTTGGCTGCCTTTTGGGCTGGAGCTTCTCGTGGTTTGAGGCCTGGCTTGCTCCACCCCCTGCTCTTGAGATTCTCCCAGATGTGGGCTGCATTTTGGCTGCCTTTTGGGCTGGAGCTTCTCGTGGTTTGAGGCCTGGCTTGCTCCACCCCCTGCTCTTGAGATTCTCCCGGATGTGGGCTGAATTTTGGCTGCCTTTTGGGCTGGAGCTTCCCGTGGTTTGAGGCCTGGCTTGCTCCACCCCCTGCTCTTGAGATTCTCCCGGATGTGGGCTGCATTTTGGCTGCCTTTTGGGCTGGAGCTTCTCGTGGTTTGAGGCCTGGCTTGCTCCACCCCCTGCTCTTGATATTCTCCCGGATTTGGGCTGGATTTTGGCTCCCTTTTGGGCTGGAGCTTCTCAAGGTTTGAGGCCTGGCTTGCTCCACCCCCTGCTTTTGATATGCTCCTGGATGTGGTCTGCATTTTGGCTGCCTTTTGGGCTGGAGCTTCTCGTGGTTTGAGGCCTGGCTTGCTCCACCCCCTGCTCTTGAGATTCTCCCGGATGTGGGCTGGATTTCGGCTGCCTTTTGGGCTGGATCTTCTCGTGGTTTGAGGCCTGGCTTGCTCCACGCCCTGCTCTTGAGATTCTCCCGGATGTGGGCTGCATTTTGGCTGCCTTTTGGGCTGGAGCTTCTCGTTGTTTGAGGCCTGGCTTGCTCCACCCCCTGCTCTTGAGATTCTCCCGGATGTGGGCTGCATTTTGGCTGCCTTTTAAGCTGGAGCTTCTCGTGGTTTGAGGCCTGGCTTGCTCCACCCCCTGCTCTTGAGATTCTCCCGGATGTGGGCTGCATTTTGGCTGCCTTTTGGGCTGGAGCTTCTCGTGGTTTGAGGCCTGGCTTGCTCCACCCCCTGCTCTTGAGATTCTCCCGGATGTGGGCTGCATTTTGGCTGCCTTTTGGGCTGGAGCTTCTCGTGGTTTGAGGCCTCGCTTGCTCCACCACCTCCTCTTGAGATTCTCCTGGATATGGGCTGCATTTTGGCTGCCTTTTGGGCTGGAGCTTCTCGTGGTTTGAGGCCTGGCTTGCTCCACCACCTGCTCTAGATATTCTCTAGGATGTGGGCTGCATTTTGGCTGCCTTTTGGGCTGGAGCTTCTCGTGGTTTGAGGCCTGGCTTGCTCCACCCCCTGCTCTTGAGATTCTCCGGGATGTGGGCTGCATTTTGGCTGCCTTTTGGGCTGGAGCTTCTCGTGGTTTGAGGCCTGGCTTGCTCCACCCCCTGCTCTTGAGATTCTCCCGGATGTGGGCTGCATTTTGGCTGCATTTTGGGCTGGAGCTTCCCGTGGTTTGAGGCCTGGCTTGCTCCACCCCCTGCTCTTGAGATTCTCCCGGAGGTGGGCTGCATTTTGGCTGATCCTTGGGCTGGAGCTTCTCGTGGTTTGAGGCCTGGCTTGCTCCACCCCCTGCTCTTGATATTCTCCCGGATGTGGGCTGCATTTTGGCTCCCTTTTGGGCTGGAGCTTCTCAAGGTTTGAGGCCTGGCTTGCTCGAACCCCTGCTCTTGATATGCTCCTGGATGTGGGCTGCATTTTGGCTTCCTTTTGGGCTGGAGCTTCTCGTGGTTTGAGGCCTGGCTTGCTCCACCCCCTGCTCTTGAGATTCTCCCGGATGTGGGCTGCATTTTGGCTGCCTTTTGGGCTGGAGCTTCTCGTGGTTTGAGGCCTGGCTTGCTCCACCCCCTGCTCTTGAGATTCTCCGGGATGTGGGCTGCATTTTGGCTGCCTTTTGGGCTGGAGCTTCTCGTGGTTTGAGGCCTGGCTTGCTCCACACCCTGCTCTTGAGATTCTCCCGGATGTGGGCTGCATTTTGGCTGCCTTTTGGGCTGGAGCTTCCCGTGGTTTGAGGCCTGGCTTGCTCCACCCCCTGCTCTTGAGATTCTCCCGGAGGTGGGCTGCATTTTGGCTGCCTTTTGGGCTGGAGCTTCTCGTGGTTTGAGGCCTGGCTTGCTCCACCCCCTGCTCTTGATATTCTCCCGCATGTGGGCTGCATTTTGGCTCCCTTTTGGGCTGGAGCTTCTCAAGGTTTGAGGCCTGGCTTGCTCGAACCCCTGCTCTTGATATGCTCCTGGATGTGGGCTGCATTTTGGCTGCCTTTTGGTCTGGAGCTTCTCGTGGTTTGAGGCCTGGCTTGCTCCACCCCCTGCTCTTGAGATTCTCCCGGATGTGGGCTGCATTTTGGCTGCCTTTTGGGCTGGAGCTTCTCGTGGTTTGAGGCCTGGCTTGCTCCACCCCCTGCTCTTGAGATTCTCCCGGATGTGGGCTGCATTTTGGCTGCCTGTTGGGCTGGAGCTTCTCGTGGTTTGAGGCCTGGCTTGCTCCACCACCTGCTCTTGAGATTCTCCCGGATGTGGGCTGCATTTTGGCTGCATTTTGGGCTGGAGCTTCTCCTGGTTTATGGCCTGGCTTGCTCCACCCCCTGCTCTTGAGATTCTCCCGGATGTGGGCTGCATTTTGGCTGCCTTTTGGGTTGAAGCTTCTCGTGGTTTGAGGCCTGGCATGCTCCACCCCCTGCTCTTGATATTCTCCCGGATGTGGGTGGAATTTTGGCTGCCTTTTGGGCTGGAGCTTCTCGTGGTTTGAGGCCTGGCTTGCTCCATCCCCTGCTCTTTAGATTCTCCCCTAAGTGGGCTGCATATTGGATGATTCTTGGGCTGGAGCTTCCCGTGGTTTGAGGCCTGGCTTCCTCCACCCCCTGCTCTTGAGATTCTCCGGGATGTGGTCTGCATTTTGGCTGCCTTTTGGGCTGGAGCTTCTCGTGGTTTGAGGCCTGGCTTGCTCCACCCCCTGCTCTTGAGATTCTCCCGGATGTGGGCTGCATTTTGGCTGCCTTTTGGGCTGGAGCTTCTCGTGGTTTGAGGCCTGCCTTGCTCCACCCCCTGCTCTTGATATTCTCCCGGATGTGGTCTGCATTTTGGCTGCCTTTTGGGCTGGAGCTTCTCGTGGTTTGAGGCCTGGCTTGCTCCACCCCCTGCTCTTGAGATTCTCCCGGAGGTGGGCTGCATTTTGGCTGATTCTTTGGCTGGAGCTTCTCGTGGTTTGAGGCCTGGCTTGCTCCACCCCCTGCTCTTGAGATTCTCCCGGATATGGGCTGCATTTTGGATGCATTTTGGGCTGGAGCTTCTCGTGGTTTGAGGCCTCGCTTGCTCCACCACCTGCTCTTGATATTCTCTCGGATGTGGGCTGCATTTTGGCTGCATTTTGGGCTGGAGCTTCTCGTGGTTTGAGGCCTGCCTTGCTCCACCCCCTGCTCTTGAGATTCTCCCGGATGTGGGCTGCATTTTGGCTGCCTTTTGGGCTGGAGCTTCTCGTGGTTTGAGGCCTGGCTTGCTCCACCCCCTGCTCTTGAGATTCTCCCGGATGTGGGCTGCATTTTGGCTGCATTTTGGGCTGGAGCTTCTCGTGGTTTGAGGCCTGGCTTGCTCCACCCCCTGCTCTTGAGATTCTCCCGGAGGTGGGCTGCATTTTGGCTGGAGCTTCTCAAGGTTTGAGGCCTGGCTTGCTCGAACCCCTGCTCTTGATATGCTCCTGGATGTGGGCTGCATTTTGGCTTCCTTTTGGGCTGGAGCTTCTCGTGGTTTGAGGCCTGGCTTGCTCCACCCCCTGCTCTTGAGATTCTCCCGGATGTGGGCTGCATTTTGGCTGCCTTTTGGGCTGGAGCTTCTCGTGGTTTGAGGCCTGGCTTGCTCCACCCCCTGCTCTTGAGATTCTCCGGGATGTGGGCTGCATTTTGGCTGCCTTTTGGGCTGGAGCTTCTCGTGGTTTGAGGCCTGGCTTGCTCCACACCCTGCTCTTGAGATTCTCCCGGATGTGGGCTGCATTTTGGCTGCCTTTTGGGCTGGAGCTTCCCGTGGTTTGAGGCCTGGCTTGCTCCACCCCCTGCTCTTGAGATTCTCCCGGAGGTGGGCTGCATTTTGGCTGCCTTTTGGGCTGGAGCTTCTCGTGGTTTGAGGCCTGGCTTGCTCCACCCCCTGCTCTTGAGATTCTCCTGGATGTGGGCTGCATTTTGGCTGCCTTTTGGGCTGGAGCTTCTCGTGGTTTGAGGCCTGGCTTGCTCCACCCCCTGCTCTTGAGATTCTCCCGGATGTGGGCTGCATTTTGGCTGCCTGTTGGGCTGGAGCTTCTCGTGGTTTGAGGCCTGGCTTGCTCCACCCACTGCTCTTGAGATTCTCCCGGATGTGGGCTGCATTTTGGCTGCCTTTTGGGCTGGAGCTTCTCGTGGTTTGAGGCCTGGCTTGCTCCACCCCCTGCTCTTGAGATTCTCCGGGATGTGGGCTGCATTTTGGCTGCCTTTTGGGCTGGAGCTTCTCGTGGTTTGAGGCCTGGCTTGCTCCACACCCTGCTCTTGAGATTCTCCCGGATGTGGGCTGCATTTTGGCTGCCTTTTGGGCTGGAGCTTCTCGTGGTTTGAGGCCTGGCTTGCTCCACCCCCTGCTCTTGATATTCTCCCGGATGTGGGCTGCATTTTGGCTCCCTTTTGGGCTGGAGCTTCTCAAGGTTTGAGGCCTGGCTTGCTCGAACCCCTGCTCTTGATATGCTCCTGGATGTGGGCTGCATTTTGGCTGCCTTTTGGTCTGGAGCTTCTCGTGGTTTGAGGCCTGGCTTGCTCCACCCCCTGCTCTTGAGATTCTCCCGGATGTGGGCTGCATTTTGGCTGCCTTTTGGGCTGGAGCTTCTCGTGGTTTGAGGCCTGGCTTGCTCCACCCCCTGCTCTTGAGATTCTCCCGGATGTGGGCTGCATTTTGGCTGCCTGTTGGGCTGGAGCTTCTCGTGGTTTGAGGCCTGGCTTGCTCCACCACCTGCTCTTGAGATTCTCCCGGATGTGGGCTGCATTTTGGCTGCATTTTGGGCTGGAGCTTCTCCTGGTTTATGGCCTGGCTTGCTCCACCCCCTGCTCTTGAGATTCTCCCGGATGTGGGCTGCATTTTGGCTGAATTTTGGGTTGAAGCTTCTCGTGGTTTGAGGCCTGGCATGCTCCACCCCCTGCTCTTGATATTCTCCCGGATGTGGGCGGAATTTTGGCTGCCTTTTGGGCTGGAGCTTCTCGTGGTTTGAGGCCTGGCTTGCTCCATCACCTGCTATTTAGATTCTCCCCTAAGTGGGCTGCATATTGGATGATTCTTGGGCTGGAGCTTCCCGTGGTTTGAGGCCTGGCTTCCTCCACCCCCTGCTCTTGAGATTCTCCGGGATGTGGTCTGCATTTTGGCTGCCTTTTGGGCTGGAGCTTCTCGTGGTTTGAGGCCTGGCTTGCTCCACCCCCTGCTCTTGAGATTCTCCCGGATGTGGGCTGCATTTTGGCTGCCTTTTGGGCTGGAGCTTCTCGAGGCTTGAGGCCTGGCTTGCTCCACCCCCTGCTCTTGATATTCTCCCGGATGTGGTCTGCATTTTGGCTGCCTTTTGGGCTGGAGCTTCTCGTGGTTTGAGGCCTGGCTTGCTCCACCCCCTGCTCTTGATATTCTCCCGGAGGTGGGCTGCATTTTGGCTGATTCTTTGGCTGGAGCTTCTCGTGGTTTGAGGCCTGGCTTGCTCCACCCCCTGCTCTTGAGATTCTCCCGGATATGGGCTGCATTTTGGATGCATTTTGGGCTGGAGGTTCTCGTGGTTTGAGGCCTCGCTTGCTCCACCACCTGCTCTTGATATTCTCTCGGATGTGGGCTGCATTTTGGCTGCATTTTGGGCTGGAGCTTCTCGTGGTTTGAGGCCTGCCTTGCTCCACCCCCTGCTCTTGAGATTCTCCCGGATGTGGGCTGCATTTTGGCTGCCTTTTGGGCTGGAGCTTCTCGTGGTTTGAGGCCTGGCTTGCTCCACCCCCTGCTCTTGAGATTCTCCCGGATGTGGGCTGCATTTTGGCTGCCTGTTGGGCTGGAGCTTCTCGTGGTTTGAGGCCTGGCTTGCTCCACCACCTGCTCTTGAGATTCTCCCGGATGTGGGCTGCATTTTGGCTGCATTTTGGGCTGGAGCTTCTCCTGGTTTATGGCCTGGCTTGCTCCACCCCCTGCTCTTGAGATTCTCCCGGATGTGGGCTGCATTTTGGCTGCCTTTTGGGTTGAAGCTTCTCGTGGTTTGAGGCCTGGCATGCTCCACCCCCTGCTCTTGATATTCTCCCGGATGTGGGCGGAATTTTGGCTGCCTTTTGGGCTGGAGCTTCTCGTGGTTTGAGGCCTGGCTTGCTCCATCCCCTGCTCTTTAGATTCTCCCCTAAGTGGGCTGCATATTGGATGATTCTTGGGCTGGAGCTTCCCGTGGTTTGAGGCCTGGCTTCCTCCACCCCCTGCTCTTGAGATTCTCCGGGATGTGGTCTGCATTTTGGCTGCCTTTTGGGCTGGAGCTTCTCGTGGTTTGAGGCCTGGCTTGCTCCACCCCCTGCTCTTGAGATTCTCCCGGATGTGGGCTGGATTTTGGCTGCCTTTTGGGCTGGAGCTTCTCGTGGTTTGAGGCCTGGCTTGCTCCACCCCCTGCTCTTGAGATTCTCCCAGATGTGGGCTGCATTTTGGCTGCCTTTTGGGCTGGAGCTTCTCGTGGTTTGAGGCCTGGCTTGCTCCACCCCCTGCTCTTGAGATTCTCCCGGGTGTGGGCTGAATTTTGGCTGCCTTTTGGGCTGGAGCTTCCCGTGGTTTGAGGCCTGGCTTGCTCCACCCCCTGCTCTTGAGATTCTCCCGGATGTGGGCTGCATTTTGGCTGCCTTTTGGGCTGGAGCTTCTCGTGGTTTGAGGCCTGGCTTGCTCCACCCCCTGCTCTTGATATTCTCCCGGATTTGGGCTGGATTTTGGCTCCCTTTTGGGCTGGAGCTTCTCAAGGTTTGAGGCCTGGCTTGCTCCACCCCCTGCTTTTGATATGCTCCTGGATGTGGTCTGCATTTTGGCTGCCTTTTGGGCTGGAGCTTCTCGTGGTTTGAGGCCTGGCTTGCTCCACCCCCTGCTCTTGAGATTCTCCCGGATGTGGGCTACATTTTGGCTGCCTTTTGGGCTGGAGCTTCTCGTGGTTTGAGGCCTGGCTTGCTCCACCCCCTGCTCTTGAGATTCTCCCGGATGTGGGCTGGATTTCGGCTGCCTTTTGGGCTGGATCTTCTCGTGGTTTGAGGCCTGGCTTGCTCCACGCCCTGCTCTTGAGATTCTCCCGGATGTGGGCTGCATTTTGGCTGCCTTTTGGGCTGGAGCTTCTCGTTGTTTGAGGCCTGGCTTGCTCCACCCCCTGCTCTTGAGATTCTCCCGGATGTGGGCTGCATTTTGGCTGCCTTTTAAGCTGGAGCTTCTCGTGGTTTGAGGCCTGGCTTGCTCCACCCCCTGCTCTTGAGATTCTCCCGGATGTGGGCTGCATTTTGGCTGCCTTTTGGGCTGGAGCTTCTCGTGGTTTGAGGCCTGGCTTGCTCCACCCCCTGCTCTTGAGATTCTCCCGGATGTGGGCTGCATTTTGGCTGCCTTTTGGGCTGGAGCTTCTCGTGGTTTGAGGCCTCGCTTGCTCCACCACCTCCTCTTGAGATTCTCCTGGATATGGGCTGCATTTTGGCTGCCTTTTGGGCTGGAGCTTCTCGTGGTTTGAGGCCTGGCTTGCTCCACCACCTGCTCTAGATATTCTCTAGGATGTGGGCTGCATTTTGGCTGCCTTTTGGGCTGGAGCTTCTCGTGGTTTGAGGCCTGGCTTGCTCCACCCCCTGCTCTTGAGATTCTCCGGGATGTGGGCTGCATTTTGGCTGCCTTTTGGGCTGGAGCTTCTCGTGGTTTGAGGCCTGGCTTGCTCCACCCCCTGCTCTTGAGATTCTCCCGGATGTGGGCTGCATTTTGGCTGCATTTTGGGCTGGAGCTTCCCGTGGTTTGAGGCCTGGCTTGCTCCACCCCCTGCTCTTGAGATTCTCCCGGAGGTGGGCTGCATTTTGGCTGATCCTTGGGCTGGAGCTTCTCGTGGTTTGAGGCCTGGCTTGCTCCACCCCCTGCTCTTGATATTCTCCCGGATGTGGGCTGCATTTTGGCTCCCTTTTGGGCTGGAGCTTCTCAAGGTTTGAGGCCTGGCTTGCTCGAACCCCTGCTCTTGATATGCTCCTGGATGTGGGCTGCATTTTGGCTTCCTTTTGGGCTGGAGCTTCTCGTGGTTTGAGGCCTGGCTTGCTCCACCCCCTGCTCTTGAGATTCTCCCGGATGTGGGCTGCATTTTGGCTGCCTTTTGGGCTGGAGCTTCTCGTGGTTTGAGGCCTGGCTTGCTCCACCCCCTGCTCTTGAGATTCTCCGGGATGTGGGCTGCATTTTGGCTGCCTTTTGGGCTGGAGCTTCTCGTGGTTTGAGGCCTGGCTTGCTCCACACCCTGCTCTTGAGATTCTCCCGGATGTGGGCTGCATTTTGGCTGCCTTTTGGGCTGGAGCTTCCCGTGGTTTGAGGCCTGGCTTGCTCCACCCCCTGCTCTTGAGATTCTCCCGGAGGTGGGCTGCATTTTGGCTGCCTTTTGGGCTGGAGCTTCTCGTGGTTTGAGGCCTGGCTTGCTCCACCCCCTGCTCTTGATATTCTCCCGCATGTGGGCTGCATTTTGGCTCCCTTTTGGGCTGGAGCTTCTCAAGGTTTGAGGCCTGGCTTGCTCGAACCCCTGCTCTTGATATGCTCCTGGATGTGGGCTGCATTTTGGCTGCCTTTTGGTCTGGAGCTTCTCGTGGTTTGAGGCCTGGCTTGCTCCACCCCCTGCTCTTGAGATTCTCCCGGATGTGGGCTGCATTTTGGCTGCCTTTTGGGCTGGAGCTTCTCGTGGTTTGAGGCCTGCCTTGCTCCACCCCCTGCTCTTGAGATTCTCCCGGATGTGGGCTGCATTTTGGCTGCCTGTTGGGCTGGAGCTTCTCGTGGTTTGAGGCCTGGCTTGCTCCACCACCTGCTCTTGAGATTCTCCCGGATGTGGGCTGCATTTTGGCTGCCTGTTGGGCTGGAGCTTCTCGTGGTTTGAGGCCTGGCTTGCTCCACCACCTGCTCTTGAGATTCTCCCGGATGTGGGCTGCATTTTGGCTGCATTTTGGGCTGGAGCTTCTCCTGGTTTATGGCCTGGCTTGCTCCACCCCCTGCTCTTGAGATTCTCCCGGATGTGGGCTGCATTTTGGCTGCCTTTTGGGTTGAAGCTTCTCGTGGTTTGAGGCCTGGCATGCTCCACCCCCTGCTCTTGATATTCTCCCGGATGTGGGTGGAATTTTGGCTGCCTTTTGGGCTGGAGCTTCTCGTGGTTTGAGGCCTGGCTTGCTCCATCCCCTGCTCTTTAGATTCTCCCCTAAGTGGGCTGCATATTGGATGATTCTTGGGCTGGAGCTTCCCGTGGTTTGAGGCCTGGCTTCCTCCACCCCCTGCTCTTGAGATTCTCCGGGATGTGGTCTGCATTTTGGCTGCCTTTTGGGCTGGAGCTTCTCGTGGTTTGAGGCCTGGCTTGCTCCACCCCCTGCTCTTGAGATTCTCCCGGATGTGGGCTGCATTTTGGCTGCCTTTTGGGCTGGAGCTTCTCGTGGTTTGAGGCCTGCCTTGCTCCACCCCCTGCTCTTGATATTCTCCCGGATGTGGTCTGCATTTTGGCTGCCTTTTGGGCTGGAGCTTCTCGTGGTTTGAGGCCTGGCTTGCTCCACCCCCTGCTCTTGAGATTCTCCCGGAGGTGGGCTGCATTTTGGCTGATTCTTTGGCTGGAGCTTCTCGTGGTTTGAGGCCTGGCTTGCTCCACCCCCTGCTCTTGAGATTCTCCCGGATATGGGCTGCATTTTGGATGCATTTTGGGCTGGAGCTTCTCGTGGTTTGAGGCCTCGCTTGCTCCACCACCTGCTCTTGATATTCTCTCGGATGTGGGCTGCATTTTGGCTGCATTTTGGGCTGGAGCTTCTCGTGGTTTGAGGCCTGCCTTGCTCCACCCCCTGCTCTTGAGATTCTCCCGGATGTGGGCTGCATTTTGGCTGCCTTTTGGGCTGGAGCTTCTTGTGGTTTGAGGCCTGGCTTGCTCCACCCCCTGCTCTTGAGATTCTCCCGGATGTGGGCTGCATTTTGGCTGCATTTTGGGCTGGAGCTTCTCGTGGTTTGAGGCCTGGCTTGCTCCACCCCCTGCTCTTGAGATTCTCCCGGAGGTGGGCTGCATTTTGGCTGCCTTTTGGGCTGGAGCTTCTCAAGGTTTGAGGCCTGGCTTGCTCGAACCCCTGCTCTTGATATGCTCCTGGATGTGGGCTGCATTTTGGCTTCCTTTTGGGCTGGAGCTTCTCGTGGTTTGAGGCCTGGCTTGCTCCACCCCCTGCTCTTGAGATTCTCCCGGATGTGGGCTGCATTTTGGCTGCCTTTTGGGCTGGAGCTTCTCGTGGTTTGAGGCCTGGCTTGCTCCACCCCCTGCTCTTGAGATTCTCCGGGATGTGGGCTGCATTTTGGCTGCCTTTTGGGCTGGAGCTTCTCGTGGTTTGAGGCCTGGCTTGCTCCACACCCTGCTCTTGAGATTCTCCCGGATGTGGGCTGCATTTTGGCTGCCTTTTGGGCTGGAGCTTCCCGTGGTTTGAGGCCTGGCTTGCTCCACCCCCTGCTCTTGAGATTCTCCCGGAGGTGGGCTGCATTTTGGCTGCCTTTTGGGCTGGAGCTTCTCGTGGTTTGAGGCCTGGCTTGCTCCACCCCCTGCTCTTGAGATTCTCCTGGATGTGGGCTGCATTTTGGCTGCCTTTTGGGCTGGAGCTTCTCGTGGTTTGAGGCCTGGCTTGCTCCACCCCCTGCTCTTGAGATTCTCCCGGATGTGGGCTGCATTTTGGCTGCCTGTTGGGCTGGAGCTTCTCGTGGTTTGAGGCCTGGCTTGCTCCACCCCCTGCTCTTGAGATTCTCCCGGATGTGGGCTGCATTTTGGCTGCATTTTGGGCTGGAGCTTCTCCTGGTTTATGGCCTGGCTTGCTCCACCCCCTGCTCTTGAGATTCTCCCGGATGTGGGCTGCATTTTGGCTGCCTTTTGGGTTGAAGCTTCTCGTGGTTTGAGGCCTGGCATGCTCCACCCCCTGCTCTTGATATTCTCCCGGATGTGGGTGGAATTTTGGCTGCCTTTTGGGCTGGAGCTTCTCGTGGTTTGAGGCCTGGCTTGCTCCATCCCCTGCTCTTTAGATTCTCCCCTAAGTGGGCTGCATATTGGATGATTCTTGGGCTGGAGCTTCCCGTGGTTTGAGGCCTGGCTTCCTCCACCCCCTGCTCTTGAGATTCTCCGGGATGTGGTCTGCATTTTGGCTGCCTTTTGGGCTGGAGCTTCTCGTGGTTTGAGGCCTGGCTTGCTCCACCCCCTGCTCTTGAGATTCTCCCGGATGTGGGCTGCATTTTGGCTGCCTTTTGGGCTGGAGCTTCTCGTGGTTTGAGGCCTGCCTTGCTCCACCCCCTGCTCTTGATATTCTCCCGGATGTGGTCTGCATTTTGGCTGCCTTTTGGGCTGGAGCTTCTCGTGGTTTGAGGCCTGGCTTGCTCCACCCCCTGCTCTTGAGATTCTCCCGGAGGTGGGCTGCATTTTGGCTGATTCTTTGGCTGGAGCTTCTCGTGGTTTGAGGCCTGGCTTGCTCCACCCCCTGCTCTTGAGATTCTCCCGGATATGGGCTGCATTTTGGATGCATTTTGGGCTGGAGCTTCTCGTGGTTTGAGGCCTCGCTTGCTCCACCACCTGCTCTTGATATTCTCTCGGATGTGGGCTGCATTTTGGCTGCATTTTGGGCTGGAGCTTCTCGTGGTTTGAGGCCTGCCTTGCTCCACCCCCTGCTCTTGAGATTCTCCCGGATGTGGGCTGCATTTTGGCTGCCTTTTGGGCTGGAGCTTCTCGTGGTTTGAGGCCTGGCTTGCTCCACCCCCTGCTCTTGAGATTCTCCCGGATGTGGGCTGCATTTTGGCTGCATTTTGGGCTGGAGCTTCTCGTGGTTTGAGGCCTGGCTTGCTCCACCCCCTGCTCTTGAGATTCTCCCGGAGGTGGGCTGCATTTTGGCTGCCTTTTGGGCTGGAGCTTCTCGTGGTTTGAGGCCTGGCTTGCTCCACCCCCTGCTCTTGATATTCTCCCGGATGTGGGCTGCATTTTGGCTGCATTTTGGGCTGGAGCTTCTCAAGGTTTGAGGCCTGGCTTGCTCCACCCCCTGCTCTTGATATGCTCCTGGATGTGGGCTGCATTTTGGCTGCCTTTTGGGCTGGAGCTTCTCGTGGTTTGAGGCCTGGCTTGCTCCACCCCCTGCTCTTGAGATTCTCCCGGATGTGGGCTGCATTTTGGCTGCATTTTGTGCTGGAGCTTCTCGTGGTTTGAGGCCTGGCTTGCTCCACCCCCTGCTCTTGAGATTCTCCCGGAGGTGGGCTGCATTTTGGCTGATTCTTTGGCTGGAGCTTCTTGTGGTTTGACGCCTGGCTTGCTCCACCACCTGCTCTTGAAATTCTCCTGGATGTGGGCTGCATTTTGGCTGCCTTTTGGGCTGGAGCTTCTCGTGGTTTGAGGCCTGGCTTGCTCCACCACCTGCTGTTGATATTCTCTCGGATGTGGGCTGCATTTTGGCTGCCTTTTGGGTTGGAGCTTCTCGTGGCTTGAGGCCTGGCTTGCTCCACCCCCTGCTCTTGAGATTCTCCCGGATGTGGGCTGCATTTTGGCTGCCTTTTGGGCTGGAGCTTCTCGTGGTTTGAGGCCTGGCTTGCTCCACCCCCTGCTCTTGATATTCTCCCGGAGGTGGGCTGGATTTTGGCTGCCTTTTGGTCTGGAGCTTCTCGTGGTTTGAGGCCTGGCTTGCAAAACCACCTGCTCTTGAGATTCTCCCCTATGTGGGCTGCATTTTGGCTGCCTTTTGGGCTGGAGCTTCTCGTGGTTTGAGGCCTGGCTTACTCCACCCCCTGCTCTTGAGTTTCTCCCGGATGTGGGCTGGATTTTGTCTGCATTTTGTGCTGGAGCTTCTCGTGGTTTGAGGCCTGGCTTGCTCCACCCCCTCCTCTTGAGATTCTCCCGGATGTGGGCTGCATTTTGGCTGATTCTTTGGCTGGAGCTTCTTGTGATTTGAGGCCTCTCTTGCTCCACCCCCTGCTCTTGATATTCTCCCGGATGTGGGCTGCATTTTGGCTGCCTTTTGGGCTGGAGCTTCTCGTGGTTTGAGGCCTGCTTGCTCCACCCCCTGCTCTTGAGATTCTCCCGGATGTGGGCTGCATTTTGGCTGCCTTTTGGGCTGGAGCTTCTCGTGGTTTGAGGCCTGGCTTGCTCCACCCCCTGCTCTTGATATTCTCCCGGAGGTGGGCTGCATTTTGGCTGCCTGTTGGGCTGGAGCTTCTCGTGGTTTGAGGCCTGGCTTGCTCCACCACCTGCTCTTGAGATTCTCCCGGATGTGGGCTGCATTTTGGCTGCCTTTTGGGCTGGAGCTTCTCGTGGTTTGAGGCCTGGCTTGCTCCACCCCCTGCTCTTGAGATTCTCCCGGATGTGGGCTGCATTTTGGCTGCCTTTTGGGATGGAGCTTCTCGTGGTTTGAGGCCTGGCTTGCTCCACCCCCTGCTCTTGAGATTCTCCCGGATGTGGGCTGCATTTTGGCTGCCTTTTGGGTTGAAGCTTCTCGTGGTTTGAGGCCTGGCTTGCTCCACCCCCTGCTCTTGATATTCTCCCGGATGTGGGCTGAATTTTGGCTGCCTTTTGGGCTGGAGCTTCTCGTGGTTTGAGGCCTGGCTTGCTCCACCCCCTGCTCTTGAGATTCTCCCAGATGTGGGCTGCATTTTGGCTGCGTTTTGGGCTGGAGCTTCCCGTGGTTTGAGGCCTGGCTTGCTCCACCCCCTGCTCTTGATATTCTCCCGGATGTGGGCTGCATTTTGGCTGCCTTTTGGGTTGAAGCTTCTCGTGGTTTGAGGCCTGGCTTGCTCCACCCCCTGCTCTTGATATTCTCCCAAATGTGGGCTGAATTTTGGCTGCCTTTTGGGCTGGAGCTTCTCGTGGTTTGAGGCCTGGCTTGCTCCACCCCCTGCTCTTGAGATTCTCTCGGATGTGGGCTGCATTTTGGCTGCATTTTGTGCTGGAGCTTCTCGTGGTTTGAGGCCTGGCTTGCTCCACCCCCTGCTCTTGAGATTCTCCCGGATGTGGGCTGCATTTTGGCTGCCTTTTGGGCTGGAGCTTCTCGTGGTTTGAGGCCTGGCTTGCTCCGCCACCTGCTCTTGATATTCTCTCGGATGTGGGCTGCATTTTGGCTGCCTTTTGGACTGGAGCTTCTCGTGGTTTGAGGCCTGGCTTGCTCCACCCCCTGCTCTTGAGATTCTCCCGGATGTGGGCTGCATTTTGGCTGAATTTTGGGCTGGAGCTTCTCGTGGTTTGAGGCCTGGCTTGCTCCACCCCCTGCTCTTGATATTCTCCCGGATGTGGGCTGGATTTTGGCTGCATTTTGTGCTGGAGCTTCTCGTGGTTTGAGGCCTGGCTTGCTCAACCCCCTGCTCTTGAGATTCTCCCCTAAGTGGGCTGCATTTTGGCTGATTCTTTGGCTGGAGCTTCTTGTGGTTTGAGGCCTGGCTTGCTCCACCCCTTGCTCTTGAGATTCTCCTGGATGTGGGCTGCATTTTGGCTGCCTTTTGGGCTGGAGCTTCTCGTGGTTTGAGGCCTGGCTTGCTCCACCCCCTGCTCTTGAGATTCTCCCGGATGTGGGCTGCATTTTGGCTGCCTTTGGGGCTGGAGCTTCCCGTGGTTTGAGGCCTGGCTTGCTCCACCCCCTGCTCTTGAGATTCTCCGGGATGTGGGCTGCATTTTGGCTGCCTTTTGGGCTGGAACCTTCTCGTGGTTTGAGGCCTGGCTTGCTCCACCCCCTGCTCTTGAGATTCTCCCGGATGTGGGCTAAATTTTGGCTCCATTTTGGGCTGGAGCTCCTCGTGGTTTGAGGCCTGGCTTGCTCCACGCCCTGCTCTTGAGATTCTCCCGGATGTGGGCTGCATTTTGGCTGATTCTTGGGCTGGAGCTTCTCGTGGTTTGAGGCCTGGCTTGCTCCACCCCCTGCTCTTGAGATTCTCCCGGATGTGGGCTGCATTTTGGCTGAATCTTGGGCTTGAGCTTCTCGTGGTTTGAGGCCTGGCTTGCTCCACCCCCTGCTCTTGAGATTCTCCCGGATGTGGGCTGCATTTTGGCTGCCTTTTGGGCTGGAGCTTCTCGTGGTTTGAGGCCTGGCTTGCTCCACCCCCTGCTCTTGAGATTCTCCCGGATGTGGGCTGCATTTTGGCTGCATTTTGTGCTGGAGCTTCTCGTGGTTTGAGGCCTGGCTTGCTCCACCCCCTGCTCTTGATATTCTCCCGGATGTGGGCTGCATTTTGGCTGATTCTTTGGCTGGAGCTTCTTGTGGTTTGAGGCCTGGCTTGCTCCACCCCCTGCTCTTGAGATTCTCCTGGATGTGGGCTGCATTTTGGCTGCCTTTTGGGCTGGAGCTTCTCGTGGTTTGAGGCCTGGCTTGCTCCACCCCCTGCTCTTGAGATACTCCCGGATGTGGGCTGCATTTTGGCTGCCTTTGGGGCTGGAGCTTCCCGTGGTTTGAGGCCTGGCTTGCTCCACCCCCTGCTCTTGAGATTCTCCGGGATGTGGGCTGCATTTTGGCTGCCTTTTGTGCTGGAACCTTCTCGTGGTTTGAGGCCTGGCTTGCTCCACCCCCTGCTCTTGAGATTCTCCCGGATGTGGGCTAAATTTTGGCTCCATTTTGGGCTGGAGCTCCTCGTGGTTTGAGGCCTGGCTTGCTCCACCACCTGCTCTTGAGATTCTCCCGGATGTGGGCTGCATTTTGGCTGATTCTTGGGCTGGAGCTTCTCGTGGTTTGAGGCCTGGCTTGCTCCACCCCCTGCTCTTGAGATTCTCCCGGATGTGGGCTGCATTTTGGCTGATTCTTGGGCTTGAGATTCTCGTGGTTTGGGGCCTGGCTTGCTCCACCCCCTGCTCTTGAGATTCTCCCGGATGTGGGCTGCATTTTGGCTGCCTTTTGGGCTGGAGCTTCTCGTGGTTTGAGGCCTGGCTTGCTCCACCCCCTGCTCTTGAGATTCTCCCGGATGTGGTTAGGATTTTGGCTGCCTTTTTGGGCTGGAGTTTCTCGTGGTTTGAGGCCTGGCTTGCTCCACCCCCTGCTCTTGAGATTCTCCCGGATGTGGGCTGCATTTTGGCTGATTCTTGGGCTTCAGCTTCCCGTGGTTTGAGGCCTGGCTTGCTCCACCCCCTGCTTTTGATATTCTCCCGGATGTGGGCTGCATTTTGCCTGATTCTTGGGCTGGAGCTTCTTGTGGTTTGAGGCCTGACTTGCTCCACCCCCTGCTCTTGAGATTCTCCTGGATGAGGGCTGCATTTTGGCTGATTCTTGGGCTGGAGCTTCTCGTGGTTTGAGGCCTGGCTTGCTCCACCCCCTGCTCTTGAGATTCTCCCGGATGTGGGCTGCATTTTGGCTGAATCTTGGGCTTGAGCTTCTCGTGGTTTGAGGCCTGGCTTGCTCCACCCCCTGCTCTTGAGATTCTCCCGGATGTGGGCTGCATTTTGGCTGCCTTTTGGGCTGGAGCTTCTCGTGGTTTGAGGCCTGGCTTGCTCCACCCCCTGCTCTTGAGATTCTCCCGGATGTGGGCTGCATTTTGGCTGCATTTTGTGCTGGAGCTTCTCGTGGTTTGAGGCCTGGCTTGCTCCACCCCCTGCTCTTGATATTCTCCCGGATGTGGGCTGCATTTTGGCTGATTCTTTGGCTGGAGCTTCTTGTGGTTTGAGGCCTGGCTTGCTCCACCCCCTGCTCTTGAGATTCTCCTGGATGTGGGCTGCATTTTGGCTGCCTTTTGGGCTGGAGCTTCTCGTGGTTTGAGGCCTGGCTTGCTCCACCCCCTGCTCTTGAGATACTCCCGGATGTGGGCTGCATTTTGGCTGCCTTTGGGGCTGGAGCTTCCCGTGGTTTGAGGCCTGGCTTGCTCCACCCCCTGCTCTTGAGATTCTCCGGGATGTGGGCTGCATTTTGGCTGCCTTTTGTGCTGGAACCTTCTCGTGGTTTGAGGCCTGGCTTGCTCCACCCCCTGCTCTTGAGATTCTCCCGGATGTGGGCTAAATTTTGGCTCCATTTTGGGCTGGAGCTCCTCGTGGTTTGAGGCCTGGCTTGCTCCACCACCTGCTCTTGAGATTCTCTCGGATGTGGGCTGCATTTTGGCTGATTCTTGGGCTTGAGATTCTCGTGGTTTGGGGCCTGGCTTGCTCCACCCCCTGCTCTTGAGATTCTCCCGGATGTGGGCTGCATTTTGGCTGCCTTTTGGGCTGGAGCTTCTCGTGGTTTGAGGCCTGGCTTGCTCCACCCCCTGCTCTTGAGATTCTCCCGGATGTGGGCTGCATTTTGGCTGATTCTTGGGCTTCAGCTTCCCGTGGTTTGAGGCCTGGCTTGCTCCACCCCCTGCTTTTGATATTCTCCCGGATGTGGGCTGCATTTTGGCTGATTCTTGGGCTGGAGCTTCTTGTGGTTTGAGGCCTGACTTGCTCCACCCCCTGCTCTTGAGATTCTCCCGGATGAGGGCTGCATTTTGGCTGATTCTTGGGCTGGAGCTTCTCGTGGTTTGAGGCCTGGCTTGCTCCACCCCCTGCTCTTGAGATTCTCCCGGATGTGGTTAGGATTTTGGCTGCCTTTTTGGGCTGGAGTTTCTCGTGGTTTGAGGCCTGGCTTGCTCCACCCCCTGCTCTTGAGATTCTCCCGGATGTGGGCTGCATTTTGGCTGATTCTTGGGCTTCAGCTTCCCGTGGTTTGAGGCCTGGCTTGCTCCACCCCCTGCTCTTGAGATTCTCCCGGATGTGGGCTGCATTTTGGCTGAATCTTGGGCTTGAGCTTCTCGTGGTTTGAGGCCTGGCTTGCTCCACCCCCTGCTCTTGAGATTCTCCCGGATGTGGGCTGCATTTTGGCTGCCTTTTGGGCTGGAGCTTCTCGTGGTTTGAGGCCTGGCTTGCTCCACCCCCTGCTCTTGAGATTCTCCCGGATGTGGGCTGCATTTTGGCTGCATTTTGTGCTGGAGCTTCTCGTGGTTTGAGGCCTGGCTTGCTCCACCCCCTGCTCTTGATATTCTCCCGGATGTGGGCTGCATTTTGGCTGATTCTTTGGCTGGAGCTTCTTGTGGTTTGAGGCCTGGCTTGCTCCACCCCCTGCTCTTGAGATTCTCCTGGATGTGGGCTGCATTTTGGCTGCCTTTTGGGCTGGAGCTTCTCGTGGTTTGAGGCCTGGCTTGCTCCACCCCCTGCTCTTGAGATTCTCCCGGATGTGGGCTGCATTTTGGCTGCCTTTGGGGCTGGAGCTTCCCGTGGTTTGAGGCCTGGCTTGCTCCACCCCCTGCTCTTGAGATTCTCCGGGATGTGGGCTGCATTTTGGCTGCCTTTTGTGCTGGAACCTTCTCGTGGTTTGAGGCCTGGCTTGCTCCACCCCCTGCTCTTGAGATTCTCCCGGATGTGGGCTAAATTTTGGCTCCATTTTGGGCTGGAGCTCCTCGTGGTTTGAGGCCTGGCTTGCTCCACCACCTGCTCTTGAGATTCTCCCGGATGTGGGCTGCATTTTGGCTGATTCTTGGGCTGGAGCTTCTCGTGGTTTGAGGCCTGGCTTGCTCCACCCCCTGCTCTTGAGATTCTCCCGGATGTGGGCTGCATTTTGGCTGATTCTTGGGCTTGAGATTCTCGTGGTTTGAGGCCTGGCTTGCTCCACCCCCTGCTCTTGAGATTCTCCCGGATGTGGGCTGCATTTTGGCTGCCTTTTGGGCTGGAGCTTCTCGTGGTTTGAGGCCTGGCTTGCTCCACCCCCTGCTCTTGAGATTCTCCCGGATGTGGGCTGCATTTTGGCTGATTCTTGGGCTTCAGCTTCCCGTGGTTTGAGGCCTGGCTTGCTCCACCCCCTGCTTTTGATATTCTCCCGGATGTGGGCTGCATTTTGGCTGATTCTTGGGCTGGAGCTTCTTGTGGTTTGAGGCCTGACTTGCTCCACCCCCTGCTCTTGAGATTCTCCCGGATGAGGGCTGCATTTTGGCTGATTCTTGGGCTGGAGCTTCTCATGGTTTGTGGCCTGGCTTGCTCCACCCCCTGCTCTTGAGATTCTCCCTGAGGTGGGCTGCATTTTGGCTACCTTTTGGGCTGGAGCTTCTCGTGGTTTGAGGCCTGGCTTCCTCCACCCCCTGCTCTTGAGATTCTCCCAGATGTGGGCTGCATTTTGGCTGCCTTTTGGGCTGGAGCTTCTCAAGGTTTGAGGCCTGGCTTGCTCCACCCCCTGCTCTTGAGATTCTCCTGGATGTGGGCTGCATTTTGGCTGCCTTTTGGGCTGGAGCTTCTCGTGGTTTGAGGCCTGGCTTGCTCCACCCCCTGCTCTTGAGATTCTCCCGGATGTGGGCTGCATTTTGGCTGCCTTTTGGGCTGGAGCTTCTCGTGCTTTGAGGCCTGGCTTGCTCCACCCCCTGCTCTTGAGATTCTCCCGGATGTGGGCTGCATTTTGGCTGCATTTAGGGGTGGAGCTTCCCGTGGTTTGAGGCCTGGCTTGCTCCACCCCCTGCTCTTGAGATTCTCCCGCAGGTGGGCTGCATTTTGGCTGCCTTTTGGGCTGAAGCTTCTCGTGGTTTGAGGCCTGGCTTGCTCCACCCCCTGCTCTTGAGATTCTCCTGGATGTGGGCTGCATTTTGGCTGCCTTTTGGGCTGGAGCTTCTCGTGGTTTGAGGCCTGGCTTGCTCCACCCCCTGCTCTTGAGATTCTCCCGGAGGTGGGCTGCATTTTGGCGTCATTTAGGGGTGGAGCTTCTCGTGGTTTGAGGCCTGGCTTGCTCCACCCCCTGCTCTTGAGATTCTCCCGGATGTGGGCTGCATTTTGGCTGCCTTTTGGGCTGGAGCTTCTCGTGGTTTGAGGCCTGGCTTGCTCCACCCCCTGCTCTTGAGATTCTCCCGGATGTGGTCTGCATTTTGGCTGCCTTTTGGGCTGGAGCTTCTCGTGCTTTGAGGCCTGGCTTGCTCCACCCCCTGCTCTTGATATTCTCCCGGATGTGGGCTGCATTTTGGCTGCCTTTTGGGCTGGAGCTTCTCGTGGTTTGAGGCCTGGCTTTCTCCACCCCCTGCTCTTGATATTCTCCCGTATGTGGGTGGATTTTGGATTCATTTTGGGCTGGAGCTTCTCGTGGTTTGTGACCTGGCTTGCTCCACCCCCTGCTCTTGAGATTCTCCCAGATATGGGCTGCATTTTGGCTGCATTTTGGGCTGGAGCTTCTCGTGGTTTGAGGCCTGCCTTGCTCCACCCCCTGCCCTTGAGATTCTCCCGGATGTGGGCTGCATTTTGGCTGCCTTTTGGGCTGGAGCTTCTCGTGGTTTGGGGCCTGGCTTGCTCCACCCCCTGCTCTTGAGATTCTCACTGAGGTGGGCTGGATTTTGGCTGATTCTTGGGCTGGAGCTTCTTGTGGTTTGAGGCCTGGCTTGCTCCACCCCCTGCTCTTGAGATTCTCCCGGATGTGGGCTGCATTTTGGCTGATTCTTGGGCTGGAGATTCTTGTGGTTTGAGGCCTGGCTTGCTCCACCCCCTGCTCTTGAGATTCTCCCGGAGGTGGGCTGCATTTTGGCTGCCTTTTGGGCTGGAGCTTCTCGTGGTTTGGGGCCTGGCTTGCTCCACCCCCTGCTCTTGAGATTCTCACTGAGGTGGGCTGGATTTTGGCTGATTCTTGGGCTGGAGCTTCTTGTGGTTTGAGGCCTGGCTTGCTCCACCCCCTGCTCTTGAGATTCTCCCGGATGTGGGCTGCATTTTGGCTGATTCTTGGGCTGGAGATTCTTGTGGTTTGAGGCCTGGCTTGCTCCACCCCCTGCTCTTGAGATTCTCCCAGATGTGGGCTGCATTTTGGCTCTCTTTTGGGCTGGAGCTTCCCGTGGTTTGAGGCCTGGCTTGCTCCACACCCTGCTCTTGAGATTCTCCCGGATGTGGGCTGGATTTTCGCTGACTTTTGGGCTGGAGCTTCTCGTGGTTTGAGGCCTGGCTTGCTCCACCTCCTCCTCTTGAGATTCTCCCGGATGTGGGCTGCATTTTGGCTTCATTTTGGGCTGGAGCTTCTCGTGGTTTGTGGCCTGGCTTGCTCCACCCCCTGCTCTTGAGATTCTCCCGGAGGTGGGCTGCATTTTGGCTGCCTTTTGGGCTGGAGCTTCTCGTGGTTTGGGGCCTGGCTTGCTCCACCCCCTGCTCTTGAGATTCTCCCGGAGGTGGGCTGCATTTTGGCTGCCTTTTGGGCTGGAGCTTCTCGTGGTTTGAGGCCTGCCTTGCTCCACCCCCTGCTCTTGAGATTCTCCCGGATGTGGGCTGCATTTTGGCTGCATTTTGGGCTGGAGCTTCTCTTGGTTTGAGGCCTGGCTTGCTCCACCCCCTGCTCTTGAGATTGTCCCGGATGTGGGCTGCATTTTGGCTGATTCTTGGGCTGGAGCTTCTCGTGGTTTGAGGCCTGGCTTGCTCCACCCCCTGCTCTTGAGATTCTCCCGGAGGTGGGCTGGATTTTCGCTGCCTTTTGGGCTGGAGCTTCTCGTGGTTTGAGGCCTGGCTTGCTCCACCCCCTGCTCTTGAGATTCTCCCGGATGTGGGCTGCATTTTGGCTGCATTTTGGGGTGGAGCTTCCCGTGGTTTGAGGCCTGGCTTGCTCCATCCCCTGCTCTTGAGATTCTCCCGGATGTGGGCTGCATTTTGGCTGATTCTTGGGCTGGAGCTTCTCGTGGTTTGAGGCCTGCCTTGCTCCACCCCCTGCTCTTGAGATTCTCCTGGTTGTGGGCTGCATTTTGGCTGCCTTTTGGGCTGGAGCTTCTCGTGGTTTGAGGCCTGGCTTGCTCCACCCCCTGCTCTTGAGATTCTCCTGGAGGTGGGCTGCATTTTGGCTGCGTTTTGGGCTGGAGCTTCTCGTGGTTTGAGGCCTGGCTTGCTCCACCCCCTGCTCTTGACATTCTCCCGGATGTGGGCTGCATTTTGGCTGTCTGTTCGGCTGGAGCTTCTTGTGGTTTGAGGCCTGGCTTGCTCCACCCCCTGCTCTTGAGATTCTCCCGCATGTGGGCTGCATTTTGGCTGCCTTTTGGGCTGTAGCCTCTCGTGCTTTGAGGCCTGGCTTGCTCCACCCCCTGCTCTTGATATTCTCCCGTATGTGGGTGGATTTTGGCTTCATTTTGTGCTGGAGCTTCTCGTGGTTCGTGGCCTGGCTTGCTCCACCCCCTGCTCTTGAGATTCTCCCAGATATGGGCTGCATTTTGGCTGCATTTTGGGCTGGAGCTTCTCGTGGTTTGTGGCCTGGCTTGCTCCACCCCCTGCTCTTGAGATTCTCCCGGAGGTGGGCTGCATTTTGGCTGCCTTTTGGGCTGGAGCTTCTCGAAGTTTGAGGCCTGGCTTGCTCCACCCCCTGCTCTTGAGATTCTCCCGGATGTGGGCTGCATTTTCGCTGCCTTTTGGGATGGAGCTTCTCGTGGTTTGAGGCCTGGCTTGCTCCACCCCCTGCTCTTGAGATTCTCCCGGATGTGGGCTGCATTTTGGCTGCCTTTTGGGCTGGAGCTTCTCGTGGTTTGTGGCCTGGCTTTCTCCACCCCCTGCTCTTGAGATTCTTCCAGATGTGGGCTGTATTTTGGCTGCATTTTGGGCTGGAGCTTCTCGTGGTTTGAGGCCTGGCTTGCTCCACCCCCTGCTCTTGAGATTCTCCCGGATGTGGGCTGCATTTTGCCTGATTCTTGGGCTGGAGCTTCTTGTGGTTTGAGGCCTGGCTTGCTCCACCCCCTGCTCTTGAGATTCTCCCGGATGTGGGCTGCATTTTGGCTGCATTTTGGGCTGGAGTTTCTCGTGGTTTGAGGCCTGGATTGCTCCACCCCCTGCTCTTGAGATTCTCCCGGATGTGGGCTGCATTTTGGCTGATTCTTGGGCTGGAGCTTCTCGAGGTTTGAGGCCTGGCTTGCTCCACCCCCTGCTCTTGAGATTCTCCCGGATGTGGGCTACATTTTGGCTGCCTTTTGGGCTGGAGCTTCTCGTGGTTTGAGGCCTGGCTTGCTCCACCCCCTGCTCTTGAGATTCTCCCGGGGGTGGGCTGCATTTTGGCTGCCTTTTGGGCTGGAGCTTCTCGTGGTTTGAGGCCTGCCTTGCTCCACCCCCTGCTCTTGAGATTCTCCCGGAGGTGGGCTGGAGTTTGGCTGCCTTTTGGGCTGGAGCTTCTCGAGGTTTGAGGCCTGGCTTGCTCCACCCCCTGCTCTTGAGATTCTCCCGGATGTGGGCTGGATTTTCGCTGCCTTTTGGGCTGGAGCTTCTCGTGGTTTGAGGCCTGGCTTGCTCCACCTCCTCCTCTTGAGATTCTCCCGGATGTGGGCTGCATTTTGGCTGCATTTTGGGCTGGAGCTTCTCGTGGTTTGAGGCCTGGCTTGCTCCACCCCCTGCTCTTGAGATTCTCCCGGAGGTGGGCTGCATTTTTGCTGCATTTTGGGCTGGAGCTTCTCGTGGTTTGGGGCCTGGCTTCCTCCACCCCCTGCTCTTGAGATTCTCCCGGAGGTGGGCTGCATTTTGGCCGATTCTTGGGCTGGAGCTTCTTGTGGTTTGAGGCCTGGCTTGCTCCACCCCCTGCTCTTGAGATTCTCCCGGATGTGGGCTGCATTTTGGCTGATTCTTGGGCTGGAGTTTCTTGTGGTTTGAGGCCTGGCTTGCTCCACCCCCTGCTCTTGATATTCTCCCGGATGTGGGCTGCATTTTGGCTGCTTTTTGGGCTGGAGCTTCTCGTGGTTTGAGGCCTGGCTTGCTCCACCCCCTGCTCTTGAGATTCTCCCGGATGTGGGCTGCATTTTGGCTGCATTTTGGGGTGGAGCTTCCCGTGGTTTGAGGCCTGGCTTCCTCCACCCCCTGCTCTTGATATTCTCCCGGATGTGGGCTGCATTTTGGCTGATACTTTGGCTGTATCTTCTCGTGCTTTGAGGCCTGGCTTGCTCCCCCCCCTGCTCTTGAGATTCTCCCGGATGTGGGCTGCATTTTCGCTGCCTTTTGGGCTGGAGCTTCTCGTGGTTTGAGGCCTGGCTTGCTCCACCCCCTGCTCTTGAGATTCTCCCGGATGTGGGCTGCATTTTGGCTGCCTTTTGGGCTGGAGCTTCTCGTGGTTTGTGGCCTGGCTTTCTCCACCCCCTGCTCTTGAGATTCTTCCAGATGTGGGCTGTATTTTGGCTGCATTTTGGGCTGGAGCTTCTCGTGGTTTGAGGCCTGGCTTGCTCCACCCCCTGCTCTTGAGATTCTCCCGGAGGTGGGCTGCATTTTGCCTGATTCCTGGGCTGGAACTTCTTGTGGTTTGAGGCCTGGCTTGCTCCACACCCTGCTCTTGATATTCTCCCGGATGTGGGCTGGATTTTGTCTCCCTTTTGGGCTGGAGCTTCTCGTGGTTTGAGGGCTGGCTTGCTCCACCCCCTTCTCTTGAGATTCTCCCGGATGTGGGCTGCATTTTGGCTTCATTTTGGGGTGGAGCTTCTCGTGGTTTGTGGCCTGGCTTGCTCCACCCCCTGCTCTTGATATTCTCCCGGAGGTGGGCTGCATTTTGGCTGCCTTTTGGGCTGGAGCTTCTCGTGGTTTGAGGCCTGGCTTGCTCCACACCCTGCTCTTGAGATTATCCCGGATGTGGGCTGCATTTTGGCTGATTCTTGGGCTGGAGCTTCTTGTGGTTTGAGGCCTGGCTTGCTCCACCCCCTGCTCTTGAGATTCTCCCGGAGGTGGGCTGCATTTTGGCTGCCTTTTGGGCTGGAGCTTCTCGTGGTTTGAGGCCTGCCTTGCTCCACCCCCTGCTCTTGAGATTCTCCCGGATGTGGGCTGCATTTTGGCTGATTCTTGGGCTGGAGCTTCTCGAGGTTTGAGGCCTGGCTTGCTCCACCCCCTGCTCTTGAGATTCTCCCGGATGTGGGCTGCATTTTGGCTGCCTTTTGTGCTGGAGCTTCTCGTGGTTTGAGGCCTGGCTTGCTCCACCCCCTGCTCTTGAGATTCTCCCTGAGGTGGGCTGGATTGTGGCTGCCTTTTGGGCTGGAGCTTCTCGTGGTTTGAGGCCTGGCTTGCTCCACGCCCTGCTCTTGAGATTCTCCCGGATGTGGGTTGCATTTTGGCTGCCTTTTGGGCTGAAGCTTCTCGTGGTTTGAGGCCTGGCTTGCTCCACCCCCTGCTCTTGAGATTCTCCCGGATGTGGGCTGCATTTTGGCTGCCTTTTGGGCTGGAGCTTCTCGTGGTTTGTGGCCTGGCTTTCTCCACCCCCTGCTCTTGAGATTCTTCCAGATGTGGGCTGTATTTTGGCTGCATTTTGGGCTGGAGCTTCTCGTGGTTTGAGGCCTGGCTTGCTCCACCCCCTGCTCTTGAGATTCTCCCGGAGGTGGGCTGCATTTTGCCTGATTCTTGGGCTGGAACTTCTTGTGGTTTGAGGCCTGGCTTGCTCCACACCCTGCTCTTGATATTCTCCCGGATGTGGGCTGGATTTTGTCTCCCTTTTGGGCTGGAGCTTCTCGTGGTTTGAGGCCTGGCTTGCTCCACCCCCTCCTCTTGAGATTCTCCCGGATGTGGGCTGCATTTTGGCTTCATTTTGGGGTGGAGCTTCTCGTGGTTTGTGGCCTGGCTTGCTCCACCCCCTGCTCTTGATATTCTCCCGGAGGTGGGCTGCATTTTGGCTGCCTTTTGGGCTGGAGCTTCTCGAGGTTTGAGGCCTGGCTTGCTCCACACCCTGCTCTTGAGATTCTCCCGGAGGTGGGCTGCATTTTGGCTTCATTTTGGGCTGGATCTTCTCGTGGTTTGTGGCCTGGCTTGCTCCAGCCCCTGCTCTTGAGATTCTCCCGGAGGTGGGCTGCATTTTGGCTGCCTTTTGGGCTGGAGCTTCTCGTGGTTTGAGGCCTGGCTTGCTCCACCCCCTGCTCTTGAGATTCTCCCGGATCTGGGCTGGATTTTGGCTGCCTTTTGGGCTGGAGCTTCTCGTGGTTTGAGGCCTGGCTTGCTCCACCCCCTGCTCTTGAGATTCTCCCGGATGTGGGCTGCATTTTGGCTGATTCTTGGGCTGGAACTTCTTGTGGTTTGAGGCCTGGCTTGCTCCACCCCCTGCTCTTGAGATTCTCCCGGAGGTGGGCTGCATTTTGGCTGCCTTTTGGGCTGGAGCTTCTCGAGGTTTGAGGCCTGGCTTGCTCCACACCCTGCTCTTGAGATTCTCCCGGAGGTGGGCTGCATTTTGGCTTCATTTTGGGCTGGATCTTCTCGTGGTTTGTGGCCTGGCTTGCTCCAGCCCCTGCTCTTGAGATTCTCCCGGAGGTGGGCTGCATTTTGGCTGCCTTTTGGGCTGGAGCTTTTGTGGTTTGAGGCCTGGCTTGCTCCACCCCCTGCTCTTGAGATTCTCCCGGATCTAGGCTGGATTTTGGCTGCCTTTTGGGCTGGAGCTTCTCGTGGTTTGAGGCCTGGCTTGCTCCACCCACTGCTCTTGAGATTCTCCCGGATGTGGGCTGGATTTTGGCTGATTCTTGGGCTGGAGCTTCTTGTGGTTTGAGGCCTGGCTTGCTCCACCCCCTGCTCTTGAGATTCTCCCGGATGTGGGCTGCATTTTGGCTGCCTTTTGGGCTGGAGCTTCTCGTGGTTTGAGGCCTGGCTTGCTCCACCCCCTGCTCTTGAGATTCTCCCGGATGTGGGCTGCATTTTGGCTGCTTTTAGGGCTGGAGCTTCTCGTGGTTTGAGGCCTGGCTTGCTCCACCCCCTGCTCTTGAGATTATCCCGGATGTGGGCTGCATTTTGGCTGCATTTTGGGCTGGAGCTTCTCGTGGTTTGAGGCCTGGCTTGCTCCACCCCCTGCCATTGATATTCTCCTGGAGGTGGGCTGCATTTTGGCTGCCTTTTGGGCTGGAGCTTCTCGTGGTTTGAGGCCTGGCTTGCTCCACTCCCTGCTCTTGAGATTCTCCCGGATGTGGGCTGCATTTTGGCTGCATTTTGGGGTGGAGCTTCCCGTGGTTTGAGGCCTGGCTTGCTCCACCCCCTGCTCTTGAGATTCTCCCGGATGTGGGCTGCATTTTGGCTGATTCTTTGGCTGGAGCTTCTTGTGGTTTAAGGCCTGGCTTGCTCCACCACCTGCTCTTGAGATTCTCCCGGATGTGGGCTGCATTTTGGCTGCCTTTTGGGCTGGAGCTTCTCGTGGTTTGAGGCCTGGCTTGCTCCACCCCCTGCTCTTGAGATTCTCCCGGATGTGGGCTGCATTTTGGCTGATTCTTGGGCTGGAGCTTCTCGTGGTTTGAGGCCTGGCTTGCTCCACCCCCTGCTCTTGAGATTCTCCTGGTTGTGGGCTGCATTTTGGCTGCCTTTTGGGCTGGAGCTTCTCGTGGTTTGAGGCCTGGCTTGCTCCACCCCCTGCTCTTGAGATTCTCCTGGAGGTGGGCTGCATTTTGGCTGCATTTTGGGCTGGAGCTTCTCGTGGTTTGAGGCCTGGCTTGCTCCACACCCTGCTCTCGATATTCTCCCAGATGTGGGCTGCATTTTGGCTTCATTTTGGGCTGGAGCTTCTCGAGGTTTGTGGCCTGGCTTGCTCCACCCCCTGCTCTTGAGATTCTCCCGGATGTGGGCTGCATTTTGGCTGCTTTTTGGGCTGGAGCTTCTCGTGGTTTGAGGCCTGGCTTGCTCCACCCCCTGCTCTCGATATTCTCCCAGATGTGGGCTGCATTTTGGCTGCATTTTGGGCTGGAGCTTCTCGTGGTTTGAGGCCTGGCTTGCTCCACCCCCTGCTCTTGAAATTCTCCCCAATGTGGGCTGCATTTTGGCTGCATTTTGGGGTGGAGCTTCTCGTGGTTTGAGGCCTGGCTTGCTCCACCCCCTGCTCTTGAGATTCTCCCGGATGTGGGCTGCATTTTGGCTGCCTTTTGGGCTGGAGCTTCTCGTGGTTTGAGGCCTGGCTTGCTCCACCCCCTGCTCTTGAGATTCTCCCCGATGTGGGCTGCATTTTGGCTGCCTTTTGGGCTGGAGCTTCTCGTGGTTTGAGGCCTGGCTTGCTCCACCCCCTGCTCTTGAGATTCTCCCGGATGTGGGCTGCATTTTGGCTGCATTTTGGGGTGGAGCTTCCCGTGGATTGAGGCCTGGCTTGCTCCACCCCCTGCTCTTGAGATTCTCCCGGATGTGGGCTGGATTTTGGCTTCATTTTGGGCTGCAGCTTCTCGAGGTTTGGGGCCTGGCTTGCTCCACCCCCTGCTCTTGAGATTCTCCCGGATGTGGGCTGCATTTTGGATGATTCTTGGGCTGGAGCTTCTCGTGGTTTGAGGCCTGGCTTGCTCCACCCCCTGCTCTTGAGATTCTCCCGGATGTGGGCTGCATTTTGGCTGATTCTTGGGCTGGAGCTTCTCGTGGTTTGAGGCCTGGCTTGCTCCTCCCCCTGCTCTTGAGATTCTCCCGGAGGTGGGCAGCATTTTGGCTGCCTTTTGGGCTGGAGCTTCTCGTGGTTTGAGGCCTGGATTGCTCCACCCCCTGCTCTTGAGATTCTCCCGGAGGTGGGCTGCATTTTGGCTGCCTTTTGGGCTGGAGCTTCTCGTGGTTTGAGGCCTGGCTTGCTCCACCCCCTGCTCTTGAGATTCTCCTGGAGGTGGGCTGCATTTTGGCTGCATTTTGGGCTGGAGCTTCTCGTGGTTTGAGGCCTGGCTTGCTCCACCCCCTGCTCTTGAGATTCTCCCGGATGTGGGCTGGATTTTGGCTGCCTTTTGGGCTGGAGCTTCTCGTGGTTTGAGGCCTGGCTTGCTCCACCCCCTGCTCTCGATATTCTCCCAGATGTGGGCTGCATTTTGGCTTCATTTTTGGCTGGAGCTTCTCGAGGTTTGTGGCCTGGCCTGCTCCACCCCCTGCTCTTGAGATTCTCCCGGATGTGGGCTGCATTTTGGCTGATTCTTGGGCTGGAGCTTCTCGTGGTTTGAGGCCTGCCTTGCTCCACCCCCTGCTCTTGAGATTCTCCCGGATGTGGGCTGCATTTTGGCTGATTCTTGGGCTGCAGCTTCCCGTGGTTTGAGGCCTGGCTTGCTCCTCCCCCTGCTCTTGAGATTCTCCCGGAGGTGGGAAGCATTTTGGCTGCCTTTTGGGCTGTAGCTTCTCGTGGTTTGAGGCCTGGCTTGCTCCACCCCCTGCTCTTGAGATTCTCCCCTAAGTGGGCTGCATTTTGGCTGCCTTTTCGGCTGGAGCTTCTCGAGGTTTGAGGCCTGGCTTCCTCCACCCCCTGCTCTTGAGATTCTCCCGGAGGTGGGCTGCATTTTGGCTGCCTTTTGGGCTGGAGCTTCTCATGGTTTGAGGCCTGGCTTGCTCCACCCCCTGCTCTTGAGATTCTCCCGGATGTGGGCTGCATTTTGGCTGCCTTTTGGGCTGGAGCTTCTCGTGGTTTGAGGCCTGGCTTGCTCCACCCCCTGCTCTTGAGATTCTCCCGGAGGTGGGCTGGATTTTGGCTGCCTTTTGGGCTGGAGCTTCTTGTGGTTTGAGGCCTGGCTTGCTCCACCCCCTGGTCTTGATATTCTCCCGGATGTGGGCTTCATTTTGGCTGCCTTTGGGGCTGGAGCTTCTCGTGGTTTGAGGCCTGGCTTGCTCCACCCCCTGCTCTTGAGATTCTCCCGGATGTGGGCTGAATTTTGGCTGATTCTTGGGCTGGAGCTTCCCGTGGTTTGAGGCCTGGCTTGCTCCACCCCCTGCTCTTGAGATTCTCTCGGATGTGGGCTGCATTTTGGCTGCCTTTTGGGCTGGAGCTTCTCGTGGTTTGAGGCCTGGCTTGCTCCACCCCCTGCTCTTGAGATTCTCCCCTAAGTGGGCTGCATTTTGGCTGTTTCTTGGGCTGGAGCTTCTCGTGGTTTGAGGCCTGGCTTGCTCCACCCCCTGCTCTTGAGATTCTCCCGGAGGTGGGCTGGATTTTGGCTGCCTTTTGGGCTGGAGCTTCTTGTGGTTTGAGGCCTGGCTTGCTCCACCCCCTGCTCTTGATATTCTCCCGGATGTGGGCTGGATTTTGGCTACATGTTGGGCTGGAGCTTCTCGTGGTTTGAGGCCTGGCTTGCTCCACCCCCTGCTCTTGAGATTCTCCCGGAGTTGGGCTGCATTTTGGCTGCCTTTTGGGCTGGAGCTTCTCGTGGTTTGAGGCCTGGCTTGCTCCACCCCCTGCTCTTGATATTCTCCCGGATGTGGGCTGGATTTTGGCTACATGTTGGGCTGGAGCTTCTCGTGGTTTGAGGCCTGGCTTGCTCCACCCCCTGCTCTTGAGATTCTCCCGGATGTGAGCTGCATTTTGGCTGTCTTTTGGGCTGGAGCTTCCCGTGGTTTGAGGCCTGGATTGCTCCAACCCCTGCTCTTGAGATTCTCCCGGATGTGGGCTGCATTTTGGCTGCCTTTTGGGCTGGAGCTTCTCGAGGTTTGCGGCCTGGCTTGCTCCACCCCCTGCTCTTGAGATTCTCCCGGAAGTGGGCTGCATTTTGGCTGCCTTTTGGGCTGGAGCTTCTCGAGGTTTGCGGCCTGGCTTGCTCCACCCCCTGCTCTTGAGATTCTCCCGGATGTGGGCTGCATTTTGGCTGCCTTTTGGGCTGGAGCTTCTCGTGGTTTGAGGCCTGGCTTGCTCCACCCCCTGCTCTTGATATTCTCCTGGATGTGGGCTGCATTTTGGCTACATGTTGGGCTGGAGCTTCTCATGGTTTAAGGCCTGGCTTGCTCCACCCCCTGCTCTTGAGATTCTCCCGGATGTGGGCTGGATTTTGGCTGCCTTTAAGGCTGGAGCTTCTCGTGGTTTGAGGCCTGGCTTGCTCCACCCCCTGCTCTTGAGATTCTCCCCTAAGTGGGCTGCATTTTGGCTGCATTTGGGGCTGGAGCTTCTCGTGGTTTGAGGCCTGGCTTGCTCCACCCCCTGCTCTTGAGATTCTCCCGGATTTGGGCTGCATTTTGGCTGCCTTTTGGGCTGGAGCTTCTCGAGGTTTGTGGCCTGGCATGCTCCACCCCCTGCTCTTGAGATTCTCCCGGATGTGGGCTGCATTTTGGCTGCCTTTTGGGCTGGAGCTTCTCGTGGTTTGAGGCCTGGCTTGCTCCACCCCCTGCTCTTGATATTCTCCCCGAAGTGTGCTGCATTTTGGCTGCATTTGGGGCTGGAGCTTCTCGTGGTTTGAGGCCTGGCTTGCTCCACCCCCTGCTCTTGAGATTCTCCCGGATTTGGGCTGCATTTTGGCTTCATTTTGGGCTGGAGCTTCTCGAGGTTTGTGGCCTGGCTTGCTCCACCCCCTGCTCTTGAGATTCTCCCGGATGTGGGCTGCATTTTGGCTGCCTTTTGGGCTGGATCTTCTCGTGGTTTGAGGCCTGGCTTGCTCCACCCCCTGCTCTTGAGATTCTCCCGGAGGTGGGCTGCATTTTGGCTGATTCTTGGGCTGGAGCATCTCGTGGTTTGAGGCCTGGCTTGCTCCACCCCCTGCTCTTGAGATTCTCCCGGAAGTGGGCTGCATTTTGGCTTCATTTTGGGATGCAACTTCTCGAGGTTTGGGGCCTGGCTTGCTCCACACCCTGCTCTTGAGATTCTCCCGGACGTGGGCTGCATTTTGGCTGCCTTTTGGGCTGGAGCTTCTCGTGGTTTGAGGCCTGGCTTGCTCCACCCCCTGCTCTCGATATTCTCCCAGATGTGGGCTGCATTTTGGCTTCATTTTGGGCTGGAGATTCTCGAGGTTTGTGGCCTGGCTTGCTCCACCCCCTGCTCTTGAGATTCTCCCGGAGGTGGGCTGCATTTTGGCTGCCTTTTGGGCTGGAGCTTCTCGTGGTTTGAGG
This sequence comes from Rhynochetos jubatus, assembly GCA_027574665.1. Taxonomy (NCBI): domain Eukaryota; kingdom Metazoa; phylum Chordata; class Aves; order Eurypygiformes; family Rhynochetidae; genus Rhynochetos; species Rhynochetos jubatus. The sequence goes on along the minus strand of JAQBHY010000096.1, from coordinate 371,738 downwards.
CCTGGCTTGCTCCACCCCCTGCTCTTGAGATTCTCCTGGAGGTGGGCTGCATTTTGGCTTCATTTTGGCCTGGAGCTTCTCGTGGTTTGAGGCCTGGCTTGCTCCACCCCCTGCTCTTGAGATTCTCCCAGATGTGGGCTGCATTTTGGCTGCATTTTGGGCTGGAGCTTCTCGTGGTTTGAGGCCTGGCTTGCTCCACCCCCTGCTCTTGAGATTCTCCCGGATGTGGGCTGGATTTTGGCTCCCTTTTGGGCTGGAGCTTCTCGAGGTTTGAGGCCTGGCTTGCTCCACCCCCTGCTCTTGAGATTCTCCCGGATGTGGGCTGCATTTTGGCTGCCTTTTGGGCTGGAGCTTCTTGTGGTTTGAGGCCTGGCTTGCTCCACCCCCTGCTCTTGATATTCTCCCGGATGTGGGCTTCATTTTGGCTGCCTTTGGGGCTGGAGCTTCTCGTGGTTTGAGGCCTGGCTTGCTCCACCCACTGCTCTTGAGATTCTCCCGGATGTGGGCTGCATTTTGGCTGATTCTTGGGCTGGAGCTTCCCGTGGTTTGAGGCCTGGCTTGCTCGACCCCCTGATCTTGAGATTCTCTCGGATGTGGGCTGCATTTTGTCTGCCTTTTGGGCTGGAGCTTCTCGTGGTTTGAGGCCTGGGTTGCTCCACCCCCTGCTCTTGAGATTCTCCCCTAAGTGGGCTGCATTTTGGCTGTATCTTGGGCTGGAGCTTCTCGTGGTTTGAGGCCTGGCTTGCTCCACCCCCTGCTCTTGAGATTCTCCCGGATGGGGGCTGCATTTTGGCTGCCTTTTGGGCTGGAGCTTCTCGAGGTTTGCGGCCTGGCTTGCTCCACCCCCTGCTCTTGAGATTCTCCTGGAGGTGGGCTGCATTTTGGCTGCCTTTTGGGCTGGAGCTTCTCGAGGTTTGCGGCCTGGCTTGCTCCACCCCCTGCTCTTGAGATTCTCCCGGATGTGGGCTGCATTTTGGCTGCCTTTTGGGCTGGAGCTTCTCATGGTTTGAGGCCTGGCTTGCTCCAACCCCTGCTCTTGAGATTCTCCCGGATGTGGGCTGCATTTTGGCTGCCTTTTGGGCTGGAGCTTCTCGAGGTTTGCGGCCTGGCTTGCTCCACCCCCTGCTCTTGAGATTCTCCCGGAGGTGGGCTGGATTTTGGCTGCATTTTGGGCTGGAGCTTCTTGTGGTTTGAGGCCTGGCTTGCTCCACCCCCTGCTCTTGAGATTCTCCCGGAGGTGGGCTTCATTTTGTCTGCCTTTGGGGCTGGAGCTTCTCGTGGTTTGAGGCCTGGCTTGCTCCACCCCCTGCTCTTGAGATTCTCCCGGAGGTGGGCTTCATTTTGTCTGCCTTTGGGGCTGGAGCTTCTTGTGGTTTGAGGCCTGGCTTGCTCCACCCCCTGCTCTTGAGATTCTCCCCGATGTGGGCTGCATTTTGGCTGCCTTTTGGGCTGGAGCTTCTCGTGCTTTGAGGCCTGGCTTGCTCCACCCCCTGCTCTTGAGATTCTCCCGGATGTGGGCTGCATTTTGGCTGATTCTTGGGCTGGAGCTTCTCGTGGTTTGAGGCCTGGCTTACTCCACCCCCTGCTCTTGAGATTCTCCCAGATGTGGGCTGCATTTTGGCTGCCTTTTGGGCTGGAGCTTCTCGTGGTTTGAGGCCTGGCTTGCTCCACCCCCTGCTCTTGAGATTCTCCCGGAGGTGGGCTGGATTTTGGCTGCCTTTTGGGCTGGAGCTTCTTGTGGTTTGAGGCCTGGCTTGCTCGACCCCCTGCTCTTGAGATTCTCCCGTAGGTGGGCATCATTTTGTCTGCCTTTGGGGCTGGAGCTTCTCGTGGTTTGAGGCCTGGCTTGCTCCACCCCCTGCTCTTGAGATTCTCCCGGATGTGGGCTGCATTTTGGCTGATTCTTGGGCTGGAGCTTCCCGTGGTTTGAGGCCTGGCTTGCTCCACCCTCTGCTCTTGAGATTCTCCCCGATGTGGGCTGCATTTTGGCTGCATTTTGGGCTGGAGCTTCTCGTGCTTTGAGGCCTGGCTTGCTCCACCCCCTGCTCTTGAGATTCTCCCAGATGTGGGCTGCATTTTGGCTTCATTTTGGGATGCAGCTTCTCATGGTTTGAGGCCTGGCTTGCTCCACCCCCTGCTCTTGAGATTCTCCCGGATGTGGGCTGGATTTTGGCTGCCTTTTGGGCTGGAGCTTCTCGAGGTTTGAGGCCTGCCTTGCTCCACCCCCTGCTCTTGATATTCTCCTGGATGTGGGCTGCATTTTGGCTACATGTTGGGCTGGAGCTTCTCATGATTTGAGGCCTGGCTTGCTCCAACCCCTGCTCTTGAGATTTTCCCGGAGGTGGGCTGCATTTTGGCTGCCTGTTGGGCCGGAGCTTCTCGTGGTTTGAGGCCTGGCTTGCTCCACCCCCTGCTCTTGAGATTCTCCCGGAGGTGGGCTTCATTTTGTCTGCCTTTGGGGCTGGAGCTTCTCGTGGTTTGAGGCCTGGCTTGCTCCACCCCCTGCTCTTGAGATTCTCCCAGATGTGGGCTGCATTTTGGCTGCATTTTGGTATGGAGCTTCTCGTGGTTTGAAGCCTGGCTTGCTCCACCCCCTTCTCTTGAGATTCTCCCGGATGTGGGCTGCATTTTGGCTGATTCTTGGGCTGGAGCTTCCCGTGGTTTGAGGCCTGGCTTGCTCCACCCCCTGCTCTTGATATTCTCCGGGATGTGGGCTGCATTTTGGCTGCCTTTTGGGATGGAGCTTCTCGTGCTTTGAGGCCTGGCTTGCTCCACCCCCTGCTCTTGAGATTCTCCCCTAAGTGGGCTGCATTTTGGCTGATTCTTGGGCTGGAGCTTCTCGTGGTTTGAGGCCTGGCTTGCTCCACCCCCTGCTCTGGGGATTCTCCCGGAGGTGGGCTGCATTTTGGCTGCCTTTTGGGCTGGAGCTTCTCGTGGTTTGAGGCCTGGCTTGCTCCACCCCCTGCTCTAGAGATTCGCCCGGATGTGCCCTGGATTTTGGCTCCCTTTTGGGCTGGAGCTTCTCGAGGTTTGAGGCCTGGCTTGCTCCACCCCCTGCTCTTGATATTCTCCTGTATGTGGGCTGCATTTTGGCTACATGTTGGGCTGGAGCTTCTCATGGTTTGAGGCCTGGCTTGCTCCACCCCCTGCTCTTGAGATTTTCCCGGAGGTGGGCTGCAATTTCGCTGCCTGTTGGGCCGGAGCTTCTCGTGGTTTGAGGCCTGGCTTGCTCCACCCCCTGCTCTTGAGATTCTCTCGGATGTGGGCTGCATTTTGGCTGCCTTTTGGGCTGGAGCTTCTCGTGGTTTGAGGCCTGGCTTGCTCCACCTCCTGCTCTTGATATTCTCCCGGATGTGGGCTGCATTTTGGCTGCCTTTTGGGCTGGAGCTTCTCGTGGTTTGAGTCCTGCCTTGCTCCACCCCCTGCTCTTGAGATTCTCCCGGATGTGGGCTGCATTTTGGCTGCCTTTTGGCCTGGAGCTTCTCGTGGTTTGAGGCCTGGCATGCTCCACCCCCTGCTCTTGAGATTCTCCCGGAGGTGGGCTGCATTTTGGCTGCCTTTTGGGCTGGAGCTTCTCGTGGTTTGAGGCCTGGCTTGCTCCACCCCCTGCTTTTGAGATTCTCCCGGATGTGGGCTGCATTTTGGCTGCCTTTTGGGCTGGAGCTTCTCGTGGTTTGAGGCCTGGCTTGCTCCACCCCCTGCTCTTGAAATTCTCCCGGAAGTGGGCTGCATTTTGGCTTCATTTTGGGCTGGAGCTTCTCGAGGTTTGTGGCCTGGCTTGCTCCACCTCCTGCTCTTGAGATTCTCCCGGATGTGGGCTGCATTTTGGCTGCATTTTGGGCTGGAGCTTCTCGTGGTTTGAGGCCTGGCTTCCTCCACCCCCTGCTCTTGAGATTCTCCCAGAGGTGGGCTGGATTTTGGCTGCCATTTGGGCTGGAGCTTCTCGTGGTTTGAGGCCTGGCTTGCTCCACCCCCTGCTCTTGAGATTCTCCCGGATGTGGGCTGCATTTTGGCTGATTCTTGGGCTGGAGCTTCCCGTGGTTTGAGGCCTGGCTTGCTCCACCCCCTGCTCTTGAAATTCTCCCGGAAGTGGGCTGCATTTTGGCTGCCTTTTGGGCTGGAGCTTCTCGTGGTTTGAGGCCTGGCTTGCTCCACCCCCTGCTCTTGAGATTCCCCTGGAGGTAGGCTGCATTTTGGCTTCATTTTGGGCTGGAGCTTCTCGAGGTTTGTGGCCTGGCTTGCTCCACCCCCTGCTCTTGAGATTCTCCCGGAGGTGGGCTGCGTTTTGGCTGCCTTTTGGGCTGGAGCTTCTCGTGGTTTGAGGCCTGGCTTGCTCCACCCCCTGCTCTTGAGATTCTCCCGGAAGTGGGCTGCATTTTGGCTGCCTTTTGGGCTGGAGCTTCTCGTGGTTTGAGGCCTGCCTTGCTCCACCCCCTGCTCTTGAGATTCTCCCGGATGTGGGCTGCATTTTGGCTGCCTTTTGGGATGGAGCTTCTCGTGGTTTGAGGCCTGGCATGCTCCACCCCCTGCTCTTGAGATTCTCCCGGAGGTGGGCTGCATTTTGGCTGCCTTTTGGGCTGGAGCTTCTCGTGGTTTGAGGCCTGGCTTGCTCCACCCCCTGCTCTTGAGATTCTCCCGGATGTGGGCTGCATTTTGGCTGCCTTTTGGGCTGGAGCTTCTCGTGGTTTGAGGCCTGGCTTGCTCCACCCCCTGCTCTTGAAATTCTCCCGGAAGTGGGCTGCATTTTGGCTTCATTTTGGGCTGGAGCTTCTCGAGGTTTGTGGCCTGGCTTGCTCCACCTCCTGCTCTTGAGATTTTCCCGGATGTGGGCTGCATTTTGGCTGCATTTTGGGCTGGAGCTTCTCGTGGTTTGAGGCCTGGCTTGCTCCACCCCCTGCTCTTGAGATTCTCCCGGAGGTGGGCTGGATTTTGGCTGCCATTTGGGCTGGAGCTTCTCGTGGTTTGAGGCCTGGCTTGCTCCACCCCCTGCTCTTGAGATTCTCCCGGATGTGGGCTGCATTTTGGCTGATTCTTGGGCTGGAGCTTCCCGTGGTTTGAGGCCTGGCTTGCTCCACCCCCTGCTCTTGAAATTCTCCCGGAAGTGGGCTGCATTTTGGCTGCCTTTTGGGCTGGAGCTTCTCGTGGTTTGAGGCCTGGCTTGCTCCACCCCCTGCTCTTGAGATTCCCCTGGAGGTAGGCTGCATTTTGGCTTCATTTTGGGCTGGAGCTTCTCGAGGTTTGTGGCCTGGCTTGCTCCACCCCCTGCTCTTGAGATTCTCCCAGATGTGGGCTGCATTTTGGCTGCCTTTTGGGCTGGAGCTTCTCGTGGTTTGAGGCCTGCCTTGCTCCACCCCCTGCTCTTGAGATTCTCCCGGAGGTGGGCTGCATTTTGGCTGCATTTTGGGCTGGAGCTTCTCGTGGTTTGAGGCCTGGCTTGCTCCACCCCCTGCTCTTGAGATTCTCCCGGATGTGGGCTGCATTTTGGCTGCCTTTTGGGCTGGAGCTTCTCGTGGTTTGAGGCCTGGATTGCTCCACCCCCTGCTCTTGAGATTCTCCCGGATGTGGGCTGCATTTTGGCTGCCTTTTGGGCTGGAGCTTCTCGAGGTTTGAGGCCTGGCTTGCTCCACCCCCTGCTCTTGATGTTCTCCCGGATGTGGTCTTGATTTTGGCTGCCTTTCGGGCTGGAGCTTCTCGTGGTTTGAGGCCTGGCTTGCTCCACCCCCTGCTCTTGAGATTCTCCAGGATGTGAGCTGCATTTTGGCTGCCTTTTGGCTGGAGCTTCTCGTGGTTTGAGGCCTGGCTTGCTCCACCCCCTGCTCTTGAGATTCTCCTGGATGTGGGCTGGATTTTGGCTTCCTTTTGGGCTGGAGCTTCTCGCGGTTTGAGGCCTGGCTTGCTCCACCCACTGCTCTTGATATTCCCCGAGATATTGGCTGCATTTTGGCTGCCTTTTGGGCTGGAGCTTCTCGTGGTTTGAGGCCTGGCTTGTTCCACCCCCTGCTCTTGATATTCTCCCGCATGTTGGCTGCATTTTGGCTGCCTTTTGGGCTGGAGCTTCTCGTGGTTTGAGGCCTGCCTTGCTCCACACCCTGCTCTTGATGTTCTCCCGCATGTGGTCTTGATTTTGGCTGCCTTTAGGGCTGGAGCTTCTCGAGGTTTGAGGCCTGGCTTGCTCCACCCCCTACTCTTGAGATTCTCCCGGAGGTGGGCTGGATTTTGGCTGCATTTTGGGCTGGAGCTTCTTGTGGTTTGAGGCCTGCCTTGCTCCACCCCCTGCTCTTCATATTCTCCTGGATGTGAGCTGCATTTTGGCTGCCTTTTGGGCTGGAGCTTCTCGTGGTTTGAGGCCTGCCTTGCTCCACCCCCTGCTCTTGAGATTCTCCCGTAGGTGGGCTGCATTTTGGCTGCATTTTGGGCTGGAGCTTCTCATGGTTTGAGGCCTGGCTTGCTCCACCCCCTGCTCTTGAGATTCTCCCGGAGGTGGGCTGCATTTTGGCTGCCTTTTGGGCTGGAGCTTCTCGTGGTTTGAGGCCTGGCTTGCTCCACCCCCTGCTCTTGAGATTCTCCCGGATGTGGGCTGCATTTTGGCTGATTCTTGGGCTGGAGCTTCCCGTGGTTTGAGGCCTGGCTTGCTCCACCCCCTGCTCTTGATATTCTCCGGGATGTGGGCTGCATTTTGGCTGCCTTTTGGGATGGAGCTTCTCGTGGTTTGAGGCCTGGCTTGCTCCACCCCCTGCTCTTGAGATTCTCCCCTAAGTGGGCTGCATTTTGGCTGATTCTTGGGCTGGAGCTTCCCGTGGTTTGAGGCCTGGCTTGCTCCACCCCCTGCTCTTGAGATTCTCCCGGATGTGGGCTGCATTTTGGCTGCCTTTTGGGCTGGAGCTTCTCGTGGTTTGAGGCCTGGCTTGCTCCACTCCCTGCTCTTGAGATTCTCCCGGAGGTGGGCTGCATTTTGGCTGCCTTTTGGGCTGGAGCTTCTCGAGCTTTGAGGCCTGGCTTGCTCCACCCCCTGCTCTTGAGATTCTCCCGGATGTGGGCTGCATTTTGGCTGCCTTTTGGGCTGGAGCTTCTCGTGGTTTGAGGCCTGGTTTGCTCCACCCCTTGCTCTTGAGATTCTCCCAGATGTGATCTGCATTTTGGCTGCCTTTTGGGCTGGAGCTTCTCGTGGTTTGAGGCCTGCCTTGCTCCACCCCCTGCTCTTGAGATTCTCCCGGATGTGGGCTGCATTTTGGCTGATTCTTGGGCTGCAGCTTCCCGTGGTTTGAGGCCTGGCTTGCTCCTCCCCCTGCTCTTGAGATTCTCCCAGAGGTGGGAAGCATTTTGGCTGCCTTTTGGGCTGTAGCTTCTCGTGGTTTGAGGCCTGGCTTGCTCCACCCCCTGCTCTTGAGATTCTCCCCTAAGTGGGCTGCATTTTGGCTCCCTTTTGGGCTGGAGCTTCTCATGGTTTGAGGCCTGGCTTGCTCCACCCCCTGCTCTTGAGATTCTCCCGGATGTGGGCTGCATTTTGGCTGCATTTTGGGCTGGAGCTTCTCGTGGTTTGAGGCCTGGCTTGCTCCACCCCCTGCTCTTGAGATTCTCCCGGATGTGGGCTGCATTTTGGCTGCCTTTTGGGCTGGAGCTTCTCGAGGTTTGTGGCCTGGCCTGCTCCACCCCCTGCTCTTGAGATTCTCCCGGATGTGGGCTGCATTTTGGCTGATTCTTGGGCTGGAGCTTCTCGTGGTTTGAGGCCTGCCTTGCTCCACCCCCTGCTCTTGAGATTCTCCCGGATGTGGGCTGCATTTTGGCTGATTCTTGGGCTGCAGCTTCCCGTGGTTTGAGGCCTGGCTTGCTCCTCCCCCTGCTCTTGAGATTCTCCCAGAGGTGGGAAGCATTTTGGCTGCCTTTTGGGCTGTAGCTTCTCGTGGTTTGAGGCCTGGCTTGCTCCACCCCCTGCTCTTGAGATTCTCCCCTAAGTGGGCTGCATTTTGGCTCCCTTTTGGGCTGGAGCTTCTCATGGTTTGAGGCCTGGCTTGCTCCACCCCCTGCTCTTGAGATTCTCCCGGATGTGGGCTGCATTTTGGCTGCCTTTTGGGCTGGAGCTTCTCATGGTTTGAGGCCTGGCTTGCTCCACCCCCTGCTCTTGAGATTCTCCCGGATGTGGGCTGCATTTTGGCTGCCTTTTGGGCTGGAGCTTCTCGTGGTTTGAGGCCTGGCTTGCTCCACCCCCTGCTCTTGAGATTCTCCCGGAGGTGGGCTGGATTTTGGCTGCCTTTTGGGCTGGAGCTTCTTGTGGTTTGAGGCCTGGCTTGCTCCACCCCCTGCTCTTGATATTCTCCCGGATGTGGGCTTCATTTTGGCTGCCTTTGGGGCTGGAGCTTCTCGTGGTTTGAGGCCTGGCTTGCTCCACCCCCTGCTCTTGAGATTCTCCCGGATGTGGGCTGCATTTTGGCTGATTCTTGGGCTGGAGCTTCCCGTGGTTTGAGGCCTGGCTTGCTCCACCCCCTGCTCTTGAGATTCTCCCCTAAGTGGGCTGCATTTTGGCTGTTTCTTGAGCTGGAGCTTCTCGTGGTTTGAGGCCTGGCTTGCTCCACCCCCTGCTCTTGAGATTCTCCCGGAGGTGGGCTGCATTTTGGCTGATTCTTGGGCTGGAGCATCTCGTGGTTTGAGGCCTGGCTTGCTCCACCCCCTGCTCTTGAGATTCTCCCCTAAGTGGGCTGCATTTTGGCTGTTTCTTGGGCTGGAGCTTCTCGTGGTTTGAGGCCTGGCTTGCTCCACCCCCTGCTCTTGAGATTCTCTCGGATGTGGGCTGCATTTTGGCTGGCTTTTGGGCTGGAGCTTCTCGTGGTTTGAGGCCTGGCTTGCTCCACCCCCTGCTCTTGAGATTCTCCCCTAAGTGGGCTGCATTTTGGCTGTTTCTTGGGCTGGAGCTTCTCGTGGTTTGAGGCCTGGCTTGCTCCACCCCCTGCTCTTGAGATTCTCCCGGATGTGGGCTGCATTTTGGCTGCCTTTTGGGCTGGAGCTTCTCGAAGTTTGCGGCCTGGCTTGCTCCACCCCCTGCTCTTGAGATTCTCCCGGATTTGGGCTGCATTTTGTCTGCCTTTTGGGCTGGAGCTTCTTGTGGTTTGAGGCCTGGCTTGCTCCACCCCCTGCTCTTGATATTCTCCCGGATGTGGGCTGCATTTTGGCTGCCTTTTGGGCTGGAGCTTCTCGTGGTTTGAGGCCTGGCTTGCTCCACCCCCTGCTCTTGAGATTCTCCCGGATGTGAGCTGCATTTTGGCTGTCTTTTGGGCTGGAGCTTCCCGTGGTTTGAGGCCTGGATTGCTCCAACCCCTGCTCTTGAGATTCTCCCGGATGTGGGCTGCATTTTGGCTGCCTTTTGGGCTGGAGCTTCTCGTGGTTTGAGGCCTGGCTTGCTCCACCCCCTGCTCTTGAGATTCTCCCCTAAGTGGGCTGAATTTTGGCTGATTCTTGGGCTGGAGCTTCTCGTGGTTTGAGGCCTGGCTTGCTCCACCCCCTGCTCTTGAGATTCTCCCGGAGGTGGGCTGCATTTTGGCTGTCTTTTGGGCTGGAGCTTCTCGAGGTTTGCGGCCTGGCTTGCTCCACCCCCTGCTCTTGAGATTCTCCCGGAGGTGGGCTGCATTTTGGCTGCCTTTTGGGCTGGAGCTTCTCGAGGTTTGCGGCCTGGCTTGCTCCACCCCCTGCTCTTGAGATTCTCCCGGATGTGGGCTGCATTTTGGCTGCCTTTTGGGCTGGAGCTTCTCGTGGTTTGAGGCCTGGCTTGCTCCACCCCCTGCTCTTGATATTCTCCTGGATGTGGGCTGCATTTTGGCTACATGTTGGGCTGGAGCTTCTCATGGTTTAAGGCCTGGCTTGCTCCACCCCCTGCTCTTGAGATTCTCCCGGATGTGGGCTGGATTTTGGCTGCATTTAAGGCTGGAGCTTCTCGTGGTTTGAGGCCTGGCTTGCTCCACCCCCTGCTCTTGAGATTCTCCCCTAAGTGGGCTGCATTTTGGCTGCATTTGGGGCTGGAGCTTCTCGTGGTTTGAGGCCTGGCTTGCTCCACCCCCTGCTCTTGAGATTCTCCCGGATGTGGGCTGCATTTTGGCTGCCTTTTGGGCTGGAGCTTCTCGTGGTTTGAGGCCTGGCTTGCTCCACCCCCTGCTCTTGAGATTCTCCCGGAGGTGGGCTGGATTTTGGCTGCCTTTTGGGCTGGAGCTTCTTGTGGTTTGAGGCCTGGCTTGCTCCACCCCCTGCTCTTGATATTCTCCCGGATGTGGGCTTCATTTTGGCTGCCTTTGGGGCTGGAGCTTCTCGTGGTTTGAGGCCTGGCTTGCTCCACCCCCTGCTCTTGAGATTCTCCCGGATGTGGGCTGCATTTTGGCTGATTCTTGGGCTGGAGCTTCCCGTGGTTTGAGGCCTGGCTTGCTCCACCCCCTGCTCTTGAGATTCTCCCCTAAGTGGGCTGCATTTTGGCTGTTTCTTGAGCTGGAGCTTCTCGTGGTTTGAGGCCTGGCTTGCTCCACCCCCTGCTCTTGAGATTCTCCCGGAGGTGGGCTGCATTTTGGCTGATTCTTGGGCTGGAGCATCTCGTGGTTTGAGGCCTGGCTTGCTCCACCCCCTGCTCTTGAGATTCTCCCCTAAGTGGGCTGCATTTTGGCTGTTTCTTGGGCTGGAGCTTCTCGTGGTTTGAGGCCTGGCTTGCTCCACCCCCTGCTCTTGAGATTCTCTCGGATGTGGGCTGCATTTTGGCTGGCTTTTGGGCTGGAGCTTCTCGTGGTTTGAGGCCTGGCTTGCTCCACCCCCTGCTCTTGAGATTCTCCCCTAAGTGGGCTGCATCTTGGCTGTTTCTTGGGCTGGAGCTTCTCGTGGTTTGAGGCCTGGCTTGCTCCACCCCCTGCTCTTGAGATTCTCCCGGATGTGGGCTGCATTTTGTCTGCCTTTTGGGCTGGAGCTTCTCGAAGTTTGCGGCCTGGCTTGCTCCACCCCCTGCTCTTGAGATTCTCCCGGATTTGGGCTGCATTTTGTCTGCCTTTTGGGCTGGAGCTTCTTGTGGTTTGAGGCCTGGCTTGCTCCACCCCCTGCTCTTGATATTCTCCCGGATGTGGGCTGCATTTTGGCTGCCTTTTGGGCTGGAGCTTCTCGTGGTTTGAGGCCTGGCTTGCTCCACCCCCTGCTCTTGAGATTCTCCCGGATGTGAGCTGCATTTTGGCTGTCTTTTGGGCTGGAGCTTCCCGTGGTTTGAGGCCTGGATTGCTCCAACCCCTGCTCTTGAGATTCTCCCGGATGTGGGCTGCATTTTGGCTGCCTTTTGGGCTGGAGCTTCTCGTGGTTTGAGGCCTGGCTTGCTCCACCCCCTGCTCTTGAGATTCTCCCCTAAGTGGGCTGAATTTTGGCTGATTCTTGGGCTGGAGCTTCTCGTGGTTTGAGGCCTGGCTTGCTCCACCCCCTGCTCTTGAGATTCTCCCGGAGGTGGGCTGCATTTTGGCTGTCTTTTGGGCTGGAGCTTCTCGAGGTTTGCGGCCTGGCTTGCTCCACCCCCTGCTCTTGAGATTCTCCCGGAGGTGGGCTGCATTTTGGCTGCCTTTTGGGCTGGAGCTTCTCGAGGTTTGCGGCCTGGCTTTCTCCACCCCCTGCTCTTGAGATTCTCCCGGATGTGGGCTGCATTTTGGCTGCCTTTTGGGCTGGAGCTTCTCGTGGTTTGAGGCCTGGCTTGCTCCACCCCCTGCTCTTGATATTCTCCTGGATGTGGGCTGCATTTTGGCTACATGTTGGGCTGGAGCTTCTCATGGTTTAAGGCCTGGCTTGCTCCACCCCCTGCTCTTGAGATTCTCCCGGATGTGGGCTGGATTTTGGCTGCCTTTAAGGCTGGAGCTTCTCGTGGTTTGAGGCCTGGCTTGCTCCACCCCCTGCTCTTGAGATTCTCCCCTAAGTGGGCTGCATTTTGGCTGCATTTGGGGCTGGAGCTTCTCGTGGTTTGAGGCCTGGCTTGCTCCACCCCCTGCTCTTGAGATTCTCCCGGATTTGTGCTGCATTTTGGCTGCCTTTTGGGCTGGAGCTTCTCGAGGTTTGTGGCCTGGCATGCTCCACCCCCTGCTCTTGAGATTCTCCCGGATGTGGGCTGCATTTTGGCTGCCTTTTGGGCTGGAGCTTCTCGTGGTTTGAGGCCTGGCTTGCTCCACCCCCTGCTCTTGATATTCTCCCCGAAGTGTGCTGCATTTTGGCTGCATTTGGGGCTGGAGCTTCTCGTGGTTTGAGGCCTGGCTTGCTCCACCCCCTGCTCTTGAGATTCTCCCGGATTTGGGCTGCATTTTGGCTTCATTTTGGGCTGGAGCATCTCGAGGTTTGTGGCCTGGCTTGCTCCACCCCCTGCTCTTGAGATTCTCCCGGATGTGGGCTGCATTTTGGCTGCCTTTTGGGCTGGAGCTTCTCGTGGTTTGAGGCCTGGCTTGCTCCACCCCCTGCTCTTGAGATTCTCCCGGAGGTGGGCTGCATTTTGGCTGATTCTTGGGCTGGAGCATCTCGTGGTTTGAGGCCTGGCTTGCTCCACCCCCTGCTCTTGAGATTCTCCCGGAAGTGGGCTGCATTTTGGCTTCATTTTGGGATGCAGCTTCTCGTGGTTTGGGGCCTGGCTTGCTCCACACCCTGCTCTTGAGATTCTCCCGGATGTGGGCTGCATTTTGGCTGCCTTTTGGTCTGGAGCTTCTCGTGGTTTGAGGCCTGGCTTGCTCCACCCCCTGCTCTTGAGATTCTCCCGGATGTGGGCTGCGTTTTGGCTTCATTTTTGGCTGGAGCTTCTCGAGGTTTGTGGCCTGGCTTGCTCCACCCCCTGCTCTTGAGATTCTCCCAGATGTGGGCTGCATTTTGGCTGCCTTTTGGGCTGGAGCTTCTCGTGGTTTGAGGCCTGGTTTGCTCCACCTCCTGCTCTTGAGATTCTCCCAGATGTGGGCTGCATTTTGGCTGCATTTTGGGCTGGAGCTTCTCGTGGTTTGAGGCCTGGCTTGCTCCACCCCCTGCTCTCGATATTCTCCCAGATGTGGGCTGCATTTTGGCTTCATTTTGGGCTGGAGCTTCTCGAGGTTTGTGGCCTGGCTTGCTCCACCCCCTGCTCTTGAGATTCTCCCGGATGTGGGCTGCATTTTGGCTGCCTTTTCGGCTGGAGCTTCTCGTGGTTTGAGGCCTGGCTTGCTCCACACCCTGCTCTTGAGATTCTCCCGGAGGTGGGCTGCATTTTGGCTGCCTTTTGGGCTGGAGCTTCTCGTGGTTTGAGGCCTGGCTTGCTCCACCCCCTGCTCTTGAGATTCTCCCGGACGTGGGCTGCATTTTGGCTGCCTTTTGGGCTGGAGCTTCTCGTGGTTTGAGGCCTGGCTTGCTCCACCCCCTGCTCTCGATATTCTCCCAGATGTGGGCTGCATTTTGGCTTCATTTTGGGCTGGAGATTCTCGAGGTTTGTGGCCTGGCTTGCTCCACCCCCTGCTCTTGAGATTCTCCCGGATGTGGGCTGCATTTTGGATGATTCTTGGGCTGGAGCTTCTCGTGGTTTGAGGCCTGGCTTGCTCCACCCCCTGCTCTTGAGATTCTCCCGGATGTGGGCTGCATTTTGGCTGATTCTTGGGCTGGAGCTTCTCGTGGTTTGAGGCCTGGCTTGCTCCTCCCCCTGCTCTTGAGATTCTCCCGGAGGTGGGCAGCATTTTGGCTGCCTTTTGGGCTGGAGCTTCTCGTGGTTTGAGGCCTGGATTGCTCCACCCCCTGCTCTTGAGATTCTCCCGGAGGTGGGCTGCATTTTGGCTGCCTTTTGGGCTGGAGCTTCTCGTGGTTTGAGGCCTGGCTTGCTCCACCCCCTGCTCTTGAGATTCTCCTGGAGGTGGGCTGCATTTTGGCTTCATTTTGGGCTGGAGCTTCTCGTGGTTTGAGGCCTGGCATGCTCCACCCCCTGCTCTTGAGATTCTCCCGGAGGTGGGCTGCATTTTGGCTGCCTTTTGGGCTGGAGCTTCTCGAGGTTTGCGGCCTGGCTTTCTCCACCCCCTGCTCTTGAGATTCTCCCGGATGTGGGCTGCATTTTGGCTGCCTTTTGGGCTGGAGCTTCTCGTGGTTTGAGGCCTGGCTTGCTCCACCCCCTGCTCTTGATATTCTCCTGGATGTGGGCTGCATTTTGGCTACATGTTGGGCTGGAGCTTCTCATGGTTTAAGGCCTGGCTTGCTCCACCCCCTGCTCTTGAGATTCTCCCGGATGTGGGCTGGATTTTGGCTGCCTTTAAGGCTGGAGCTTCTCGTGGTTTGAGGCCTGGCTTGCTCCACCCCCTGCTCTTGAGATTCTCCCCTAAGTGGGCTGCATTTTGGCTGCATTTGGGGCTGGAGCTTCTCGTGGTTTGAGGCCTGGCTTGCTCCACCCCCTGCTCTTGAGATTCTCCCGGATTTGTGCTGCATTTTGGCTGCCTTTTGGGCTGGAGCTTCTCGAGGTTTGTGGCCTGGCATGCTCCACCCCCTGCTCTTGAGATTCTCCCGGATGTGGGCTGCATTTTGGCTGCCTTTTGGGCTGGAGCTTCTCGTGGTTTGAGGCCTGGCTTGCTCCACCCCCTGCTCTTGATATTCTCCCCGAAGTGTGCTGCATTTTGGCTGCATTTGGGGCTGGAGCTTCTCGTGGTTTGAGGCCTGGCTTGCTCCACCCCCTGCTCTTGAGATTCTCCCGGATTTGGGCTGCATTTTGGCTTCATTTTGGGCTGGAGCATCTCGAGGTTTGTGGCCTGGCTTGCTCCACCCCCTGCTCTTGAGATTCTCCCGGATGTGGGCTGCATTTTGGCTGCCTTTTGGGCTGGAGCTTCTCGTGGTTTGAGGCCTGGCTTGCTCCACCCCCTGCTCTTGAGATTCTCCCGGAGGTGGGCTGCATTTTGGCTGATTCTTGGGCTGGAGCATCTCGTGGTTTGAGGCCTGGCTTGCTCCACCCCCTGCTCTTGAGATTCTCCCGGAAGTGGGCTGCATTTTGGCTTCATTTTGGGATGCAGCTTCTCGTGGTTTGGGGCCTGGCTTGCTCCACACCCTGCTCTTGAGATTCTCCCGGATGTGGGCTGCATTTTGGCTGCCTTTTGGTCTGGAGCTTCTCGTGGTTTGAGGCCTGGCTTGCTCCACCCCCTGCTCTTGAGATTCTCCCGGATGTGGGCTGCGTTTTGGCTTCATTTTTGGCTGGAGCTTCTCGAGGTTTGTGGCCTGGCTTGCTCCACCCCCTGCTCTTGAGATTCTCCCAGATGTGGGCTGCATTTTGGCTGCCTTTTGGGCTGGAGCTTCTCGTGGTTTGAGGCCTGGTTTGCTCCACCTCCTGCTCTTGAGATTCTCCCAGATGTGGGCTGCATTTTGGCTGCATTTTGGGCTGGAGCTTCTCGTGGTTTGAGGCCTGGCTTGCTCCACCCCCTGCTCTCGATATTCTCCCAGATGTGGGCTGCATTTTGGCTTCATTTTGGGCTGGAGCTTCTCGAGGTTTGTGGCCTGGCTTGCTCCACCCCCTGCTCTTGAGATTCTCCCGGATGTGGGCTGCATTTTGGCTGCCTTTTCGGCTGGAGCTTCTCGTGGTTTGAGGCCTGGCTTGCTCCACACCCTGCTCTTGAGATTCTCCCGGAGGTGGGCTGCATTTTGGCTGCCTTTTGGGCTGGAGCTTCTCGTGGTTTGAGGCCTGGCTTGCTCCACCCCCTGCTCTTGAGATTCTCCCGGACGTGGGCTGCATTTTGGCTGCCTTTTGGGCTGGAGCTTCTCGTGGTTTGAGGCCTGGCTTGCTCCACCCCCTGCTCTCGATATTCTCCCAGATGTGGGCTGCATTTTGGCTTCATTTTGGGCTGGAGATTCTCGAGGTTTGTGGCCTGGCTTGCTCCACCCCCTGCTCTTGAGATTCTCCCGGATGTGGGCTGCATTTTGGATGATTCTTGGGCTGGAGCTTCTCGTGGTTTGAGGCCTGGCTTGCTCCACCCCCTGCTCTTGAGATTCTCCCGGATGTGGGCTGCATTTTGGCTGATTCTTGGGCTGGAGCTTCTCGTGGTTTGAGGCCTGGCTTGCTCCTCCCCCTGCTCTTGAGATTCTCCCGGAGGTGGGCAGCATTTTGGCTGCCTTTTGGGCTGGAGCTTCTCGTGGTTTGAGGCCTGGATTGCTCCACCCCCTGCTCTTGAGATTCTCCCGGAGGTGGGCTGCATTTTGGCTGCCTTTTGGGCTGGAGCTTCTCGTGGTTTGAGGCCTGGCTTGCTCCACCCCCTGCTCTTGAGATTCTCCTGGAGGTGGGCTGCATTTTGGCTTCATTTTGGGCTGGAGCTTCTCGTGGTTTGAGGCCTGGCTTGCTCCACCCCCTGCTCTTGAGATTCTCCCAGATGTGGGCTGCATTTTGGCTGCCTTTTGGGCTGGAGCTTCTCGTGGTTTGAGGCCTGGCTTGCTCCACCCCCTGCTCTTGAGATTCTCCCGGATGTGGGCTGGATTTTGGCTCCCTTTTGGGCTGGAGCTTCTCGAGGTTTGAGGCCTGGCTTGCTCCACCCCCTGCTCTTGAGATTCTCCTGGGTGTGGGCTGCATTTTGGCTACATTTTGGGCTGGAGCTTCTCATGGTTTGAGGCCTGGCTTGCTCCACCCCCTGCTCTTGAGATTCTCCCGGATGTGGGCTGCATTTTGGCTGCATTTTGGGCTGGAGCTTCTCGTGGTTTGAGGCCTGGCTTGCTCCACCCCCTGCTCTTGAGATTCTCCCGGATGTGGGCTGCATTTTGGCTGCCTTTTGGGCTGGAGCTTCTTGTGGTTTGAGGCCTGGCTTGCTCCACCCCCTGCTCTTGAGATTCTCCCGGATGTGGGCTTCATTTTGGCTGCCTTTGGGGCTGGAGATTCTCGTGGTTTGAGGCCTGGCTTGCTCCACCCCCTGCTCTTGAGATTCTCCTGGAGGTGGGCTGCATTTTAGCTGATTCTTGGGCTGGAGCTTCCCGTGGTTTGAGGCCTGGCTTGCTCGACCCCCTGATCTTGAGATTCTCTCGGATGTGGGCTGCATTTTGGCTGCCTTTTGGGCTGGAGCTTCTCGTGGTTTGAGGCCTGGGTTGCTCCACCCCCTGCTCTTGAGATTCTCCCCTAAGTGGGCTGCATTTTGGCTGTATCTTGGGCTGGAGCTTCTCGAGGTTTGCGGCCTGGCTTGCTCCACCCCCTGCTCTTGAGATTCTCCCGGAGGTGGGCTGCATTTTGGCTGCCTTTTGGGCTGGAGCTTCTCGAGGTTTGCGGCCTGGCTTGCTCCACCCCCTGCTCTTGAGATTCTCCCGGATTTGGGCTGCATTTTGGCTGCCTTTTGGGGCTGGAGCTTCTCGAGGTTTGAGGCCTGGCTTGCTCCACCCCCTGCTCTTGAGATTCTCCCGGATGTGGGCTGCATTTTGGCTGCCTTTTGGGCTGGAGCTTCTCATGGTTTGAGGCCTGGCTTGCTCCAACCCCTGCTCTTGAGATTCTCCCGGATGTGGGCTGCATTTTGGCTGCCTTTTGGGCTGGAGCTTCTCGTGGTTTGAGGCCTGGCTTGCTCCACCACCTGCTCTTGAGATTCTCCCGGAGGTGGGCTGGATTTTGGCTGCCTTTTGGGCTGGAGCTTCTTGTGGTTTGAGGCCTGGCTTGCTCCACCCCCTGCTCTTGAGATTCTCCCGGAGGTGGGCTTCATTTTGTCTGCCTTTGGGGCTGGAGCTTCTCGTGGTTTGAGGCCTGGCTTGCTCCACCCCCTGCTCTTGAGATTCTCCCCGATGTGGGCTGCATTTTGGCTGCCTTTTGGGCTGGAGCTTCTCGTGGTTTGAGGCCTGGCTTGCTCCACCCCCTGCTCTTGAGATTCTCCCGGATGTGGGCTGCATTTTGGCTGATTCTTGGGCTGGAGCTTCTCGTGGTTTGAGGCCTGGCTTGCTCCACCCCCTGCTCTTGAGATTCTCCCAGATGTGGGCTGCATTTTGGCTGCCTTTTGGGCTGGAGCTTCTCGTGGTTTGAGGCCTGGCTTGCTCCACCCTCTGCTCTTGAGATTCTCCCCGATGTGGGCTGCATTTTGGCTGCATTTTGGGCTGGAGCTTCTCGTGCTTTGAGGCCTGGCTTGCTCCACCCCCTGCTCTTGAGATTCTCCCGGATGTGGCCTGCATTTTGGCTGATTCTTGGGCTGGAGCTTCTCGTGGTTTGAGGCCTGGCTTGCTCCACCCCCTGCTCTTGAGATTCTCCCAGATGTGGGCTGCATTTTGGCTTCATTTTGGGATGCAGCTTCTCGTGGTTTGAGGCCTGGCTTGCTCCACCCCCTGCTCTTGAGATTCTCCCGGATATGTTCTGCATTTTGGCTACATTTTGGGCTGGAGCTTCTCGTGGTTTGAGGCCTGGCTTGCTCCACCCCCTGCTCTTGAGATTCTCCCGGATGTGGGCTGGATTTTGGCTGCCTTTTGGGCTGGAGCTTCTCGAGGTTTGAGGCCTGCCTTGCTCCGCCCCCTGCTCTTGATATTCTCCTTAATGTGGGCTGCATTTTGGCTACATGTTGGGCTGGAGCTTCTCATGGTTTGAGGCCTGGCTTGCTCCAACCCCTGCTCTTGAGATTTTCCCGGAGGTGGGCTGCATTTTGGCTGCCTGTTGGGCCGGAGCTTCTCGTGGTTTGAGGCCTGGCTTGCTCCACCCCCTGCTCTTGAGATTCTCCCGGAGGTGGGCTTCATTTTGTCTGCCTTTGGGGCTGGAGCTTCTCGTGGTTTGAGGCCTGGCTTGCTCCACCCCCTGCTCTTGAGATTCTCCCCGATGTGGGCTGCATTTTGGCTGCATTTTGGTATGGAGCTTCTCGTGGTTTGAAGCCTGGCTTGCTCCACCCCCTTCTCTTGAGATTCTCCCGGATGTGGGCTGCATTTTGGCTGATTCTTGGGCTGGAGCTTCCCGTGGTTTGAGGCCTGGCTTGCTCCACCCCCTGCTCTTGAGATTCTCCCGGATGTGTTCTGCATTTTGGCTACATTTTGGGCTGGAGCTTCTCGTGGTTTGAGGCCTGGCTTGCTCCACCCCCTGCTCTTGAGATTCTCCCGGATGTGGGCTGGATTTTGGCTGCCTTTTGGGCTGGAGCTTCTCGAGGTTTGAGGCCTGCCTTGCTCCACCCCCTGCTCTTGATATTCTCCTGGATGTGGGCTGCATTTTGGCTACATGTTGGGCTGGAGCTTCTCATGGTTTGAGGCCTGGCTTGCTCCAACCCCTGCTCTTGAGATTTTCCCGGAGGTGGGCTGCATTTTGGCTGCCTGTTGGGCCGGAGCTTCTCGTGGTTTGAGGCCTGGCTTGCTCCACCCCCTGCTCTTGAGATTCTCCCGGAGGTGGGCTTCATTTTGTCTGCCTTTGGGGCTGGAGCTTCTCGTGGTTTGAGGCCTGGCTTGCTCCACCCCCTGCTCTTGAGATTCTCCCCGATGTGGGCTGCATTTTGGCTGCATTTTGGTATGGAGCTTCTCGTGGTTTGAAGCCTGGCTTGCTCCACCCCCTTCTCTTGAGATTCTCCCGGATGTGGGCTGCATTTTGGCTGATTCTTGGGCTGGAGCTTCCCGTGGTTTGAGGCCTGGCTTGCTCCACCCCCTGCTCTTGATATTCTCCGGGATGTGGGCTGCATTTTGGCTGCCTTTTGGGATGGAGCTTCTCGTGCTTTGAGGCCTGGCTTGCTCCACCCCCTGCTCTTGAGATTCTCCCCTAAGTGGGCTGCATTTTGGCTGATTTTTGGGCTGGAGCTTCTCGTGGTTTGAGGCCTGGCTTGCTCCACCCCCTGCTCTTGAGATTCTCCCGGAGGTGGGCTGGATTTTGGCTGCCTTTTGGGCTGGAGCTTCTCGTGGTTTGAGGCCTGGCTTGCTCCACCCCCTGCTCTTGAGATTCGCCCGGATGTGGGCTGGATTTTGGCTCCCTTTTGGGCTGGAGCTTCTCGAGGTTTGAGGCCTGGCTTGCTCCACCCCCTGCTCTTGATATTCTCCTGTATGTGGGCTGCATTTTGGCTACATGTTGGGCTGGAGCTTCTCATGGTTTGAGGCCTGGCTTGCTCCACCCCCTGCTCTTGAGATTTTCCCGGAGGTGGGCTGCAATTTCGCTGCCTGTTGGGCCGGAGCTTCTCGTGGTTTGAGGCCTGGCTTGCTCCACCCCCTGCTCTTGAGATTCTCTCGGATGTGGGCTGCATTTTGGCTGCCTTTTGGGCTGGAGCTTCTCGTGGTTTGAGGCCTGGCTTGCTCCACCGCCTGCTCTTGATATTCTCCCGGATGTGGGCTGCATTTTGGCTGCCTTTTGGGCTGGAGCTTCTAGTGGTTTGAGGCCTGCCTTGCTCCACCCCCTGCTCTTGAGATTCTCCCGGATGTGGGCTGCATTTTGGCTACCTTTTGGGCTGGAGCTTCTCGTGGTTTGAGGCCTGGCATGCTCCACCCCCTGCTCTTGAGATTCTCCCGGAGGTGGGCTGCATTTTGGCTGCCTTTTGGGCTGGAGCTTCTCGTGGTTTGAGGCCTGGCTTGCTCCACCCCCTGCTCTTGAGATTCTCCCGGATGTGGGCTGGATTTTGGCTGCCTTTTGGGCTGGAGCTTCTCGTGGTTTGAGGCCTGGCTTGCTCCACCCCCTGCTCTTGAAATTCTCCCGGAAGTGGGCTGCATTTTGGCTTCATTTTGGGCTGGAGCTTCTCGAGGTTTGTGGCCTGGCTTGCTCCACCTCCTGCTCTTGAGATTTTCCCGGATGTGGGCTGCATTTTGGCTGCATTTTGGGCTGGAGCTTCTCGTGGTTTGAGGCCTGGCTTGCTCCACCACCTGCTCTTGAGATTCTCCCGGAGGTGGGCTGGATTTTGGCTGCCATTTGGGCTGGAGCTTCTCGTGGTTTGAGGCCTGGCTTGCTCCACCCCCTGCTCTTGAGATTCTCCCGGATGTGGGCTGCATTTTGGCTGATTCTTGGGCTGGAGCTTCCCGTGGTTTGAGGCCTGGCTTGCTCCACCCCCTGCTCTTGAAATTCTCCCGGAAGTGGGCTGCATTTTGGCTGCCTTTTGGGCTGGAGCTTCTCGTGGTTTGAGGCCTGGCTTGCTCCACCCCCTGCTCTTGAGATTCCCCTGGAGGTAGGCTGCATTTTGGCTTCATTTTGGGCTGGAGCTTCTCGAGGTTTGTGGCCTGGCTTGCTCCACCCCCTGCTCTTGAGATTCTCCCAGATGTGGGCTGCATTTTGGCTGCCTTTTGGGCTGGAGCTTCTCGTGGTTTGAGGCCTGCCTTGCTCCACCCCCTGCTCTTGAGATTCTCCCGGAGGTGGGCTGCATTTTGGCTGCATTTTGGGCTGGAGCTTCTCGTGGTTTGAGGCCTGGCTTGCTCCACCCCCTGCTCTTGAGATTCTCCCGGATGTGGGCTGCATTTTGGCTGCCTTTTGGTCTGGAGCTTCTCGTGGTTTGAGGCCTGGATTGCTCCACCCCCTGCTCTTGAGATTCTCCCGGATGTGGGCTGCATTTTGGCTGCCTTTTGGGCTGGAGCTTCTCGAGGTTTGAGGCCTGGCTTGCTCCACCCCCTGCTCTTGATGTTCTCCCGGATGTGGTCTTGATTTTGGCTGCCTTTCGGGCTGGAGCTTCTCGTGGTTTGAGGCCTGGCTTGCTCCACCCCCTGCTCTTGAGATTCTCCCGGATGTGAGCTGCATTTTGGCTGCCTTTTGGCTGGAGCTTCTCGTAGTTTGAGGCCTGGCTTGCTCCACCCCCTGCTCTTGAGATTCTCCCGCATGTTGGCTGCATTTTGGCTGCCTTTTGGGCTGGAGCTTCTCGTGGTTTGAGGCCTGCCTTGCTCCACAGCCTGCTCTTGATGTTCTCCCGCATGTGGTCTTGATTTTGGCTGCCTTTAGGGCTGGAGCTTCTCGAGGTTTGAGGCCTGCCTTGCTCCACCCCCTGCTCTTGAGATTCTCCCGGAGGTGGGCTGCATTTTGGCTGCATTTTGGGCTGGAGCTTCTCGTGGTTTGAGGCCTGGCTTGCTCCACCCCCTGCTCTTGAGATTCTCCCGGATGTGGGCTGCATTTTGGCTGCCTTTTGGGCTGGAGCTTCTCGTGGTTTGAGGCCTGGATTGCTCCACCCCCTGCTCTTGAGATTCTCCCGGATGTGGGATGCATTTTGGCTGCATTTTGGGCTGGAGCTTCTCGTGGTTTGAGGCCTGGCTTGCTCCACCCCCTGCTCTTGAGATTCTCCCGGATGTGGGCTGCATTTTGGCTGATTCTTGGGCTGGAGCTTCCCGTGGTTTGAGGCCTGGCTTGCTCCACCCCCTGCTCTTGATATTCTCCGGGATGTGGGCTGCATTTTGGCTGCCTTTTGGGATGGAGCTTCTCGTGCTTTGAGGCCTGGCTTGCTCCACCCCCTGCTCTTGAGATTCTCCCCTAAGTGGGCTGCATTTTGGCTGATTCTTGGGCTGGAGCTTCCCGTGGTTTGAGGCCTGGCTTGCTCCACCCCCTGCTCTTGAGATTCTCCCGGATGTGGGCTGCATTTTGGCTGCCTTTTGGGCTGGAGCTTCTCGTGGTTTGAGGCCTGGCTTGCTCCACTCCCTGCTCTTGAGATTCTCCCGGAGGTGGGCTGCATTTTGGCTGCCTTTTGGGCTGGAGCTTCTCGAGCTTTGAGGCCTGGCTTGCTCCACCCCCTGCTCTTGAGATTCTCCCGGATGTGGGCTGCATTTTGGCTGCCTTTTGGGCTGGAGTTTCTCGTGGTTTGAGGCCTGGCTTGCTCCACCCCCTGCTCTTGAGATTCTCCTGGAGGTAGGCTGCATTTTGGCTTCATTTTGGACTGGAGCTTCTCGAGGTTTGTGGCCTGGCTTGCTCCACCTCCTGCTCTTGAGATTCTCCCGGATGTGGGCTGCATTTTGGCTGCATTTTGGGCTGGAGCTTCTCGTGGTTTGAGGCCTGGCTTGCTCCACCCCCTGCTCTCGAGATTCTCCCGGAGGTGGGCTGGATTTTGGCTGCCTTTTGGGCTGGAGCTTCTCGTGGTTTGAGGCCTGGCTTGCTCCACCCCCTGCTCTTGAGATTCTCCCGGATGTGGGCTGCATTTTGGCTGATTCTTGGGCTGGAGCTTCCCGTGGTTTGAGTCCTGGCTTGCTCCACCCCCTGCTCTTGAGATTCTCCCGGATGTGGGCTGCATTTTGGCTGCCTTTTGGGCTGGAGCTTCTCGTGGTTTGAGGCCTGGCTTGCTCCACCCAATGCTCTTGAGATTCTCCCGCATGTGGGCTGGATTTTGGCTGCCTTTTGGGCTGGAGCTTCTCGTGGTTTGAGGCCTGGCTTGCTCCACCCCCTGCTCTTGAGATTCTCCCCTAAGTGGGCTGCATTTTGACTGATTCTTGGGCTGGAGCTTCCCGTGGTTTGAGGCCTGGCTTGCTCCACCCCCTGCTCTTGAGATTCTCCCGGATGTGGGCTGCATTTTGGCTGCCTTTTGGGCTGGAGCTTCTCGTGGTTTGAGGCCTGGCTTGCTCCACTCCCTGCTCTTGAGATTCTCCCGGAGGTGGGCTGCATTTTGGCTGCCTTTTGGGCTGGAGCTTCTCGAGCTTTGAGGCCTGGCTTGCTCCACCCCCTGCTCTTGAGATTCTCCCGGATGTGGGCTGCATTTTGGCTGCCTTTTGGGCTGGAGTTTCTCGTGGTTTGAGGCCTGGCTTGCTCCACCCCCTGCTCTTGAGATTCTCCTGGAGGTAGGCTGCATTTTGGCTTCATTTTGGACTGGAGCTTCTCGAGGTTTGTGGCCTGGCTTGCTCCACCTCCTGCTCTTGAGATTCTCCCGGATGTGGGCTGCATTTTGGCTGCATTTTGGGCTGGAGCTTCTCGTGGTTTGAGGCCTGGCTTGCTCCACCCCCTGCTCTTGAGATTCTCCCGGAGGTGGGCTGGATTTTGGCTGCCTTTTGGGCTGGAGCTTCTCGTGGTTTGAGGCCTGGCTTGCTCCAACCCCTGTTCTTGAGATTCTCCCGGAGGTGGGCTGGATTTTGGCTGCCTTTTGGGCTGGAGCTTCTCGAGCTTTGAGGCCTGGCTTGCTCCACCCCCTGCTCTTGATATTCTCCTGGATGTGGGCTGCATTTTGGCTGCATTTTGGGCTGGAGCTTCTCGTGGTTTGAGGCCTGGCTTGCTCCACCCCCTGCTCTTGAGATTCTCCCCTAAGTGGGCTGCATTTTGGCTGCATTTTGGGCTGGAGCTTCTCGTGGTTTGAGGCCTGGCTTGCTTCACCCCCTGCTCTTGAGATTCTCCCGGATGTGGGCTGCATTTTGGCTGCCTTTTGGGCTGGAGCTTCTCGAGGTTTGTGGCCTGGCTTGCTCCACCCCCTGCTCTTGAGATTCTCCCGGATGTGGGCTGCATTTTGGCTGCCTTTTGGGCTGGAGCTTCTCGTGGTTTGAGGCCTGCCTTGCTCCACCCCCTGCTCTTGAGATTCTCCCGGATGTGTTCTGCATTTTGGCTCCCTTTTGGGCTGGAGCTTCTCGAGGTTTGAGGCCTGGCTTGCTCCAACCCCTGCTCTTGAGATTCTCCTGGATGTGGGCTGCATTTTGGCTACATGTTGGGCTGGAGCTTCTCGTGGTTTGAGGCCTGGCTTGCTCCACCCCCTGCTCTTGAGATTCTCCCGGAGTTGGGCTGCATTTTGGCTGCCTTTTGGGCTGGAGCTTCTCGTGGTTTGAGGCCTGCCTTGCTCCACCCCCTGCTCTTGAGATTCTCCCGGATGTGGGCTGCATTTTGGCTGCCTTTTGGGCTGGAGCTTCTCGTGGTTTGAGGCCTGGCTTGCTCCACCCCCTGCTCTTGAGATTCTCCCGGATGTGGGCTGCATTTTGGCTGCCTTTTTGGGCTGGAAATTCTCATGGTTTGAGGCCTGGCTTGCTCCACCGCCTGCTCTTGATATTCTCCCGGATGTGGGCTGCATTTTGGCTGCCTTTTGGGCTGGAGCTTCTCGTGGTTTGAGGCCTGCCTTGCTCCACCCCCTGCTCTTGAGATTCTCCCGGATGTGGGCTGCATTTTGGCTGATTCTTGGGCTGGAGCTTCTCGTGGTTTGAGGCCTGGCTTGCTCCACCCCCTGCTATTGAGATTCTCCCGCATGTGGGCTGCATTTTGGCTGCCTTTTGGCCTGGAGCTTCTCGTGGTTTGAGGCCTGGCTTGCTCCACCCCCTGCTCTTGAGATTCTCCCCGATGTGGGCTGCATTTTGGCTGATTCTTGGGCTGGAGCTTCCCGTGGTTTGAGGCCTGGCTTGCTCCACCCCCTGCTCTTGAAATTCTCCCGGAGGTGGGCTGCATTTTGGCTGCCTTTTGGGCTGGAGCTTCTCGTGGTTTGAGGCCTGGCTTGCTCCACCCCCTGCTCTTGAGATTCTCCCGGAGGTGGGCTGCATTTTGGCTGATTCTTGGGCTGGAGCTTCTCGTGGTTTGAGGCCTGGCTTTCTCCACCCCCTGCTCTTGAGATTCTCCCGGATGTGGGCTGCATTTTGGCTGATTCTTGGGCTGGAGCTTCTCGTGGTTTGAGGCCTGGCTTGCTCCACCCCCTGCTCTTGAGATTCTCCCGGAGGTGGGCTGCATTTTGGCTGCCTTTTGGGCTGGAGCTTCTCGTGGTTTGAGGCCTGGCTTGCTCCACCCCCTGCTCTTGAGATTCTCCCGGAGGTGGGCTGCATTTTGGCTGCCTTTTGGGCTGGAGCTTCTCGTGGTTTGAGGCCTGGCTTGCTCCACCCCCTGCTCTTGAGATTCTCCCGGATGTGGGCTGCATTTTGGCTGATTCTTCGGCTGGAGCTTCCCGTGGTTTGTGGACCGGCTTGCTCCACCCCCTGCTCTTGAGATTCTCCCGGATGTGGGCTGCATTTTGGCTGCCTTTTGGGCTGGAGCTTCTCGTGGTTTGAGGCCTGGCTTCCTCCATTCCCTGCTTTTGATATTCTCCCGGATTTGGGCTGGAGGTTAGCTGCCTTTTGGGCTGGAGCTTCTCGTGGTTTGAGGCCTGGCTTGCTCCACCCCCTGCTCTTGAGATTCTCCCGGATGTGGGCTGCATTTTGGCTGCATTTTGGGCTGGAGCTTCTCGTGGTTTGAGGCCTGGCTTGCTCCACCCCCTGCTCTTGAGATTCTCCCAGAGGTGGGCTGCATTTTCGCTGCATTTTGAGCTGGAGCTTCTCGTGGTTTGAGGCCTGGCTTGCTCCACCCCCTGCTCTTGAGATTCTCCCAGAGGTGGGCTGCAGTTTCGCTGCATTTTGAGCTGGAGCTTCTCGTGGTTTGAGGCCTGGCTTGCTCCACCCCCTGCTCTTGATATTCTCCCAGAGGTGGGCTGGAGTTTGGCTGCCTTTTGGGCTGGAGCTTCTCGTGGTTTGAGGCCTGGCTTGCTCCACCCCCTGCTCTTGAGATTCTCCCGGATGTGGGCTGCATTTTGGCTGCCTTTTGGGCTGGAGCTTCTCGTGGTTTGAGGCCTGGCTTGCTTCACTTCCTGCTCTTGGTAGTCTCCCGGAAGTGGGCTGGATTTTGGCTGCCTTTTGGGCTGGAGCTTCTCGTGGTTTGAGGCCTGGCTTGCTCCACTCCCTGCTCTTGAGATTCTCCCGGATGTGGGCTGCATTTTGGCTGATTTTTGAGCTGGAGATTCTCATGGTTTGAGGCCTGGCTTGCTCCACCCCCTGCTCTTGGTAGTCTCCCGGAAGTGGGCTGGATTTTGGCTGACTTTTGGACTGGAGCTTCTCGTGGATTGTGGCCTGCTTGCTTCACACCCTGCTCTTGAGATTCTCCCGGATGTGGGCTGCATTTTGGCTGCCTATTGGGCTGGAGCTTCTCGTGGTTTGAGGCCTGGCTTGCTCCACCCCCTGCTCTTGAGATTCTCCCGGATGTGGGATGCATTTTGGCTGCCTTTAGGGCTGGAGCTTCTCGTGGTTTGAGGCCTGGCTTGCTCCACCCCCTGCTCTTGAGATTCTCCCGGATGTGGGCTGCATTTTGGCTGCCTTTTGGGCTGGAGCTTCTCGTGGTTTGTGGCCTGGATTGCTCCACTCCCTGCTCTTCATATTCTCCCGGATGTGGGCTGCATTTTGGCTGCCTTTTGAGCTGGAGCTTCTCGTGGTTTGAGGCCTGGCTTGCTCCACCCCCTGCTCTTGAGATTCTCCCGGAGGTGGGCTGCATTTTGGCTGCCTTTTGGGCTGGAGCTTCTCATGGTTTGAGGCCTGGCTTGCTCCACCCCCTGCTCTTGAGATTCTCCTGCAGGTGGGCTGGATTTTGGCTGCTTTTTGGGCTGGAGTTTCTTGTGTTTTGAGGCCTGGCTTGCTCCACCCCCTGCTCTTGAGATTCTCCCGGATGTGGGCTGGATTGTGGCTTTTTTTGGGCTGGAGCTTCTCGTGGTTTGAGGCCTGGCTTGCTCCACCCCCTGCTCTTGAGATTCTCCCGGATGTGGGCTGCATTTTGGCTGAATTTGGGCTGGAGCTTCTCGAGGTTTGAGGCCTGGCTTGCTCCACCCCCTGCTCTTGAGATTCTCCCGGATGTGGGCTGCATTTTGGCTGCCTTTTGAGCTCGAGGTTCTTGTGGTTTGAGGCCTGGCTTGCTCCACCCCCTGCTCTTGAGATTCTCCCGGATGTGGGCTGCATTTTGGCTGCCTTTTGAGCTCGAGGTTCTTGTGGTTTGACGCCTGGCTTGCTCCAACCCCTGCTCTTGAGATTCTCCCGGATGTGGGATGGATTTTGGCTGTCTTTTGGGCTGGAGCTTCTCGTGGTTTGAGGCCTGGCTTGCTTCACTTCCTGCTCTTGGTAGTCTCCCGGAAGTGGGCTGGATTTTGGCTGCCTTTTGGGCTGGAGCTTCTCGTGGTTTGAGGCCTGGCTTGCTCCACTCCCTGCTCTTGAGATTCTCCCGGATGTGGGCTGCATTTTGGCTGATTTTTGAGCTGGAGCTTCTCATGGTTTGAGGCCTGGCTTGCTCCACCCCCTGCTCTTCAGATTCTCCCAGATGTGGGCTGCATTTTGGCTGCATTTTGAGTTGGAGCTTCTCGTGGTTTGAGGACTGGCTTGCTCCACCCCCTGCTCTTGAGATTCTCCCGGAGGTGGGCTGCATTTTGGCTGCCTTTTGGGCTGGAGCTTCTCGTGGTTTGAGGCCTGGCTTGCTCCACCCCCTGCTCTTGAGTTTCTCCGGGACGTGGGCTGGATTTGGCTGCCTTTTGGGCTGGAGCTTCTCGTGGTTTGAGGCCTGGCTTGCTCCACCCCCTGCTCTTGATATTCTCCCAGATGTGGGCTGCATTTTTGCTGCCTTTTGGGCTGGATCTTCTCGTGGTTTGAGGCCTGGCTTGCTCCACCCCCTGCTCTTGAGATTCTCCTGGATGTGGGCTGCATTTTGGCTGCCTTTTGGGCTGGAGCTTCTCGTGGTTTGAGGCCTGGCTTGCTCCAACCCCTGCTCTTGAGTTTCTCCCGGAGGTGGGCTGCATTTTGGCTGCCTTTTGGGCTGGAGCTTCTCATGGTTTGAGGCCTGGCTTGCTCCACCCCCTGCTCTTGAGATTCTCCCGTATGTGGGCTGCATTTTGGCTGCCTTTTGGGCTGGAGCTTCTCGTGGTTTGAGGCCTGCATTGCTCCACCCCCTGCTCTTGATATTCTCCCGCATGTGGTCTGCATTTTGGCTGCATTTTGGGATGGAGCTTCTAGTGGTTTGTGGCCTGGATTGCTCCACCCCCTGCTCTTGAGTTTCTCCCGGAAGTGGGATGGATTTTGGCTGCCTTTTGGGCTGGAACTTCTCGTGGTTTGAGGCCTGGCTTGCTCCACCCCCTGCTCTTGAGATTCTCCCGGATATGGGCTGCATTTTGGCTGCCTTTTGGGCTGGAGCTTCTCATGGTTTGAGGCCTGGCTTGCTCCACCCCCTGCTCTTGAGATTCTCCCGGATGTGGGCTGGAGTTTGGTTGCATTTTGGGCTGGAGCTTCTCGTGGTTTGAGGCCTGGCTTGCTCCACCCCCTGCTCTTGAGATTCTCCTGCAGGTGGGCTGGATTTTGGCTGCTTTTTGGGCTGGAGTTTCTTGTGTTTTGAGGCCTGGCTTGCTCCACCCCCTGCTCTTGAGATTCTCCCGGATGTGGGCTGGATTGTGGCTTTTTTTGGGCTGGAGCTTCTCGTGGTTTGAGGCCTGGCTTGCTCCACCCCCTGCTCTTGAGATTCTCCCGGATGTGGGCTGCATTTTGGCTGAATTTGGGCTGGAGCTTCTCGAGGTTTGAGGCCTGGCTTGCTCCACCCCCTGCTCTTGAGATTCTCCCGGATGTGGGCTGCATTTTGGCTGCCTTTTGAGCTCGAGGTTCTTGTGGTTTGAGGCCTGGCTTGCTCCACCCCCTGCTCTTGAGATTCTCCCGGATGTGGGCTGCATTTTGGCTGCCTTTTGAGCTCGAGGTTCTTGTGGTTTGACGCCTGGCTTGCTCCAACCCCTGCTCTTGAGATTCTCCCGGATGTGGGATGGATTTTGGCTGTCTTTTGGGCTGGAGCTTCTCGTGGTTTGAGGCCTGGCTTGCTTCACTTCCTGCTCTTGGTAGTCTCCCGGAAGTGGGCTGGATTTTGGCTGCCTTTTGGGCTGGAGCTTCTCGTGGTTTGAGGCCTGGCTTGCTCCACTCCCTGCTCTTGAGATTCTCCCGGATGTGGGCTGCATTTTGGCTGATTTTTGAGCTGGAGCTTCTCATGGTTTGAGGCCTGGCTTGCTCCACCCCCTGCTCTTCAGATTCTCCCAGATGTGGGCTGCATTTTGGCTGCATTTTGAGTTGGAGCTTCTCGTGGTTTGAGGACTGGCTTGCTCCACCCCCTGCTCTTGAGATTCTCCCGGAGGTGGGCTGCATTTTGGCTGCCTTTTGGGCTGGAGCTTCTCGTGGTTTGAGGCCTGGCTTGCTCCACCCCCTGCTCTTGAGTTTCTCCGGGACGTGGGCTGGATTTGGCTGCCTTTTGGGCTGGAGCTTCTCGTGGTTTGAGGCCTGGCTTGCTCCACCCCCTGCTCTTGATATTCTCCCAGATGTGGGCTGCATTTTTGCTGCCTTTTGGGCTGGATCTTCTCGTGGTTTGAGGCCTGGCTTGCTCCACCCCCTGCTCTTGAGATTCTCCTGGATGTGGGCTGCATTTTGGCTGCCTTTTGGGCTGGAGCTTCTCGTGGTTTGAGGCCTGGCTTGCTCCAACCCCTGCTCTTGAGTTTCTCCCGGAGGTGGGCTGCATTTTGGCTGCCTTTTGGGCTGGAGCTTCTCATGGTTTGAGGCCTGGCTTGCTCCACCCCCTGCTCTTGAGATTCTCCCGTATGTGGGCTGCATTTTGGCTGCCTTTTGGGCTGGAGCTTCTCGTGGTTTGAGGCCTGCATTGCTCCACCCCCTGCTCTTGATATTCTCCCGCATGTGGTCTGCATTTTGGCTGCATTTTGGGATGGAGCTTCTAGTGGTTTGTGGCCTGGATTGCTCCACCCCCTGCTCTTGAGTTTCTCCCGGAAGTGGGATGGATTTTGGCTGCCTTTTGGGCTGGAACTTCTCGTGGTTTGAGGCCTGGCTTGCTCCACCCCCTGCTCTTGAGATTCTCCCGGATATGGGCTGCATTTTGGCTGCCTTTTGGGCTGGAGCTTCTCATGGTTTGAGGCCTGGCTTGCTCCACCCCCTGCTCTTGAGATTCTCCCGGATGTGGGCTGGAGTTTGGTTGCATTTTGGGCTGGAGCTTCTCGTGGTTTGAGGCCTGGCTTGCTCCACCCCCTGCTCTTGAGTTTCTCCCGGATATGCGCTGGATTTTTGCTGGATTTTGGGCTGGAGCTTCTCATGGTTTGAGGCCTGGCTTGCTCCACCCCCTGCTCTTCATATTCTCCCGGAGGTGGGCTGGATTTTGGCTGCCTTTTTTGCTGGAACTTCTCGTGGTTTGAGGCCTGGCTTGCTCCACCCCCTTCTCTTGATATTGTCCCGGACGTGGGCTGCATTTTGGCTGCATTTTGGGCTGGAGCTTCTCGTGGTTTGAGGCCTGGCTTGCTCCACGCCCTGCTATTGAGATTCTCTGGGATGTGGGCTGCATTTTGGCTGCCTTTTGGGCTGGAGCTTCTCGTGGTTTGAGGCCTGGCTTGCTCCAACCCCTGCTCTTGAGATTCTCCCTGAGGTGGGCTGGATTTTGGCTGCCTTTCTGGGCTGGAGCTTCTCGAGGTTTGTGGCCTGGCTTGCTCCACCCCCTGCTCCTGAAATTCTCCAAATCCAAACTCCAGCAATCATCCGGGAGAATATCAAGGGCAGGGGGTGGAGCAAGCCAGGCCCCAAACCACGAGAAGCTCCATCCAAAATACAGCCAAAATGCAGCCCACCTCCGGGAGAATATCAAGAGCAGGGGGTGGAGCAAGCCAGGCCTCAAACCACGAGAAGATCCAGCCCAAAAAGCAGCCAAAATGCAGGCCACCTCCGGGAGAATCTCAAGAGCAGGGGTGGAGCAAGCCAGGCCTCAAACCACGAGAAGCTCCAGCCCCAACGGCAGCGAAAATCCAGCCCACATCCGGGAGAATCTCAAGAGCAGGGGGTGGAGCAAGCCAGGGCTCAAACCACGAGAAGCTCCAGACCAAAAAGCAGCCAAAATGCAGCCCACCTCCGGGAGAATATCAAGAGCAGGGGCTGGAGCAAGCCAGGCCTCAAACCACGAGAAGCTCCAGCCCAAAAGGCAGCCAAAATGCAGCCCACATATGGGAGAATATCAAGAGCAGGGGGTGGAACAAGGCAGGCCTCAAACCACGAGAATCTCCAGCCCAAAATTCAGCCGAAATCCAGCGCACATCTGGGAGAATATTATGAGCAGGGGGTGGAGCAAGCCAGGCCTCAAACCACGAGAAGCTCCAGCCCAAAACGCAGCCAAAATACAGGCCACCTCCAGGAGAATATCAAGAGCAGGGGGTGGAGCAAGCCAGGCCTCAAACCACGAGAAGCTCCAGCCCAAAACGCAGCCAAAATACAGCCCACATCCGGGAGAATCTCAAGAGCAGGGGGTGGAGCAAGCCAGGCCTCAAACCACAAGAAGCTCCAGCGCAATTGGCAGCCAAAATGCAGCCCACATCTGGGAGAATATCAAGAGCAGGGGGTGGAACAACGCAGGCCTCAAACCACGAGAAGCTCCAGCCGAAAAGGCAGCCAAAATCGAGCCCACATCTGGGAGAATCTCAAGAGCAGGGGGTGGAGGAATGCAGGCCTCAAACCACGAGAAGCTCCAGCCCAAAAGGCAGCCAAAATCCAGCCCACATCCGGGAGAATCTCAAGAGCAGGGCGTGGAGCAAGCCAGGCCTCAAAGCACGAGAAGCTCCAGCCCAAAATGCAGCCAAAATCCAGCCCACCTCCGTGAGAATCTCAAGAGCAGGGCTGGAGCAAGCCAGGCCTCAAACCATGAGAAGCTCCAACCCGAAATGCAGCCAAACTCCAGCCCATATCCAGGAGTATATCAAGAGCAGGGGGTGGAGAAAGCCAGGCCCCAAACCACGAGAAGATCCAGCCGGAAATACAGCCAAAATGCAGACCACCTGCAGGAGAATATCAAGAGCTGGGGTTGGAGCAATGCAGGCCTCAAACCACGAGAATCTCCAGCCCAAAAAGCAGCCAAAATGCAGCCCAAATCTTGGAGAATCTCAAGAGCAGGGGGTGGAGCAAGCCAGGCCTCAAACCACGAGAAGCTCCAGGCCAAAAGGTAGCCAAAATCCAGCCCACATCCGGGAGAATATCATGGGCAGGGAGCGGAGGAAACCAGGCCTCAAACCACGAGAAGCTCCAGCCCAAAAGGCAGCCAAAATCCAGCCCATATAAGGGAGAATCTCAAGAGCAGGGGGTGGAGCAAGCCAGGCCTCAAACATGAGAAGCTCCAGCCCAAAAAGCAGCCAAAATGCAGCCCACATCCGGGAGAATATCAAGAGCAGGGGGTGGAGCAAGCCAGGCCTCAAAGCATGAGAAGCTCCAGCCCAAAATGCAGCCAAAATGCAGCCCACATCCAGGAGAATATCAAGAGCAGAGGTTCGAGGAAGGCAGGCCTCAAACCACGAGAAGCTCCAGCCCAAAGGCAGCCAAACTCCAGCCAACATCCGGGAGAGTCTCAAGAGCAGGAGGTGGAGCAATCCAGGCCTCAAACCACGAGAAGCTCCAGCCCAAAAGGCAGCCAAAATCCAGCCCATATAAGGGAGAATCTCAAGAGCAGGGGGTGGAGCAAGCCAGGCCTCAAACCACGAGAATCTCTAGCCCAAACGGCAGCGAAAATGCAGCCCACATCTGGGAGAATATCAAGAGCAGGGGGTGGAGCAAGCCAGGCCTCAAACCACGAGAAGATCCAGCCCAATAGGCAGCCAAATGCAGACCACTTCCGAGAGAATCTCAAGAGCAAGGCGTGGAGTAAGGCAGGCCTCAAACCACGAGAAGCTCCAGCCCAAATGGCAGCCAAAATGCAGCCCACCTCCGGGAGAATCTCAAGAGCAGGGGGTGGAGCAAGCCAGGCCTCAAACCACGAGAAGCTCCAGCCCAAAATGCAGCTAACCTCCAGCCCAAATCCGGGAGAATATCAAAAGCAGGGAATGGAGGGAGCCAGGCCTCAAACCACGAGAAGCTCCAGCCCAAAATGCAGCCAAAATGCAGCCCACATCCGGGAGAATATCAAGAGCAGGGGGTGGAACAAGGCAGGCCTCAAACCACGAGAAGCTCCAGCCCAAAATTCAGCCGAAATGCAGCGCACATCTGGGAGAATATTATGAGCAGGGGGTGGAGCAAGTCAGGCCTCAAAGCCCGAGAATCTCCAGCCCAAAATGCAGCTAAACTCCAGCCCACATCCGGGAGAATTTCAAGAGCAGGGGATGGAGCAAGGCAGGCCTCAAACCACGAGATTTTCCAGCCCAAAAGTCAGCCAAAATCAAGCCCACCTGCAGGAGAATATCAAGAGCTGGGGTTGGAACAATGCAGGCCTCAAACCACGAGAAGCTCCAGCCCAAAAGGCAGCCAAAATGCAGCCCACATATGGCAGAATCTCAAGAGCAGGGGGTGGAACAAGGCAGGCCTCAAACCACGAGAAACTCCAGCCCAAAATTCAGCCGAAATCCAGCGCACATCTGGGAGAATATTATGAGCAGGGGCTGGAGCAAGTCAGGCCTCAAACCACGAGAAGCTCTAGCCCAAAATGCAGCTAAACTCCAGCCCACATCCGGGAGAATTTCAAGAGCAGGGGATGGAGCAAGGCAGGCCTCAAACCATGAGAATTTCCAGCCCAAAAGTCAGCCAAAATCCAGCCCACCTGCAGGAGAATATCAAGAGCTGGGGTTGGAGCAGTGCAGGCCTCAAACCACGAGAAGCTCCAGCCCAAATGCAGCCAAAATGCAGCCCACATCTGGGAGAATCTCAAGAGCAGGGGGTGGAGCAAGCCAGGCCTCAAACCACGAGAAGCTCCAACCCGAAATGCAGCCAAACTCCAGCCCATATCCAGGAGTATATCAAGAGCAGGGGGTGGAGAAAGCCAGGCCCCAAACCACGAGAAGATTAAGCCGGAAATGCAGCCAAAATGCAGACCACCTGCAGGAGAATATAAAGAGCTGGGGTTGGAGCAAGCCAGGCCTCAAACCACGAGAATCTCCAGCCCAAAAGGCAGCCAAAATGCAGCCCAAATCTTGGAGAATCTCAAGAGCAGGGGGTGGAGCAAGCCAGGCCTCAAAGCACGAGAAGCTCCAGCCCAAAAATGCAGCCAAAATCCAGCCCACATCCGGGAGAATCTGAAGAGCAGCGGGTGGAGCAAGCCAGGCCTCAAACCACGAGAAGCTCCAGCTTAATAGGCAGCCAAATTGCAGCCCACATCCGGGAGAATCTCAAGAGCAAGGGGTGGAGGAAGCCAGGCTTCAAACCACGAGAAGCTCCAGGCCAAAAGGTAGCCAAAATCCAGCCCACATCCGGGAGAATATCAAGGGCAGGGAGCGGAGGAAACCAGGCCTCAAACCAGAAGAAGCTCCAGCCCAAAAGGCAGCCAAAATCCAGCCCATATAAGGGAGAATCTCAAGAGCAGGGGGTGGAGCAAGCCAGGCCTCAAACATGAGAAGCTCCAGCTCAAAAGGCAGCCAAAATGCAGCCCACATCCGGGAGAATCTCAAGAGCAGGGGGTGGAGCAAGCCAGGCCTCAAAGCATGAGAAGCTCCAGCCCAAAAGGCAGCCAAAATGCAGCCCACATCCAGGAGAATATCAAGAGCAGAGGTTCGAGGAAGGCAGGCCTCAAACCACGACAAGCTCCAGCCCAAAAGGCAGCCAAACTCCAGCCAACATCCGGGAGAGTCTCAAGAGCAGGAGGTGGAGCAATCCAGGCCTCAAACCACGAGAAGCTCCAGCCCAAAAGGCAGCCAAAATCCAGCCCATATAAGGGAGAATCTCAAGAGCAGGGGGTGGAGCAAGCCAGGCCTCAAACCACGAGAATCTCCATCCCAAACGGCAGCGAAAATGCAGCCCACATCTCGGAGAATATCAAGAGCAGGGGGTGGAGCAAGCCAGGCCTCAAACCACGAGAAGCTCCAGCCCAATAGGCAGCCAAATGCAGACCACTTCCGAGAGAATCTCAAGAGCAAGGCGTGGAGTAAGGCAGGCCTCAAACCACGAGAAGCTCCAGCCCAAATGGCAACCAAAATGCAGCCCACCTCCGGGAGAATATCAAGAGCAGGGGGTGGAGCAAGCCAGGCCTCAAACCACGAGAAGCTCCAGCCCAAAGAGCAACCAAAATGCAGCCCACATATGGGAGAATATCAAGAGCAGGGGGTGGAGCAAGCCAGGCCTCAAACCACGAGAAGCTCCAGCCCAAAGAGCAACCAAAATGCAGCCCACATCCGGGAGAATCTCAAGAGCAGGGGGTGGAGCCAGCCATGCCCCAAACCACGAGAAGCTCCAGCCCAAAATGCAGCCAAAATCCAGCCCACATCCAGGAGAATCTCAAGAGCAGGGGGTGGAGCAAGCCAGGCCTCAAACCACGAGAAGCTCCAGCCCAAAAGGCAGCCAAAATCCACCCACATCCGGGAGAATCTCAAGAGCAGGGGGTGGAGCAATCCAGGCCTCAAACATGAGAAGCTCCAGCCCAAAAGGCAGCCAAAATGCAGCCCACATCCGGGAGAATCTCAAGAGCAGGGGGTGGAGCAAGCCAGGCCTCAAAGCATGAGAAGCTCCAGCCCAAAAGGCAGCCAAAATGCAGCCCTCATCCAAGAGAATATCAAGAGCAGAGGTTGGAGCAAGCCAGGCCTCAAACCAGGAGAAGCTCCAGCCCAAAAGGCAGCCAAAATCCAGCCCACATCCGGGAAAATTTCAAGAGCAGGGGGTGGAGCAAGCCAGGCCTCAAAGCATGAGAAGCTCCAGCCCAAAAGGCAGCCAAAATGCAGCCCACATCCAGGAGAATATCAAGAGCAGAGGTTGGAGGAAGGCAGGCCTCAAACCACGAGAAGCTCCAGCCCAAAAGGCAGCCAAAATGCAGCCCACATCCGGGAGAATCTCAAGAGCAGGGGGTGGAGCAAGCCAGGCCTCAAACCACGAGAAGCTCCAGCCCAAAATGCAGCCAAAATGCAGCCCACATCCGGGAGAATCTCAAGAGCAGGGGGTGGAGCAAGCCAGGCCTCAAAGCATGAGAAGCTCCAGCCCAAAAGGCAGCCAAAATGCAGCCCTCATCCAAGAGAATATCAAGAGCAGAGGTTGGAGCAAGCCAGGCCTCAAACCAGGAGAAGCTCCAGCCCAAAAGGCAGCCAAAATCCAGCCCACATGTGGGAGAATCTCAAGAGCAGGGGGTGGAGCAAGCCAGGCCTCAAACCACGAGAAGCTCCAGCCCAAAACGCAGCCAAAATACAGGCCACCTCCGGGAGAATATCAAGAGCAGGGGGTGGAGCAAGCCAGGCCTCAAACCACGAGAATCTAGAGCCCAAAGGGCAGCGAAATTCCAGCCCACATCCGGGAGAATCTCAAGAGCAGGGGGTGGAGCAAGCCAGGCCCCAAACCACGAGAAGCTCCAGCCCAAAAGGCAGCCAAAATGCAGCCCACATCCAGGAGAATATCAAGAGCTGTTGGTGGCGAAAGCCAGGCCTCAAACCGCGAGAAGCTCCAGCCCAAAATGCAGCTAAACTCCAGCCCACATCCGGGAGAATATCAAGAGCAGGGGTTGGAGCAAGCCAGGCCTCAAAGCATGAGAAGCTCCACCCCAAAAGGCAGCCAAAATGCAGCCCACATCCAGGAGAATCTCAAGAGCAGGGGGTGGAGCAAGGCAGGCCTCAAACCACGAGAAGCTCCAGCCCAAAATGCAGCCAAAATGCAGCCCACATCCGGGAGAATATCAAGAGCAGGGGGTGGAGCAAGCCAGGCCTCAAACCACGAGAAGCTCCAGCCCAAAAGGCAGTCAAAATACAGGCCACCTCCCGGAGAATCTCAAGAGCAGGGGGTGGAGCAAGGCAGGCCTCAAACCACGAGAATCTCCAGCCCAAAAAGCAGCCAAAATGCAGCCCACATCAGGGAGAATCTCAAGAGCAGGGGGGGGGGGCAAGCCAGGCCTCAAACCACGTGAAGCTCCAGCCAAAAATGCAGCTAAACTCCAGCCCACCTCCGGGAGAATCTCAAGAGCAGGGGGTGGAGCAAGCCAGGCCTCAAACCACAAGACCCTCCAGCCCAAAAGGCAGCCAAACTCCAGCCCACATCCGGGAGAATCTCAAGAGCAGGGGGTGGAGCAAGTCAGGCCTCAAACCACGAGAATCTCCAGCCCAAAGGGCAGCGAAAATCCAGGCCACATCTGCGAGAATCTCAAGAGCAGGGGGTGGAGCAAGCCAGGCCTCAAACCATGAGAAGCTCCAGCCCAAAATGAAGTCAAAATGCAGCCCACATCTTGGAGAATCTCAAGAGCAGAGGGTGGAGCAAGCCAGGCCCCAAACCACGAGAAGCTCTAGCCCAAAATGCAGCCAAAATGCAGCCCACATCCGGGAGAGTCTCAAGAGCTTTTGGTGGCGAAATCCAGGCCTCAAACCGCGAGAAGCTCTAGCCCAAAATGCAGCTAAACTCCAGCCCACATCCGAGAGAATCTCAAGAGCAGGGGTTGGAGCAATCCAGGCCTCAAACCACAAGAACTCCAGCCCAAAAGGCAGCCAAAATGCAGCCCACATCCGGGAGAATCTCAAGAGCAGGGGGTGGAGCAAGCCAGGCCTCAAACCATGAGAAGCTCCAGCCCAAAAGGCAGCCAAAATGCAGCCCACCTGCGGGAGAATAGCAAGAGCTGGGGTTGGAGCAATGCAGGCCTCAAACCACGAGAAGCTCCAGCCCAAAAGGCAGCCAAAATGCAGCCCACATCTGGGAGAATATCAAGAGCAGGGGGTGGAGCAAGCCAGGCCTCAAACCACGAGAAGCTCCAGCCCAAAACGCAGCCAAAATACAGGCCACCTCCGGGAGAATATCAAGAGCAGGGGGTGGAGCAAGCCAGGCCTCAAACCACGAGAAGCTCCAGCCCAAAACGCAGCCAAAATACAGCCCACATGTGGGAGAATCTCAAGAGCAAGGGGTGGAGCAAGCCAGGCCCCAAACCACGAGAAGCTCCAGCCCAAAAGGCAGCCAAAATGCAGCCCACATCCGGGAGAATCTCAAGAGCAGGGGGTGGAGCAAGCCAGGCCCCAAACCACGAGAAGCTCCAGCCCAAAAGGCAGCCAAAATTCAGCCCACATCCGGGAGAATCTGAATAGCAGGGGGTCGAGCAAGCCAGGCCTCAAACCACGAGAAGCTCCAGCTAAAAAAGGAAGTCAAAATGCAGCCCACATCCGGGAGAATCTCAAGAGCAGGGGGTGGAGCAAACCAGGCCTCAAACCACGAGAAGCTCCAGCTAAAAAAGGAAGTCAAAATGCAGCCCACATCTGGGAGAATCTCAAGAGCAGGGGGTGGAGCAAGCCAGGCCCCAAACCACGAGAAGCTCCAGCCCAAAAGGCAGCCAATATGCAGCCCACATCCGGGAGAATCTCAAGAGCAGGGGGTGGAGCAAGCCAGGCCTCAAACCACGAGAAGCTCCACCTCAAAATGCAGCTAAAATCCAGCGCACATCTGAGAGAGTATCAAGAGCTGTTGGTGGCGAAAGCCAGGCCTCAAATCGCGAGAAGCTCCAGCCCAAAATGCAGCTAAACTCCAGCCCACATCCGGGAGAATATCAAGAGCAGGGGTTGGAGCAAGCCAGGCCTCAAAGCATGAGAAGCTCCACCCCAAAAGGCAGCCAAAATGCAGCCCACATCCAGGAGAATCTCAAGAGCAGGGGGTGGAGCAAGGCAGGCCTCAAACCACGAGAAGCTCCAGCCAAAAATGCAGCCAAAATGCAGCCCACATCCGGGAGAATCTCAAGAGCAGGGGGTGGAGCAAGCCAGGCCTCAAATCACGAGAATTTCCAGCCCAAATGTCAGCCAAAATGCAGCCCACCTGCGGGAGAATAGCAAGAGCAGGGGGTTGGAGCAAGCCAGGCCTCAAACCACGAGAAGCTCCAGCCCAAAAGGCAGCCAAAATACAGGCCACCTCCAGGAGAATATCAAGAGCAGGGGGTGGAGCAAGCCAGGCCTCAAACCACGAGAAGCTCCAGCCCAAAACGCAGCCAAAATACAGCCCACATGTGGGAGAATCTCAAGAGCAGGGGGTGGAGCAAGCCAGGCCCCAAACCACGAGAAGCTCCAGCCCAAAACGCAGCCAAAATGCAGCCCACATCCGGGAGAATCTGAATAGCAGGGGGTGGAGCAAGCCAGGCCTCAAACCTCGAGAATCTAGAGCCCAAAGGGCAGCGAAATTCCAGCCCACATCCGGGAGAATCTCAAGAGCAGGGGGTGGAGCAAGCCAGGCCTCAAACCATGAGAAGCTCCAGCCCAAAAGGAAGTCAAAATGCAGCCCACATCTGGGAGAATCTCAAGAGCAGGGGGTGGAGCAAGCCAGGCCCCAAACCACGAGAAGCTCCAGCCCAAAAGGCAGCCAAAATGCAGCCCACATCAGGGAGAATCTCAAGAGCAGGGGGTGGAGCAAGCCAGGCCTCCAGCCACGAGAATCTCCAGCCCAAAAGGCAGCCAAACTCCAGCCCACATCCGGGAGAATCTCAAGAGCAGGGGGTGGAGCAAGCCAGGCCTCAAACCACAAGAACCTCCAGCCCAAAAGGCAGCCAAAATGCAGCCCACATCAGGGAGAATCTCAAGAGCAGGGGGTGGAGCAAGCCAGGCCTCCAGCCACGAGAATCTCCAGCCCAAAACGCAGCCAAACTCCAGCCCACATCCGGGAGAATCTCAAGAGCAGGGGGTGGAGCAAGCCAGGCCTCAAACCACGAGAATCTCCAGCCCAAAGGGCAGCGAAAATCCAGCCCACATCTGGGAGAATCTCAAGAGCAGGGGGTGGAGCAAGCCAGGCCTCAAACCATGAGAAGCTCCAGCCCAAAATGAAGTCAAAATGCAGCCCACATCTTGGAGAATCTCAAGAGCAGAGGGTGGAGCAAGCCAGGCCCCAAACCACGAGAAGCTCCAGCCCAAAAGGCAGCCAAAATGCAGCCCACATCCGGGAGAATCTCAAGAGCAGGGGGTGGAGCAAGCCAGGCCTCAAACCACGAGAAGCTCCAGCCCAAAAGACAGCTAAAATCCAGCGCACATCTGGGAGAATATCAAGAGCTGTTGGTGGCGAAAGCCAGGCCTCAAACCGCGAGAAGCTCCAGCCCAAAATGCAGCTAAACTCCAGCCCACATCCGGGAGAATATCAAGAGCAGGGGTTGGAGCAAGCCAGGCCTCAAACCACGAGAAGCTCCAGCCCAAAAGGCAGCCAAAATGCAGCCCACATCCGGGAGAATCTCAAGAGCAGGGGGTGGAGCAAGCCAGGCCTCAAACCACGAGAATTTCCAGCCCAAAATGCAGCCAAAATCTAGCCCACATCCAGGAGAATCTCAAGAGCAGGGGGTGGAGCAAGGCAGGCCTCAAACCACGAGAAGCTCCAGCCCAAAATGCAGCCAAAATGCAGCCCACATCCGGGAGAATATCAAGAGCAGGGGGTGGAGCAAGCCAGGCCTCAAACCACGAGAAGCTCCAGCCCAAAACGCAGTCAAAATACAGGCCACCTCCGGGAGAATCTCAAGAGCAGGGGGTGGAGCAAGGCAGGCCTCAAACCACGAGAAGCTCCAGCCCAAAAAGCAGCCAAAATGCAGCCCACATCTGGGAGAATCTCAAGAGCAGGGGCTGGAGCAAGCCAGGCCTCAAACCACGAGAAGCTCCAGCCCAAAAGGCAGCCAAAATGCAGCCCACATCCGGGAGAATCTCAAGAGCACGGGGTCGATCAAGCCAGGCCTCAAACCACGAGAAGCTCCAGCCCAAAGTGCAGCCAAAATCCAGCCCACATCTGGGAGGATATCAAGAGCAGGGGGTGGAGCAAGGCAGGCCTCAAACCACGAGAAGCTCCAGCCCAAAATGCAGCCAAAATGCAGCCCACATCCAGGAGAATCTCAAGAGCAGGGGGTGGAGCAAGCCAGGCCTCAAACCACGAGAAGCTCCAGCCCAAAAGGCAGCGAAAATGCAGCCCACATCCGGGAGAATCTCAAGAGCAGGGGCTGGAGCAAGCCAGGCCTCAAACCACGAGAAGCTCCAGCCCCAAAGGCAGACAAAATGCAGCCCACATCCGGGAGAATCTCAAGAGCAGGGGGTGGAGCCAGCCATGCCCCAAACAACGAGAAGCTCCAGCCCAAAATGCAGCCAAAATGCAGCCCACATGCGGGAGAATCTCAAGAGCAGGGGGTGGAGCAAGCCAGGCCTCAAACCACGAGAAGCTCCAGCCCAAAAAGCAGCCAAAATGCAGCCCACATCCGGGAGAATATCATGGGCAGGGAGTGGAGCAAGCCAGGCCTCAAACCACGAGAAGCTCCAGCCAAAATGCAGCCGAAATGCAGCCCACATCTGGGAGAATATCAAGAGCAGGGGGTGGAGCAAGCCAGGCCTCAAACCACGAGAAGCTCCAGCCCAAAAGGCAGCCAAAATGCAGCCCACATCCGGGAGAATATCATGGGCAGGGAGTGGAGCAAGCCAGGCCTCAAACCACGAGAAGCTCCAGCCCAAAAGGCAGCCAAAATGCAGCCCACATCCGGGAGAATATCATGGGCAGGGAGTGGAGCAAGCCAGGCCTCAAACCACGAGAAGCTCCAGCCCAAAAGGCAGCCAAAATGCAGCCCACATCCGGGAGAATCTCAAGAGCAGGGGGTGGAGCAAGCCAGGCCTCAAAACACGAGAAGCACCACCTCAAAATGCAGCTAAAATCCAGCGCACATCAGGGAGAATATCAAGAGCTGTTGGCGGCGAAAGCCAGGCCTCAAACCGCGAGAAGCTCCAGCCCAAAATGCAGCTAAACTCCAGCCCACATCCGGGAGAATCTCAAGAGCATGGGGTGGAGCAAGCCAGGCCTCAAAGCTTGAGAAGCTCCACCCCAAAAGGCAGCCAAAATGCAGCCCACATCCAGGAGAATCTCAAGAGCAGGGGGTGGAGCAAGCCAGGCCTCAAACCACGAGAAGCTCCAGCCCAAAAGGCAGCGAAAATGCAGCCCACATCCGGGAGAATCTCAAGAGCAGGGGCTGGAGCAAGCCAGGCCTCAAACCACGAGAAGCTCCAGCCCCAAAGGCAGACAAAATGCAGCCCACATCCGGGAGAATCTCAAGAGCAGGGGGTGGAGCCAGCCATGCCCCAAACAACGAGAAGCTCCAGCCCAAAATGCAGCCAAAATGCAGCCCACATGCGGGAGAATCTCAAGAGCAGGGGGTGGAGCAAGCCAGGCCTCAAACCACGAGAAGCTCCAGCCCAAAAAGCAGCCAAAATGCAGCCCACATCCGGGAGAATATCATGGGCAGGGAGTGGAGCAAGCCAGGCCTCAAACCACGAGAAGCTCCAGCCAAAATGCAGCCGAAATCCAGCCCACATCTGGGAGAATATCAAGAGCAGGGGGTGGAGCAAGCCAGGCCTCAAACCACGAGAATCTCCAGCCCAAAAGGCAGCCAAAATGCAGCCCACATCTGGGAGAATCTCAAGAGCAGGGGGTGGAGCAAGCCAGGCCTCAAACCACGAGAAGCTCCAGCCCAAAAGGCAGCCAAAATGCAGCCCACATCCGGGAGAATCTCAAGAGCAGGGGGTGGAGGAAGCCAGCCCTCAAACCACGAGAAGCTCCAGCCCAAAGAGCAACCAAAATGCAGCCCACATCCGGGAGAATCTCAAGAGCAGGGGGTGGAGCCAGCCATGCCCCAAACAACGAGAAGCTCCAGCCCAAAAGGCAGCCAAAATGCAGCCCACATCCGGGAGAATATCATGGGCAGGGAGTGGAGCAAGCCAGGCCTCAAACCACGAGAAGCTCCAGCCCAAAAGGCAGCCAAAATGCAGCCCACATCCGGGAGAATATCATGGGCAGGGAGTGGAGCAAGCCAGGCCTCAAACCACGAGAAGCTCCAGCCCAAAAGGCAGCCAAAATGCAGCCCACATCCGGGAGAATCTCAAGAGCAGGGGGTGGAGCAAGCCAGGCCTCAAACCACGAGAAGCACCACCTCAAAATGCAGCTAAAATCCAGCGCACATCTGGGAGAATATCAAGAGCTGTTGGCGGCGAAAGCCAGGCCTCAAACCGCGAGAAGCTCCAGCCCAAAATGCAGCTAAACTCCAGCCCAAATCCGGGAGAATCTCAAGAGCATGGGGTGGAGCAAGCCAGGCCTCAAACCACGAGAAGCTCAAGCCCAAAATGCAGCCAAAATGCAGCCCATATCCGGGAGAATCTCAAGAGCACGGGGTCGAGCAAGCCAGGCCTCAAACCACGAGAAGCTCCACCCCAAAGGGCAGCGAAAATGCAGCCCACATCTGGGAGAATATCAAGAGCAGGGGGTGGAGCAAGGCAGGCCTCAAACCACGAGAAGCTCCAGCCCAAAAGGCAGCCAAAATGCAGCCCACATCCGGGAGAATCTCAAGAGCAGGGGGTGGAGCAAGCCAGGCCTCAAACCACGAGAAGCTCCAGCCCAAAGAGCAACCAAAATGCAGCCCACATCAGGGAGAATCTCAAGAGCAGGGGGTGGAGCCAGCCATGCCCCAAACAACGAGAAGCTCCAGCCCAAAAGGCAGCCAAAATGCAGCCCACATGCGGGAGAATCTCAAGAGCAGGGGGTGGAGCAAGCCAGGTCTCAAACCACGAAAAGCTCCAGCCCAAAAAGCAGCCAAAATGCAGCCCACATCCGGGAGAATATCATGGGCAGGGAGTGGAGCAAGCCAGGCCTCAAACCACGAGAAGCTCCAGCCAAAATGCAGCCGAAATCCAGCCCACATCCGGGAAAATATCAAGAGCAGGGGGTGGAGCAAGCCAGGCCTCAAACCACAAGAATCTTCAGCCCAATAGGCAGCCAAAATGCAGCCCACATATGGGAGAATATCAAGAGCAGGGGTTGGAGCAATCCAGGCCTCAAAGCATGAGAACCTCCAGCCCAAAAGGCAGCCAAAATGCAGCCCACATCCGGGAGAATCTCAAGACCAGGGGGTGGAGCAAGCCAGGCCTCAAACCACGAGAATTTCCAGCCCAAAAGGCAGCCAAAATCCAGCCCACATCCGGGAGAATCTCAAGAGCAGGGGGTAGAGCAAGCCAGGCCTCAAACCACGAGAAGCTCCAGCCCAAAAGGCAGCCAAACTCCAGCCCAAATCCGGGAGAATCTCAAAACCAGGGGATGAAGCAAGCCAGGCCTCAAACCACGAGAAGCTCCAGCCCAAAAGGCAGCCAAAATGCAGCCCACATCCGGGAGAATCTCAAGAGCACGGGGTCGAGCAAGCCAGGCCTCAAACCACGAGAAGCTCTAGCCCAAAGGGCAGCCAAAATGCAGCCCACATCTGGGAGAATATCAAGAGCAGGGGGTGGAGCAAGGCAGGCCTCAAACCACGAGAAGCTCCAGCCCAAAAGGCAGCGAAAATGCAGCCCACCTCCGGGAGAATATCAAGAGCAGGGGTTGGAGCAAGGCAGGCCTCAAACCACGAGAAGCTCCAGCCCAAAAGGGAGCCAAAAGACAGCCCACCTCCGGGAGAATCTCAAGAGCAGGGGCTGGAGCAAGCCAGGCCTCAAACCACGAGAAGCTCCAGCCCAAA
The DNA here is from genome assembly GCA_027574665.1 of Rhynochetos jubatus. Lineage (NCBI taxonomy): Eukaryota > Metazoa > Chordata > Aves > Eurypygiformes > Rhynochetidae > Rhynochetos > Rhynochetos jubatus. The sequence continues at coordinate 326,824 of JAQBHY010000096.1, read as the reverse complement.
GAGCAACCAAAATGCAGCCCACATCCGGGAGAATCTCAAGAGCAGGGGTTGGAGCAAGCCAGGCCTCAAACCACGAGAAGCTCCAGCCCAAAAAGCAGCCAAAATGCAGCCCACATCAGGGAGAATATCATGGGCAGGGAGTAGAGCAAGCCAGGCCTCAAACCACGAGAAGCTCCAGCCCAAAAGGCAGCCAAAATGCAGCCCACATCCGGGAGAATCTCAAGAGCAGGGGGTGGAGCAAGCCAGGCCTCAAACCACGAAAAGCTCCAGCCCAAAAAGCAGCCAAAATGCAGCCCACATCCGGGAAAATATCAAGAGCAGGGGGTGGAGCAAGCCAGGCCTCAAACCACGAGAAGCTCCAGCCCAAAATGCAGCCAAAATGCAGCCCACATATGGGAGAATATCAAGAGTAGGGGTTGGAGCAATCCAGGCCTCAAAGCATGAGAACCTCCAGCCCAAAATGCAGCCAAAATGCAGCCCACATCCGGGAGAATCTCAAGAGCAGGGGGTGGAGCAAGCCAGGCCTCAAACCACGAGAAGCTCCAGCCTAAATGGCAGCAAAATTGCAGCCCACATCCAGGAGAATATCAAGAGCAGGGGTTGGAGCAAGCCAGGCCTCAAACCACGAGAAGCTCCAGCCCAAAAGGCACCCAAACTCCAGCCCAAATACGGGAGAATTTCAAAACCAGGGGATGAAGCAAGCCAGGCCTCAAACCACGAGAAGCTCCAGCCCAAAAGGCAGCCAAAATGCAACCCACCTCTGGTAGAATATCAAGAGCAGGGGGTGGAGCAAGCCAGGCCTCAAACCACGAGAAGCTCCAGCCCAAAAGGCAGCCAAAATGCAGCCCACATCCGGGAGAATCTCAAGAGCAGGGGGTGGAGCAAGCCAGGCCTCAAACCACGAGAATTTCCAGCCCAAAAAGCACCAAAAAATGTAGCCCACATCCGGGAGAATATCATGGGCAGGGAGTGGAGCAAGCCAGGCCTCAAACCCCGAGAAGCTCCAGCCCAAAAGGCAGCCAATATGCAGCCACATCCGGGAGAATCTCAAGAGCAGGGGGTGGAGCAAGCCAGGCCTCAAACCACGAGAAGCTCCAGCCCAAAAAGCAGCCAAAATGCAGCCAACATCCGGGAAAATCTCAAGAGCAGGGGGTGGAGCAAGCCAGGCCCCAAACCTCGAGAAGCTCCAGCCCAAATGTCAACCAAAATCCAGCCCACATCCGGGAGAATCTCAAGAGCAGGGGGTAGAGCAAGCCAGGCCTCAAACCACGAGAAGCTCCAGCCCAAAAAGCAGCCAAACTCCAGCCCAAATCTGGAAGAATTTCAAAACCAGGGGATGAAGCAAGCCAGGCCTCAAACCACGAGAAGCTCCAGCCCAAAAGGCAACCAAAATGCAACCCACATCCGAAAGAAACTCAAGAGCAGGGGGTACAGCAAGCCAGGCCTCAAACCACGAGAAGCTCCAGCCTAAATGGCAGCAAAAATGCAGCCCACATCCAGGAGAATATCAAGAGCAGGGGTTGGAGCATGCCAGGCCTCAAACCACGAGAAGCTCCAGCCTAAATGGCAGCAAAATTGCAGCCCACATCCAGGAGAATATCAAGAGCAGGGGTTGGAGCAAGCCAGGCCTCAAACCACGAGAAGCTCCAGCCCAAAAGGCACCCAAACTCCAGCCCAAATCCGGGAGAATTTCAAAACCAGGGGATGAAGCAAGCCAGGCCTCAAACCACGAGAAGCTCCAGCCCAAAAGGCAGCCAAAATGCAACCCACCTCTGGTAGAATCTCAAGAGCAGGGTGTGGAGCAAGCCAGGCCTCAAACCACGAGAAGCTCCAGCCCAAAAGGCAGCCAAAATGCAGCCCACATCCGGGAGAATCTCAAGAGCAGGGGGTGGAGCAAGCCAGGCCTCAAACCACGAGAATTTCCAGCCCAAAAAGCACCAAAAAATGTAGCCCACATCCGGGAGAATATCATGGGCAGGGAGTGGAGCAAGCCAGGCCTCAAACCCCGAGAAGCTCCAGCCCAAAAGGCAGACAAAATGCAGCCCACATCCGGGAGAATCTCAAGAGCAGGGGGTGGAGCAAGCCAGGCCTCAAACCACGAGAAGCTCCAGCCCAAAAAGCAGCCAAAATGCAGCCAACATCCGGGAAAATCTCAAGAGCAGGGGGTGGAGCAAGCCAGGCCCCAAACCTCGAGAAGCTCCAGCCCAAATGTCAACCAAAATCCAGCCCACATCCGGGAGAATCTCAAGAGCAGGGGGTAGAGCAAGCCAGGCCTCAAACCACGAGAAGCTCCAGCCCAAAAAGCAGCCAAACTCCAGCCCAAATCTGGAAGAATTTCAAAACCAGGGGATGAAGCAAGCCAGGCCTCAAACCACGAGAAGCTCCAGCCCAAAAGGCAACCAAAATGCAACCCACATCCGAAAGAAACTCAAGAGCAGGGGGTACAGCAAGCCAGGCCTCAAACCACGAGAAGCTCCAGCCTAAATGGCAGCAAAAATGCAGCCCACATCCAGGAGAATATCAAGAGCAGGGGTTGGAGCAAGCCAGGCCTCAAACCACGAGAAGCTCCAGCCCAAAAGGCAGCCAAACTCCAGCCCAAATCCGGGAGAATTTCAAAACCAGGGGATGAAGCAAGCCAGGCCTCAAACCACGAGAAGCTCCAGCCCAAAAGGCAGCCAAAATGCAGCCCACCTCTGGGAGAATATCAAGAGCAGGGGGTGGAGCAAGCCAGGCCTCAAACCACGAGAAGCTCCAGCCCAAAAGGCAGCCAAAATGCAGCCCACATCCGGGAGAATCTCAAGAGCAGGGGGTGGAGCAAGCCAGGCCTCAAACCACGAGAAGCTCCAGCCCAAAAGGCAGCCAAAATGCAGCCCACATCCGGGAGAATCTCAAGAGCAGGGGGTGGAGCAAGCCAGGCCTCAAACCACGAGAAGCTCCAGCCCAAAAGTCAGCCAAAATGCAGCCCACATCCGAAAGAATCTCAAGAGCAGGGGGTGGAGCAAGCCAGGCCTCAAACCACGAGAATTTCCAGCCCAAAAAGGCAGCCAAAATGCAGCCCACATCTGGGAGAATATCATGGGCAGGGGGTGGAGCAAGCCAGGCCTCAAACCACGAGAAGCTCCAGCCCAAAACGCAGCCAAAATACAGGCCATCTCCGGGAGAATATCAAGAGCAGGGGTTGGAGCAAGCCAGGCCTCAAACCACGAGAAGCTCCAGCCCAAAACGCAGCCAAAATACAGGCCATCTCCGGGAGAATATCAAGAGCAGGGGTTGGAGCAAGCCAGGCCTCAAACCACGAGAAGTTCCAGCCCAAATATCGGCAAAAATCCAGCCCACCTGCGGGAGAATATCAAGAGCTGGGGTTGGAGCAATGCAGGCCTCAAACCACGAAAAGCTCCAGCCCAAAACGCAGCCAAAATACAGCCCACATGTGGGAGAATCTCAAGAGCAAGGGGTGGAGCAAGCCAGGCCCCAAACCTCGAGAAGCTCCAGCCCAAAAGGCAGCCAAAATGCAGACCACATCCGGGAGAATATCAAGAGCAGGGAGTGGAGCAAGCCAGGCCTCAAACCACGAGAAGCTCCAGCCCAAAATGCAGCCAAAATGCAGCCCACATCCGGGAGAATCTCAAGAGCAGGGGGTGGAGCAAGCCAGGCCTCAAACCGCGAGAAGCTCCAGCCCAAAATGCAGCTAAACTCCAGCCCACATCCGGGAGAATATCAAGAGCAGGGGGTGGAGCAAGCCAGGCCTCAAACCACGAGAATTTCCAGCCCAAAAAGCAGACAAAATGCAGCCCACATCCAGGAGAATATCAAGAGCAGGGAGTGGAGCAAGCCAGGCCTCAAACCACGAGAAGCTCCAGCCCAAAATGCAGCCAAAATGCAGCCCACATCCGGGAGAATCTCAAGAGCAGGGGTTGGAGCAAGCCAGGCCTCAAAGCATGAGAACCTCCAGCCCAAAATGCAGCCAAAATGCAGCCCACATCCGGGAGAATCTCAAGAGCAGGGGGTGGAGCAAGCCAGGCCTCAAACCACGAGAAGCTCCAGCCTAAATGGCAGCAAAATTGCAGCCCACATCCAGGAGAATATCAAGAGCAGGGGTTGGAGCAAGCCAGGCCTCAAACCACGAGAAGCTCCAGCCCAAAAGGCACCCAAACTCCAGCCCAAATACGGGAGAATTTCAAAACCAGGGGATGAAGCAAGCCAGGCCTCAAACCACGAGAAGCTCCAGCCCAAAAGGCAGCCAAAATGCAACCCACCTCTGGTAGAATATCAAGAGCAGGGGGTGGAGCAAGCCAGGCCTCAAACCACGAGAAGCTCCAGCCCAAAAGGCAGCCAAAATGCAGCCCACATCCGGGAGAATCTCAAGAGCAGGGGGTGGAGCAAGCCAGGCCTCAAACCACGAGAATTTCCAGCCCAAAAAGCACCAAAAAATGTAGCCCACATCCGGGAGAATATCATGGGCAGGGAGTGGAGCAAGCCAGGCCTCAAACCCCGAGAAGCTCCAGCCCAAAAGGCAGCCAATATGCAGCCACATCCGGGAGAATCTCAAGAGCAGGGGGTGGAGCAAGCCAGGCCTCAAACCACGAGAAGCTCCAGCCCAAAAAGCAGCCAAAATGCAGCCAACATCCGGGAAAATCTCAAGAGCAGGGGGTGGAGCAAGCCAGGCCCCAAACCTCGAGAAGCTCCAGCCCAAATGTCAACCAAAATCCAGCCCACATCCGGGAGAATCTCAAGAGCAGGGGGTAGAGCAAGCCAGGCCTCAAACCACGAGAAGCTCCAGCCCAAAAAGCAGCCAAACTCCAGCCCAAATCTGGAAGAATTTCAAAACCAGGGGATGAAGCAAGCCAGGCCTCAAACCACGAGAAGCTCCAGCCCAAAAGGCAACCAAAATGCAACCCACATCCGAAAGAAACTCAAGAGCAGGGGGTACAGCAAGCCAGGCCTCAAACCACGAGAAGCTCCAGCCTAAATGGCAGCAAAAATGCAGCCCACATCCAGGAGAATATCAAGAGCAGGGGTTGGAGCATGCCAGGCCTCAAACCACGAGAAGCTCCAGCCTAAATGGCAGCAAAATTGCAGCCCACATCCAGGAGAATATCAAGAGCAGGGGTTGGAGCAAGCCAGGCCTCAAACCACGAGAAGCTCCAGCCCAAAAGGCACCCAAACTCCAGCCCAAATCCGGGAGAATTTCAAAACCAGGGGATGAAGCAAGCCAGGCCTCAAACCACGAGAAGCTCCAGCCCAAAAGGCAGCCAAAATGCAACCCACCTCTGGTAGAATATCAAGAGCAGGGGGTGGAGCAAGCCAGGCCTCAAACCACGAGAAGCTCCAGCCCAAAAGGCAGCCAAAATGCAGCCCACATCCGGGAGAATCTCAAGAGCAGGGGGTGGAGCAAGCCAGGCCTCAAACCACGAGAATTTCCAGCCCAAAAAGCACCAAAAAATGTAGCCCACATCCGGGAGAATATCATGGGCAGGGAGTGGAGCAAGCCAGGCCTCAAACCCCGAGAAGCTCCAGCCCAAAAGGCAGCCAATATGCAGCCACATCCGGGAGAATCTCAAGAGCAGGGGGTGGAGCAAGCCAGGCCTCAAACCACGAGAAGCTCCAGCCCAAAAAGCAGCCAAAATGCAGCCAACATCCGGGAAAATCTCAAGAGCAGGGGGTGGAGCAAGCCAGGCCCCAAACCTCGAGAAGCTCCAGCCCAAATGTCAACCAAAATCCAGCCCACATCCGGGAGAATCTCAAGAGCAGGGGGTAGAGCAAGCCAGGCCTCAAACCACGAGAAGCTCCAGCCCAAAAAGCAGCCAAACTCCAGCCCAAATCTGGAAGAATTTCAAAACCAGGGGATGAAGCAAGCCAGGCCTCAAACCACGAGAAGCTCCAGCCCAAAAGGCAACCAAAATGCAACCCACATCCGAAAGAAACTCAAGAGCAGGGGGTACAGCAAGCCAGGCCTCAAACCACGAGAAGCTCCAGCCTAAATGGCAGCAAAAATGCAGCCCACATCCAGGAGAATATCAAGAGCAGGGGTTGGAGCATGCCAGGCCTCAAACCACGAGAAGCTCCAGCCTAAATGGCAGCAAAATTGCAGCCCACATCCAGGAGAATATCAAGAGCAGGGGTTGGAGCAAGCCAGGCCTCAAACCACGAGAAGCTCCAGCCCAAAAGGCACCCAAACTCCAGCCCAAATCCGGGAGAATTTCAAAACCAGGGGATGAAGCAAGCCAGGCCTCAAACCACGAGAAGCTCCAGCCCAAAAGGCAGCCAAAATGCAACCCACCTCTGGTAGAATCTCAAGAGCAGGGTGTGGAGCAAGCCAGGCCTCAAACCACGAGAAGCTCCAGCCCAAAAGGCAGCCAAAATGCAGCCCACATCCGGGAGAATCTCAAGAGCAGGGGGTGGAGCAAGCCAGGCCTCAAACCACGAGAATTTCCAGCCCAAAAAGCACCAAAAAATGTAGCCCACATCCGGGAGAATATCATGGGCAGGGAGTGGAGCAAGCCAGGCCTCAAACCCCGAGAAGCTCCAGCCCAAAAGGCAGACAAAATGCAGCCCACATCCGGGAGAATCTCAAGAGCAGGGGGTGGAGCAAGCCAGGCCTCAAACCACGAGAAGCCCCAGCCCAAAAAGCAGCCAAAATGCAGCCAACATCCGGGAAAATCTCAAGAGCAGGGGGTGGAGCAAGCCAGGCCCCAAACCTCGAGAAGCTCCAGCCCAAATGTCAACCAAAATCCAGCCCACATCCGGGAGAATCTCAAGAGCAGGGGGTAGAGCAAGCCAGGCCTCAAACCACGAGAAGCTCCAGCCCAAAAAGCAGCCAAACTCCAGCCCAAATCTGGAAGAATTTCAAAACCAGGGGATGAAGCAAGCCAGGCCTCAAACCACGAGAAGCTCCAGCCCAAAAGGCAACCAAAATGCAACCCACATCCGAAAGAAACTCAAGAGCAGGGGGTACAGCAAGCCAGGCCTCAAACCACGAGAAGCTCCAGCCCAAAAGGCAGCCAAAATGCAGCCCACCTCTGGGAGAATATCAAGAGCAGGGGGTGGAGCAAGCCAGGCCTCAAACCACGAGAAGCTCCAGCCCAAAAGGCAGCCAAAATGCAGCCCACATCCGGGAGAATCTCAAGAGCAGGGGGTGGAGCAAGCCAGGCCTCAAACCACGAGAAGCTCCAGCCCAAAAGGCAGCCAAAATGCAGCCCACATCCGGGAGAATCTCAAGAGCAGGGGGTGGAGCAAGCCAGGCCTCAAACCACGAGAAGCTCCAGCCCAAAAGTCAGCCAAAATGCAGCCCACATCCGAAAGAATCTCAAGAGCAGGGGGTGGAGCAAGCCAGGCCTCAAACCACGAGAATTTCCAGCCCAAAAAGGCAGCCAAAATGCAGCCCACATCTGGGAGAATATCATGGGCAGGGGGTGGAGCAAGCCAGGCCTCAAACCACGAGAAGCTCCAGCCCAAAACGCAGCCAAAATACAGGCCATCTCCGGGAGAATATCAAGAGCAGGGGTTGGAGCAAGCCAGGCCTCAAACCACGAGAAGCTCCAGCCCAAAACGCAGCCAAAATACAGGCCATCTCCGGGAGAATATCAAGAGCAGGGGTTGGAGCAAGCCAGGCCTCAAACCACGAGAAGTTCCAGCCCAAATATCGGCAAAAATCCAGCCCACCTGCGGGAGAATATCAAGAGCTGGGGTTGGAGCAATGCAGGCCTCAAACCACGAAAAGCTCCAGCCCAAAACGCAGCCAAAATACAGCCCACATGTGGGAGAATCTCAAGAGCAAGGGGTGGAGCAAGCCAGGCCCCAAACCTCGAGAAGCTCCAGCCCAAAAGGCAGCCAAAATGCAGACCACATCCGGGAGAATATCAAGAGCAGGGAGTGGAGCAAGCCAGGCCTCAAACCACGAGAAGCTCCAGCCCAAAATGCAGCCAAAATGCAGCCCACATCCGGGAGAATCTCAAGAGCAGGGGGTGGAGCAAGCCAGGCCTCAAACCGCGAGAAGCTCCAGCCCAAAATGCAGCTAAACTCCAGCCCACATCCGGGAGAATATCAAGAGCAGGGGGTGGAGCAAGCCAGGCCTCAAACCACGAGAATTTCCAGCCCAAAAAGCAGACAAAATGCAGCCCACATCCAGGAGAATATCAAGAGCAGGGAGTGGAGCAAGCCAGGCCTCAAACCACGAGAAGCTCCAGCCCAAAATGCAGCCAAAATGCAGCCCACATCCGGGAGAATCTCAAGAGCAGGGGTTGGAGCAAGCCAGGCCTCAAAGCATGAGAAGCTCCAGCCCAAAAGGCAGCCAAAATGCAGCCCACATCTGGGAGAATATCAAGAGCAGGGGGTAGAGCAAGCCAGGCCTCAAACCACGAGAAGCTCCAGCCTAAATGGCAGCAAAAATGCAGCCCACATCCAGGAGAATATCAAGAGCAGGGGTTGGAGGAAGGCAGGCCTCAAACCACGAGAAGCTCCAGACCAAAAGGCAGCCAAAATGCAGCCCATATCCGGGAGAATCTCAAGAGCAGGGGGTGGAGCAAGCCAGCCCTCAAACCACGAGAAGCTCCAGCCCAAAAGGCTGCCAAAATGCAGACCACCTCTGGGAGAATATCAAGAGCAGGGTGTGGAGCAAGCCAGGCCTCAAACCACGAGAAGCTCCAGCCCAAAAGGCAGCCAAAAGACAGCCCACATCCGGGAGAATCTCAAGAGCAGGGGGTGGAGCAATCCAGGCCTCAAAGCATGAGAACGTCCAGCCCAAAATGCAGCCAAAATGCAGCCCACATCCGGGAGAATCTCAAGAGCAGGGCGTGGAGCAAGCCAGGCCTCAAACCACGAGAAGCTCCAGCCTAAATGGCAGCAAAATTGCAGCCCACATCCAGGAGAATATGAAGAGCAGGGGTTGGAGCAAGCCAGGCCTCAAACCACGAGAAGCTCCAGCCCAAAAGGCAGCCAAACTCCAGCCCAAATACGGGAGAATTTCAAAACCAGGGGATGAAGCAAGCCAGGCCTCAAACCACGAGAAGCTCCAGCCCAAAAGGCAGCCAAAATGCAGCCCACCTCTGGTAGAATATCAAGAGCAGGGGGTGGAGCAAGCCAGGCCTCAAACCACGAGAAGCTCCAGCCCAAAAGGCAGCCAAAATGCAGCCCACATCCGGGAGAATCTCAAGAGCAGGGGGTGGAGCAAGCCAGGCCTGAAACCACGAGAAGCTCCAACCCAAAAGGCAGCCAAAATGCAGCCCACATCCGGGAGAATCTCAAGAGCATGGGATGGAGCAAGCCAGGCCTCAAACCACGAGAAGCTCCAGCCCAAAAGGCAGCCAAAATGCAGCCCACATCCGGGAGAATCTCAAGAGCAGGGGGTGGAGCAAGCCAGGCCTCAAACCACGAGAATTTCCAGCCCAAAAAGGCAGCCAAAATGCAGCCCACATCCGGGAGAATATCATGGGCAGGGGGTGGAGCAAGCCAGGACTCAAACCACGAGAATTTCCAGCCCAAATGTCAGACAAAATCCAGCCCACATCCGGGAGAATCTCAAGAGCAGGGGGTAGAGCAAGCCAGGCCTCAAACCACGAGAAGCTCCAGCCCAGAAAGCAGCCAAACTCCAGCCCAAATCTGGGAGAATTTCAAAACCGGGGGATGAAGCAAGCCAGGCCTCAAACCACGAGAAGCTCCAGCCCAAAATGCAGCCAAAATGCAGCCCACATCCTGGAGAATCTCAAGAGCAGGGGGTGGAACAAGCCAGGCCTCAAAGCATGAGAAGCTCCAGCCCAAAAGGCAGCCAAAATGCAGCCCACATCCGGGAGAATCTCAAGAGCAGGGGGTGGAGCAAGCCAGGCCTCAAACCACGAGAAGCTCCAGCCCAAAAGGCAGCCAAATTCAGCGCACATCCAGGATAATCTCAAGAGCAGGGGGTGGAGCCAGCCATGCACCAAACAACGAGAAGCTCCAGCCAAAAAGGCAGCCAAAATGCAGCCCACATCCGGGAGAATATCATGGGCAGGTAGTGGAGCAAGCCAGGCCTCAAACCATGAGAAGCTCCAGCCCAAAAGGCAGCCAAAATGCAGCCCACATCCGGGAGAATCTCAAGAGCAGGGGGTAGAGCAAGCCAGGCCTCAAACCACGAGAAGCTCCAGCCTAAATGGCAGCAAAAATGCAGCCCACATCCAGGAGAATATCAAGAGCAGGGGGTGGAGCAAGCCAGGCCTCAAACCACGAGAAGCTCCAGCCCAAAAGGCAGCCAAAATGCAGCCCACATCCGAAAGAATCTCAAGAGCAGGGGGTGGAGCAAGCCAGGCCTCAAACCACGAGAATTTCCAGCCCAAAAAGGCAGCCAAAATGCAGCCCACATCCGGGAGAATATCATGGGCAGGGGGTGGAGCAAGCCAGGACTCATACCACGAGAATTTCCAGCCCAAATGTCAGCCAAAATCCAGCCCACCTGCGGGAGAATAGCAAGAGCTGGGGTTGGAGCAATGCAGGCCTCAAACCACGAGAAGCTCCAGCCCAAAAGTCAGCCAAAATGCAGCCCACATCTGGGAGAATATCACGAGCAGGGGGTGGAGCAAGCCAGGCCTCAAACCACTGGAAGCTCCAGCCCAAAAGTCAGCCAAAATGCAGCCCACATCTGGGAGAATATCAAGAGCAGGGGGTGGAGCAAGCCAGGCCTCATACCACGAGAAGCTCCAGCCCAAAACGCAGCCAAAATACAGGCCATCTGCGCGAGAATATGAAGAGCAGGGGTTGGAGCAAGCCAGGCCTCAAACCACGAGAAGCTCCAGCCCAAAAGGCAGCCAAACTCCAGCCCAAATTCGGGAGAATTTCAAAACCAGGGGATGAAGCAAGCCAGGCCTCAAACCACGAGAAGCTCCAGCCTAAAAGGCAGCCAAAATGCAGCCCACCTCTGGTAGAATCTCAAGAGCAGGGGGTGGAGCAAGCCAGGCCTCAAACCACGAGAAGCTCCAGCCCAAAAGGCAGCCAAAATGCAGCCCACATCCGGGAGAATCTCAAGAGCAGGGGGTGGAGCAAGCCAGGCCTCAAACCACGAGAAGCTCCAACCCAAAAGGCAGCCAAAATGCAGCCCACATCCGGGAGAATCTCAAGAGCATGGGATGGAGCAAGCCAGGCCTCAAACCACGAGAAGCTCCAGCCCAAAAGGCAGCCAAAATGCAGCCCACATCCGGGAGAATCTCAAGAGCAGGGGGTGGAGCAAGCCAGGCCTCAAACCACGAGAATTTCCAGCCCAAAAAGGCAGCCAAAATGCAGCCCACATCCGGGAGAATATCATGGGCAGGGGGTGGAGCAAGCCAGGACTCAAACCACGAGAATTTCCAGCCCAAATGTCAGACAAAATCCAGCCCACATCCGGGAGAATCTCAAGAGCAGGGGGTAGAGCAAGCCAGGCCTCAAACCACGAGAAGCTCCAGCCCAGAAAGCAGCCAAACTCCAGCCCAAATCTGGGAGAATTTCAAAACCGGGGGATGAAGCAAGCCAGGCCTCAAACCACGAGAAGCTCCAGCCCAAAATGCAGCCAAAATGCAGCCCACATCCTGGAGAATCTCAAGAGCAGGGGGTGGAACAAGCCAGGCCTCAAAGCATGAGAAGCTCCAGCCCAAAAGGCAGCCAAAATGCAGCCCACATCCGGGAGAATCTCAAGAGCAGGGGGTGGAGCAAGCCAGGCCTCAAACCACGAGAAGCTCCAGCCCAAAAGGCAGCCAAATTCAGCGCACATCCAGGATAATCTCAAGAGCAGGGGGTGGAGCCAGCCATGCACCAAACAACGAGAAGCTGCAGCCCAAAAGGCAGCCAAAATGCAGCCCACATCCGGGAGAATATCATGGGCAGGTAGTGGAGCAAGCCAGGCCTCAAACCACGAGAAGCTCCAGCCCAAAAGGCAGCCAAAATGCAGCCCACATCCGGGAGAATCTCAAGAGCAGGGGGTAGAGCAAGCCAGGCCTCAAACCACGAGAAGCTCCAGCCTAAATGGCAGCAAAAATGCAGCCCACATCCAGGAGAATATCAAGAGCAGGGGGTGGAGCAAGCCAGGCCTCAAACCACGAGAAGCTCCAGCCCAAAAGGCAGCCAAAATGCAGCCCACATCCGAAAGAATCTCAAGAGCAGGGGGTGGAGCAAGCCAGGCCTCAAACCATGAGAATTTCCAGCCCAAAAAGGCAGCCAAAATGCAGCCCACATCCGGGAGAATATCATGGGCAGGGGGTGGAGCAAGCCAGGACTCATACCACGAGAATTTCCAGCCCAAATGTCAGCCAAAATCCAGCCCACCTGCGGGAGAATAGCAAGAGCTGGGGTTGGAGCAATGCAGGCCTCAAACCACGAGAAGCTCCAGCCCAAAAGTCAGCCAAAATGCAGCCCACATCCGGGAGAATATCACGAGCAGGGGGTGGAGCAAGCCAGGCCTCAAACCACTGGAAGCTCCAGCCCAAAAGGCAGCCAAAATGCAGCCCATATCCGGGAGAATATCAAGAGCAGGGGGTGGAGCAAGCCAGGCCTCATACCACGAGAAGCTCCAGCCCAAAACGCAGCCAAAATACAGGCCATCTGCGCGAGAATATGAAGAGCAGGGGTTGGAGCAAGCCAGGCCTCAAACCACGAGAAGCTCCAGCCCAAAAGGCAGCCCAACTCCAGCCCAAATCCGGGAGAATTTCAAAACCAGGGGATGAAGCAAGCCAGGCCTCAAACCACGAGAAGCTCCATCCCAAAAGGCAGCCAAAATGCAGCCCACATCTGGGAGAATATCAAGAGCAGGGGGTGGAGCAAGCCAGGCCTCAAACCACGAGAAGCTCCAGCCCAAAAGGCAGCCAAAATGCAGCCCACATCCGGGAGAATCTCAAGAGCAGGGGGTGGAGCAAGCCAGGCCTCAAACCACGAGAATTTCCAGCCCAAAAAGGCAGCCAAAATGCAGCCCACATCCGGGAGAATATCATGGGCAGGGGGTGGAGCAAGCCAGGACTCAAACCACGAGAATTTCCAGCCCAAATGTCAGCCAAAATCCAGCCCACCTGCGGGAGAATAGCAAGAGCTGGGGTTGGAGCAATGCAGGCCTCAAACCACGAGAAGCTCCAGCCCAAAACGCAGCCAAAATTCAGGCCATCTCCGGGAGAATATGAAGAGCAGGGGTTGGAGCAAGCCAGGCCTCAAACCACGAGAAGCTCCAGCCCAAAAGGCAGCCAAACTCCAGCCCAAATTCGGGAGAATTTCAAAACCAGGGGATGAAGCAAGCCAGGCCTCAAACCACGAGAAGCTCCAGCCTAAAAGGCAGCCAAAATGCAGCCCAACTCTGGTAGAATCTCAAGAGCAGGGGGTGGAGCAAGCCAGGCCTGAAACCACGAGAAGCTCCAGCCCAAAAGGCAGCCAAAATGCAGCCCACATCCGGGAGAATCTCAAGAGCATGGGATGGAGCAAGCCAGGCCTCAAACCACGGGAAGCTCCAGCCCAAAAGGCAGCCAAAATCCAGCCCACATCCGGGAGAATCTCAAGAGCAGGGGGTGGAGCAAGCCAGGCCTCAAACCACGAGAATTTCCAGCCCAAAAAGGCAGCCAAAATGCAGCCCACATCCGGGAGAATCTCAAGAGCAGGGGGTGGAGCAAGCCAGGACTCAAACCACGAGAAGCTCTAGCCCAAAAGGCAGCCAAAATGCAACCCACATCCGGGAAAATATCAAGAGTAGGGGGTGGAGCAAGCCAGGCCTCAAACCACGAGAAGCTCCAGCCCAAAAAGCAGCCAAAATGCAGCCAACATCCGGGAAAATATCAAGAGCAGGGGGTGGAGCAAGCCAGGACTCAAACCACGAGAATTTCCAGCCGAAATGTCAGCCAAAATCCAGCCCACATCCGGGAGAATCTCAAGAGCAGGGGGTAGAGCAAGCCAGGCCTCAAACCACGAGAAGCTCAGGCCTAAATGGCAGCAAAAATGCAGCCCACATCCGGGAGAATCTCAAGAGCAGGGGGTGGAGCAAGCCAGGCCTCAAACCACGAGAAGCTCCAGCCCAAAAGGCAGCCAAACTCCAGCCCAAATCCGGGAGAATTTCAAAACCAGGGGATGAAGCAAGCCAGGCCTCAAACCACGAGAAGCTCCAGCCCAAAAGGCAGCCAAAATGCAGTCCACCTCTGGTAGAATCTCAAGAGCAGGGGGTGGAGCAAGCCAGGCCTCAAACCACGAGAAGCTCCAGCCCAAAAGGCAGCCAAAATGCAGCCCACATCCGGGAGAATCTCAAGAGCAGGGGGTGGAGCAAGCCAGGCCTCAAACCACGAGAAGCTCCAGCCCAAAAGGCAGCCAAAATGCAGCCCACATCCGGGAGAATCTCAAGAGCAGGGGGTGGAGCAAGCCAGGCCTCAAACCACGAGAAGCTCCAGCCCAAAAGGCAGCCAAAATGCAGCCCACATCAGGGAGAATCTCAAGAGCAGGGGGTGGAGCAAGCCAGGCCTCAAACCACGAGAAGCTCCAGCCCAAAAGGCAGCCAAAATTCAGCCCACATCCGAAAGAATCTCAAGAGCAGGGGGTGGAGCAAGCCAGGCCTCAAACCACGAGAATTTCCAGCCCAAAAAGGCAGCCAAAATGCAGCCCACATCCAGGAGAATATCATGGGCGGGGGGTGGAGCAAGCCAGGACTCATACCACGAGAATTTCCAGCCCAAATGTCAGCCAAAATCCAGCCCACCTGCGGGAGAATAGCAAGAGCTGGGGTTGGAGCAATGCAGGCCTCAAACCACGAGAAGCTCCAGCCCAAAAGTCAGCCAAAATGCAGCCCACATCTGGGAGAATATCACGAGCAGGGGGTGGAGCAAGCCAGGCCTCAAACCACTAGAAGCTCCAGCCCAAAATGCAGCCAAAATGCAGCCCACATCCGGGAGAATATCAAGAGCAGGGGGTGGAGCAAGCCAGGCCTCAAACCACGAGAATTTCCAGCCCAAAACGCAGCCAAAATACAGGCCATCTCCGGGAGAATATGAAGAGCAGGGGTTGGAGCAAGCCAGGCCTCAAACCACGAGAAGCTCCAGCCCAAAAGGCAGCCAAACTGCAGCCCAAATTCGGGAGAATTTCAAAACCAGGGGATGAAGCAAGCCAGGCCTCAAACCACGAGAAGCTCCAGCCTAAAAGGCAGCCAAAATGCAGCCCACCTCTGGTAGAATCTCAAGAGCAGGGGGTGGAGCAAGCCAGGCCTCAAACCACGAGAAGCTCCAGCCCAAAAGGCAGCCAAAATGCAGCCCACATCCGGGAGAATCTCAAGAGCAGGGGGTGGAGCAAGCCAGGCCTCAAACCACGAGAATTTCCAGCCCAAAAAGGCAGCCAAAATGCAGCCCACATCCGGGAGAATATCATGGGCAGGGGGTGGAGCAAGCCAGGACTCAAACCACGAGAATTTCCAGCCCAAATGTCAGCCAAAATCCAGCCCACCTGCGGGAGAATAGCAAGAGCTGGGGTTGGAGCAATGCAGGCCTCAAACCACGAGAAGCTCCAGCCCAAAACGCAGCCAAAATACAGCCCACATGTGGGAGAATCTCAAGAGCAAGGGGTGGAGCAAGCCAGGCCCCAAACCACGAGAAGCTCCAGCCCAAAAGGCAGCCAAAATGCAGCCCACATCCGGGAGAATCTCAAGAGCAGGGGGTCGAGCAAGCCAGGCCTCAAAGCATGAGAATCTCCAGCCCAAAAAGCAGCCAAAATGCAGCCCACATCCGGGAGAATCTCAAGAGCAGGGGATGGAGCAAGCCAGGCCTCAAACTACGAGAAGCTCCAGCCCAAAAAGCAGCCAAAATGCAGCCCACATCCGGGAGAATATCAAGAGCAGGGAGTGGAGCAAGCCAGGCCTCAAACCACGAGAAGCTCCAGCCCAAAATGCAGCCAAAATGCAGCCCACATCCAGGAGAATATCAAGAGGAGGGGGTGGAGCAAGCCAGGCCTCAAACCACGAGAAGCTCCAGCCCAAAATGCAGCCAAAATGCAGCCCACATCTGGGAGAATCTCAAGAGCAGGGGGTGGAGCAAGCCAGGCCTCAAACCACGAGAATTTCCAGCCCAAAAAGCAGCCAAAATGCAGCCCACATCCGGGAGAATATCATGGGCAGGGAGTGCAGCAAGCCAGGCCTCAAACCATGAGAAGCTCCAGCCCAAAATGCAGTCAAAATGCAGCCCACATCCGGGAAAATATCAAGAGCAGGGGCTGGAGCAAGCCAGGCCTCAAACCACGAGAAGCTCCAGCCCAAAAGGCAGCCAAAATGCAGCCCACTTAGGGGAGAATCTCAAGAGCAGGGGGTGGAGCAAGCCAGGCCTCAAACTATGAGAAGCTCCAGCCCAAAAAGCAGCCAAAATGCAGCCCACATCCGGGAGAATATCAAGAGCAGGGGGTGGAGCAAGCCAGGCCTCAAACCACGAGAAGCTCCAGCCCAAAAGGCAGCCAAAATGCAGCCCACATCCGGGAGAATCTCAAGAGCAGGGGGTGGAGCAAGCCAGGCCTCAAACCACGAGAAGCTCCAGCCCAAAATGCAGCCAAAATGCAGCCCACATCCGGGAGAATCTCAAGAGCAGGGGATGGAGCAAGCCAGGCCTCAAACCACGAGAAGCTCCAGCCCAAAATGCAGCCAAAATGCAGCCCACATCCGGGAGAATCTCAAGAGCAGGGGGTGGAGCAAGCCAGGCCTCAAACCACGAGAAGCTCCAGCCCAAAAGGCAGCCAAAATGCAGCCCACATCTGGGAGAATCTCAAGAGCAGGGGGTGGAGCAAGCCAGGCCTCAAACCACGAGAAGCTCCAGCCCAAAGAGCAACCAAAACGCAGCCCACATCCTGTAGAATCTCAAGAGCAGGGGGTGGAGCAAGCCAGGCCTCAAACCATGAGAAGCTCCAGCCCTAAAGGCAGCCAAAATTCAGCGCAAATCCAGGATAATCTCAAGAGCAGGTTGTGGAGCCAGCCATGCACCAAACAACGAGAAGCTCCAGCCCAAAAGGCAGCCAAAATGCAGCCCACATCCGGGAGAATATCAAGAGCAGGGGGTGGAGCAAGCCAGGCCTCAAAGCATGAGAATCTCCAGCCCAAAAGGCAGCCAAAATGCAGCCCACATCCGGGAGAATCTCAAGAGCAGGGGGTGGAGCAAGCCAGGCCTCAAACCACGAGAAGCTAGACCCCAAAAGGCAGCCAAAATGCAGCCCACATCCGGGAAAATATCAAGAGCAGGGGGTGGAGCAAGCCAGGACTCATACCACGAGAATTTCCAGCCCAAATGTCAGCCAAAATCCAGCCCACCTGCGGGAGAATAGCAAGAGCTGGGGTTGGAGCAATGCAGGCCTCAAACCACGAGAAGCTCCAGCCCAAAAGTCAGCCAAAATGCAGCCCACATCTGGGAGAATATCACGAGCAGGGGGTGGAGCAAACCAGGCCTCAAACCACTAGAACCTCCAGCCCAAAATGCAGCCAAAATGCAGCCCACATCCGGGAGAATATCAAGAGCAGGGGGTGGAGCAAGCCAGGCCTCAAACCACGAGAAGCTCCAGCCCAAAACGCAGCCAAAATACAGGCCATCTCCGGGAGAATATGAAGAGCAGGGGTTGGAGCAAGCCAGGCCTCAAACCACGAGAAGCTCCAGCCCAAAAGGCAGCCAAAATGCAGCCCACCTCTGGTAGAATATCAAGAGCAGGGGGTGGATCAAGCCAGGCCTCAAACCACGAGAAGCTCCAGCCCAAAAGGCAGCCAAAATGCAGCCCGCATCCGAAAGAATCTCAAGAGCAGGGGGTGGAGCAAGCCAGGCCTCAAACCACGAGAATTTCCAGCCCAAAAAGGCAGCCAAAATGCAACCCACATCCGGGAGAATATCATGGGCAGGGGGTGGAGCAAGCCAGGACTCAAACCACGAGAATTTCCAGCCCAAATGTCAGCCAAAATCCAGCCTACCTGCGGGAGAATAGCAAGAGCTGGGGTTGGAGCAATGCAGGCCTCAAAAAACGAGAAGCTCCAGCCCAAAACGCAGCCAAAATACAGCCCACATGTGGGAGAATCTCAAGAGCAAGGGGTGGAGCAAGCCAGGCCCCAAACCACGAGAAGCTCCAGCCCAAAAGGCAGCCAAAATGCAGCCCACATCCGGGAGAATCTCAAGAGCAGGGGGTCGAGCAAGCCAGGCCTCAAACTACGAGAATTTCCAGCCCAAAATGCAGCCAAAATGCAGCCCACATCCGGGAGAATATCAAGAGCAGGGGTTGGAGCAAGCCAGGCCTCAAACCACGAGAAGCTCCAGCCCAAAAAGCAGCCAAAATGCAGCCCACATCCGGGAGAATCTCAAGAGCAGGGGGTGGAGCAAGCCAGGCCCCAAACCACGAGAATTTCCAGCCCAAAAGGCAGCCAAAATGCAGCCCACATCCGGGAAAATATCAAGAGCAGGGGGTGGAGCAAGCCAGGCCCCAAACCACGAGAATTTCCAGCCCAAAAAGCAGCCAAAATGCAGCCCACATCCGGGAGAATCCCAAGAGCAGGGAGTGCAGCAAGCCAGGCCTCAAACCATGAGAAGCTCCAGCCCAAAATGCAGTCAAAATGCAGCCCACATCCGGGAAAATAGCAAGAGTAGGGGGTGGAGCAAGGCAGGCCTCAAAGCATGAGAAGCTCCAGCCCAAAAGGCCGCCAAAATGCAGCAAACATCTGGGAGAATATCAAGAGCAGGGGGTAGAGCAAGCCAGGCCACAAACCACGAGAAGCTCCAGCCTAAATGGCATCAAAAATGCAGCCCACATCCAGGAGAATATCAAGAGCAGGGGTTGGAGGAAGGCAGGCCTCAAACCACGAGAAGCTCCAGACCAAAATGCAGCCAAAATGCAGCCCACATCCGGGAGAATCTCAAGAGCACGGGGTGGAGCAAGCCAGGCCTCAAACCACGAGAATTTCCAGCCCAAAAAGGCAGCCAAAATGCAGCCCACATCCGGGAGAATCTCAAGAGCAGGGGGTGGAGCAAGCCAGGCCTCAAACCACGAGAATTTCCATCCCAAAAAGGCAGCCAAAATGCAGCCCACATCCGGGAGAATCTCAAGAGCAGGGGGTGGAGCAAGCCAGGCCTCAAACCACGAGAAGCTCCAGCCCAAAATGCAGCCAAAATGCAGCCCACATCCGGGAGAATCTCAAGAGCAGGGGATGGAGCAAGCCAGGCCTCAAACCACGAGAAGCTCCAGCCCAAAAGGCAGCCAAAATGCAGCCCACATCCGGGAGAATCTCAAGAGCAGGGGGTGGAGCAAGCCAGGCCTCAAACCACGAGAAGCTCCAGCCCAAAATGCAGCCAAAATGCAGCCCACATCCAGGAGAATATCAAGAGCAGGGGGTGGAGCAAGCCAGGCCTCAAACCACGAGAAGCTCCAGCCCAAAAGGCAGCCAAAATGCAGACCACATCCGGGAGAATCTCAAGAGCAGGGGGTGGAGCAAGCCAGGCCTCAAACCACGAGAAGCTCCAGCCCAAAGAGCAACCAAAACGCAGCCCACATCCGGGAGAATCTCAAGAGCAGGGGGTGGAGCAAGCCAGGCCTCAAACCACGAGAATTTCCAGCCCAAAAAGGCAGCCAAAATGCAGCCCACATCCGGGAGAATCTCAAGAGCAGGGGGTGGAGCAAGCCAGGCCTCAAACCACGAGAAGCTCCAGCCCAAAAGGCAGCCAAAATGCAGCCCACATCCGGGAGAATCTCAAGAGCAGGGGGTGGAGCAAGCCAGGCCTCAAACCATGAGAAGCTCCAGCCCAATAGGCAGCCAAAATGCAGCCCACATCTGGGAGAATCTCAAGAGCAGGGGGTGGAGCAAGCCAGGCCTCAAACCACGAGAAGCTCCAGCCCAAAATGCAACCAAAATCCAGCCCACATCCGGGAGAATCTCAAGAGCAGGGGGTGGAGCAAGGCAGGCCTCAAACCACGAGAAGCTCCATGCCCAAAATGCAGCTAAAATCCAGCCCACATCCGGGAGAATTTCAAGAGCAGGGGATGGAGCAAGGCAGGCCTCAAACCACGAGAATTTCCAGCCCAAAAGGCAGCCAAATTGCAGCCCACATCGGGGAGAATCTCAAGAGCAGGGGGTGGAGCAAGCCAGCCCTCAAACCACGAGAAGCTCCAGCCCAAAAAGCAGCCAAAATACAGCCCACATCCGGGAGAATCTCAAGAGCAGGGGGTGGAGCAAGCCAGGGCTCAAACCATGAGAAGCTCCATCCCAAAAGGCAGCCAAATCCAGCCCACACCCGGGAGAATCTCAAGAGCAGGTGGTGCAGCAAGGCAGGCCTCAAACCACGAGAAGCTCCAGCCCAAAAAGCAGCCAAAATCCAGCCCACATCCCAGAGAATCTCAATAGCAAGGGGTGGAGCAAGCCAGGCCTCAAACCACGAGAAGCTGCAGCCCAAAAAGCAGCCAAAATGCAGCCCACATGCAGGAGAATCTCAAGAGCAGGGGGTGGAGCAAGCCAGGCCTCAAACCACGAGAAGCTCCAGCCCAAAGAGCAACCAAAATGCAGCCCACATCCGGGAGAATCTCAAGAGCAGGAGGTGGAGCCAGCCATGCCCCAAACCACGAGAAGCTCCAGCCCAAAAGGCAGCCAAAATCCAGCCCACATCCGGGAGAATCTCAAGAGCAAGGGGTGGAGCAAGCCAGGCCTCAAACCACGAGAATTTCCAGCCCAAAGAGCAGACAAAATGCAGCCCACATCCGGGAGAATCTCAAGAGCAGGGGGTGGAGCAAGCCAGGCCTCACACCATGAGAAGCTCCAGCCCAAAATGCAGCCAAAATGCAGGCCACATCCGGGAGAATCTCAAGAGCAGGGGGTGGAGCAAGCCAGGCCTCACACCATGAGAAGCTCCAGCCCAAAAAGCAGCCAAAATGCAGCACACATACGGGAAAATATCAAGAGCAGGGGGTGGAGCAAGCCAGGCCTCAAACCACGAGAAGCTCCAGCCCAAAATGCAGCCAAAATGCAGCCCACATCCGGGAGAATCTCAAGAGCAGGGGGTGGAGAAAACCAGGCCTCAAAGCATGAGAAGCTCCAGCCCAAAAAGCAGACAAAATGCAGCACACATACGGGAAAATATCAAGAGCAGGGGGTGGAGCAAGCCACGCCTCAAACCACGAGAAGCTCCAGCCCAAAATGCAGCCAAAATGCAGCCCACATCCGGGAGAATATCAAGAGCAGGGGGTAGAGCAAGCCAGGCCACAAACCACGAGAAGCTCCAGCCTAAATGGCAGCAAAAATGCAGCCCACATCCAGGAGAATATCAAGAGCAGGGGTTGGAGGAAGGCAGGCCTCAAACCACGAGAAGCTCCAGCCCAAAAGGCAGCCAAACTCCAGGCCAAATCCGGGAGAATTTCAAAACCAGGGGATGAAGCAAGCCAGGCCTCAAACCCCGAGAAGCTCCAGCCCAAAAGGCAGCCAAACTCCAGCCCACATCCGGGAGAATCTCAAGAGCAGGGGGTGGAGCAAGCCAGGCCTCAAACCATGAAAAGCTCCAGCCCAATAAGCAGCCAAAATGCAGCCCACATCTGGGAGAATCTCAGGAGCAGGGGGTGGAGCAAGCCAGGCCTCAAACCACGAGAAGCTCCAGCCCAAAGAGCAACCAAAACGCAGCCCACATCCGGGAGAATCTCAAGAGCAGGGGGTGGAGCAAGCCAGGCCTCAAACCACGAGAATTTCCAGCCCAAAAAGGCAGCCAAAATGCAGCCCACATCCGGGAGAATCTCAAGAGCAGGGGGTGGAGCAAGCCAGGCCTCAAACCACGAGAAGCTCCAGCCCAAAAGGCAGCCAAAATGCAGCCCACATCCGGGAGAATCTCAAGAGCAGGGGGTGGAGCAAGCCAGGCCTCAAACCATGAGAAGCTCCAGCCCAATAGGCAGCCAAAATGCAGCCCACATCTGGGAGAATCTCAAGAGCAGGGGGTGGAGCAAGCCAGGCCTCAAACCACGAGAAGCTCCAGCCCAAAATGCAACCAAAATCCAGCCCACATCCGGGAGAATCTCAAGAGCAGGGGGTGGAGCAAGGCAGGCCTCAAACCACGAGAAGCTCCATGCCCAAAATGCAGCTAAAATCCAGCCCACATCCGGGAGAATTTCAAGAGCAGGGGATGGAGCAAGGCAGGCCTCAAACCACGAGAATTTCCAGCCCAAAAGGCAGCCAAATTGCAGCCCACATCGGGGAGAATCTCAAGAGCAGGGGGTGGAGCAAGCCAGCCCTCAAACCACGAGAAGCTCCAGCCCAAAAAGCAGCCAAAATACAGCCCACATCCGGGAGAATCTCAAGAGCAGGGGGTGGAGCAAGCCAGGGCTCAAACCATGAGAAGCTCCATCCCAAAAGGCAGCCAAATCCAGCCCACACCCGGGAGAATCTCAAGAGCAGGTGGTGCAGCAAGGCAGGCCTCAAACCACGAGAAGCTCCAGCCCAAAAAGCAGCCAAAATCCAGCCCACATCCCAGAGAATCTCAATAGCAAGGGGTGGAGCAAGCCAGGCCTCAAACCACGAGAAGCTGCAGCCCAAAAAGCAGCCAAAATGCAGCCCACATGCAGGAGAATCTCAAGAGCAGGGGGTGGAGCAAGCCAGGCCTCAAACCACGAGAAGCTCCAGCCCAAAGAGCAACCAAAATGCAGCCCACATCCGGGAGAATCTCAAGAGCAGGAGGTGGAGCCAGCCATGCCCCAAACCACGAGAAGCTCCAGCCCAAAAGGCAGCCAAAATCCAGCCCACATCCGGGAGAATCTCAAGAGCAAGGGGTGGAGCAAGCCAGGCCTCAAACCACGAGAATTTCCAGCCCAAAGAGCAGACAAAATGCAGCCCACATCCGGGAGAATCTCAAGAGCAGGGGGTGGAGCAAGCCAGGCCTCACACCATGAGAAGCTCCAGCCCAAAATGCAGCCAAAATGCAGGCCACATCCGGGAGAATCTCAAGAGCAGGGGGTGGAGCAAGCCAGGCCTCACACCATGAGAAGCTCCAGCCCAAAAAGCAGCCAAAATGCAGCACACATACGGGAAAATATCAAGAGCAGGGGGTGGAGCAAGCCAGGCCTCAAACCACGAGAAGCTCCAGCCCAAAATGCAGCCAAAATGCAGCCCACATCCGGGAGAATCTCAAGAGCAGGGGGTGGAGAAAACCAGGCCTCAAAGCATGAGAAGCTCCAGCCCAAAAAGCAGACAAAATGCAGCACACATACGGGAAAATATCAAGAGCAGGGGGTGGAGCAAGCCACGCCTCAAACCACGAGAAGCTCCAGCCCAAAATGCAGCCAAAATGCAGCCCACATCCGGGAGAATATCAAGAGCAGGGGGTAGAGCAAGCCAGGCCACAAACCACGAGAAGCTCCAGCCTAAATGGCAGCAAAAATGCAGCCCACATCCAGGAGAATATCAAGAGCAGGGGTTGGAGGAAGGCAGGCCTCAAACCACGAGAAGCTCCAGCCCAAAAGGCAGCCAAACTCCAGGCCAAATCCGGGAGAATTTCAAAACCAGGGGATGAAGCAAGCCAGGCCTCAAACCCCGAGAAGCTCCAGCCCAAAAGGCAGCCAAACTCCAGCCCACATCCGGGAGAATCTCAAGAGCAGGGGGTGGAGCAAGCCAGGCCTCAAACCATGAAAAGCTCCAGCCCAATAAGCAGCCAAAATGCAGCCCACATCTGGGAGAATCTCAGGAGCAGGGGGTGGAGCAAGCCAGGCCTCAAACCACGAAAAGCTCCAGCCCAAAATGCAGCCAAAATGCAGCCCATATCCGGGAGAATCTCAAGAGCAGGGGGTGGAGCAAGGCAGGCCTCAAACCACGAGAAGCTCCAGCCCAAAGAGCAACCAAAATGCAGCCCACATCCGGGAGAATCTCAAGAGCAGGGGGTGGAGCAAGCCAGGCCTCAAACCACGAGAAGCTCCAGCCCAAAAGGCAGCCAAAATGCAGCCCACATCCGGGAGAATATCAAGAGCAGGGGGTGGAGCAAGCCAGGCCTCAAACCACGAGAAGCTCCAGCCCAAAAAGCAGCCAAAATGCAGCCCACATCCGGGAGAATCTCAAGAGCAGGGGGTGGAGCAAGCCAGGCCTCAAACCACGAGAAGCTCCAGCCCAAAATGCAGCCAAAATGCAGCCCACATCCGGGAGAATCTCAAGAGCAGGGGATGGAGCAAGCCAGGCCTCAAACCACGAGAATCTCCAGCCCAAAAGGCAGCCAAAATGCAGCCCACATCCGGGAGAATCTCAAGAGCAGGGGGTGGAGCAAGCCAGGCCTCAAACCATGAGAAGCTCCAGCCCAATAGGCAGTCAAAATGCAGCCCACATCTGGGAGAATCTCAAGAGCAGGGGGTGGAGCAAGCCAGGCCTCAAACCACGAAAAACTCCAGCCCAAAAGGCAGCCAAAATGCAGCACACATCCGGGAGAATCTCAAGAGCAGGGGGTGGAGCAAGCCAGGCCTCAAACCACGAGAAGCTCCAGCCCAAAGAGCAACCAAAATGCAGACCACATCCGGGAGACTCTCAAGAGCAGGTGGTGGAGGAAGCCAGGCCTCAAACCACGAGAAGCTCCAGCCCAAAAGGCAGCCAAAATGCAGCCCACATCCGGGAGAATCTCAAGAGCAGGGGGTGGAGCAAGCCAGGCCTGAAACCACGAGAAGCTCCAGCCCAAAAGGCAGCCAAAATGCAGCCCACCTCCGGGAGAATCTCAAGAGCAGGGGGTGGAGCAAGGCAGGCCTCAAACCACGAGAAGCTCCAGCCCAAAGAGCAACCAAAATGCAGCCCACATCCTGGAGAATCTCAAGAGCAGGGGGTGGAGCAAGCCAGGCCTCAAACCACGAGAATTTCCAGCCCAAAGAGCAGACAAAATGCAGCCCACATCCGGGAGAATCTCAAGAGCAGGGGGTGGAGCAAGCCAGGCCTCAAACCACGAAAAGCTCCAGCCCAAAAGGCAGCCAAAATGCAGCCCACATCCGGGAGAATCTCAAGAGCAGGGGGTGGAGCAAGCCAGGCCTCAAACCACGAGAAGCTCCAGTTCAAGAGGCCGCCAAAATGCAGCCCACATCCGGGAGAATCTCAAGAGCAGGGGGTTGAGCAAGCCAGGCCTCAAACCACTAGAAGCTCCATGCCCAAAATGCAGCTAAACTCCACCCCACATCCGGGAGAATTTCAAGAGCAGGGGATGGAGCAAGGCAGGCCTCAAACCACGAGAAGCTCCAGCCCAAAAGGCAGCCAAAATGCAGCCCACATCCGGGAGAATCTCAAGAGCAGGGGGTGGAGCAAGCCAGACCTCAAACCACGAGAAGCTCCAGCCCAAAATGCAGCCAAATCCAGCCCACACCCGGGAGAATATCAAGAGCAGGGGGTGGAGCAACGCAGGCCTCAAACCAAGAGAAGCTCCAGCCCAAAAATCAGCCAAAATCCAGCCCACATCCCAGAGAATCTCAATAGCAAGGGGTGGAGCAAGGCAGGCCTCAAACCACGAGAAGCTCCAGCCCAAAAAGCAGCCAAAATACAGCCCACATCCGGGAGAATCTCAAGAGCAGGGGGTGGAGCAAGCCAGGGCTCAAACCATGAGAAGCTCCATCCCAAAAGGCAGCCAAATCCAGCCCACACCCGGGAGAATATCAAGAGCAGGTGGTGGAGCAAGGCAGGCCTCAAACCACGAGAAGCTCCAGCCCAAAAAGCAGCCAAAATCCAGCCCACATCCCAGAGAATCTCAATAGCAAGGGCTGGAGCAAGCCAGGCCTCGAACCACGAGAAGCTGCAGCCCAAAAAGCAGCCAAAATGCAGCCCACATCTGGGAGAATATCAAGAGCAGGGGGTGGAGCAAGCCAGGCCTCAAACCACGAGAAGCTGCAGCCCAAAAAGCAGCCAAAATGCAGCCCACATCTGGGAGAATATCAAGAGCAGGGGGTGGAGCAAGCCAGGCCTCAAACCATGAGAAGCTCCAGCCTAAAGAGCAACCAAAATGCAGCCCACCTCCGGGAGAATCTCAAGAGCAGGAGGTGGAGCCAACCATGCCCCAAGCCACGAGAAGCTCCAGCCCAAAAGGCAGCCAAAATCCAGCCCACATCCGGCAGAATCTCAAGAGCAGGGGGTGGAGCAAGCCAGGCCTCAAACCACGAGAATTTCCAGCCCAAAGAGCAGACAAAATGCAGCCCACATCCGGGAGAATCTCAAGAGCAGGCGGTGGAGCAAGCCAGGCCTCAAACCACGAAAAGCTCCAGCCCAAAAGGCAGCCAAAATGCAGCCCACATCCGGGAGAATCTCAAGAGCAGGGGGTGGAGCAAGCCAGGCCTCAAACCACGAGAAGCTCCAGTTCAAGAGGCCGCCAAAATGCAGCCCACATCCGGGAGAATCTCAAGAGCAGGGGGTGGAGCAAGCCAGGCCTCAAACCACTAGAAGCTCCATGCCCAAAATGCAGCTAAACTCCACCCCACATCCGGGAGAATTTCAAGAGCAGGGGATGGAGCAAGGCAGGCCTCAAACCACGAGAAGCTCCAGCCCAAAAGGCAGCCAAAATGCAGCCCACATCCGGGAGAATCTCAAGAGCAGGGGGTGGAGCAAGCCAGACCTCAAACCACGAGAAGCTCCAGCCCAAAATGCAGCCAAATCCAGCCAACACCCGGGAGAATATCAAGAGCAGGGGGTGGAGCAACGCAGGCCTCAAACCAAGAGAAGCTCCAGCCCAAAAATCAGCCAAAATCCAGCCCACATCCCAGAGAATCTCAATAGCAAGGGCTGGAGCAAGCCAGGCCTCGAACCACGAGAAGCTGCAGCCCAAAAAGCAGCCAAAATGCAGCCCACATGCAGGAGAATCTCAAGAGCAGGGGGTGGAGCAAGCCAGGCCTCAAACCACGAGAAGCTCCAGCCCAAAAGGCAGCCAAAATGCAGCCCACATCCGGGAGAATCTCAAGAGCAGGGGGTGGAGCAAGCCAGGCCTCAAACCATGAGAAGCTCCAGCCCAAAAAGCAGCCAAAATGCAGCACACATACGGGAAAATATCAAGAGCAGGGGGTGGAGCAAGCCACGCCTCAAACCACGAGAAGCTCCAGCCCAAAAGGCAGCCAAAATGCAGCCCACATCCGGGACAATCTCAAGAGCAGGGGGTGGAGCAAGCCAGGCCTCAAACCACGAGAATTTCCAGCCCAAAAGGCAGCCAAAATCCAGCCCACATCCGGGAGAATAGCAAGAGCTGGGGTTGGAGCAATGCAGGCCTCAAACCACGAGAAGCTCCAGCCCAAAAGGCAGCCAAAATGCAGCCCACATCTGGGAGAATATCAAGAGCAGGGGGTAGAGCAAGCCAGGCCTCAAACCACGAGAAGCTCCAGCCTAAATTGCAGCAAAAATGCAGCCCACATCCAGGAGAATATCAAGAGCAGGGGTTGGAGGAAGGCAGGCCTCAAACCACGAGAAGCTCCAGCCCAAAAGGCAGCCAAACTCCAGGCCAAATCCGGGAGAATTTCAAAACCAGGGGATGAAGCAAGCCAGGCCCCAAACCACGAGAAGCTCCAGCCCAAAAGGCAGCCAAACTCCAGCCCACATCCGGGAGAATCTCAAGAGCAGGGGGTGGAGCAAGCCAGGCCTCAAACCATGAGAAGCTCCAGCCCAATAGGCAGCCAAAATGCAGCCCACATCTGGGAGAATCTCAAGAGCAGGGGGTGGAGCAAGCCAGGCCTCAAACCACGAGAAGCTCCAGCCCAAAGAGCAACCAAAATGCAGCCCACATCCGGTAGAATCTCAAGAGCAGGGGGTGGAGGAAGCCAGGCCTCAAACCACGAGAAGCTCCAGCCCAAAATTCAGCCAAAATGTAGCCCACATCCGGGAGAATATCAAGAGCAGGGGGTGGAGCAAGCCAGGCCTCAAACCACGAGAAGCTCCAGCCCAAAAGGCAGCCAAAATGCAGCCCACCTCCGGGAGAATCTCAAGAGCAGGGGGCGGAGCAAGCCAGGCCTCAAACCACGAGAATCTCTAGCCCAAGAATCAGCCAAAATGCAGCCCACATCCTGAAGAATCTCAAGAGCAGGGGGTGGAGCAAGCCAGGCCTCAAACCACGAGAAGCTCCAGCCCAAAAGGCAGCCATAATCCAGCCCACATCCGGGAGAATCTCAAGAGCAGGGGGTGGAGCAAGCCAGGCCTCAAACCACGAGAAGCTCCAGCCCAAAATGCAGTGAAAATGCAGCCCACCTCCGGGAGAATCTCAAGAGCAGGGGGTGGAGCAAGCCCGGCCTCAAACCACGAGAAGCTCCAGCCCAAAAGGCAGCCAAAATGCAGCCCACATCCGAGAGAATCTCAAGAGCAGGGGGTGGAGCAAGCCAGGCCTCAAACCACGAGAAGCTCCAGCCCAACAGGCAGCCAAAATGCAGGGCAAATCCGGGAGAATCTCAAGAGCAGGGGGTGGAGCAAGCCAGGCCTCAAACCACGAGAAGCTCCAGCCCAAAAGGCAGCCAAAATGCAGCCCACATCCGGGAGAATCTCAAGAGCAGGGGGTGGAGCAAGCCAGGCCTCAAACCACGAGAAGCTCCAGCCCAAGATTCAGCCAAAATGCAGACCACATCAGGGAGAATCTCAAGAGCAGGGATTTGAGCAAGCCAGGCCTCAAACCACGAGAAGCTCCAGCCCAAAAGGCAGCCAAAATGCAGCCCACCTCGGGGAGAATCTCAAGAGCAGGGGGTGGAGCAAGCCAGGCCTCAAACCACGAGAAGCTCCAGCCCAAAAGACAGCCAAAATGCAGCCCACATCCGGGAGAATCTCAAGACCAGGGGGTGGAGCAAGCCAGGCCTCAAACCACGAGAAGCTCCAGCCCAAAATTCAGCCAAAATGAAGCCCACATCCAGGAGAATCTCAAGAGCAGGGGGTGGAGGAAGCCAGGCCTCAAACCACGAGAAGCTCCAACCCAAAAGGCAGCCAAAATGCAGCCCACATCTGGGAGAATCTCAAGAGCAGGGGGTGGAGCAAGCCAGGCCTCAAACCACGAGAAGCTCCAGCCCAAAAAGCAGCCAAAATCCAGCCCACATCGGGGAGAATATGAAGAGCAGGGGGTGGAGCAAGCCAGGCCTCAAACCACGAGAAGCTCCAGCCCAAAAAGCAGCCAAAATGCAGCCCACCTCCGGGAGAATCTCAAGAGCAGGGGTTGGAGCAAGCCAGGCCTCAAACCATGAGAAGCTCCAGCCCAAAAGGCAGCCAAAATCCAGCCCACATCCGGGAGAATCTCAAGAGCAGCGGGTGGAGCAAGCCAGGCCTCAAACCACGAGAAGCTCCAGCCCAAAAGGCAGCCAAAATGCAGCACACATCCGGGAGAATCTCAAGAGCAGGGGGTGGAGCAAGCCAGGCCTCAAACCACGAGAAGCTCCAGCCCAAAATGCAGCCAAAATGCAGCCCACATCCTGGAGAATCTCAAGAGCAGGGGGTGGAGCAAGCCAGGCCTCAAACCACGAGAAGCTCCAGCCCAAAAGGCAGCCAAAATGCAGCCCACATCCGGGAGGATCACAAGAGCAGGGGGTGGAGCAAGCCAGGCCTCAAACCACGAGAAGCTCCAGCCCAAAAAAGCAGTCATAATGCAGCCCACATCGGGGAGAATATCAAGAGCAGGGGGTGGAGCAAGCCAGGCCTCAAACCACGAGAAGCTCCAGCCCAAAAGGCAGCCAAAATGCAGCCCACATCCGGGAGAATCTCAAGAGCAGGGGGTGGAGCAAGCCAGGCCTCAAACCACGAGAAGCTCCAACCCAAAAGGCAGCCAAAATACAGCCCACATCCCAGAGAATCTCAATAGCAAGGGCTGGAGCAAGCCAGGCCTCGAACCACGAGAAGCTGCAGCCCAAAAAGCAGCCAAAATTCAGCCCACATCCGGGAGAATCTCAAGAGCAGGGGGTGGAGCAAGCCAGGCCTCAAACCACGAGAAGCTCCAGCCCAAAATGCAGCCAAAATGCAGCCCACATCCTGGAGAATCTCAAGAGCAGGGGGTGGAGGAAGCCAGGCCTCAAACCACGAGAAGCTCCAGCCCAAAAGGCAGCCAAAATGCAGCCCACATCCGGGAGAATATCAAGGGCAGGGGGTGGAGCAAGCCAGGCCTCAAACCACGAGAAGCTCCAGCCCAAAAGGCAGCCAAAATGCAGCCCACATCCGGGAGGATCACAAGAGCAGGGGGTGGAGCAAGCCAGGCCTCAAACCACGAGAAGCTCCAGCCCAAAAAAGCAGTCATAATGCAGCCCACATAGGGGAGAATATCAAGAGCAGGGGGTGGAGCAAGCCAGGCCTCAAACCACGAGAAGCTCCAGCCCAAGATTCAGCCAAAATGCAGACCACATCAGGGAGAATCTCAAGAGCAGGGATTTGAGCAAGCCAGGCCTCAAACCACGAGAAGCTCCAGCCCAAAAGGCAGCCAAAATGCAGCCCACATCCGGGAGAATCTCAAGAGCAGGGGGTGGAGCAAGCCAGGCCTCAAACCACGAGAAGCTCCAGCCCAAAAGACAGCCAAAATGCAGCCCACATCCGGGAGAATCTCAAGACCAGGGGGTGGAGCAAGCCAGGCCTCAAACCACGAGAAGCTCCAGCCCAAAAGGCAGCCAAAATCCAGCCCACATCCGGGAGAATCTCAAGAGCAGGGGGTGGAGCAAGCCAGGCCTCAAACCACGAGAATTTCCAGCCCAAAAAAGCAGCCAAAATGCAGCCCACATCCGGGAGAATCTCAAGAGCAGGGGGTGGAGCAAGGCAGGCCTCAAACCACGAGAAGCTCCAGCCCAAAAAGCAGCCAAAATCCAGCCCACATCGGGGAGAATATGAAGGGCAGGGGGTGGAGCAAGCCAGGCCTCAAACCACGAGAAGTTCCACCCCAAAAGGGCAGCCTAAATGGAGCGCACATACGGGAGATTCTCAAGAGCAGGGGGTGGAGGAAGCCAGGCCTCAAACCACGAGAAGCTCCAGCCCAAAAGGCAGCCAAAATGCAGCCCACATCCGGGAGAATCTCAAGAGCAGGGGTTGGAGCAAGCCAGGCCTCAAACCATGAGAAGCTCCAGCCCAAAAGGCAGCCAAAATCCAGCCCACATCCGGGAGAATCTCAAGAGCAGGGGGTGGAGCAAGCCAGGCCTCAAACCACGAGAAGCTCCAGTCCAAAAGGCAGCCAAAATGCAGCCCACCTCTGGGAGAATTTCAAGAGCAGGGGGTGGAGCAAGCCAGGCCTCAAACCACGAGAAGCTCCAGCCCAAAAGGCAGCCAAAATGCAGCCCACCTCTGGGAGAATTTCAAGAGCAGGGGGTGGAGCAAACCAGGCCTCAAACCACGAGAAGCTCCAGCCCAAAAGGCAGCCAAAATGCAGCCCACATCCGGGAGAACATCAAGAGAAGGGGGTGGAGCAAGCCAGGCCTCAAACCACGAGAAGCTCCAGCCCAAGAATCAGCCAAAATGCGGCACACATCTAGGAGAATCTCAAGAGCAGGGGGAGGAGCAAGGCAGGCCTCAAACCACGAGAAGCTCCAGCCCAAAAGGCAGCCAACATGCAGCCCACCTCCGGGAGAATCTCAAGAGCAGGGGGTGGAGCAAGCCAGGCCTCAAACCATGAGAAGCTCCAGCCCAAAAGGCAGCCAAAATGAAGCCCACCTCCAGGAGACTCTCAAGAGCAGGGGGTGGAGCAAGACAGGCCACAAACCACGAGAAGCTCCAGCCCAAAATGCAGCCAAAATGCAGCCCACATCCGGGAGAATCTCAAGAGCAGGAGGTGGAGCCAGCCATGCCCCAAAAAACGAGAATCTCCAGCCCAAAATGCAGCCAAAATGCAGCCCACATCCGGGAGAATCTCAAGAGCAGGGGGTGGAGCAAGACAGGCCTCAAACCACGAGAAACTCCAGCCCAAGAATCAGCCAAAATGCAGCCCACATCCGGGAGAATCTCAAGAGCAGGGGGTGGAGCAACCCAGGCCTCAAACCATGAGAAGCTCCACCCCAAAAAGGCAGCTAAAATGCAGCGCACATCCAGGAGAATCTCAAGAGCAGGGGGTGGAGCAAGCCAGGCCTCAAACCACGAGAAGTTCCAGCCCAAAAGGCAGCAAAAATGCAGCCCACATCCGGGAGATTCTCAAGAGCAGGGGGTGGAGCCAGCCATGCCCCAAACCACGAGAATCTCCACCCCAAAATGGCAGCAAAAATGCAGGCCACATCCGGGAGAATCTCAAGAGCAGGGGGTGGAGCAAGCCAGGCCTCAAACTACGAGAAGCTCCAGCCCAAAATGCAGCCAAAATGCAGCCCACATCCGGGAGAATCTCAAGAGCAGGGGGTGGAGCAAGACAGGCCTCAAACCACGAGAAACTCCAGCCCAAGAATCAGCCAAAATGCAGCCCACATCCGGGAGAATCTCAAGAGCAGGGGGTGGAGCAAGCCAGGCCTCAAACCACGATAAGCTCCAGCCCAATAAGCAGCCAAAATGCAGCCCACATCCAGGAGAATATCAAGAGCAGGGGGCGGAGCAAGCCAGGCCTCAAACCACGAGAATCTCTAGCCCAAGAATCAGACAAAATGCAGCCCACATCCGGGAGAATTTCAAGAGCAGGGGGTGGAGCAAGCCAGGCCTCAAACCACGAGAAGCTCCAGCCCAAAAAGCAGCCAAAATCCAGCCCACATCCGGGAGAATCTCAAGAGCAGGGGGTGGAGCAAGACAGGCCTCAAACCACAAGAAGCTCCAGCCCAAAAGACAGCCAAAATGCAGCCCACATCCGGGAGAATCTCAAGAGCAGGGGGTGGAGCAAGCCAGGCCTCAAACTACGAGAAGCTCCAGCCCAAAAGGCAGCCAAAATGCAGTCCACATCCTGGAGAATCTCAAGAGCAGGGGGTGGAGCAAGCCAGGCCTCAAACCACGAGAATCTCTAGCCCAAGAATCAGCCAAAATGCAGCCCACATCCGGGAGAATTTCAAGAGCAGGGGGTGGAGCAAGCCAGGCCTCAAACCACGAGAAGCTCCAGCCCAAGAATCAGCCAAAATGCAGCCCACATCCGGGAGAATCTCAAGAGCAGGGGGTGGAGCAAGCCAGGCCTCAAACCACGAGAATCTCCAGCCCAATAAGCAGCCAAAATGCAGCCCACATCCAGGAGAATCTCAAGAGCAGGGGGTGGAGCAAGCCAGGCCTCAAACCACGAGAAGCTCCAGCCCAAGACTCAGCCAAAATGCAGCCCACATCCGGGAGAATCTCAAGAGCAGGGGGTGGAGCAAACCAGGCCTCAAACCACGAGAAGCTCCAGCCCAAAAGGCAGCCAAAATGCAGCCCACATCCGGGAGAATCTCAAGAGCAGGGGGTGGAGCAAGCCAGGCCTCAAACCACAAGAAGCTCCAGCCCAAAAGTCAGCCAAAATGCAGCCCACATCCGGGAGAATATCAAGAGCAGGGGGTGGAGCAAGCCAGGCCTCAAACCACAAGAAGCTCCAGCCCAAAAGGCAGCCAAAATCCAGCCCACATCCGGGAGAATCTCAAGAGCAGGGGGTGGAGCAAGCCAGGCCTCAAACTACGAGAAGCTCCAGCCCAAAATGCAGCCAAAATGCAGCCCACATCCGGGAGAATCTCAAGAGCAGGGGGTGGAGCAAGACAGGCCTCAAACCACGAGAAACTCCAGCCCAAGAATCAGCCAAAATGCAGCCCACCTCCGGGAGAATCTCAAGAGCAGGGGGTGGAGCAAGCCAGGCCTCAAACCACGAGAAGCTCCAGCCCAAAAAGCAGCCAAAATGCAGCCCACCTCCGGGAGAATCTCAAGAGCAGGGGGTGGAGCAAGCCAGGCCTCAAACCACGATAAGCTCCAGCCCAATACGCAGCCAAAATGCAGCCCAAATCCAGGAGAATATCAAGAGCAGGGGGCGGAGCAAGCCAGGCCTCAAACCACGAGAATCTCTAGCCCAAGAATCAGCCAAAATGCAGCCCACATCCGGGAGAATTTCAAGAGCAGGGGGTGGAGCAAGCCAGGCCTCAAACCACGAGAAGCTCCAGCCCAAAAAGCAGCCAAAATCCAGCCCACATCCGGGAGAATCTCAAGAGCAGGGGGTGGAGCAAGACAGGCCTCAAACCACAAGAAGCTCCAGCCCAAAAGACAGCCAAAATGCAGCCCACATCCGGGAGAATCTCAAGAGCAGGGGGTGGAGCAAGCCAGGCCTCAAACCACGAGAAGCTCCAGCCCAAGAATCAGCCAAAATCCAGCCCACATCCTGGAGAATCTCAAGAGCAGGGGGTGGAGCAAGCCAGGCCTCAAACCACGAGTATCTCTAGCCCAAGAATCAGCCAAAATGCAGCCCACATCCGGGAGAATTTCAAGAGCAGGGGGTGGAGCAAGCCAGGCCTCAAACCACGAGAAGCTCCAGCCCAAGAATCAGCCAAAATGCAGCCCACATCCGGGAGAATCTCAAGAGCAGGGGGTGGAGCAAGCCAGGCCTCAAACCACGAGAAGCTCCAGCCCAATAAGCAGCCAAATGCCAGCCCACCTCCTGGAGAATCTCAAGAGCAGGGGGTGGAGCAAGCCAGGCCTCAAACCACGAGAAGCTCCAGCCCAAGAATCAGCCAAAATGCAGCCCACATCCGGGAGAATCTCAAGAGCAGGGGGTGGAGCAAACCAGGCCTCAAACCACGAGAAGCTCCAGCCCAAAAGGCAGCCAAAATGCAGCCCACATCCGGGAGAATCTCAAGAGCAGGGGGTGGAGCAAGCCAGGCCTCAAACCACGAGAAGCTCCAGCCCAAAAGACAGCCAAAATGCAGCCCACATCCGGGAGAATCTCAAGAGCAGGGGGTGGAGCAAGCCAGGCCTCAAACCACGAGAAGCTCCAGCCCAAAAGGCAGCCAAAATCCAGCCCACATCCGGGAGAATCTCAAGAGCAGGGGGTGGAGCAAGCCAGGCCTCAAACCACGAGAAGCTCCAGCCCAAAATGCAGCCAAAATACAGCCCACATCTGGAAGAATCTCAAGAGCAGGGGGTGGAGAAAGCCAGGCCACAAACCACGAGAAGCTCCAGCCCAAAAGGCAGCCAAAATGCAGCCCACATCCGGGAGAATCTCAAGAGCAGGGGGTGGAGCAAGCCAGGCCTCAAACCACAAGAAGCTCCAGCCCAAGAATCAGCCAAAATCCAGCCCACATCCGGGAGAATCTCAAGAGCAGGGGGTGGAGCAAGCCAGGCCTCAAACCACGAGAAGCTCCAGCCCAAAAGGCAGCCAAAATGCAGCCCACATCCGGGGGAATATCAAGAGCAGGGGGTGGAGCAAGCCAGGCCTCAAACCACGAGAAGCTCCAGCCCAAAAGGCAACCAAAATGCAGCCCACATCCGGGAGAATCTCAAGAGCAGGGGGTGGAGCAAGCCAGGCCTCAAACCACGAGAAGCTCCAGCCCAAAAAGCAGCCAAAATCCAGCCCACATCGGGGAGAATCTCAAGAGCATTGGGTGGAGCAAGCCAGGCCTCAAACCACGAGAAGTTCCACCCCAAAAGGGCAGCCTAAATGCAGCGCACATCCGGGAGATTCTCAAGAGCAGGGGGTGGAGCAAGCCAGGCCTCAAACCACGAGAAGCTCCAGCCCAAAAGGCAGCCAAAATGCAGCCAACATCGGGGAGAATATGAAGAGCAGAAGGTGGAGCAAGCCAGGCCTCAAACCACGAGAAGTTCCACCCCAAAAGGGCAGCCTAAATGCAGCCCACATCCGGGAGATTCTCAAGAGCAGGGGGTGGAGCAAGCCAGGCCTCAAACCACGAGAAGCTCCAGCCCAAAAGGCAACCAAAATGCAGCCCACATCCGGGGGAATATCAAGAGCAGGGGGTGGAGCAAGCCAGGCCTCAAACCACGAGAAGCTCCAACCCAAAAGGCAGCCAAAATGCAGCCCACATCCGGGAGAATCTCAAGAGCAGGGGGTGGAGCAAGGCAGGCCTCAAACCACGAGAAGCTCCAGCCCAAAAAGCAGCCAAAATCCAGCCCACATCGGGGAGAATATGAAGGGCAGGGGGTGGAGCAAGCCAGGCCTCAAACCACGAGAAGCTCCAGCCCAAAAGGCAGCCAAAATGCAGCCCAACTCCGGGAGAATCTCAAGAGCAGGGGTTGGAGCAAGCCAGGCCTCAAACCATGAGAAGCTCCAGCCCAAAAGGCAGCCAAAATCCAGCCCACATCCGGGAGGATCACAAGAGCAGGGGGTGGAGCAAGCCAGGCCTCAAACCACGAGAAGCTCCAGCCCAAAAAAGCAGTCATAATGCAGCCCACATCGGGGAGAATATCAAGAGCAGGGGGTGGAGCAAGCCAGGCCTCAAACCACGAGAAGCTCCAGCCCAAAAAAGCAGTCATAATGCAGCCCACATCGGGGAGAATATCAAGAGCAGGGGGTGGAGCAAGCCAGGCCTCAAACCATGAGAAGTTCCAGCCCAAGAATCAGCCAAAATGCAGCCCACCTCCGGGAGAATCTCAAGAGCAGGGGGTGGAGCAAGCCAGGCCTCAAACCACAAGAAGCTCCAGCCCAAAAGGCAGCCAAAATGCAGCCCACCTCTGGGAGAATTTCAAGAGCAGGGGGTGGAGCAAGCCAGGCCTCAAACCACGAGAAGCTCCAGCCCAAAAGGCAGCCAAAATGCAGCCCACATCCGGGAGAACATCAAGAGCAGGGGGTGGAGGAAGCCAGGCCTCAAACCACGAGAAGCTCCAGCCCAAGAATC
Source organism: Rhynochetos jubatus (assembly GCA_027574665.1). Lineage (NCBI taxonomy): Eukaryota > Metazoa > Chordata > Aves > Eurypygiformes > Rhynochetidae > Rhynochetos > Rhynochetos jubatus. The sequence goes on along the minus strand of JAQBHY010000096.1, from coordinate 290,272 downwards.
AGCCAAAATGCAGGCCACATCCGGGAGAATCTCAAGAGCAGGGGGTGGAGCAAGCCAGGCCTCAAACCACGAGAAGCTCTAGCCCAAGAATCAGCCAAAATGCGGCACACATCTAGGAGAATCTCAAGAGCAGGGGGAGGAGCAAGGCAGGCCTCAAACCACGAGAAGCTCCAGCCCAAAAGGCAGCCAACATGCAGCCCACCTCCAGGAGACTCTCAAGAGCAGGGGGTGGAGCAAGACAGGCCACAAACCACGAGAAGCTCCAGCCCAAAAGGCAGCCAAAATGCAGCCCACATCCGGGAGAATCTCAAGAGCAGGAGGTGGAGCCAGCCATGCCCCAAACCACGAGTATCTCTAGCCCAAGAATCAGCCAAAATGCAGCCCACATCCGGGAGAATCTCAAGAGCAGGGGGTGGAGCAAGCCAGGCCTCAAACCACGAGAAGCTCCAGCCCAAGAATCAGCCAAAATGCAGCCCACATCCGGGAGAATCTCAAGAGCAGGGGGTGGAGCAAGCCAGGCCTCAAACCACGAGAAGCTCCAGCCCAATAAGAAGCCAAAATGCAGCCCACATCCAGGAGAATCTCAAGAGCAGGGGGTGGAGCAAGCCAGGCCTCAAACCACGAGAAGCTCCAGCCCAAGAATCAGCCAAAATGCAGCCCACATCCGGGAGAATCTCAAGAGCAGGGGGTGGAGCAAACCAGGCCTCAAACCACGAGAAGCTCCAGCCCAAAAGGCAGCCAAAATGCAGCCCACATCCGGGAGAATCTCAAGAGCAGGGGGTGGAGCAAGCCAGGCCTCAAACCACGAGAAGCTCCAGCCCAAAAGACAGCCAAAATGCAGCCCACATCCGGGAGAATCTCAAGAGCAGGGGGTGGAGCAAGCCAGGCCTCAAACCACGAGAAGCTCCAGCCCAAAAGGCAGCCAAAATCCAGCCCACATCCGGGAGAATCTCAAGAGCAGGGGGTGGAGAAAGCCAGGCCTCAAACCACGAGAAGCTCCAGCCCAAAATGCAGCCAAAATACAGCCCACATCTGGAAGAATCTCAAGAGCAGGGGGTGGAGAAAGCCAGGCCACAAACCACGAGAAGCTCCAGCCCAAAAGGCAGCCAAAATGCAGCCCACATCCGGGAGAATCTCAAGAGCAGGGGGTGGAGCAAGCCAGGCCTCAAACCACAAGAAGCTCCAGCCCAAGAATCAGCCAAAATCCAGCCCACATCCGGGAGAATCTCAAGAGCAGGGGGTGGAGCAAGCCAGGCCTCAAACCACGAGAAGCTCCAGCCCAAAAGGCAGCCAAAATGCAGCCCACATCCGGGGGAATATCAAGAGCAGGGGGTGGAGCAAGCCAGGCCTCAAACCACGAGAAGCTCCAGCCCAAAAGGCAACCAAAATGCAGCCCACATCCGGGAGAATCTCAAGAGCAGGGGGTGGAGCAAGCCAGGCCTCAAACCACGAGAAGCTCCAGCCCAAAAAGCAGCCAAAATCCAGCCCACATCGGGGAGAATCTCAAGAGCATTGGGTGGAGCAAGCCAGGCCTCAAACCACGAGAAGTTCCACCCCAAAAGGGCAGCCTAAATGCAGCGCACATCCGGGAGATTCTCAAGAGCAGGGGGTGGAGCAAGCCAGGCCTCAAACCACGAGAAGCTCGAGCCCAAAAGGCAGCCAAAATGCAGCCCACATCGGGGAGAATATGAAGAGCAGAAGGTGGAGCAAGCCAGGCCTCAAACCACGAGAAGTTCCACCCCAAAAGGGCAGCCTAAATGCAGCCCACATCCGGGAGATTCTCAAGAGCAGGGGGTGGAGCAAGCCAGGCCTCAAACCACGAGAAGCTCCAGCCCAAAAGGCAACCAAAATGCAGCCCACATCCGGGGGAATATCAAGAGCAGGGGGTGGAGCAAGCCAGGCCTCAAAACACGAGAAGCTCCAACCCAAAAGGCAGCCAAAATGCAGCCCACATCCGGGAGAATCTCAAGAGCAGGGGGTGGAGCAAGGCAGGCCTCAAACCACGAGAAGCTCCAGCCCAAAAAGCAGCCAAAATCCAGCCCACATCGGGGAGAATATGAAGGGCAGGGGGTGGAGCAAGCCAGGCCTCAAACCACGAGAAGTTCCACCCCAAAAGGGCAGCCAAAATGCAGCGCACATACGGGAGATTCTCAAGAGCAGGGGGTGGAGCACGCCAGGCCTCAAACCACGAGAAGCTCCAGCCCAAAATGCAGCCAAAATCCAGCCCACATCCGGGAGAATCTCAAGAGCAGGGGGTGGAGCAAGCCAGGCCTCAAACCACGAGAAGCTCCAGCCCAAAATGCAGCCAAAATCCAGCCCACATCCGGGAGATTCTCAAGAGCAGGCGGTGAGGCAAGCCAGGCCTCAAACCACGAGAAGCTCCAGCCCAAAAGGCAGCCAAAATGCAGCCCACATCCGGGAGAATCTCAAGAGCAGGGGGTGGAGCAAGCCAGGCCTTCAAACCACGAGAAGCTCCAGCCCAAAAGGCAGCCAAAATGCAGCCCACGTCTGGGAAAATTTCAAGAGCAGGGTGTGGAGCAAGCCAGGCCCCAAACCACGAGAATCTCCAGCCCAAAAGGCAGCCAAAATCCAGCCCACATCCAGGAGAATGTCAAGAGTAGGAGGTGGAGCAAGCCAGGCCTCAAACCACGAGAAGCTCCAGCCCAAAAGGCAGCCAAAATGCAGCCCACATCCGGGAGAATATCAAGACCAGGGGGTGGAGCAAGCCAGGCCTCAAACCACGAGAAGCTCCAGTCCAAAAGGCAGCCAAAATGCAGGCCACATCCGGGAGAATCTCAAGAGTAGGGGGTGGAGCAAGCCAGGCCTCAAACCTCGAGAAGCTCCAGCCCAAAATTCAGCCAAAATGCAGCCCACATCCAAAAGAATATGAAGAGCAGGGGGTGGAGCACGCCAGGCCTCAAACCACGAGAAGCTCCAGCCCAAAAGGCAGCCAAAATCCAGCCCACATCCGGGAGAATCTCAAGAGCAGGGGGTGGAGCAAGCCAGGCCTCAAACCACGAGAAGCTCCAGCCCAAAAGGCAGCCAAAATGCAGCCCACATCTGGGACAAATTCAAGAGCAGGGGGTGGAGCAAGCCAGGCCCCAAACCACGAGAATCTCCAGCCCAAGTATCAGCCAAAATGCAGCCCACATCCGGGAGAATCTCAAGAGCAGGGGGTGGAGCAAGCCAGGCCTCAAACCACGAGAAGCTCCAGCCCAAGAATCACCCAGAATGCAGCCCACATCCGGGAGAATCTCAAGAGCAGGGAGTGGAGCAAGGCAGGCCTCAAACCACGAGAAGCTCCAGCCCAAAAGGCAGCCAAAATGCAGCCCACATCCGGGAGAATCTCAAGAGCAGGGGGGGGAGCAAGCCAGGCCTCAAACCACGAGAAGCTCCAGCCCAAAAGGCAGCCAAAATGCAGGCCACATCCGGGAGAATCTCAAGAGCAGCGGGTGGAGCAAGCCAGGCCTCAAACCACGAGAAGCTCCAGCCCAAGAATCACCCAGAATGCAGCCCACATCCGGGAGAATCTCAAGAGCAGGGGTGGAGCAAGGCAGGCCTCAAACCACGAGAAGCTCCAGCCCAAAAGGCAGCCAAAATCCAGCCCACATCCGGGAGATTCTCAAGAGCAGGGGGTGGAACAAGCCAGGCCTCAAACCATGAGAAGCTCCAGCCCAAAAGGCAGCCAAAATGCAGCCCACATCCGGGAGAATCTCAAGAGCAGGGGGTGGAGCAAGCCAGGCCTCAAACCACGAGAAGCTCCAGCCCAAAAGGCAGCCAAAATGCAGGCCACATCCGGGAGAATCTCAAGAGCAGGGGGTGGAGCAAGCCAGGCCTCAAACCACGAGAAGCTCCAGCCCAAAATTCAGCCAAAATCCAGCCCACATCCGGGAGATTCTCAAGAGCAGGGGGTGGAGCAAGCCAGGCCTCAAACCACGAGAAGCTCCAGCCCAAAAGGCAGCCAAAATGCAGCCCACATCCGGGAGAATCTCAAGAGCAGGGGGTGGAGCAAGCCAGGCCTCAAACCACGAGAAGCTCCAGCCCAAAAGGCAGCCAAAATGCAGCCCACATCTGGGACAATTTCAAGAGCAGGGGGTGGAGCAAGCCAGGCCCCAAACCACGAGAATCTCCAGCCCAAGTATCAGCCAAAATGCAGCCCACATCCGGGAGAATATCAAGAGCAGGGGGTGGAGCAAGCCAGGCCTCAAACCACGAGAAGCTCCAGCCCAAAAGGCAGCCAAAATCCAGCCCACATCCGGGAGAATATCAAGAGTAGGAAGTGGAGGAAGCCAGGCCTCAAACCACGAGAAGCTCCAGCCCAAAAGGCAGCCAAAATCCAGCCCACATCTGGGAGAATCTCAAGAGCAGGGGGTGGAGCAAGCCAGGCCTCAAACCACGAGAAGCTCCAGCACAAAATGTAGCCATAATGCAGCCCACATCCAGGAGAATCTCAAGAGCAGGGGGTGGAGCAAGCCAGGCCTCAAACCACGAGAAGCTCCAGCCCAAAAAGCAGCCAAAATCCAGCTCACATCCGGGAGAATCTCAAGAGCAGGGGGTGGAGCAAGGCAGGCCTCAAACCACGAGAAGCTCCAGCCCTAAAGGCAGCCAAAATGCAGCCCACATCCGGGAGAATCTCATGAGCAGGGGGTGGAGCAAGCCAGGCCTCAAACCATGAGAAGCTCCAGCCCAAAAGGCAGCCAAAATGCAGCCCACATCCGGGAGAATCTCAAGAGCAGGGGGTGCAGCAAGCCAGGCCTCAAACCACGAGAAGCTGCAGCCCAAAATGTAGCCAAAATGCAGCCCACATCCGGGAGAATCTCAAGAGCAGGGGGTGGAGCAAGCCAGGCCTCAAACCACGAGAAGCTCCAGCCCAAGAATCACCCAGAATGAAGCCCACATCCGGGAGAATCTCAAGAGCAGGGGTGGAGCAAGGCAGGCCTCAAACCACGAGAAGCTCCAGCCCAAAAGGCAGCCAAAATGCAGGCCACATCCAGGAGAAACTCAAGAGCAGGGGGTGGAGCAAGCCAGGCCTCAAACCACGAGAAGCTCCAGCCCAAAAGGCAGCGAAAATGCAGCCCACATCCGGGAGAATCTCAAGAGCAGGGGGTGGAGCAAGCCAGGCCTCAAACCACGAGAAGTTCCAGCCCAAAAGGCAGCCAAAATGCAGGCCACATCCGGGAGAATCTCAAGAGCAGGGGGTGGAGCAAGCCAGGCCTCAAACCACGAGAAGCTCCAGCCCAAGATTCACCCAGAATGCAGCCCACATCCGGGAGAATCTCAAGAGCAGGGGGTGGAGCAAACCAGGCCTCAAACCATGAGAAGCTCCAGCCCAAAATGCAGCCAAAATCCAGCCCACATCCGGGAGATTCTCAAGAGCAGGGGGTGGAGCAAGCCAGGCCTCAAACCTCGAGAAGCTCCAGCCCAAAAGGCAGCCAAAATGCAGCCCACATCCGGGAGAATCTCAAGAGCAGGGGGTGGAGCAAGCCAGGCCTCAAACCACGAGAAGCTCCAGCCCAAAATGCAGCCAAAATGCAGCCCACATCCGGGAGAATCTCAAGAGCAGGGGGTGGAGCAAGCCAGGCCTCAAACTATGAGAAGCTCCAGCCCAAAAGGCAGCCAAAATGCAGCCCACATCCGGGAGAATCTCAAGAGCAGGGGGTGGAGCAAGCCAGGCCTCAAACCACGAGAAGCTCCAGCCCAAAAGGCAGCCAAAATGCAGCCCACATCCGGGAGAATATCAAGAGCAGGGGGTGGAGCAAGCCAGGCCTCAAACCACGAGAAGCTCCAGCCCAAAAGGCAGCCAAAATGCAGCCCACATCCGGGACAATTTCAAGAGCAGGGGGTGGAGCAAGCCAGGCCCCAAACCACGAGAATCTCCAGCCCAAGTATCAGCCAAAATGCAGCCCACATCCGGGAGAATATCAAGAGCAGGGGGTGGAGCAAGCCAGGCCTCAAACCATGAGAAGCTCCAGCCCAAAATGCAGCAAAAATCCAGCCCACATCCGAGAGAATCTCAAGAGCAGGGGGTGGAGCAAGCCAGGCCTCAAACCTCGAGAAGCTCCAGCCCAAAAGTCAGCCAAAATCCAGCCCACATCCGGGAGAATATCAAGAGTAGGAGGTGGAGCAAGCCAGGCCTCAAACCACGAGAAGCTCCAGCCCAAAAGTCAGCCAAAATCCAGCCCACATCCGGGAGAATCTCAAGAGCAGGGGTTGGAGCACGACAGGCCTCAAACCATGAGAAGCTCCAGCCCAAATATCAGCCAAAATGCAGCCCACATCCAGGACCATATATAGAGCAGGCTGTGGAGCAAGCCAGGCCTCAAACCACGAGAAGTTTCAGCCCAAAATGCAGCCAAAATGCAGCCCACATCCGGGAGAATCTCAAGAGCAGGGGGTGGAGCAAGCCAGGCCTCAAACCACGAGAAGCTCCAGCCCAAAATGTAGCCAAAATGCAGCCCACATCCGGGAGAATCTCGAGAGCAGGGGGTGGAACAAGCCAGGCCTCAAACCACAAGAAGCTCCTGCCCAAAATGCAGCCAAAATGCAGCCCACATCCGGGAGAATCTCAAGAGCAGGGGGTGGAGCAAGCCAGGCCTCAAACCACGGGAAGCTCCAGCCCAAAAGGCAGCCAAAATGCAGCCCACATCCGGGAGAATCTCAAGAGCAGGGGGTGGAGCAAGCCAGGCCTCAAACCACGAGAAGCTCCAGCCCAAATGGCAGCCAAAATGCAGCCCACATCCGGGAGAATCTCAAGAGCAGGGGGTGGAGCAAGCCAGGCCTCAAACCACGAGAAGCTCCAGCCCAAAAGGCAGCCAAAATGCAACCCACATCCGGGAGAATCTCAAGAGCAGGGGGTGGAGCAAGCCAGGCCTCAAACCACGAGAAGCTCCAGCCCAAAAGGCAGCCAAAATGCAGGCCACATCCGGGAGAATCTCAAGAGCAGGGGGTGGAGCAAGCCAGGCCTCAAACAAGGAGAAGCTCCAGCCCAAAAGGCAGCCAAAATGCAGCCCACATCCAAAAGAATATGAAGAGCAGGGGGTGGAGCACGACAGGCCTCAAACCACGAGAAGCTCCAGCCCAAAAGGCAGCCAAAATCTAGCCCACCTCCGGGAGAATCTCAAGAGCAGGGGGTGGAGCAAGCCAGGCCTCAAACCACGAGAAGCTCCACCCCAAAAGGCAGCCAAAATGCAGCCCACATCCGGGAGAATCTCAAGAGCAGGGGATGGAGCAAGCCAGGCCTCAAACCACGAGAAGCTCCAGCCCTAAAGGCAGCCAAAATCCAGCCCACATCCGGGAGAATCTCAAGAGCAGGGGGTGGAGCAAGCCAGGCCTCAAACCACGAGAAGCTCCAGCCCAAAAGGCAGCCAAAATCCAGCCCACATCCGGGAGAATATCAGGAGTAGGGTGTGGAGCAAGCCAGGCCTCAAACCACGAGAAGCTCCAGCCCAAAATGCAGCCAAAATGCAGCCCACATCCGGGAGAATCTCAAGAGCAGGGGGTGGAGCAAGCCAGGCCTCAAACCACGAGAAGCTGCAGCCCAAAAGGCAGCCAAAATGCAGGCCACATCCAGGAGAATCTCAAGAGCAGGGGTTGGAGCAAGCCAGGCCTCAAACCACGAGAAGCTCCAGCCCAAGAATCACCCAGAATGCAGCCCACATCCAGGAGAATCTCAAGAGCAGGAGGTGGAGCAAGCCAGGCCTCAAACCACGAGAAGCTCCAGCCCAAGTATCAGCCAAAATGCAGCCCACATCCAGGAGCATATGAAAAGCAGGGGGTGGAGCAAGCCAGGCCTCAAACCACGAGAAGCTCCAGCCCAAAAGGCAGCCAAAATGCAGCCCACCTCCGGGAGAATCTCAAGAGCAGGGGGTGGAGCAAGCCAGGCCTCAAACCACGAGAAACTCCAGCCCAAAATGTAGCCAAAATGCAGCCCACATCCGGGAGAATATCAAGAGCAGGGGGTGGAGCAAGCCAGGCCTCAAACCATGAGAAGCTCCAGCCCAAAAGGCAGCCAAAATGCAGCCCATCTCCGGGAGAATCTCCGAGGCAGAGTTTGGAGAAAGCCAGGCTTCAAACCACGAGAAGCTCCAACCCAAAAGGGAGCCAAAATGCAGCCCACATCCGGGAGAATCTCAAGAGCAGGGTGTGGAGCAAGCCAGGCCCCAAACCACGAGAAGCTCCAGCCCAAAATTCAGCCAAAATGCAGCCCACATCCGGGAGAATCTCAAGAGCAGGGGGTGGAGCAAGCCAGGCCTCAAACCACGAGAAGCTCCAGCCCAAAAGGCAGCGAAGATCCAGCCCACATCCGGAAGAATGTCAAGAGCAGGGGGTGGAGCAAGCCAGGCCTCAAACCACGAGAAGCTCCAGCCCAAAAGGTAGCCAAAATGCAGCCCACATCCGGGAGAATCTCAAGAGCAGGGGGTGGAGCAAGCCAGGCCTCAAACCTCAAGAAGCTCCAGCCCAAAAGGCAGCCAAAATGCAGCCCACATCCAGGAGAATATCAAGAGCAGGGGGTGGAGCAAGCCAGGCCTCAAACCTCGAGAAGCTCCAACCCAAAAGGCAGCCACAATGCAGCCCACATCCGGGAGAATCTCAAGAGCAGGGGGTGGAGCAAGCCAGGCCTCAAACCATGAGAAGCTCCAGCCCAAGATGCAGCCAAAATGCAGCCCACATCCGGGAGAATCTCAAGAGCAGGAGGTGGAGCATACCAGGCCTCAAACCATGAGAATCTCCAGCCCAAAATGCAGCCAAAATCCAGCCCACATCCGGGAGAATCTCAAGAGCAGGGGGTGGAGCAAGGCAAGCCTCAAACCTCGAGAAGCTGCAGCCCAAAAGGCAGCCAAAATGCAGCCCACATCCGGGAGAATCTCAAGAGCAGGGGGTGGAGCAAGCCAGGCCTCAAACCACGAGAAGCTCCAGCCCAAAAGGCAGCCAAAATGCAGCCCACATCCGGGAGAATCTCAAGAGCAGGGGGTGCAGGAAGCCAGGCCTCAAACCTCGAGAAGCTCCAGCCCAAAAGGCAGCCAAAATGCAGCCCAAATCCAAAAGAATATGAAGAGCAGGGGGTGGAGCACGACAGGCCTCAAACCACGAGAAGCTCCAGCCCAAAAGGCAGCCAAAGTCTAGCCCACCTCCGGGAGAATCTCAAGAGCAGGGGGTGGAGCAAGCCAGGCCTCAAACCACGAGAAGCTCCAGCCCAAAAGGCAGCCAAAATGCAGCCCACATCCGGGAGAATCTCAAGAGCAGGGGATGGAGCAAGCCAGGCCTCAAACCACGAGAAGCTCCAGCCCTAAAGGCAGCCAAAATCCAGCCCACATCCGGGAGAATCTCAAGAGCAGGGGGTGGAGCAAGCCAGGCCTCAAACCACGAGAAGCTCCAGCCCAAAAGGCAGCCAAAATCCAGCCCACATCCGGGAGAATCTCAAGAGCAGGGGATGGAGCAAGCCAGGCCTCAAACCACGAGAAGCTCCAGCCCAAAAGGCAGCCAAAATGCAGCCCACATCCGGGAGAATCTCAAGAGCAGGGGATGGAGCAAGCCAGGCCTCAAACCACGAGAAGCTCCAGCCCAAAAGGCAGCCAAAATGCAGCCCACATCCGGGAGAATCTCAAGAGCAGGGGATGGAGCAAGCCAGGCCTCAAACCACGAGAAGCTCCAGCCCAAAAGGCAGCCAAAATGCAGCCCACATCCGGGAGAATCTCAAGAGCAGGGGATGGAGCAAGCCAGGCCTCAAACCACGAGAAGCTCCAGCCCAAAAGGCAGCCAAAATCCAGCCCACATCCGGGAGAATATCAGGAGTAGGGTGTGGAGCAAGCCAGGCCTCAAACCACGAGAAGCTCCAGCCCAAAATGCAGCCAAAATGCAGCCCACATCCGGGAGAATCTCAAGAGCAGGGGGTGGAGCAAGGCAGGCCTCAAACCACGAGAAGCTCCAGCCCAAAAGGCAGCCAAAATGCAGGCCACATCCAGGAGAATCTCAAGAGCAGGGGGTGGAGCAAGCCAGGCCTCAAACCACGAGAAGCTCCAGCCCAAGAATCACCCAGAATGCAGCCCACATCCGGGAGAATCTCAAGAGAAGGGGGTGGAGCAAGCCAGGCCTCAAACCACGAGAAGCTCCAGCCCAAGTATCAGCCAAAATGCAGCCCACATCCAGGAGCATATGAAAAGCAGGGGGTGGAGCAAGCCAGGCCTCAAACCACGAGAAGCTCCAGCCCAAAAGGCAGCCAAAATCCAGCCCACATCCGGGAGATTCTCAAGAGCAGGGGGTGGAGCAAGCCAGGCCTCAAACCTCGAGAAGCTCCAGCCCAAAATGCAGCCAAAATCCAGCCCACATCCGGGAGATTCTCAAGAGCGGGGGGTGGAGCAAGCCAGGCCTCAAACCATGAGAAGCTCCAGCCCAAAAGGCAGCCAAAATGCAGCCCACATCCGGGAGAATCTCAAGAGCAGGGAGTGGAGCAAGCCAGGCCTCAAACCACGAGAAGCTCCAGCCCAAAAGGCAGCCAAAATGCAGCCCACCTCCGGGAGAATCTCAAGAGCAGGGGGTGGAGCAAGCCAGGCCTCAAACCACGAGAAACTCCAGCCCAAAATGTAGCCAAAATGCAGCCCACCTCCTGGAGAATCTCAAGAGCAGGGGGTGGAGCAAGCCAGGCCTCAAACCATGAGAAGCTCCAGCCCAAAAGGCAGCCAAAATGCAGCCCACCTCCGGGAGAATCTCCGAGGCAGAGTTTGGAGAAAGCCAGGCTTCAAACCACGAGAAGCTCCAACCCAAAAGGGAGCCAAAATGCAGCCCACCTCCGGGAGAATCTCAAGAGCAGGGTGTGGAGCAAGCCAGGCCTCAAACCACGAGAAGCTCCAGCCCAAAATTCAGCCAAAATGCAGCCCACATCCGGGAGAATCTCAAGAGCAGTGGGTGGAGCAAGCCAGGCCTCAAACCACGAGAAGCTCCAGCCCAAAATGCAGCGAAGATCCAGCCCACATCCGGAAGAATCTCAAGAGCAGGGGGTGGAGCAAGCCAGGCCTCAAACCATGAGAAGCTCCAGCCCAAAATTCAGCCAAAATGCAGCCCACATCCGGGAGAATCTCAAGAGCAGGAGGTGGAGCATACCAGGCCTCAAACCACGAGAAGCTCCAGCCCAAAAGGCAGCCAAAATGCAGCCCACATCCGGGAGAATCTCAAGAGCAGGGGGTGCAGGAAGCCAGGCCTCAAACCACGAGAAGCTCCAGCCCAAGAATCAGCCAAAATGCAGGCCACATCCGGGAGAATCACAAAAGCAGGGGGTGGAGCAAGCCAGGCCTCAAACCACGAGAAGCTCCAGCCCAAAAGGCAGCCAAAATGCAGCCCACATCCGGGAGAATCTCAAGAGCAGGGGGTGGAGCAAGCCATGCCTCAAACCACGAGAAGCTCCAGCCCAAAAGGCAGCCAAAATGCAGCCCACATCCGGGAGAATCTCAAGAGCAGGGGGTGGAGCAAGCCAGGCCTCAAACCACGAGAAACTCCAGCCCAAAAAGCAGCCAAAATCCAGCCCACATCCTGGAGAATCTCAAGAGCAGGGGCTCGAGCAAGCCAGGCCTCAAACCATGAGAAGCTCCAGCCCAAAATGCAGCCAAAATGCAGCCCACATCCGGGAGAATCTCAAGAGCAGGAGGTGGAGCATACCAGGCCTCAAACCATGAGAATCTCCAGCCCAAAAGGGAGCCAAAATCCAGCCCACATCCGGGAGAATCTCAAGAGCAGGGGGTGGAGCAAGGCAAGCCTCAAACCTCGAGAAGCTGCAGCCCAAAAGGCAGCCAAAATGCAGCCCACATCCGGGAGAATCTCAAGAGCAGGGGGTGGAGCAAGCCAGGCCTCAAACCACGAGAAGCTCCAGCCCAAAAGGCAGCCAAAATGCAGCCCACATCCGGGACAATCTCAAGAGCAGGGGTTGGAGCAAGCCAGGCCTCAAACCACGAGAAGCTCCAGCCCAAAAGGCAGCCAAAATGCAGCCCACATCCGGGAGAATCTCAAGAGCAGGGGGTGCAGGAAGCCAGGCCTCAAACCACGAGAAGCTCCAGCCCAAGAATCAGCCAAAATGCAGGCCACATCCGGGAGAATCACAAAAGCAGGGGGTGGAGCAAGCCAGGCCTCAAACCACGAGAAGCTCCAGCCCAAAAGGCAGCCAAAATGCAGCCCACATCCAGGAGAATCTCAAGAGCAGGGGGTGGAGCAATCCATGCCTCAAACCACGAGAAGCTCCAGCCCAAAAGGCAGCCAAAATGCAGCTCACATCCGGGAGAATCTCAAGAGCAGGGGGTGGAGCAAGCCAGGCCTCAAACCACGAGAAACTCCAGCCCAAAAGGCAGCCAAAATGCAGCCCACATCCGGGAGAATCTCAAGAGCAGGGGGTGGAGCAAGCCAGGCCTCAAACCACGAGAAGCTCCAGCCCAAAAAGCAGCCAAAATCCAGCCCACATCCTGGAGAATCTCAAGAGCAGGGGCTCGAGCAAGCCAGGCCTCAAACCACGAGAAGCTCCAGCCCAACAGGCAGCCAAAATGCAGCCCACCTCCGGGAGTATATCAAGAGCAGGGGGTGGAGCAAGCCAGGCCTCAAACCACGAGAAGCTCCCGCCCAAAAGGCAGCCAAAATGCAGCCCACATCCAGGAGAATCTCAAGAGCAGGGGGTGGAGAAAGCCAGGCCTCAAACCACGAGAAGCTCCAGCCCAAAATGCAGACAAAATCCAGCCCACCTGCGGGAGAATATCAAGAGCAGGGGGTGGAGCAAGCCAGGCCTCAAACCACGAGAAGCTCCAGCCCAAAAGGCAGCCAAAATGCAGCCCAACTCCGGGAGAATCTCAAAGGCAGAGTTTGGAGAAAGCCAGGCCTCAAACCACGAGAAGCTCCAGCCCAAAAGGCAGCCAAAATGCAGCCCACATCCAGGAGAATATCAAGAGCAGGGGGTGGAGAAAGCCAGCCCTCAAATCACGAGAAGCTCCAGCCCAAAACGCAGCCAAAATACAGCCCACATCCGGGAGAATTTCAAGAGCAGGGGGTGGAGCAAGCCAGGCCTCAAAGCATGACAAGCTCCAGCCCAAAAGGCAGCCAAAATGCAGCCCACATCCAGGAGAATATCAAGAGCAGGGAGTGGAGCAAGCCAGGCCTCAAACCACGAGAAGCTCCAGCCCAAAAGGCAGCCAAAATGCAGCCCACATCCGGGAGAATCTCAAGAGCAGGGGGTGGAGCAAGCCAGGCCTCAAACCACGAGAAGCTGCAGCCCAAGAATCAGACAAAATGCAGCCCACATCCGGGAGAATATCAAGAGAAGGGGTGGAGCAAGCCAGGCCTCAAACCTCGAGAAGTTCCAGCCCAAAATATCAGCCAAAATGCAGCCCACATCCGGGAGAATATCAAGAGCAGGGGGTGGAGCAAGCCAGGCCTCAAACCACAAGAATCTCCAGCCCAAAAGGCAGCCAAAATGCAGCCCACCTCCGGGAGAATCTCAAAGGCAGAGTTTGGAGAAATCCAGGCCTCAAACCACGAGAAGCTCCAGCCCTAAAGGCAGCCAAAATGCAGCCCACATCCAGGAGAATATCAAGAGCAGGGGTTGGAGCAAGCCAGGCCTCAAATCACGAGAAGCTCCAGCCCAAAAGGCAGCCAAAATGCAGCCCACATCCGGGACAATCTCAAGAGCAGGGGGTGGAGCAAGGCAGGCCTCAAACCACGAGAAGCTCCAGCCCAAAAGGCAGCCAAAATGCAGCCCACATCCGCGAGAATCTCAAGAGTAGGGGGTGGAGCAAGCCAGGCCTCAAACCACGAGAAGCTCCAGCCCTAAAGGCAGCCAAAATCCAGCCCACATCCGGGAGAATCTCAAGAGCAGGGGGTGGAGCAAGCCAGGCCTCAAACCATGAGAAGCTCCAGCCCAAAATGTCAGCCAAAATGCAGCACACCTCTGGAAGAATATGAAGAGCAGGGAGTGGAGCAAGCCAGGCCTCAAACCACAAGAAGCTCCTGCCCAAAAGGCAGCCAAAATGCAGCCCACATATGGGAGAATCTCAAGAGCAGGGGGTGGAGCAAGCCAGGCCTCAAACCACGAGAAGCTCCAGCCCAAAAGGCAGCCAAAATGCAGCCCAGATCCGGGAGAATCTCAAGAGCAGGGGGTGGAGCAAGGCAGGCCTCAAACCACGAGAAGCTCCAGCCCAAAACGCAGCCAAAATGCAGCCCACATCCGGGAGAATCTCAAGAGTAGGGGGTGGAGCAAGCCAGGCCTCAAACCACGAGAAGCTCCAGCCCTAAAGGCAGCCAAAATCCAGCCCACATCCGGGAGAATCTCAAGAGCAGGGGGTGGAGCAAGCCAGGCCTCAAACCACAAGAAGATCCAGCCCAAAAGGCAGCCAAAATGCAGCCCACATATGGGAGAATCTCAAGAGCAGGGGGTGGAGCAAGCCAGGCCTCAAACCACGAGAAGCTCCAGCCCAAAATGCAGCCAAAATGCAGCCCACATCCGGGAGAATCTCAAGAGCAGGGGGTGGAGCAAGCCAGGCCTCAAACCTCGAGAAGCTCCAGCCCAAAAGGCAGCCAAAATGCAGCCCACATCGGGCAGAATCTCAAGAGCAGGGGGTGGAGCAAGCCAGGTCTCAAACCTCGAGAAGCTCCAGCCCAAAAGGCAGCCAAAATGCAGCCCACATCCGGGAGAATCTCAAGAGCAGGGGGTGCAGCAAGCCAGGCCTCAAACCACGAGAAGCTCCAGCCCAAAAGGCAGCCAAAATGCAGCCCACATCCGGGAGAATCTCAAGAGCAGGGGGTGGAGCAAGCCAGGCCTCAAACCACGAGAAGCTCCAGCCCAAAAAGCAGCCAAAATGCAGGCCACATCCGGGAGAATCTCAAGAGCAGGGGGTGGAGCAAGCCAGGCCTCAAACCACGAGAAGCTCCAGCCCAAAATTCAGCCAAAATCCAGCCCACATCCGGGAGAATCTCAAGAGCAGGGGGTGGAGCAAGCCAGGCCTCAAACCATGAGAAGCTCCAGCCCTAAAGGTAGCCAAAATGCAGCCCACATCCGGGAGAATCTCAAGAGCAGGGGGTGGAGCAAGCCAGGCCTCAAACCATGAGAAGCTCCAGCCCAAAATTCAGCCAAAATGCAGCCCACATCGGGCAGAATCTCAAGAGCAGTGGGTGGAGCAAGTCAGGCCTCAAACCACGAGAAGCTCCAGCCCAAGAATCAATCAAAATGCAGCCCACATCCGGGAGTATATCAAGAGCAGGGGGTGGAGCAAGCCAGGCCCCAAACCACGAGAAGCTCCAGCCCAAAAATGCAGCCAAAATCCAGCCCACATCCGGGACAATTTCAAGAGCAGGGGGTGGAGCAAGCCAGGCCTCAAACCACGAGAAGCTCCAGCCCAAAAGGCAGCCAAAATGCAGCCCACATCTGGGAGAATCTCAACGGAAGAGTTTGGAGAAATCCAGGCCTCAAACCACGAGAAGCTCCAGCCCAAAAAGCAGCCAAAATGCAGCCCACATCCGGGACAATCTCAAGAGCAGGGGGTGGAGCAAGGCAGGCCTCAAACCACGAGAAGCTCCAGCCCAAAAGGCAGCCAAAATGCAGCCCACATCCAGGAGAATCTCAAGAGCAGGGGGTGGAGCAAGCCAGGCCTCAAACCACGAGAAGCTCCAGCCCTAAAGGCAGCCAAAATCCAGCCCACCTCTGGGAGAATATCAAGAGCAGGGGGTGGAGCAAGGCAGGCCTCAAACCACGAGAAGCTCCAGCCCAAAAGGCAGCCAAAATGCAGCCCACCTCCGGGAGAATCTCAAGAGCAGGGGGTGGAGCAAGCCAGGCCTCAAACCACGAGAAGCTCCAGCCCTAAATGCAGCCAAAATCCAGCCCACATCCGGGAGAATCTCAAGAGCAGGGGGTGGAGCAAGCCAGGCCTCAAACCATGAGAAGCTGCAGCCCAAAATGTCAGCCAAAATGCAGCCCACCTCTGGGAGAATCTCAAGAGCAGGGGGTGGAGCAAGCCAGGCCTCAAACCACAAGAAGCTCCAGCCCAAAAGGCAGTCAAAATGCAGCTCACCTCTGGGAGAATCTCAAGAGCAGGGGGTGGAGCAAGCCAGGCCTCAAACCACAAGAAGCTCCAGCCCTAAAGGCAGCCAAAATGCAGCCCACATGCGGGAGAATCTCAAGAGCAGGGGGTGGAGCAAGCCAGGCCTCAAAGCACGAGAAGCTCCAGCCCAAAATGTCAGCCAAAATGCAGCCCACCTCTGGGAGAATATCAAGAGCAGGGGGTGGAGCAAGCCAGGCCTCAAATCACGAGAAGCTCCAGTCCAAAAGGCAGCCAAAATGCAGCCCACATCCGGGAGAATCTCAAGAGCAGGGGATGGAGCAAGCCAGGCCTCAAACCACGAGAAGCTCCAGCCCAAAAGCCAGCCAAAATGCAGCCCACATCCGGGAGAATATCAAGAGCAGGGGGTGGAGCAAGCCAGGCCTCAAACCATGAGAAGCTCCAGCCCTAAAGGCAGCCAAAATCCAGCCCACATCCGGGAGAATCTCAAGAGCAGGGGGTGGAGCAAGCCAGGCCTCAAACCACGAGAAGCTCCAGCCCAAAATGTCAGCCAAAATGCAGCCCACCTCCGGGAGAATCTCAAGAGCAGGGGGTAGAGCAAGCCAGGTCTCAAACCACAAGAAGCTCCAGCCCAAGAATCAGCCAAAATGCAGCCCACATCCGGGAGAATCTCAAGAGCAGGGGGTGGAGCAAGCCAGGTCTCAAACCACGAGAAACTCCAGCCCAAGAATCAGCCAAAATGCAGCCCACATCCGGGAGAATCTCAAGAGCAGGGGGTGGAGCAAGCCAGGCCTCAAACCTCGAGAAGCTCCAGCCCAAAATACAGCCAAAATGCAGCCCACATCCGGGAGAATCTCAAGAGCAGGGGGTGGAGCAAGCCAGGCCTCAAACCTCGAGAAGCTCCAGCCCAAAATGCAGCCAAAATGCAGCCCACCTCCGGGAGAATCTCAAGAGCAGGGGGTGGAGCAAGGCAGGCCTCAAACCACGAGAAGCTCCAGCCCAAGAATCAGTCAAAATGCAGCCCACATCCGGGAGAATCTCAAGAGCAGGGGGTGGAGCAAGCCAGGCCTCAAACCACGAGAAGCTCCAGCCCAAAAGGCAGCCAAAATGCAGCCCACATCCGGGAGAATCTCAAGAGCAGGGGGTGGAGCAAGCCAGGCCTCAAACCATGAGAAGCTCCAGCCCAAAATTCAGCCAAAATGCAGCCCACATGCGGGAGAATCTCAAGAGCAGGGGGTGGAGCAAGCCAGGCCTCAAACCATGAGAAGCTCCAGCCCTAAAGGCAGCCAAAATGCAGCCCACATCCGGGAGAATCTCAAGAGCAGGGGGTGGAGCAAGCCAGGCCTCAAACCATGAGAAGCTCCAGCCCAAAATTCAGCCAAAATGCAGCCCACATCGGGCAGAATCTCAAGAGCAGTGGGTGGAGCAAGCCAGGCCTCAAACCACGAGAAGCTCCAGCCCAAGAATCAGTCAAAATGCAGCCCACATCCGGGAGAATCTCAAGAGCAGGGGGTGGAGCAAGCCAGGTCTCAAACCACGAGAAGCTCCAGCCTAAGAATCAGCCAAAATGCAGCCCACATCCGGGAGAATCTCAAGAGCAGGGGGTGGAGCAAGCCAGGCCTCAAACCACGAGAAGCTCCAGCCCAAGAATCAGTCAAAATCCAGCCCACATCCGGGAGAATCTCAAGAGCAGGGGGGGGAGCAAGCCAGGCCTCAAACCTCGAGAAGCTCCAGCCCAAAAGGCAGCCAAAATGCAGCCCACCTCCGGGAGAAGCTCAAGAGCAGGGGGTGGAGCAATCCAGGCCTCAAACCACGAGAAGCTCCAGCCAAAAATTCAGCCAAAATGCAGCCCACATCGGGCAGAATCTCAAGAGCAGGGGGTGGAGCAAGCCAGGCCTCAAACCATGAGAAGCTCCAGCCCTAAAGGCAGCCAAAATGCAGCCCACATCCGGGAGAATCTCAAGAGCAGGGGGTGGAGCAAGCCAGGCCTCAAACCATGAGAAGCTCCAGCCCAAAATTCAGCCAAAATGCAGCCCACATCCGGGAGAATCTCAAGAGCAGGGGGTGGAGCAAGCCAGGTCTCAAACCACGAGAAGCTCCAGCCCAAGAATCAGCCAAAATGCAGCCCACCTCCGGGAGAATCTCACGAGCAGGGGGTGGAGCAAGCCAGGCCTCAAACCACGAGAAGCTCCAGCCCAAAAAGAGGCCAAAATCCAGCCCACATCCGGGAGAATCTCAAGAGCAGGGGCTCGAGCAAGGCAGGCCTCAAACCATGAGAAGCTCCAGCCAAAAATTCAGCCAAAATGCAGCCCACATCGGGCAGAATCTCAAGAGCAGGGGGTTGAGCAAGCCAGGCCTCAAACCTCGAGAAGCTGCAGCCCAAAAGGCAGCCAAAATGCAGCCCACATCCGGGAGAATCTCAAGAGCAGGGGGTGGAGCAAGCCAGGCCTCAAACCACGAGAAGCTCCAGCCCAAAAGGCAGCCAAAATGCAGCCCACATCCGGGAGAATCTCAAGAGCAGGGGGTGGAGCAAGCCAGGCCTCAAACCATGAGAAGCTCCAGCCCCAAAGGCAGCCAAAATCCAGCCCACATCCAGGAGAATCTCAAGAGCAGGGGGTGGAGCAAGCCAGGCCTCAAACCATGAAAAGCTCCAGCCCAAAATTCAGCCAAAATGCAGCCCACATCGGGGAGAATCTCAAGAGCAGGGGGTGGAGCAAGCCAGGTCTCAAACCACGAGAAGCTCCAGCCCAAGAATCAGCCAAAATGCAGCCCACATCCGGGAGAATTTCAAGAGCAGGGGGTGGAGCAAGCCAGGCCTCAAACCACGAGAAGCTCCAGCCCAAAAGGCAGCCAAAATGCAGCCCACCTCCGGGAGAATCTCAAGAGCAGGGGGTGGAGCAAGCCAGGCCTCAAACCACGAGAAGCTCCAGCCCAAAAGGCAGCCAAAATGCAGCCCACATCCGGGAGAATATCAAGAGCAGGGGTTGGAGCAAGCCAGGCCTCAAACCACGAGAAGCTCCAGCCCAAAAGGCAGCCAAAATCCAGCCCATATTCGGGAGAATCTCAAGAGAAGGGGGTGGAGCAAGCCAGGCCTCAAACCACGAGAAGCTCCAGCCCAAAAGGCAGCCAAAATCCAGCACACATCCATGAGAATATCAAGAGCAGGGGGTGGAGCAAGCCAGGCCTCAAACCACGAGAAGCTCCAGCCCAAAAGGCAGCCAAAATTCAGCCCACATTCGGGAGTATATCAAGAGCAGGGGGTGGAGCAAGCCAGGCCTCAAACCACGAGAAGCTCCAGCCCAAAAGGCAGCCAAAATGCAGCCCACATCCGGGAGAATCTCAAAGGCAGAGTTTGGAGAAATCCAGGCCTCAAACCACGAGAAGCTCCAGCCCAAAATTCAGCCAAAATGCAGCCCACATCGGGCAGAATCTCAAGAGCAGGGGGTGGAGCAAGCCAGGCCTCAAACCTCGAGAAGCTCCAGCCCAAAAGGCAGCCAAAATGCAGCCCACCTCCGGGAGAATCTCAAGAGCAGGGGGTGGAGCAAGCCAGGCCTCAAACCACGAGAAGCTCCAGCCCAAAAGGCAGCCAAAATGCAGCCCATATTCGGGAGAATCTCAAGAGAAGGGGGTGGAGCAAGCCAGGCCTCAAACCACGAGAAGCTCCAGCCCAAAAGGCAGCCAAAATCCAGCACACATCCATGAGAATATCAAGAGCAGGGGGTGGAGCAAGCCAGGCCTCAAACCACGAGAAGCTCCAGCCCAAAAGGCAGCCAAAATCCAGCACACATCCATGAGAATATCAAGAGCAGGGGGTGGAGCAAGCCAGGCCTCAAACCACGAGAAGCTCCAGCCCAAAAGGCAGCCAAAATGCAGCCCACATTCGGGAGTATATCAAGAGCAGGGGGTGGAGCAAGCCAGGCCTCAAACCACGAGAAGCTCCAGCCCAAAAGGCAGCCAAAATGCAGCCCACATCCGGGAGAATCTCAAAGGCAGAGTTTGGAGAAATCCAGGCCTCAAACCACGAGAAGCTCCAGCCCAAAAGGCAGCCAAAATGCAGCCCACATCCAGGAGAATATCAAGAGCAGGGTTGGAGCAAGCCAGGCCTCAAACCATGAGAAGCTCCAGCCCAAAATGTCAGCCAAATTGCAGCCCACCTCTGGGAGAATATCAAGAGCAGGGGGTGGAGCAAGCCAGGCCTCAAACCACAAGAAGCTAGACCCCAAAAGGCAGCCAAAATGCAGCCCACATCCGGGAGAATCTCAAGAGCAGGGGGTGGAGCAAGGCAGGCCTCAAACCACAAGAAGCTCCAGCCCTAAAGGCAGCCAAAATGCAGCCCACATCCGGGAGAATATCAAGAGCAGGGGGTGGAGCAAGCCAGGTCTCAAACCACGAGAAGCTCCAGACCAAGAATCAGCCAAAATGCAGCCCACATCCGGGAGAATCTCAAGAGCAGGGGGTGGAGCAAGCCAGGCCTCAAACCACGAGAAGCTCCAGCCCAAAAGACAGCCAAAATGCAGCCCACATCCGGGAGAATCTCAAGAGCAGGGGGTGGAGCAAGCCAGGCCTCAAACCTCGAGAAGCTCCAGCCCAAGAATCAGTCAAAATGCAGCCCACATCCGGGGGAATCTCAAGAGCAGGGGGTGGAGCAAGGCAGGCCTCATACCTCGAGAAGCTCCAGCCCAAAAGGCAGCCAAAATGCAGCCCACATCCGGGAGAATCTCAAGAGCAGGGGGTGGAGCAAGCCAGGCCTCAAACCATGAGAAGCTCCAGCCCAAAATTCAGCCAAAATGCAGCCCACATCGGGCAGAATCTCAAGAGCAGGGGGTGGAGCAAGCCAGGCCTCAAACCTCGAGAAGCTCCAGCCCAAAAGGCAGCCAAAATTCAGCCCACATCTGGGAGAATCTCAAGAGCAGGGGGTGGACCAAGCCAGGCCTCAAACCTCGAGAAGCTCCAGCCCAAAAGGCAGCCAAAATGCAGCCCACATCCGGGAGAACCTCAAGAGCAGGGGGTGGAGCAAGCCAGGCCTCAAACCACGAGAACCTCCAGCCCAAGAATCAGTCAAAATGCAGCCCACATCCGGGAGAATCTCAAGAGCAGGGGGTGGAGCAAGCCAGGCCTCAAACCACGAGAAGCTCCAGCCCAAAAGGCAGCCAAAATGCAGCCCACATCCGGGAGAATCTGAAGAGCAGGGAGTGGAACAAGCCAGGCCTCAAACCACGAGAAGCTCCAGCCCAAAACGAAGAGAAAATGCAGCCCACATCCGGGAGAATCTCAAGAGCAGGGGGTGGAGCAAGCCAGGCCTCAAACCACGAGAAGCTCCAGCCCAAAAGGCAGCCAAAATGCAGCCCACCTCCGGGAGAATCTCAAGAGCAGGGGTTGGAGCAAGCCAGGCCTCAAACCACGAGAAGCTCCAGCCCAAATGGCAGCCAAAATGCAGCCCACATACGGGAGAATCTGAAGAGCAGGGGGTGGAGCAAGCCAGGCCTCAAACCACGAGAAGCTCCAGCCCAAAAGGCAGCCAAAATCCAGCCCACATCTGGGAGAAAATCAAGAGCAGGGGGTGGAGCAAGCCAGGCCTCAAACCACGAGAAGCTCCAGCCCAAAAGGCAGCTAAAATGCAGCCCACATCCGGGAGAATCTCAAGAGCAGGGGGTGGAGCAAGCCAGGCCTCAAACCACGAGAAGCTCCAGCCCAAAAGGCAGCCAAAATGCAGCCCACATCCGGGAGAATCTCAAGAGCAGGGTGTGGAGCAAGCCAGGCCTCAAACCACGAGAAGCTCCAGCCCAAAAAGCATCCAAAATGCAGCCCACATCCGGGAGAATCTCAAGAGCAGGGGGTGGAGCAAGCCAGGCCTCAAACCACGAGAAGCTCCAGCCCAAAAAGCAGCCAAAATGCAGCCCACATCCGGGAGAATCTCAAGAGCAGGGGGTGGAGCAAGCCAGGCCTCAAACCATGAGAAGCTCCAGCCCAAAATTCAGCCAAAATGCAGCCCACATCCGGGAGAATCTCAAGAGCAGGGGGTGGAGCAAGCCAGGCCTCAAACCATGAGAAGCTCCAGCCCTAAATGCAGCCAAAATCCAGCCCACATCCGGGAGAATCTCAAGAGCAGGGGGTGGAGCAAGCCAGGCCTCAAACCATGAGAAGCTCCAGCCCAAAATTCAGCCAAAATGCAGCCCACATCGGGCAGAATCTCAAGAGCAGTGGGTGGAGCAAGCCAGGCCTCAAACCACGAGAAGCTCCAGCCCAAGAATCAGTCAAAATGCAGCCCACATCCGGGAGAATCTCAAGAGCAGGGGGTGGAGCAAGGCAGGCCTCAAACCTCGAGAAGCTCCAGCCCAAAATGCAGCCAAAATGCAGCCCACATCCGGGAGAATCTCAAGAGCAGGGGGTAGAGCAAGCCAGGCCTCAAACCACGAGAAGCTCCAGCCCAAAAGGCAGCCAAAATGCAGCCCACCTCTGGGAGAATATCAAGAGCAGGGGGTGGAGCAAGCCAGGCCTCAAACCACGAGAAGCTCCAGCCCAAAAAGCAGCCAAAATGCAGCCCACATCCGGGAGAATCTCAAGAGCAGGGGCTCGAGCAAGGAAGGCCTCAAACCACGAGAAGCTCCAGCCCAAAATGCAGCCAAAATGCAGCCCATATCCGGGAGTATCTCAAGAGCAGGGGGTGGAGCAAGCCAGGCCTCAAACCACGAGAAGCTCCAGCCCAAAAGGCAGCCAAAATCCAGCCCACATCCGGGACAATTTCAAGAGCAGGGGATGGAGCAAGCCAGGTCTCAAACCACGAGAAGCTCCAGCCCAAGAATCAGCCAAAATGCAGCCCACATCCGGGAGAATCTCAAGAGCAGGGGGTGGAGCAAGCCAGGCCTCAAACCACGAGAAGCTCCAGCCCAAAAAGCAGCCAAAATGCAGCCCACATCTGGGAGAATCTCAAGAGCAGGGGGTGGAGCAAGCCAGGCCTCAAACCATGAGAAGCTCCAGCCCAAAATTCAGCCAAAATCCAGCCCACATCCGGGAGAATCTCAAGAGCAGGGGGTGGAGCAAGCCAGGCCTCAAACCATGAGAAGCTCCAGCCCTAAATGCAGCCAAAATCCAGCCCACATCCGGGAGAATCTCAAGAGCAGGGGGTGGAGCAAGCCAGGCCTCAAACCATGAGAAGCTCCAGCCCAAAATTCAGCCAAAATGCAGCCCACATCCGGGAGAACCTCAAGAGCAGGGGGTGGAGCAAGCCAGGTCTCAAACCACGAGAAGCTCCAGCCCAAAAGGCAGCCAAAATGCAGCCCACATCCGGGAGAATCTCAAGAGCAGGGGGTGGAGCAAGCCAGGCCTCAAACCTCGAGAAGCTCCAGCCCAAAAGGCAGCCAAAATGCAGCCCACATCCGGGAGAATATCAAGAGCAGGGGGTGGAGCAAGCCAGGCCTCAAACCACGAGAAGCTAGACCCCAAAAGACAGCCAAAATGCAGCCCACATCCGGGAGAATCTCAAGAGCAGGGGTTGGAGCAAGCCAGGCCTCAAACCACGAGAAGCTCCAGCCCAAGAATCAGTCAAAATGCAGGCCACATCTGGGAGAATCTCAAGAGCAGGGGGTGGAGCAAGCCAGGCCTCAAACCTCGAGAAGCTCCAGCCCAAAAGGCAGCCAAAATGCAGCCCACATCCGGGAGAATCTCAAGAGCAGTGGTTGGAGTAAGCCAGGCCTCAAACCACGAGAAGCTCCAGCCCAAAAGTCAGCCAAAATGCAGCCCACCTCCGGGAGAATCTCAAGAGCAGGGGGTGGAGCAAGCCAGGCCTCAAACCACGAGAAGCTCCAGCCCAAAAGGCAGCCAAAATGCAGCCCACATCCGGGAGAATATCAAGAGCAGGGGGTGGAGCAAGCCAGGCCTCAAACCACGAGAAGCTCCAGCCCAAAAGGCAGCCAAAATGCAGCCCACATCCGGGAGAATCTCAAGAGCAGGGGGTGGAGCAAGCCAGGCCTCAAACCACGAGAAGCTACAGCCCAAAAGACAGCCAAAATGCAGCCCACATCCGGGAGAATCTCAAGAGCAGGGGTTGGAGCAAGCCAGGCCTCAAACCACGAGAAGCTAGACCCGAAAAGGCAGCCAAAATGCAGCCCACATCCGGGAGAATCTCAAGAGCAAGGGTTGGAGCAAGCCAGGCCTCAAACCACGAGAAGCTCCAGCCCAAGAATCAGTCAAAATGCAGGCCACATCTGGGAGAATCTCAAGAGCAGTGGGTGGAGCAAGCCAGGCCTCAAACCTCGAGAAGCTCCAGCCCAAAAGGCAGCCAAAATGCAGCCCACATCCGGGAGAATCTCAAGAGCAGTGGTTGGAGTAAGCCAGGCCTCAAACCACGAGAAGCTCCAGCCCAAAAGGCAGCCAAAATGCAGCCCACCTCCGGGAGAATCTCAAGAGCAGGGGGTGGAGCAAGCCAGGCCTCAAACCACGAGAAGCTCCAGCCCAAAAGCCAGCCAAAATGCAGCCCACATCCGGGAGAATATCAAGAGCAGGGGGTGGAGCAAGCCAGGCCTCAAACCACGAGAAGCTCCAGCCCAAAAGGCAGCCAAAATGCAGCCCACATCCGGGAGAATCTCAAGAGCAGGGGGTGGAGCAAGCCAGGCCTCAAACCACGAGAAGCTCCAGCCCAAAAGACAGCCAAAATGCAGCCCACATCCGGGAGAATCTCAAGAGCAGGGGGTGGAGCAAGCCAGGCCTCAAACCACGAGAAGCTCCAGCACAAAAGACAGCCAAAATCCAGCCCACATCCGGGACAATTTCAAGAGCAGGGGATGGAGCAAGCCAGGTCTCAAACCACGAGAAGCTCCAGCCCAAGAATCAGCCAAAATGCAGCCCACATCCGGGAGAATCTCAAGAGCAGGGGGTGGAGCAAGCCAGGCCTCAAACCACGAGAAGCTCCAGCCCAAAAAGCAGCCAAAATGCAGCCCACATCCGGGAGAATCTCAAGAGCAGGGGGTGGAGCAAGCCAGGCCTCAAACCATGAGAAGCTCCAGCCCAAAATTCAGCCAAAATCCAGCCCACATCCGGAGAATCTCAAGAGCAGGGGGTGGAGCAAGCCAGGCCTCAAACCATGAGAAGCTCCAGCCCTAAATGCAGCCAAAATCCAGCCCACATCCGGGAGAATCTCAAGAGCAGGGGGTGGAGCAAGCCAGGCCTCAAACCATGAGAAGCTCCAGCCCAAAATTCAGCCAAAATGCAGCCCACATCCGGGAGAACCTCAAGAGCAGGGGGTGGAGCAAGCCAGGTCTCAAACCACGAGAAGCTCCAGCCCAAAAGGCAGCCAAAATGCAGCCCACATCCGGGAGAATCTCAAGAGCAGGGGGTGGAGCAAGCCAGGCCTCAAACCTCGAGAAGCTCCAGCCCAAAAGGCAGCCAAAATGCAGCCCACATCCGGGAGAATCTCAAGAGCAGGGGGTGGAGCAAGCCAGGCCTCAAACCACGAGAAGCTAGACCCCAAAAGACAGCCAAAATGCAGCCCACATCCGGGAGAATCTCAAGAGCAGGGGTTGGAGCAAGCCAGGCCTCAAACCACGAGAAGCTCCAGCCCAAGAATCAGCCAAAATTCAGCCCACATCTGGGAGAATCTCAAGAGCAGGGGGTGGAGCAAGCCAGGCCTCAAACCTCGAGAAGCTCCAGCCCAAAAGGCAGCCAAAATGCAGCCCACATCCGGGAGAATCTCAAGAGCAGTGGTTGGAGTAAGCCAGGCCTCAAACCACGAGAAGCTCCAGCCCAAAAGTCAGCCAAAATGCAGCCCACCTCCGGGAGAATCTCAAGAGCAGGGGGTGGAGCAAGCCAGGCCTCAAACCACGAGAAGCTCCAGCCCAAAAGGCAGCCAAAATGCAGCCCACATCCGGGAGAATATCAAGAGCAGGGGGTGGAGCAAGCCAGGCCTCAAACCACGAGAAGCTCCAACCCAAAAGGCAGCCAAAATGCAGCCCACATCCGGGAGAATCTCAAGAGCAGGGGGTGGAGCAAGCCAGGCCTCAAACCACGAGAAGCTACAGCCCAAAAGACAGCCAAAATGCAGCCCACATCCGGGAGGATCACAAGAGCAGGGGGTGGAGCAAGCCAGGCCTCAAACCACGAGAAGCTAGACCCGAAAAGGCAGCCAAAATGCAGCCCACATCCGGGAGAATCTCAAGAGCAAGGGTTGGAGCAAGCCAGGCCTCAAACCACGAGAAGCTCCAGCCCAAGAATCAGTCAAAATGCAGGCCACATCTGGGAGAATCTCAAGAGCAGGGGGTGGAGCAAGCCAGGCCTCAAACCTCGAGAAGCTCCAGCCCAAAAGGCAGCCAAAATGCAGCCCACATCCGGGAGAATCTCAAGAGCAGTGGTTGGAGTAAGCCAGGCCTCAAACCACGAGAAGCTCCAGCCCAAAAGTCAGCCAAAATGCAGCCCACCTCCGGGAGAATCTCAAGAGCAGGGGGTGGAGCAAGCCAGGCCTCAAACCACGAGAAGCTCCAGCCCAAAAGGCAGCCAAAATGCAGCCCACATCCGGGAGAATATCAAGAGCAGGGGGTGGAGCAAGCCAGGCCTCAAACCACGAGAAGCTCCAGCCCAAAAGGCAGCCAAAATGCAGCCCACATCCGGGAGAATCTCAAGAGCAGGGGGTGGAGCAAGCCAGGCCTCAAACCACGAGAAGCTACAGCCCAAAAGACAGCCAAAATGCAGCCCACATCCGGGAGAATCTCAAGAGCAGGGGTTGGAGCAAGCCAGTCCTCAAACCACGAGAAGCTAGACCCGAAAAGGCAGCCAAAATGCAGCCCACATCCAGGAGAATCTCAAGAGCAAGGGTTGGAGCAAGCCAGGCCTCAAACCACGAGAAGCTCCAGCCCAAGAATCAGTCAAAATGCAGGCCACATCTGGGAGAATCTCAAGAGCAGTGGGTGGAGCAAGCCAGGCCTCAAACCTCGAGAAGCTCCAGCCCAAAAGTCAGCCAAAATGCAGCCCACATCCGGGAGAATCTCAAGAGCAGTGGGTGGAGCAAGCCAGGCCTCAAACCACGAGAAGCTCCAGCCCAAAAGGCAGCCAAAATGCAGCCCACCTCCGGGAGAATATCAAGAGCAGGGGGTGGAGCAAGCCAGGCCTCAAACCACGAGAAGCTCCAGCCCAAAAGGCATCCAAAATGCAGCCCACATCCGGGAGAATCTCAAGAGCAGGGGGTGGAGCAAGCCAGGCCTCAAACCACGAGAAGCTCCAGCCCAAAAGACAGCCAAAATCCAGCCCACATCCGGGAGAATCTCAAGAGCAGGGGGTGGAGCAAGCCAGGCCTCAAACCACGAGAAGCTCCAGCACAAAAGACAGCCAAAATCCAGCCCACATCCGGGACAATTTCAAGAGCAGGGGATGGAGCAAGCCAGGTCTCAAACCACGAGAAGCTCCAGCCCAAGAATCAGCCAAAATGCAGCCCACATCCGGGAGAATCTCAAGAGCAGGGGGTGCAGCAAGCCAGGCCTCAAACCACGAGAAGCTCCAGCCCAAAAAGCAGCCAAAATGCAGCCCACATCCGGGAGAATCTCAAGAGCAGGGGGTGGAGCAAGCCAGGCCTCAAACCACGAGAAGCTCCAGCCCAAGTATCAGCCAAAATCCAGCCCACATCCGGGAGAATCTCAAGAGCAGGGGGTGGAGCAAGCCAGGCCTCAAACCATGAGAAGCTCCAGCCCTAAATGCAGCCAAAATCCAGCCCACATCCGGGAGAATCTCAAGAGCAGGGGGTGGAGCAAGCCAGGCCTCAAACCATGAGAAGCTCCAGCCCAAAATTCAGCCAAAATGCAGCCCACATCCGGGAGAACCTCAAGAGCAGGGGGTGGAGCAAGCCAGGTCTCAAACCACGAGAAGCTCCAGCCCAAAAGGCAGCCAAAATGCAGCCCACATCCGGGAGAATCTCAAGAGCAGGGGGTGGAGCAAGCCAGGCCTCAAACCTCGAGAAGCTCCAGCCCAAAAGGCAGCCAAAATGCAGCCCACATCCGGGAGAATCTCAAGAGCAGGGGGTGGAGCAAGCCAGGCCTCAAACCACGAGAAGCTAGACCCCAAAAGACAGCCAAAATGCAGCCCACATCCGGGAGAATCTCAAGAGCAGGGGTTGGAGCAAGCCAGGCCTCAAACCACGAGAAGCTCCAGCCCAAGAATCAGTCAAAATGCACGCCACATCTGGGAGAATCTCAAGAGCAGGGGGTGGAGCAAGC
This sequence comes from Rhynochetos jubatus, assembly GCA_027574665.1. Lineage (NCBI taxonomy): Eukaryota > Metazoa > Chordata > Aves > Eurypygiformes > Rhynochetidae > Rhynochetos > Rhynochetos jubatus. Next base: position 262,059 of record JAQBHY010000096.1, on the reverse strand, counting down.
CAGGCCTCAAACCTCGAGAAGCTCCAGCCCAAAAGGCAGCCAAAATGCAGCCCACATCCGGGAGAATCTCAAGAGCAGTGGTTGGAGTAAGCCAGGCCTCAAACCACGAGAAGCTCCAGCCCAAAAGTCAGCCAAAATGCAGCCCACCTCCGGGAGAATCTCAAGAGCAGGGGGTGGAGCAAGCCAGGCCTCAAACCACGAGAAGCTCCAGCCCAAAAGGCAGCCAAAATGCAGCCCACATCCGGGAGAATATCAAGAGCAGGGGGTGGAGCAAGCCAGGCCTCAAACCACGAGAAGCTCCAACCCAAAAGTCAGCCAAAATGCAGCCCACATCCGGGAGAATCTCAAGAGCAGGGGGTGGAGCAAGCCAGGCCTCAAACCACGAGAAGCTACAGCCCAAAAGACAGCCAAAATGCAGCCCACATCCGGGAGAATCTCAAGAGCAGGAGGTGGAGCAAGCCAGGCCTCAAACCAAGAGAAGCTAGACCCGAAAAGGCAGCCAAAATGCAGCCCACATCCGGGAGAATCTCAAGAGCAAGGGTTGGAGCAAGCCAGGCCTCAAACCACGAGAAGCTCCAGCCCAAGAATCAGTCAAAATGCAGGCCACATCTGGGAGAATCTCAAGAGCAGGGGGTGGAGCAAGCCAGGCCTCAAACCTCGAGAAGCTCCAGCCCAAAAGGCAGCCAAAATGCAGCCCACATCCGGGAGAATCTCAAGAGCAGTGGTTGGAGTAAGCCAGGCCTCAAACCACGAGAAGCTCCAGCCCAAAAGGCAGCCAAAATGCAGCCCACCTCCGGGAGAATCTCAAGAGCAGGGGGTGGAGCAAGCCAGGCCTCAAACCACGAGAAGCTCCAGCCCAAAAGGCAGCCAAAATGCAGCCCACATCCGGGAGAATATCAAGAGCAGGGGGTGGAGCAAGGCAGGCCTCAAACCACGAGAAGCTCCAGCCCAAAAGGCAGCCAAAATGCAGCCCACATCCGGGAGAATCTCAAGAGCAGGGGGTGGAGCAAGCCAGGCCTCAAACCACGAGAAGCTCCAGCCCAAAAGGCTGCCAAAATGCAGCCCACATCCGGGAGAATCTCAAGAGCAGGGGGTGGAGCAAGCCAGGCCTCAAACCACGAGAAGCTCCAGCACAAAAGACAGCCAAAATGCAGCCCACCTCCGTGAGAATCTCAACAGCAGGGGGTGGAGCAAGCCAGGCCTCAAACCACGAGAAGCTCCAGCCCACGAATCAGTCAAAATGCAGCCCACATCCGGGAGAATCTCAAGAGCAGGGGTTGGAGCAAGCCAGGCCTCAAACCACGAGAAGCTCCAACCCAAGAATCAGTCAAAATGCAGCCCACATCCGGGAGAATCTCAAGAGCAGGGGGTGGAGCAAGCCAGGCCTCAAACCTCGAGAAGCTCCAGCCCAAAAGGCAGCCAAAATGCAGCCCACATCCGGGAGAATCTCAAGAGCAGGGGGTGGAGCAAGCCAGGCCTCAAACCACGAGAAGCTCCAGCCCAAAAGGCAGCCAAAATGCAGGCCACATCCGGGAGAATCTCAAGAGCAGGGGGTGGAGCAAGCCAGGCCTCAAACCACGAGAAGCTCCAGCCCAAAAGGCTGCCAAAATGCAGCCCACATCCGGGAGAATCTCAAGAGCAGGGGTTGGAGCAAGCCAGGCCTCAAACCACGAGAAGCTCCAGCCCAAGGATCAGTCAAAATGCAGGCCACATCTGGGAGAATCTCAAGAGCAGGGGGTGGAGCAAGCCAGGCCTCAAACCACGAGAAGCTCCAGCCCAAAAGGCAGCCAAAATGCAGACCACATCCAGGAGAATCTCAAGAGCAGGGGTTGGAGTAAGCCAGGCCTCAAACCACGAGAAGCTCCAGCCCAAAAGTCAGCCAAAATGCAGCCCATCTCCGGGAGAATCTCAAGAGCAGGGGGTGGAGCAAGCCAGGCCTCAAACCACGAGAAGCTCCAGCCCAAAAGGCAGCCAAAATGCAGCCCACATCCGGGAGAATATCAAGAGCAGGGGGTGGAGCAAGCCAGGCCTCAAACCACGAGAAGCTCCAGCCCAAAAGGCAGCCAAAATGCAGCCCACATCCGGGAGAATCTCAAGAGCAGGGGGTGGAGCAAGCCAGGCCTCAAACCACGAGAAGCTACAGCCCAAAAGACAGCCAAAATGCAGCCCACATCCGGGAGAATCTCAAGAGCAGGGGTTGGAGCAAGCCAGGCCTCAAACCACGAGAAGCTAGACCCGAAAAGGCAGCCAAAATGCAGCCCACATCCGGGAGAATCTCAAGAGCAGTGGTTGGAGTAAGCCAGGCCTCAAACCACGAGAAGCTCCAGCCCAAAAGGCAGCCAAAATGCAGCCCACCTCCGGGAGAATCTCAAGAGCAGGGGGTGGAGCAAGCCAGGCCTCAAACCACGAGAAGCTCCAGCCCAAAAGGCAGCCAAAATGCAGCCCACATCCGGGAGAATATCAAGAGCAGGGGGTGGAGCAAGCCAGGCCTCAAACCACGAGAAGCTCCAGCCCAAAAGGCAGCCAAAATGCAGCCCACCTCCGGGAGAATCTCAACAGCAGGGGTGGAGCAAGCCAGGCCTCAAACCACGAGAAGCTCCAGCCCAAAAGACAGCCAAAATCCAGCCCACATCCGGGAGAATCTCAAGAGCAGGAGGTGGAGCAAGCCAGGCCTCAAACCACGAGAAGCTCCAGCACAAAAGACAGCCAAAATGCAGCCCACCTCCGTGAGAATCTCAACAGCAGGGGGTGGAGCAAGCCAGTCCTCAAACCACGAGAAGCTCCAGCCCACGAATCAGTCAAAATGCAGCCCACATCCGGGAGAATCTCAAGAGCAGGGGTTGGAGCAAGCCAGGCCTCAAACCACGAGAAGCTCCAACCCAAGAATCAGTCAAAATGCAGCCCACATCCGGGAGAATCTCAAGAGCAGGGGGTGGAGCAAGCCAGGCCTCAAACCACGAGAAGCTCCAGCCCAAAAGGCAGCCAAAATGCAGCCCACATCCGGGAGAATCTCAAGAGCAGGGGGTGGAGCAAGCCAGGCCTCAAACCACGAGAAGCTCCAGCCCAAAAGGCAGCCAAAATGCAGCCCACATCCGGGAGAATCTCAAGAGCAGGGGTTGGAGCAAGCCAGGCCTCAAACCACGAGAAGCTCCAGCCCAAGAATCAGTCAAAATGCAGGCCACATCTGGGAGAATCTCAAGAGCAGGGGGTGGAGAAAGCCAGGCCTCAAACCACGAAAAGCTCCAGCCCAAAAGGCAGCCAAAATCCAGCCCACATCCGGGAGAATCTCAAGAGCAGGGGGTGGAGCAAGGCAGGCCTCAAACCACGAGAAGCTCCAGCCCAAAATGCAGCCAAAATCCAGCCCACATCCGGGACAATTTCAAGAGCAGGGGGTGGAGCAAGCCAGGCCTCAAACCACGAGAAGCTCCAGCCCAAAAGGCAGCCAAAATGCAGCCCACATCCGGGAGAATCTCAAGAGCAGGGGGTGGAGCAAGGCAGGCCTCAAACCACGAGAAGCTCCAGCCCAAAATGCAGCCAAAATGCAGCCCACATCCGGGAGAATCTCAAGAGCAGGGGGTGGAGCAAGCCAGGCCTCAAACCACGAGAAGCTCCAGCCCAAGTATCAGCCAAAATGCAGCCCGTATTCGGGAGAATCTCAAGAGTAGGGGGTGGAGCAAGCCAGGCCTCAAACCACGAGAAGCTCCAGCCGAAAAGGCAGTCAAAATGCAGCCCACATCCGGGAGAATCTCAAGAGCAGGGGGTGGAGCAAGCCAGGCCTCAAACAACGAGAAGCTCCAGCCGAAAATGCAGTCAAAATGCAGCCCACATCCGGGAGAATCTCAAGAGCAGGGGGTGGAGCAAGCCAGGCCTCAAACCACGAGAAGCTCCAGCCGAAAATGCAGTCAAAATGCAGCCCACATCCGGGAGAATCTCAAGAGCAGGGGGTGGAGCAAGCCAGGCCTCAAACCACGAGAAGCTCCAGCCCAAAAGGCAGCCAAAATGCAGCCCACATCCGGGAGAATCTCAAGAGCAGGGGGTGGAGCAAGCCAGGTCTCAAACCACGAGAACCTCCAGCCCAAAACGCAGCCAAAATGCAGCCCACATCCGGGAGAATCTCAAGAGCAGGGGGTGGAGCAAGCCAGGCCTCAAACCACGAGAAGCTCCAGCCCAAAATTCAGCCAAAATGCAGCCCACATCCGGGAGAATCTCAAGAGCAGGGGGTGGAGCAAGCCAGGCCTCAAACCTCGAGAAGCTCCAGCCCAAAATTCAGCCAAAATGCAGCCCACCTCCGGGAGAATCTCAACAGCAGGGGTGGAGCAAGCCAGGCCTCAAACCACGAGAAGCTCCAGCCCAAGTATCACCCAAAATGCAGCCCACATCTGGGAGAAACTCAAGAGTAGGGGGTGGAGCAAGCCAGTCCTCAAACCTTGAGAAGTTCCAGCCCAAAATTCAGCCAAAATGCATCCCACACCCGGGAGAATCTCAAGAGCAGGGGGTGGAGCAAGCCAGGCCTCAAACCACGAGAAGCTCCAGCCCAAGTATCACCCAAAATGCAGCCCACATCTGGGAGAAACTCAAGAGTAGGGGGTGGAGCAAGCCAGTCCTCAAACCTTGAGAAGTTCCAGCCCAAAATTCAGCCAAAATGCATCCCACATCTGGGACAATTTCAAGAGCAGGGGGTGGAGCAAGCCAGGCCTCAAACCACGAGAAGCTCCAGCCCAAAAGGCAGCCAAAATGCAGCCCACATCCGGGAGAATCTCAAGAGCAGGAAGTGGAGCAAGCCAGGCCTCAAACCACGAGAAGCTCCAGCCCAAAAGGCATCCAAATTCCAGCCCACATCCGGGAGAATCTCAAGAGCAGGTGCTCGAGCAAGGCAGGCCTCAAAGAACGAGAAGCTCCAGCCCAAAAGGCAGCCAAAATGCAGCCCACATCCGGGAGTATATCAAGAGCAGGGGGTGGAGCAAGCCAGGCCTCAAACCACGAGAAGCTCCAGCCCAAAATGCAGCCAAAATGCAGCCCATATCCGGGAGAAACTCAAGAGCAGGGGGTGGAGCAAGCCAGGCCTCAAACCACGAGAAGCTCCAGCCCAAAAGGCAGCCAAAATGCAGCCCACATCCGGGAGAATCTCAAGAGCAGGGGGTGGAGCACGCCAGGCCTCAAACCACGAGAAGCTCCAGCCCAAAAGCAGCCAAAATGCAGGACACATCCGGGAGAATCTCAAGAGCAGGGGGTGGAGCAAACCAGGCCTCAAACCACGAGAAGCTCCAGCCCAAAAGGCAGTCAAAATGCAGCCCACATCCGGGAGAATCTCAAGAGCAGGGGGTGGAGCAAGCCAGGCCTCAAACCACGAGAAGCTCCAGCCGAAAAGCCAGTCAAAATGCAGCCCACCTCCGGGAGAACCTCAAGAGCAGGGGGTGGAGCAAGCCAGGACTCAAACCACGAGAAGCTCCAGCCGAAGTATCACCCAAAATGCAGCCCACATCTGGGAGAATCTCAAGAGCAGGGGGTGGAGGAAGCCAGGCCTCAAACCACGAGAAGCTCCAGCCCAAAAGGCAGCCAAAATGCAGCCCACATCCGGGAGAATCTCAAGAGCAGGGGGTGGAGCAAGCCAGGCCTCAAACCACGAGAAGCTCCAGCCCAAAAGGCAGCCAAAATGCAGCCCACATCTGGGAGAATCTCAAGAGCAGAGGGTGGAGCAAGCCACGTCTCAAACCACGAGAAGCTCCAGCCCAAAAGGCAGCCAAAATGCAGCCCACATCCGGGAGAATCTCAAGAGCAGGGGGTGGAGCAAGCCAGGCCTCAAACCACGAGAAGCTCCAGCCCAAAAGGCAGTCAAAATGCAGCCCACATCCGGGAGAATCTCAAGAGCAGGGGGTGGAGCAAGCCAGGCCTCAAACCTCGAGAAGCTCCAGCCCAAAATTCAGCCAAAATGCAGCCCACCTCCGGGGGAATCTCAACAGCAGGGGTGGAGCAAGCCAGGCCTCAAACCACGAGAAGCTCCAGCCCAAGAATCAGCCAAAATGCAGCCCAAATCCGGGAGAATCTCAAGAGCAGGGGGTGGAGCAAGCCAGGCCTCAAACCACGAGAAGCTCCAGCCCAAGTATCACCCAAAATGCAGCCCACATCTGGGAGAAACTCAAGAGTAGGGGGTGGAGCAAGCCAGGCCTCAAACCACGAGAAGCTCCACCGCAAAAGGCAGCCAAAATGCAGCCCAAATCCGGGAGAATCTCAAGAGCAGGGGGTGGAGCAAGCCAGGCCTCAAACCACGAGAAGCTCCAGCCCAAATTCAGCCAAAATGCAGCCCACATCCGGGAGAATCTCAAGAGCAGGGGGTGGAGCAAGCCAGGCCTCAAACCACGAGAAGCTCCAGCCCAAAAGGCAGCCAAAATCCAGCCCACATCCGGGACAATTTCAAGAGCAGGGGGTGGAGCAAGCCAGGCCTCAAACCACGAGAAGCTCCAGCCCAAAAGGCAGACAAAATGCAGCCCACATCCGGGAGAATCTCAAGAGCAGGAAGTGGAGCAAGCCAGGCCTCAAACCACAAGAAGCTCCAGCCCAAAATGCATCCAAAATCCAGCCCACATCCGGGAGAATCTCAAGAGCAGGGGGTGGAGCAAGCCAGGCCTCAAACCACGAGAAGCTCCAACCCAAGAATCAGTCAAAATGCAGGCCACATCCGGGAGAATCTCAAGAGCAGGGGGTGGAGCAAGCCAGGATTCAAACCTCGAGAAGCTCCAGCCCAAAAGGCAGCCAAAATGCAGCCCACATCCGGGAGAATATCAAGAGCAGGGGGTGGAGCAAGCCAGGCCTCAAACCACGAGAAGCTCCAGCCCAAAAGGCAGCCAAAATGCAGCCCACATCCGGGAGAATCTCAAGAGCAGGGGGTGGAGCAAGCCAGGCCTCAAACCACGAGAAGCTAGACCCCAAAAGGCAGCCAAAATGCAGCCCACATCCGGGAGAATCTCAAGAGCAGGGGTTGGAGCAAGCCAGGCCTCAAACCACGAGAAGCTCCAGCCCAAGAATCAGTCAAAATGCAGGCCACATCTGGGAGAATCTCAAGAGCAGGGGGTGGAGCAAGCCAGTCCTCAAACCTGGAGAAGCTCCAGCCCAAAAGGCAGCCAAAATGCAGCCCACATCCAGGAGAATCTCAAGAGCAGTGGTTGGAGTAAGCCAGGCCTCAAACCACGAGAAGCTCCAGCCCAAAAGTCAGCCAAAATGCAGCCCACCTCCGGGAGAATCTCAAGAGCAGGGGGTGGAGCAAGCCAGGCCTCAAACCACGAGAAGCTCCAGCCCAAAAGGCAGCCAAAATGCAGCCCACATCCGGGAGAATATCAAGAGCAGGGGGTGGAGCAAGCCAGGCCTCAAACCACGAGAAGCTCCAGCCCAAAAGGCAGCCAAATGCAGCCCACATCCGGGAGAATCTCAAGAGCAGGGGGTGGAGCAAGCCAGGCCTCAAACCACGAGAAGCTACAGCCCAAAAGACAGCCAAAATGCAGCCCACATCCGGGAGAATCTCAAGAGCAGGGGTTGGAGCAAGCCAGGCCTCAAACCACGAGAAGCTAGACCCGAAAAGGCAGCCAAAATGCAGCCCACATCCGGGAGAATCTCAAGAGCAAGGGTTGGAGCAAGCCAGGCCTCAAACCACGAGAAGCTCCAGCCCAAGAATCAGTCAAAATGCAGGCCACATCTGGGAGAATCTCAAGAGCAGTGGGTGGAGCAAGCCAGGCCTCAAACCACGAGAAGCTCCAGCCCAAAAGGCAGCCAAAATGCAGCCCACCTCCGGGAGAATCTCAAGAGCAGGGGGTGGAGCAAGCCAGGCCTCAAACCACGAGAAGCTCCAGCCCAAAAGGCAGCCAAAATGCAGCCCACCTCCGGGAGAATATCAAGAGCAGGGGGTGGAGCAAGCCAGGCCTCAAACCACGAGAAGCTCCAGCCCAAAAGGCAGCCAAAATGCAGCCCACATCCGGGAGAATCTCAAGAGCAGGGGGTGGAGCAAGCCAGGCCTCAAACCACGAGAAGCTCCAGCCCAAAAGGCAGCCAAAATGCAGCCCACATCCGGGAGAATCTCAAGAGCAGGGGTTGGAGCAAGCCAGGCCTCAAACCACGAGAAGCTCCAGCCCAAGAATCAGTCAAAATGCAGGCCACATCTGGGAGAATCTCAAGAGCAGGGGGTGGAGCAAGCCAGGCCTCAAACCACGAAAAGCTCCAGCCCAAAAGGCAGCCAAAATCCAGCCCACATGCGGGAGAATCTCAAGAGCAGGGGGTGGAGCAAGGCAGGCCTCAAACCACGAGAAGCTCCAGCCCAAAATGCAGCCAAATTCCAGCCCACATCCGAGACAATTTCAAGAGCAGGGGGTGGAGCAAGCCAGGCCTCAAACCACGAGAAGCTCCAGCCCAAAAGGCAGCCAAAATGCAGCCCACATCCGGGAGAATCTCAAGAGCAGGGGGTGGAGCAAGGCAGGCCTCAAACCACGAGAAGCTCCAGCCCAAAATGCAGCCAAAATGCAGCCCACATCCGGGAGTATCTCAAGAGCAGGGGGTGGAGCAAGCCAGGCCTCAAACCACGAGAAGCTCCAGCCCAAGTATCAGCCAAAATACAGCCCGTTTCCGGGACTATATCAAGAGCAGGGGGTGGAGCAAGGCAGGCCTCAAACCACGAGAAGCTCCAGCCGAAAAGGCAGTCAAAATGCAGCCCACATCCGGGAGAATCTCAAGAGCAGGGGGTGGAGCAAGCCAGGCCTCAAACCACGAGAAGCTCCAGCCCAAGTATCAGCCAAAATGCAGCCCATATCCGGGAGAATCTCAAGAGCAGGGGGTGGAGCAAACCAGGCCTCAAACCACGAGAAGCTCCAGCCCAAAAGGCAGTCAAAATGCAGCCCACATCCGGGAGAATCTCAAGAGCAGGGGGTGGAGCAAGCCAGGCCTCAAACCACGAGAAGCTCCAGCCGAAAAGGCAGTCAAAATGCAGCCCACATCCGGGAGAATCTCAAGAGCAGGGGGTGGAGCAAGCCAGGCCTCAAACCACGAGAAGCTCCAGCCCAAAAGCCAGTCAAAATGCAGCCCACCTCCGGGAGAATCTCAAGAGCAGGGGGTGGAGCAAGCCAGGTCTCAAACCACGAGAACCTCCAGCCCAAAACGCAGCCAAAATGCAGCCCACATCCGGGAGAATCTCAAGAGCAGGGGGTGGAGCAAGCCAGGCCTCAAACCACGAGAAGCTCCAGCCCAAAATTCAGCCAAAATGCAGCCCACATCCGGGAGAATCTCAAGAGCAGGGGGTGGAGCAAGCCAGGCCTCAAACCTCGAGAAGCTCCAGCCCAAAATTCAGCCAAAATGCAGCCCAACTCCGGGAGAATCTCAACAGCAGGGGTGGAGCAAGCCAGGCCTCAAACCACGAGAAGCTCCAGCCCAAGAATCAGCCAAAATGCAGCCCACACCCGGGAGAATCTCAAGAGCAGGGGGTGGAGCAAGCCAGGCCTCAAACCTCGAGAAGCTCCAGCCCAAAATTCAGCCAAAATGCAGCCCACCTCCGGGGGAATCTCAACAGCAGGGGTGGAGCAAGCCAGGCCTCAAACCTCGAGAAGCTCCAGCCCAAAATTCAGCCAAAATCCAGCCCAAATCCGGGACAATTTCAAGAGCAGGGGGTGGAGCAAGCCAGGCCTCAAACCACGAGAAGCTCCAGCCCAAAAGGCAGACAAAATGCAGCCCACATCCGGGAGAATCTCAAGAGCAGGAAGTGGAGCAAGCCAGGCCTCAAACCACGAGAAGCTCCAGCCCAAAAGGCATCCAAAATCCAGGCCACATCCGGGAGAATCTCAAGAGCAGGGGCTCGAGCAAGGCAGGCCTCAAACCACGAGAAGCTCCAGCCCAAAAGGCAGCCAAAATCCAGCCCACATCCGGGAGAATCTCAAGAGCAGGGGGTGGAGCAAGGCAGGCCTCAAACCACGAGAAGCTCCAGCCCAAAAGGCAGCCAAAATGCAGCCCATATCCGGGAGAAACTCAAGAGCAGGGGGTGGAGCAAGCCAGGCCTCAAACCACGAGAAGCTCCAGCCCAAAATGCAGCCAAAATGCAGCCCACATCCGGGAGAATCTCAAGAGCAGGGGGTGGAGCAAGCCAGGCCTCAAACCACGAGAAGCTCCAGCCCAAGTATCAGCCAAAATGCAGCCCACCTCCGGGAGAATCTCAAGAGCAGGGGGTGGAGCAAGCCAGGCCTCAAACCACGAGAAGCTCCAGCCCAAGAATCAGCCAAAATCCAGCCCACATCCGGGAGAATATCAAGAGCAGGGAGTGGAGCAAGCCAGGCCTCAAACCACGAGAAGCTCCAGCCCAAGAATCAGTCAAAATGCAGCCCACATCCGGGAGAATCTCAAGAGCAGGGGGTGGAGCAAGCCAGGCCTCAAACCACGAGAAGCTCCAGCCCAAAAGGCAGCCAAAATGCAGCCCACATCCGGGAGAATCTCAAGAGCAGGGGGTGGAGCAAGCCAGGCCTCAAACCACGAGAAGCTCCAGCCGAAAAGGCAGTCAAAATGCAGCCCACCTCCTTGAGAAACTCAAGAGCAGGGGGTGGAGCAAGCCAGGCCTCAAACCACGAGAAGCTCCAGCCGAAGTATCACCCAAAATGCAGCCCACATCTGGGAGAATCTCAAGACTAGGGGGTTTAGCCATCCAGGCCTCAAACCTTGAGAAGTTCCAGCCCAAAAGGCAGCCAAAATCCAGCCCACATCCGGGAGAATCTCAAGAGCAGGGGGTGGAGCAAGCCAGGCCTCAAACCACGAGAAGCTCCAGCCCAAAAGGCAGCCAAAATCCAGCCCACATCCGGGAGAATCTCAAGAGCAGGGGGTGGAGCAAGCCAGGCCTCAAACCACGAGAAGCTCCAGCCCAAAAGGCAGCCAAAATGCAGCCCACATCTGGGAGAATCTCAAGAGCAGGGGGTGGAGCAAGCCAGGCCTCAAACCACGAGAAGCTCCAGCCCAAAATTCAGCCAAAATGCAGCCCACCTCCGGGAGAATCTCAACAGCAGGGGTGGAGCAAGCCAGGCCTCAAACCACGAGAAGCTCCAGCCCAAGAATCAGCCAAAATGCAGCCCACATCCGGGAGAATCTCAAGAGCAGGGGGTGGAGCAAGCCAGGCCTCAAACCACGAGAAGCTCCAGCCCAAGTATCACCCAAAATGCAGCCCACATCTGGGAGAAACTCAAGAGTAGGGGGTGGAGCAAGCCAGTCCTCAAACCTTGAGAAGTTCCAGCCCAAAAGGCAGCCAAAATGCAGCCCACATCCGGGAGAATCTCAAGAGCAGGGGGTGGAGCAAGCCAGGCCTCAAACCACGAGAAGCTCCAGCCGAAGTATCACCCAAAATGCAGCCCACATCTGGGAGAATCTCAAGAGCAGGGGGTGGAGGAAGCCAGGCCTCAAACCACGAGAAGCTCCAGCCCAAAAGGCAGCCAAAATGCAGCCCACATCCGGGAGAATCTCAAGAGCAGGGGGTGGAGCAAGCCAGGCCTCAAACCACGAGAAGCTCCAGCCCAAAAGGCAGCCAAAATGCAGCCCACATCTGGGAGAATCTCAAGAGCAGAGGGTGGAGCAAGCCAGGTCTCAAACCACGAGAAGCTCCAGCCCAAAACGCAGCCAAAATGCAGCCCACATCCGGGAGAATCTCAAGAGCAGGGGGTGGAGCAAGCCAGGCCTCAAACCACGAGAAGCTCCAGCCCAAAATTCAGCCAAAATGCAGCCCACATCCGGGAGAATCTCAAGAGCAGGGGGTGGAGCAAGCCAGGCCTCAAACCTCGAGAAGCTCCAGCCCAAAATTCAGCCAAAATGCAGCCCACCTCCGGGGGAATCTCAACAGCAGGGGTGGAGCAAGCCAGGCCTCAAACCACGAGAAGCTCCAGCCCAAGAATCAGCCAAAATGCAGCCCAAATCCGGGAGAATCTCAAGAGCAGGGGGTGGAGCAAGCCAGGCCTCAAACCACGAGAAGCTCCAGCCCAAGTATCACCCAAAATGCAGCCCACATCTGGGAGAAACTCAAGAGTAGGGGGTGGAGCAAGCCAGGCCTCAAACCACGAGAAGCTCCACCGCAAAAGGCAGCCAAAATGCAGCCCACATCCAGGAGAATCTCAAGAGCAGTGGTTGGAGTAAGCCAGGCCTCAAACCATGAGAAGCTCCAGCCCAAAAGTCAGCCAAAATGCAGCCCACCTCCGGGAGAATCTCAAGAGCAGGGGGTGGAGCAAGCCAGGCCTCAAACCACGAGAAGCTCCAGCCCAAAAGGCAGCCAAAATGCAGCCCACATCCGGGAGAATATCAAGAGCAGGGGGTGGAGCAAGCCAGGCCTCAAACCACGAGAAGCTCCAGCCCAAAAGGCAGCCAAAATGCAGCCCACATCCGGGAGAATCTCAAGAGCAGGGGGTGGAGCAAGCCAGGCCTCAAACCACGAGAAGCTCCAGCCCAAAAGACAGCCAAAATGCAGCCCACATCCGGGAGAATCTCAAGAGCAGGGGTTGGAGCAAGCCAGGCCTCAAACCACGAGAAGCTAGACCCGAAAAGGCAGCCAAAATGCAGCCCACATCCGGGAGAATCTCAAGAGCAAGGGTTGGAGCAAGCCAGGCCTCAAACCACGAGAAGCTCCAGCCCAAGAATCAGTCAAAATGCAGGCCACATCTGGGAGAATCTCAAGAGCAGTGGGTGGAGCAAGCCAGGCCTCAAACCTCGAGAAGCTCCAGCCCAAAAGGCAGCCAAAATGCAGCCCACATCCGGAAGAATCTCAAGAGCAGTGGTTGGAGTAAGCCAGGCCTCAAACCACGAGAAGCTCCAGCCCAAAAGGCAGCCAAAATGCAGCCCACCTCCGGGAGAATCTCAAGAGCAGGGGGTGGAGCAAGCCAGGCCTCAAACCACGAGAAGCTCCAGCCCAAAAGGCAGCCAAAATGCAGCCCACCTCCGGGAGAATCTCAAGAGCAGGGGGTGGAGCAAGCCAGGCCTCAAACCACGAGAAGCTCCAGCCCAAAAGGCAGTCAAAATGCAGCCCACATCCGGGAGAATCTCAAGAGCAGGGGTTGGAGCAAGCCAGGCCTCAAACCACGAGAACCTCCAACCCAAGAATCAGTCAAAATGCAGCCCACATCCGGGAGAATCTCAAGAGCAGGGGGTGGAGCAAGCCAGGCCTCAAACCACGAGAAGCTCCAGCCCAAGAATCAGTCAAAATGCAGGCCACATCTGGGAGAATCTCAAGAGCAGGGGGTGGAGCAAGCCAGGCCTCAAACCACGAAAAGCTCCAGCCCAAAAGGCAGCCAAAATCCAGCCCACATCCGGGAGAATCTAAAGAGCAGGGGGTGGAGCAAGGCAGGCCTCAAACCTAGAGAATCTCCAGCCCAAAAGGCAGCCAAAATGCAGCCCACATCCGGGATTATCTCAAGAGCAAGGGTTGGAGCAAGCCAGGCCTCAAACCACGAGAAGCTCGAGCCCAAAAGGCAGCCAAAATCCAGCCCACATCTGGGACAATTTCAAGAGCAGGGGGTGGAGCAAGCCAGGCCTCAAACCACGAGAAGCTCCAGCCCAAAAGGCAGCCAAAATGCAGCCCACATCCGGGAGAATCTCAAGAGCAGGAAGTGGAGCAAGCCAGGCCTCAAACCACGAGAAGCTCCAGCCCAAAAGGCATCCAAAATCCAGCCCACATCCGGGAGAATCTCAAGAGCAGGTGCTCGAGCAAGGCAGGCCTCAAAGCACGAGAAGCTCCAGCCCAAAAGGCAGCCAAAATGCAGCCCACATCCGGGAGTATATCAAGAGCAGGGGGTGGAGCAAGGCAGGCCTCAAACCACGAGAAGCTCCAGCCGAAAAGGCAGTCAAAATGCAGCCCACATCCGGGAGAATCTCAAGAGCAGGGGGTGGAGCAAGCCAGGCCTCAAACCACGAGAAGCTCCAGCCGAAAAGCCAGTCAAAATGCAGCCCACCTCCGGGAGAACCTCAAGAGCAGGGGGTGGAGCAAGCCAGGCCTCAAACCACGAGAAGCTCCAGCCGAAGTATCACCCAAAATGCAGCCCACATCTGGGAGAATCTCAAGAGCAGGGGGTGGAGCAAGCCAGGCCTCAAACCACGAGAAGCTCCAGCCCAAAAGGCAGCCAAAATGCAGCCCACATCCGGGAGAATCTCAAGAGCAGGGGGTGGAGCAAGCCAGGCCTCAAACCACGAGAAGCTCCAGCCCAAAAGGCAGCCAAAATGCAGCCCACATCTGGGAGAATCTCAAGAGCAGAGGGTGGAGCAAGCCAGGTCTCAAACCACGAGAAGCTCCAGCCCAAAACGCAGCCAAAATGCAGCCCACATCCGGGAGAATCTCAAGAGCAGGGGGTGGAGCAAGCCAGGCCTCAAACCACGAGAAGCTCCAGCCCAAAATTCAGCCAAAATGCAGCCCACATCCGGGAGAATCTCAAGAGCAGGGGGTGGAGCAAGCCAGGCCTCAAACCTCGAGAAGCTCCAGCCCAAAATTCAGCCAAAATGCAGCCCACCTCCGGGGGAATCTCAACAGCAGGGGTGGAGCAAGCCAGGCCTCAAACCACGAGAAGCTCCAGCCCAAGAATCAGCCAAAATGCAGCCCAAATCCGGGAGAATCTCAAGAGCAGGGGGTGGAGCAAGCCAGGCCTCAAACCACGAGAAGCTCCAGCCCAAGTATCACCCAAAATGCAGCCCACATCTGGGAGAAACTCAAGAGTAGGGGGTGGAGCAAGCCAGGCCTCAAATCACGAGAAGTTCCAGCCCAAAAGGCAGCCAAAATGCAGCCCACATCCGGGAGAATCTCAAGAGCAGGGGTTGGAGTAAGCCAGGCCTCAAACCACGAGAAGCTCCACCGCAAAAGGCAGCCAAAATGCAGCCCAAATCCGGGAGAATCTCAAGAGCAGGGGGTGGAGCAAGCCAGGCCTCAAACCACGAGAAGCTCCAGCCCAAAAGTCAGCCAAAATGCAGCCCACATCCGGGAGAATCTCAAGAGCAGGGGGTGGAGCAAGCCAGGCCTCAAACCACGAGAAGCTCCAGCCCAAAAGGCAGCCAAAATCCAGCCCACATCCGGGAGAATTTCAAGAGCAGGGGTTGGAGCAAGCCAGGCCTCAAACCACGAGAAGCTCCAGCCCAAAAGGCAGACAAAATGCAGCCCACATCCGGGAGAATCTCAAGAGCAGGAAGTGGAGCAAGCCAGGCCTCAAACCACGAGAAGCTCCAGCCCAAAAGGCATCCAAAATCCAGGCCACATCCGGGAGAATCTCAAGAGCAGGGGCTCGAGCAAGGCAGGCCTCAAACCACGAGAAGCTCCAGCCCAAAAGGCAGCCAAAATCCAGCCCACATCCGGGAGTATATCAAGAGCAGGGGGTGGAGCAAGGCAGGCCTCAAACCACGAGAAGCTCCAGCCCAAAATGCAGCCAAAATGCAGCCCATATCCGGGAGAAACTCAAGAGCAGGGGGTGGAGCAAGCCAGGCCTCAAACCACGAGAAGCTCCAGCCCAAAATGCAGCCAAAATGCAGCCCACATCCGGGAGAATCTCAAGAGCAGGGGGTGGAGCAAGCCAGGCCTCAAACCACGAGAAGCTCCAGCCCAAGTATCAGCCAAAATGCAGCCCACCTCCGGGAGAATCTCAAGAGCAGGGGGTGGAGCAAGCCAGGCCTCAAACCACGAGAAGCTCCAGCCCAAGAATCAGCCAAAATCCAGCCCACATCCGGGAGAATATCAAGAGCAGGGGGTGGAGCAAGCCAGGCCTCAAACCACGAGAATCTCCAGCCCAAAAGGCAGCCAAAATGCAGACCACATCCGGGAGAATCTCAAGAGCAGGGGTTGGAGCAAGCCAGGCCTCAAACCTCGAGAAGCTCCAGCCCAAAAGGCAGCCAAAATGCAGCCCACATCCGGGAGAATCTCAAGAGCAGGGGGTGGAGCAAGCCAGGCCTCAAAGCACGAGAAGCTCCAGCCCAAAATGTCAGCCAAAATGCAGCCCACCTCTGGGAGAATCTCAAGAGCAGGGAGTGGAGCAAGCCAGGCCTCAAACCACGAGAAGCTCCAGCCCAAGAATCAGTCAAAATGCAGCCCACATCCGGGAGAATCTCAAGAGCAGGGGGTGGAGCAAGCCAGGCCTCAAACCACGAGAAGCTCCAGCCCAAAAGGCAGCCAAAATGCAGCCCACATCTGGGAGAATCTCAAGAGCAGGGGGTGGAGCAAGCCAGGCCTCAAACCACGAGAAGCTCCAGCCGAAAAGGCAGTCAAAATGCAGCCCACCTCCTTGAGAAACTCAAGAGCAGGGGGTGGAGCAAGCCAGGCCTCAAACCACGAGAAGCTCCAGCCCAAAAGGCAGCCAAAATCCAGCCCACATCCGGGAGAATCTCAAGAGCAGGGGGTGGAGCAAGCCAGGCCTCAAACCACGAGAAGCTCCAGCCCAAAATGCAGCCAAAATGCAGCCCACATCTGGGAGAATCTCAAGAGCAGGGGGTGGAGCAAGCCAGGCCTCAAACCACGAGAAGCTCCAGCCCAAAATTCAGCCAAAATGCAGCCCACCTCCGGGAGAATCTCAACAGCAGGGGTGGAGCAAGCCAGGCCTCAAACCACGAGAAGCTCCAGCCCAAGAATCAGCCAAAATGCAGCCCACATCCGGGAGAATCTCAAGAGCAGGGGGTGGAGCAAGCCAGGCCTCAAACCACGAGAAGCTCCAGCCCAAGTATCACCCAAAATGCAGCCCGCATCTGGGAGAAACTCAAGAGTAGGGGGTGGAGCAAGCCAGTCCTCAAACCTTGAGAAGTTCCAGCCCAAAAGGCAGCCAAAATGCAGCCCACATCCGGGAGAATCTCAAGAGCAGGGGGTGGAGCAAGCCAGGCCTCAAACCACGAGAAGCTCCAGCCCAAAAGGCAGCCAAAATGCAGCCCACATCCGGGAGAATCTCAAGAGCAGGGGGTGGAGCAAGCCAGGCCTCAAACCACGAGAAGCTCCAGCCGAAAAGGCAGTCAAAATGCAGCCCACCTCCTTGAGAAACTCAAGAGCAGGGGGTGGAGCAAGCCAGGCCTCAAACCACGAGAAGCTCCAGCCCAAAAGGCAGCCAAAATCCAGCCCACATCCGGGAGAATCTCAAGAGCAGGGGGTGGAGCAAGCCAGGCCTCAAACCACGAGAAGCTCCAGCCCAAAATGCAGCCAAAATGCAGCCCACATCTGGGAGAATCTCAAGAGCAGGGGGTGGAGCAAGCCAGGCCTCAAACCACGAGAAGCTCCAGCCCAAAATTCAGCCAAAATGCAGCCCACCTCCGGGAGAATCTCAACAGCAGGGGTGGAGCAAGCCAGGCCTCAAACCACGAGAAGCTCCAGCCCAAGAATCAGCCAAAATGCAGCCCACATCCGGGAGAATCTCAAGAGCAGGGGGTGGAGCAAGCCAGGCCTCAAACCACGAGAAGCTCCAGCCCAAGTATCACCCAAAATGCAGCCCGCATCTGGGAGAAACTCAAGAGTAGGGGGTGGAGCAAGCCAGTCCTCAAACCTTGAGAAGTTCCAGCCCAAAAGGCAGCCAAAATGCAGCCCACATCCGGGAGAATCTCAAGAGCAGGGGGTGGAGCAAGCCAGGCCTCAAACCACGAGAAGCTCCAGCCCAAAAGGCAGCCAAAATGCAGCCCACATCCGGGAGAATCTCAAGAGCAGGGGGTGGAGCAAGCCAGGCCTCAAACCACGAGAAGCTCCAGCCCAAAATGCAGCCAAAATCCAGCCCACATCCGGGAGAATCTCAAGAGCAGGGGGTGGAGCAAGCCAGGCCTCAAACCACGAGAAGCTCCAGCCCAAAAGGCAGCCAAAATGCAGCCCACATCCGGGAGAATCTCAAGAGCAGGGGGTGGAGCAAGCCAGGCCTCAAACCACGAGAAGCTCCAGCCCAAAATGCAGCCAAAATCCAGCCCACATCCGGGAGAATCTCAAGAGCAGGGGCTGGAGCAAGGCAGGCCTCAAACCACGAGAAGCTCCAGCCCAAAAGGCAGCCAAAATGCAGCCCACATCCGGGATTATCTCAAGAGCAGGGGGTGGAGCAAGCCAGGCCTCAAACCACGAGAAGCTAGACCCCAAAAGACAGCCAAAATCCAGCCCACATCCGGGACAATTTCAAGAGCAGGGGGTGGAGCAAGCCAGGCCTCAAACCACGAGAAGCTCCAGCCCAAAAGGCAGCCAAAATGCAGCCCACATCCGGGAGAATCTCAAGAGCAGGAAGTGGAGCAAGCCAGGCCTCAAACCACGAGAAGCTCCAGCCCAAATGCATCCAAAATCCAGCCCACATCCGGGAGAATCTCAAGAGCAGGGGCTCGAGCAAGGCAGGCCTCAAACCACGAGAAGCTCCAGCCCAAAAGGCAGCCAAAATGCAGCCCACATCCGGGAGTATATCAAGAGCAGGGGGTGGAGCAAGGCAGGCCTCAAACCACGAGAAGCTCCAGCCCAAAATGCAGCCAAAATGCAGCCCATATCCGGGAGAAACTCAAGAGCAGGGGGTGGAGCAAGGCAGGCCTCAAACCACGAGAAGCTCCAGCCCAAAATGCAGCCAAAATGCAGCCCACATCCGGGAGAATCTCAAGAGCAGGGGGTGGAGCAAGCCAGGCCTCAAACCACGAGAAGCTCCATCCCAAAAGGCAGCCAAAATGCAGCCCACATCCGGGAGAATCTCAAGAGCAGAGGGTGGAGCAAGGCAGGCCTCAAACCACGAGAAGCTCCAGCCCAAGTATCAGCCAAAATGCAGACCATATCCGGGAGAATCTCAAGAGTAGAGGGTGGAGCAAGCCAGGCCTCAAACCACGAGAAGTTCCAGCCCTAAATGTAGCCAAAATGCAGCCCACATCCGGGAGAATCTCAAGAGCAGGGGGTGGAGCAAGCCAGGCCTCAAACCTCGAGAAGCTCCAGCCCAAAAGGCAACCAAAATGCACCCCACATCCGGGAGAATCTCAAGAGCAGGGGGTGGAGCAAGCCAGGCCTCAAACCACGAGAAGCTCCAGCCCAAAACGCAGCCAAAATGCAGCCCACCTCCGGGACAATCTCAAGAGCAGGGGCTGGAGCAAGCCAGGACTCAAACCACGAGAAGCTCCAGCCCAAAAGGCAGCCAAAATGCAGCCCACATCCGGGAGAATCTCAGGAGCAGGGGGTGGAGCAAGCCAGGCCTCAAACCACGAGAAGCTCCAGCCCAAAAGGCAGCGAAAATGCAGCCCACATCCGGGAGAATCTCAAGAGCAGGGGATGGAGCAAGCCAGGCCTCAAACCACGAGAAGCTCCAGCCCAAAATTCAGCCAAAATGCAGCCCACATCCGGGAGAATCTCAAGAGCAGGGGGTGGAGCAAGCCTGGCTTCAAACCTCGAGAAGTTCCAGCCCAAAATGTCAGCCAAAATGCAGCCCACCTCTGGGAGAATATCAAGAGCAGGGGGTGGAGCAAGCCAGACCTCAAACCACAAGAAGCTCCAGCCCTAAAGGCAGCCAAAATGCAGCCCACCTCCGGGAGAATCTCAAGAGCAGTGGGTGGAGCAAGCCAGGCCTCAAACCACGAGAAGCTCCAGCCCAAGAATCAGTCAAAATGCAGCCCACATCCGGGAGAATCTCAAGAGCAGGGGGTGGAGCAAGCCAGGCCTCAAACCACGAGAAGCTCCAGCCCAAAAGGGAGCCAAAATGCAGCCCACATCCGGGAGAATCTCAGGAGCAGGGGGTGGAGCAAGCCAGGCCTCAAACCACGAGAAGCTCCAGCCAAAAATGCAACCAAAATGCAGCCCACCTCCGGGAGAAACTCAAGAGCAGGGGGTGGAGCAAGCCAGGCCTCAAACCACGAGAAGCTCCAGCCCAAAAGGCAGCCAAAATGCAGCCCACATCTGGGAGAATCTCAAGAGTAGGGGGTGGAGCAATCCAGGCCTCAAACCTTGAGAAGTTCCAGCCCAAAAGGCAGCCAAAATCCAGCCCACATCCGGGAGAATCTCAAGAGCATGGGGTGGAGGAAGCCAGGCCTCAAACCACGAGAAGCTCCAGCCCAAAAGGCAGCCAAAATGCAGCCCACATCCGGGAGAATCTCAAGAGCAGGGGGTGGAGCAAGCCAGGCCTCAAACCACGAGAAGCTCCAGCCCAAAACGCAGCCAAAATGCAGCCCACATCTGGGAGAATCTCAGGAGCAGGGGGTGGAGCAAGCCAGGCCTCAAACCACGAGAAGCTCCAGCCAAAAATGCAACCAAAATGCAGCCCACCTCCGGGAGAAACTCAAGAGCAGGGGGTGGAGCAAGCCAGGCCTCAAACCACGAGAAGCTCCAGCCCAAAAGGCAGCCAAAATGCAGCCCACATCTGGGAGAATCTCAAGAGTAGGGGGTGGAGCAATCCAGGCCTCAAACCTTGAGAAGTTCCAGCCCAAAAGGCAGCCAAAATCCAGCCCACATCCGGGAGAATCTCAAGAGCATGGGGTGGAGGAAGCCAGGCCTCAAACCACGAGAAGCTCCAGCCCAAAAGGCAGCCAAAATGCAGCCCACATCCGG
This sequence comes from Rhynochetos jubatus, assembly GCA_027574665.1. Classification (NCBI taxonomy): domain Eukaryota; kingdom Metazoa; phylum Chordata; class Aves; order Eurypygiformes; family Rhynochetidae; genus Rhynochetos; species Rhynochetos jubatus. The sequence goes on along the minus strand of JAQBHY010000096.1, from coordinate 241,586 downwards.
GAGAATCTCAAGAGCAGGGGGTGGAGCAAGCCAGGCCTCAAACCTCGAGAAGCTCCAGCCCAAGAATCAGCCAAAATGCAGCCCACATCTGGGAGAATCTCAAGAGCAGGGGGTGGAGCAAGCCAGGCCTCAAACCACGAGAAGCTCCAACCCAAGTATCACCCAAAATGCAGCCCACATCTGGGAGAATCTCAAGAGCAGGGGTTGGAGCAAGCCAGACCACAAACCTCGAGAAGCTCCAGCCCAAAAGTCAGCCAAAATGCAGCCCACATTCGGGAGAATCTCAAGAGCAGGGGGTGGAGCAAGCCAGGCCTCAAACCACGAGAAGCTCCAGCCCAAAAGGCAGCGAAAATGCAGCCCACATCCGGGAGAATCTCAAGAGCAGGGGGTGGAGCAAGGCAGGCCTCAAACCACGAGAAGCTCCAGCCCAAGTATCACCCAAAATGCAGCCCACATCTGTGAGAAACTCAAGAGTAGGGGGTGGAGCAAGCCAGTCCTCAAACATTGAGAATTTCCAGCCCAAAAGGCAGCCAAAATCCAGCCCACATCCGGGAGAATCTCAAGAGTAGGGGGTGGAGGAAGCCAGGCCTCAAACCACGAGAAGCTCCAGCCCAAAAGGCAGCCAAAATGCAGCCCACATCTGGGAGAATCTCAAGAGCAGGGGGTGGAGCAAGCCAGGCCTCAAACCACGAGAAGCTCCAGCCCAAAAGGCAGCCAAAATCCAGCCCACATCCGGGAGAATCTCAAGAGCAGGGGGTGGAGCAAGCCAGGCCTCAAACCTCGAGAAGCTCCAGCCCAAAAGGCAGCCAAAATGCAGCCCACATCAGGGAGAATCTCAAGAGCAGGGGGTCGAGCAAGCCAGGTCTCAAACCACGAGAAGCTCCAGCCCAAAAGGCAGCCAAAATGCAGCCCACCTCCGGGCGAATCTCAACAGCAGGGGTGGAGCAAGCCAGGCCTCAAACCACGAGAAGCTCCAGCCCAAGAATCAGTCAAAATGCAGCCCACATCCGGGAGAATCTCAAGAGCAGGGTGTGGAGCAAGCCAGGCCTCAAACCACGAGAAGCTCCAGCCCAAAAGGCAGCCAAAATGCAGCCCACATCCGGGAGAATCTCAAGAGCAGGGGGACGAGCAAGCCAGGCCTCAAACCACGAGAAGCTCCAGCCCAAAAGGCAGCCAAAATGCAGCCCACATCCGGGAGAATCTCAAGAGCAGGGGGTGGAGCAAGCCAGGCCTCAAACCACGAGAAGCTCCAGCCCAAAAGGCAGCCAAAATGCAGCCCACATCCGGGAGTATATCAAGAGCAGGGGGTGGAGCAAGGCAGGCCTCAAACCACGAGAAGCTAGACCCCAAAAGGCAGCCAAAATGCAGGCCACATCCGGGAGAATCTCAAGAGCAGGGGGTGGAGCAAGCCAGGCCTCAAACCACGAGAAGCTCCAGCCCAAAAGCAGCCAAAATACAGCCCACATCTGGGAGAATCTCAAGAGTAGGGGGTGGAGCAAGCCAGGCCTCAAACCACGAGAAGTTCCAGCCCAAAAGGCAGCCAAAATCCAGCCCATATCCGGGAGAATCTCAAGAGCAGGGGGTGGAGGAAGCCAGGCCTCAAACCACGAGAAGCTACAGCCCAAAATTCAGCCAAAATCCAGCCCACCTCCGGGAGAATATCAAGAGCAGGGGGTGGAGCAAGCCAGGCCTCAAACCTCCAGAAACTCCACCCCAAAATGCAGCCAAAATGCAGCCCACATGCGGGAGAATCTCAAGAGTAGGGGGTGGAGCAAGCCAGGCCTCAAACCACGAGAAGCTCCAGCCCAAAATGCAGCCAAAATGCAGCCCACATCCGGGAGAATCTCAAGAGCAGGGGGTGGAGGAAGCCAGGCCTCAAACCACGAGAAGCTCCAGCCCAAAAGGAAGCCAAAATCCAGCCCACATCCGGGAGAATCTCAAGAGCAGGGGGTGGAGCAAGCCAGGCCCCAAACCACGAGAAGCTCCAGCCCAAGTATCACCCAAAATGCAGCCCACATCCGGGAGAATCTCAAGAGCAGGGGGTGGAGCAAGCCAGGTCTCAAACCACGAGAAGCTCCAGCCCAAAAGGCAGCCAAAATGCAGCCCACATCCGGGAGAATCTCAAGAGCAGGGGGTGGAGCAAGCCAGGCCTCAAACCACGAGAAGCTACAGCCCAAAATTCAGCCAAAATCCAGCCCACCTCCGGGAGAATTTCAAGAGCAGGGGGTGGAGCAAGCCAGGCCTCAAACCTCCAGAAACTCCACCCCAAAATGCAGCCAAAATGCAGCCCACATGCGGGAGAATCTCAATAGCAGGGGGTGGAGCAAGCCAGGCCTCAAACCACGAGAAGCTCCGGCCCAAAATGCAGCCAAAATGCAGCCCACATCCGGGAGAATCTCAAGAGCAGGGGGTGGAGCAAGCCAGGCCTCAAACCACGAGAAGCTCCAGCCCAAAATGCAGCCAAAATGCAGCCCACATCCGGGAGAATCTCAAGAGCAGGGGGTGGAGCAAGCGAGGTCTCAAACCACGAGAAGCTCCAGCCCAAAAGGCAGCCAAAATGCAGCCCACATCCGGGAGAATATCAATAGCAGGGGGTGGAGCAAGCCAGGCCTCAAACCTCGAGAAGCTCCAGCCCAAAAGGCAGCCAAAATGCAGCCCACCTCCGGGGGAATCTCAACAGCAGGGGTGGAGCAAGCCAGGCCTCAAACCACGAGAAGCTCCAGCCCAAGAATCAGTCAAAATGCAGCCCACCTCCGGGAGAATCTCAAGAGCAGGGGGTGGAGCAAGCCAGGCCTCAAACCACGAGAAGCTCCAGCCCAAAAGGCAGCCAAAATGCAGCCCACATCTGGGAGAATCTCAAGAGCAGGGGGTGGAACAAGCCAGGCCTCAAACCACGAGAAGCTCCAGCCCAAAAGGCAGCCAAAATGCAGCCCACATCCGGGAGAATCTCAAGAGCAGGGGGTGGAGGAAGCCAGGCCTCAAACCACGAGAAGCTCCAGCCCAAAAGGAAGCCAAAATCCAGCCCACATCCGGGAGAATCTCAAGAGCAGGGGTTGGAGCAAGCCAGGCCCCAAACCACGAGAAGCTCCAGCCCAAGTATCACCCAAAATGCAGCCCACATCCGGGAGAATCTCAAGAGCAGGGGGTGGAGCAAGCCAGGCCTCAAACCACGAGAAGCTCCAGCCCAAAATGCAGCCAAAATGCAGCCCACATCCGGGAGAATCTCAAGAGCAGGGGGTGGAGCAAGCCAGGCCTCAAACCACGAGAAGCTCCAGCCCAAAAGGCAGCCAAAATGCAGCCCACATCCGGGAGAATCTCAAGAGCAGGGGGTGGAGGAAGCCAGGCCTCAAACCACGAGAAGCTCCAGCCCAAAAGGAAGCCAAAATCCAGCCCACATCCGGGAGAATCTCAAGAGCAGGGGGTGGAGCAAGCCAGGCCCCAAACCACGAGAAGCTCCAGCCCAAGTATCACCCAAAATGCAGCCCACATCCGGGAGAATCTCAAGAGCAGGGGGTGGAGCAAGCCAGGCCTCAAACCACGAGAAGCTCCAGCCCAAAAGGCAGCCAAAATGCAGCCCACATCCGGGAGAATCTCAAGAGCAGGGGGTGGAGCAAGCCAGGCCTCAAACCACGAGAAGCTACAGCCCAAAATTCAGCCAAAATCCAGCCCACCTCCGGGAGAATCTCAAGAGCAGGGGGTGGAGCAAGCCAGGCCTCAAACCTCCAGAAACTCCACCCCAAAATGCAGCCAAAATGCAGCCCACATCCGGGAGAATCTCAATAGCAGGGGGTGGAGCAAGCCAGGTCTCAAACCACGAGAAGCTCCGCCCCAAAATGCAGCCAAAATGCAGCCCACATCCGGGAGAATCTCAAGAGCAGGGGGTGGAGCAAGCCAGGTCTCAAACCACGAGAAGCTCCAGCCCAAAATGCAGCCAAAATGCAGCCCACATCCGGGAGAATCTCAAGAGCAGGGGGTGGAGCAAGCGAGGCCTCAAACCACGAGAAGCTCCAGCCCAAAAGGCAGCCAAAATGCAGCCCACATCCGGGAGAATATCAATAGCAGGGGGTGGAGCAAGCCAGGCCTCAAACCTCGAGAAGCTCCAGCCCAAAATGCAGCCAAAATGCAGCCCACCTCCGGGGGAATCTCAACAGCAGGGGTGGAGCAAGCCAGGCCTCAAACCACGAGAAGCTCCAGCCCAAGAATCAGTCAAAATGCAGCCCACCTCCGGGAGAATCTCAAGAGCAGGGGGTGGAGCAAGCCAGGCCTCAAACCACGAGAAGCTCCAGCCCAAAAGGCAGCCAAAATGCAGCCCACATCTGGGAGAATCTCAAGAGCAGGGGGTGGAGCAAGCCAGGCCTCAAACCACGAGAAGCTCCAGCCCAAAAGGCAGCCAAAATGCAGCCCACATCCGGGAGAATCTCAAGAGCAGGGGGTGGAGCAAGCCAGGCCTCAAACCACGAGAAGCTCCAGCCCAAAAGGCAGCCAAAATGCAGCCCACATCCGGGAGAATCTCAAGAGCAGGGGGTGGAGCAAGCCAGGCCTCAAACCACGAGAAGCTCCAGCCCAAAAGGCAGCCAAAATGCAGCCCACATCCGGGAGAATCTCAAGAGCAGGGGGTGGAGCAAGCCAGGCCTCAAACCTCGAGAAACTCCAGCCCAAAATGCAGCCAAAATGCAGCCCACATCCGGGAGAATCTCAAGAGCAGGGGGTGGAGCAAGCCAGGCCTCAAACCTCGAGAAGCTCCAGCCCAAAAGGCAGCCAAAATGCAGCCCACCTCCGGGGGAATCTCAACAGCAGGGGTGGAGCAAGCCAGGCCTCAAACCACGAGAAGCTCCAGCCCAAGAATCAGTCAAAATGCAGCCAACCTCCGGGAGAATCTCAAGAGCAGGGGGTGGAGCAAGCCAGGCCTCAAACCACGAGAAGCTCCAGCCCAAAAGGCAGCCAAAATGCAGCCCACATCCGGGAGAATCTCAAGAGCAGGGGGTGGAGCAAGCCAGGCCTCAAACCACGAGAATCTCCAGCCCAAAAGGCAGCCAAAATCCAGCCCACATCCGGGAGAATCTCAATAGCAGGGGGTGGAGCAAGCCAGGCCTCAAACCACGAGAAGCTCCAGCCCAAAATGCAGCCAAAATGCAGCCCACCTCCGGGAGAATCTCAAGAGCAGGGGGTGGAGCAAGCCAGGCCTCAAACCACGAGAAGCTCCCGCCCAAAAGGCAGCCAAAATGCAGCCCACATGCGGGAGAATCTCAAGAGCAGGGGGTGGAGCAAGCCAGGCCTCAAACCACAAGAAGCTCCAGCCCAAAAAGCAGCCAAAATCCAGCCCACATCCGGGAGAATCTCAAGAGCAGGGGGTGGAGCAAGCCAGGCCTCAAACCTCGAGAAGTTCCAGCTCAAAATGTCAGCCAAAATGCAGCCCACCTCCGGGAGAATATCAAGAGCAGGGAGTGGAGCAAGCCAGACCTCAAACCACGAGAAGCTTCAGACCAAAATGCAGCCAAAATGCAGCCCACATCCGGGAGAATCTCAAGAGCAGGGGGTGGAGCAAGCCAGGTCTCAAACCACGAGAAGCTCCAGCCCAAAATGCAGCCAAAATGCAGCCCACATCCGGGAGAATCTCAAGAGCAGGGGGTGGAGCAAGCCAGGACTCAAACCACGAGAAGCTCCAGCCCAAGAATCAGCCAAAATGCAGCCCACATCCGGGAGAATCTCAAGAGCAGGGGGTGGAGCAAGCCAGGCCCCAAACCACGAGAAGATCCAGCCCAAGTATCACCCAAAATGCAGCCTACATCTGGGAGAATCTCAAGAGTAGGGGGTGGAGCAAGCCAGGCCTCAAACCACGAGAAGCTCCAGCCCAAAAGGCAGCCAAAATGCAGCCCACATCCGGGAGAATCTCAAGAGCAGGGGGTGGAGCAAGCCAGGCCTCAAACCACGAGAAGCTCCAGCCCAAAAGGCAGCCAATTTCCAGCCCACATCCGGGAGAATCTCAAGAGCAGGGGGTGGAGCAAGCCAGGCCTCAAACCTCGAGAAGCTCCAGCCCAAAAGGCAGCCAAAATGCAGCCCACATCCGGGAGAATCTCAAGAGCAGGGGGTGGAGGAAGCCAGGCCTCAAACCACGAGAAGCTCCAGCCCAAGAATCAGTCAAAATGCAGCCCACCTCCGGGAGAATCTCAAGAGCAGGGGGTGGAGCAAGCCAGGCCCCAAACCACGAGAAGCTCCAGCCCAAGTATCACCCAAAATGCAGCCTACATCTGGGAGAATCTCAAGAGTAGGGGGTGGAGCAAGCCAGGCCTCAAACCACGAGAAGCTCCAGCCCAAAAGGCAGCCAAAATGCAGCCCACATCCGGGAGAATCTCAAGAGCAGGGGGTGGAGGAAGCCAGGCCTCAAACCACGAGAAGCTCCAGCCCAAAAGGCAGCCAAAATCCAGCCCACATCCGGGAGAATCTCAAGAGCAGGGGGTGGAGCAAGCCAGGCCTCAAACCTCGAGAAGCTCCAGCCCAAAAGGCAGCCAAAATGCAGCCCACCTCCGGGGGAATCTCAACAGCAGGGGTGGAGCAAGCCAGGCCTCAAACCACGAGAAGCTCCAGCCCAATAGGCAGCCAAAATGCAGCCCACATCCGGGAGAATCTCAAGAGCAGGGGGTGGAGCAAGCCAGGCCTCAAACCACGAGAAGCTCCAGCCCAAAAGGCAGCCAAAATGCAGCCCACATCCGGGAGAATCTCAAGAGCAGGGGGTGGAGCAAGCCAGGCCTCAAACCACGAGAAGCTCCAGCCCAAAAGGCAGCCAAAATGCAGCCCACATCCGGGAGAATCTCAAGAGCAGGGGGTGGAGCAAGCCAGGCCTCAAACCACGAGAAGCTCCAGCCCAAAAGGCAGCCAAAATGCAGCCCACATCCGGGAGAATCTCAAGAGCAGGGGGTGGAGGAAGCCAGGCCTCAAACCACGAGAAGCTCCAGCCCAAAAGGCAGCCAAAATGCAGCCCACATCCAGGATAATCTCAAGAGCAGGGGTTGGAGCAAGCCAGGCCTCAAACCTCGAGAAACTCCAGACCAAAATGCAGCCAAAATGCAGCCCACATCCGGGAGAATATCAATAGCAGGGGGTGGAGCAAGCCAGGCCTCAAACCTCGAGAAGCTCCAGCCCAAAAGGCAGCCAAAATGCAGCCCACCTCCGGGGGAATCTCAACAGCAGGGGGTGGGGCAAGCCAGGCCTCAAACCACGAGAAGCTCCAGCCCAAGAATCAGTCAAAATGCAGCCCACCTCCGGGAGAATCTCAAGAGCAGGGGGTGGAGCAAGCCAGGCCTCAAACCACGAGAAGCTCCAGCCCAAAAGGCAGCCAAAATGCAGCCCACATCCGGGAGAATCTCAAGAGCAGGGGGTGGAGCAAGCCAGGCCTCAAACCACGAGAAGCTCCAGCCCAAAAGGCAGCCAAAATGCAGCCCACATCCGGGAGAATCTCAAGAGCAGGGGGTGGAGCAAGCCAGGCCTCAAACCACGAGAAGCTCCAGCCCAAAAGGCAGCCAAAATGCAGCCCACCTCCGGGAGAATCTCAAGAGCAGGGGGTGGAGCAAGCCAGACCTCAAACCACAAGAAGCTCCAGCCCTAAAGGCAGCCAAAATGCAGCCCACATCCGGGAGAATCTCAAGAGCAGGGGGTGGAGCACGCCAGGCCTCAAAGCACGAGAAGCTCCAGCCCAAAAGCAGCCAAAATGCAGCCCACATCCAGGAGAATCTCAAGAGCAGGGGGTGGAGCAAGCCAGGCCTCAAACCACGAGAAGCTCCAGCCCAAAAGGCAGCCAATATACAGCCCACATCCGGGAGAATCTCAAGAGCAGGGGGTGGAGCAAGCCAGGCCTCCAACCACGGGAAGCTGCAGCCCAAGAATCAGCCAAAATGCAGCCCACATCCGGGAGAATCTCAAGAGCAGGGGGTGGAGCAAGCCAGGCCTCAAACCACGAGAAGCTCCAGCCCAAAAGGCAGCTAAAATCCAGCCCACCTCCTGGAGAATCTCAAGAGCAGGGGGTGGAGCAAGCCAGGCCTCAAACCACGAGAAGCTCCAGCCCAAGAATCAGCCAAAATGCAGCCCACATCCGGGAGAATCTCAAGAGCAGGGGGTGGAGCAAGCCAGGCCTCAAACCACGAGAAGCTCCAGCCCAAAAAGCAGCCAAAATCCAGCCCACATCCGAGAGAATCTCAAGAGCAGGGGGTGGAGCAAGCCAGGCCTCAAACCTCGAGAAGTTCCAGCTCAAAATGTCAGCCAAAATGCAGCCCACCTCCGGGAGAATATCAAGAGCAGGGAGTGGAGCAAGCCAGACCTCAAACCACGAGAAGCTCCAGCCCAAAAGGCAGCCAAAATGCAGCCCACATCCGGGAGAATCTCAAGAGCAGGGGGTGGAGCAAGCCAGGTCTCAAACCACGAGAAGCTCCAGCCCAAAATGCAGCCAAAATGCAGCCCACATCCGGGAGAATCTCAAGAGAAGGGGGTGGAGCAAGCCAGGCCCCAAACCACGAGAAGCTCCAGCCCAAGTATCACCCAAAATGCAGCCCACCTCCGGGAGAATCTCAAGAGTAGGGGGTGGAGCAAGCCAGGCCTCAAACCACGAGAAGCTCCAGCCCAAAAGGCAGCCAAAATGCAGCCCACATCCGGGAGAATCTCAAGAGTAGGGGGTGGAGCAAGCCAGGCCTCAAACCACGAGAAGCTCCAGCCCAAAAGGCAGCCAAAATGCAGCCCACATCCGGGAGAATCTCAAGAGCAGGGGGTGGAGGAAGCCAGGCCTCAAACCACGAGAAGCTCCAGCCCAAAAGGCAGCCAAAATCCAGCCCACATCCGGGAGAATCTCAAGAGCAGGGGGTGGAGCAAGCCAGGCCTCAAACCTCGAGAAGCTCCAGCCCAAAAGGCAGCCAAAATGCAGCCCACATCCGGGAGAATCTCAAGAGCAGGGGGTGGAGCAAGCCAGGCCTCAAACCACGAGAAGCTCCAGCCCAAGAATCAGTCAAAATGCAGCCCACCTCCGGGAGAATCTCAAGAGCAGGGGGTGGAGCAAGCCAGGCCCCAAACCACGAGAAACTCCAGCCCAAGTATCACCCAAAATGCAGCCTACATATGGGAGAATCTCAAGAGTAGGGGGTGGAGCAAGCCAGGCCTCAAACCACGAGAAGCTCCAGCCCAAAAGGCAGCCAAAATGCAGCCCACATCCGGGAGAATCTCAAGAGCAGGGGGTGGAGCAAGCCAGGCCTCAAACCACGAGAAGCTCCAGCCCAAGAATCAGCCAAAATGCAGCCCACATCCGGGAGAATCTCAAGAGCAGGGGGTGGAGCAAGCCAGGCCTCAAACCACGAGAAGCTCCAGCCCAAAAAGCAGCCAAAATCCAGCCCACATCCGAGAGAATCTCAAGAGCAGGGGGTGGAGCAAGCCAGGCCTCAAACCTCGAGAAGTTCCAGCTCAAAATGTCAGCCAAAATGCAGCCCACCTCCGGGAGAATATCAAGAGCAGGGAGTGGAGCAAGCCAGACCTCAAACCACGAGAAGCTCCAGCCCAAAAGGCAGCCAAAATGCAGCCCACATCCGGGAGAATCTCAAGAGCAGGGGGTGGAGCAAGCCAGGTCTCAAACCACGAGAAGCTCCAGCCCAAAATGCAGCCAAAATGCAGCCCACATCCGGGAGAATCTCAAGAGAAGGGGGTGGAGCAAGCCAGGCCCCAAACCACGAGAAGCTCCAGCCCAAGTATCACCCAAAATGCAGCCCACCTCCGGGAGAATCTCAAGAGTAGGGGGTGGAGCAAGCCAGGCCTCAAACCACGAGAAGCTCCAGCCCAAAAGGCAGCCAAAATGCAGCCCACATCCGGGAGAATCTCAAGAGTAGGGGGTGGAGCAAGCCAGGCCTCAAACCACGAGAAGCTCCAGCCCAAAAGGCAGCCAAAATGCAGCCCACATCCGGGAGAATCTCAAGAGCAGGGGGTGGAGGAAGCCAGGCCTCAAACCACGAGAAGCTCCAGCCCAAAAGGCAGCCAAAATGCAGCCCACATCCGGGAGAATCTCAAGAGCAGGGGGTGGAGCAAGCCAGGCCTCAAACCTCGAGAAGCTCCAGACCAAAAGGCAGCCAAAATGCAGCCCACATCCGGGAGAATCTCAAGAGCAGGGGGTGGAGCAAGCCAGGCCTCAAACCACGAGAAGCTCCAGCCCAAGAATCAGTCAAAATGCAGCCCACCTCCGGGAGAATCTCAAGAGCAGGGGGTGGAGCAAGCCAGGCCCCAAACCACGAGAAACTCCAGCCCAAGTATCACCCAAAATGCAGCCTACATATGGGAGAATCTCAAGAGTAGGGGGTGGAGCAAGCCAGGCCTCAAACCACGAGAAGCTCCAGCCCAAAAGGCAGCCAAAATGCAGCCCACATCCGGGAGAATCTCAAGAGCAGGGGGTGGAGGAAGCCAGGCCTCAAACCACGAGAAGCTCCAGCCCAAAAGGCAGCCAAAATCCAGCCCACATCCGGGAGAATCTCAAGAGCAGGGGGTGGAGCAAGCCAGGCCTCAAACCACGAGAAGCTCCAGCCCAAAAGGCAGCCAAAATGCAGCCCACCTCCGGGCGAATCTCAACAGCAGGGGTGGAGCAAGCCAGGCCTCAAACCACGAGAAGCTCCAGCCCAAAAGGCAGCCAAAATGCAGCCCACCTCCGGGAGAATCTCAAGAGCAGGGGGTGGAGGAAGCCAGGCCTCAAACCACAAGAAGCTCCAGCCCTAAAGGCAGCCAAAATGCAGCCCACATCCGGGAGAATCTCAAGAGCAGGGGGTGGAGCACGCCAGGCCTCAAAGCACGAGAAGCTCCAGCCCAAAAGCAGCCAAAATGCAGCCCACATCCAGGAGAATCTCAAGAGCAGGGGGTGGAGCAAGCCAGGCCTCAAACCACGAGAAGCTCCAGCCCAAAAGGCAGCCAAAATGCAGCCCACATCCGGGAGAATCTCAAGAGCAGGGGGTGGAGCAAGCCAGGCCTCAAACCACGAGAAGCTCCAGCCCAAAAGGCAGCCAAAATGCAGCCCACATCCGGGAGAATCTCAAGAGAAGGGGGTGGAGCAAGCCAGGCCTCAAACCACGAGAAGCTCCAGCCCAAAAGGCAGCCAAAATGCAGCCCACCTCCGGGAGAATCTCAAGAGCAGGGGGTGGAGCAAGCCAGACCTCAAACCACAAGAAGCTCCAGTCCTAAAGGCAGCCAAAATGCAGCCCACATCCGGGAGAATCTCAAGAGCAGGGGGTGGAGCACGCCAGGCCTCAAAGCACGAGAAGCTCCAGCCCAAAAGCAGCCAAAATGCAGCCCACATCCAGGAGAATCTCAAGAGCAGGGGGTGGAGCAAGCCAGGCCTCAAACCACGAGAAGCTCCAGCCCAAAAGGCAGCCAATATACAGCCCACATCCGGGAGAATCTCAAGAGCAGGGGGTGGAGCAAGCCAGGCCTCCAACCATGAGAAGCTGCAGTCCAAGAATCAGCCAAAATGCAGCCCACATCCGGGAGAATCTCAAGAGCAGGGGGTGGAGCAAGCCAGGCCTCAAACCACGAGAAGCTCCAGCCCAAAAGGCAGACAAAATCCAGCCCACCTCCTGGAGAATCTCAAGAGCAGGGGGTGGAGCAAGCCAGGCCTCAAACCACGAGAAGCTCCAGCACAAGAATCAGCCAAAATGCAGCCCACATCCGGGAGAATCTCAAGAGCAGGGGGTGGAGCAAGCCAGGCCTCAAACCACGAGAAGTTCCAGCCCGAAACCAGCGAAAATGCAGCCCACATCCGGGACAATATCAAGAGCAGGGGGTGGAGCAAGCCAGGCCTCAAACCACGAGAAGCTCCAGCCCAAAAGGCAGCCAAAATCCAGCCCACCTCCGGGAGAATATCAAGAGCAGGGGGTGGAGCAAGCCAGGTCTCAAACCACGAGAAGCTCCAGCCCAAAAGGCAGCCAAAATGCAGATCACCTCTGGGAGAATCTCAAGAGCAGGGGGTGGAGCAAGCCAGGCCTCAAACCACGAGAAGCTCCAGCCCAAAAGGCAGCCAAAATGCAGCCCACATCCGGGAGAATATCAAGAGCAGGGGGTGGAGCAAGCCAGGCCTCAAACCACGAGAAGCTCCAGCCCAAGAATCAGCCAATATGCAGCCCACATCCGGGAGAATCTCAAGAGCAGGGGGTGGAGAAAGCCAGGCCTCAAACCATGAGAAGTTCCAGCCCAAATAGCAGCCAAAATGCAGCCCACATCCGGGAGAATCTCAAGAGCAGGGAGTGGAGAAAGCCAGGCCTCAAACCACGAGAAGCTCCATCCCAAGAATCAGACAATATGCAGCCCACATCCGGGAGAATCTCAAGAGCAGGGGGTGGAGAAAGCCAGGTCTCAAACCACGAGAAGTTCCAGCCAAAAACTAGCGAAAATGCAGCCCACATCCGGGACAATATCAAGAGCAGGGGGTGGAGCAAGCCAGGCCTCAATCCACGAGAAGCTCCAGCCCAAAAGGCAGACAAAATCCAGCCCACATCCGGGAGAATATCAAGAGCAGGGGGTGGAGCAAGCCAGGCCTCAAACCACGAGAAGCTCCAGCCCAAGAATCAGCCACAATGCAGCCCACATCCGGGAGAATCTCAAGAGCAGGGGGTGGAGCAAGCCAGGCCTCAAACCACGAGAAGCTCCAGCCCAAAAGGCAGCCAAAATCCAGCCCACATCCGGGAGAATCTCAAGAGCAGGTGGTGGAGCAAGGCAGGCCTCAAACCACGAGAAGCTCCAGCCCAAAAGGCAGCCAAAATGCAGCCCACATCCGGGAGAATATCAAAAGCAGGGGGTGGAGCAAGCCAGGCCTCAAACAACGAGAAACTCCAGTCCAAAAGGCAGCCAAAATGCAGCCCACATCCGGGAGAATCTCAAGAGCAGGGGGTGGAGCAAGCCAGGCCTCAAACCACGAGAAGCTCCAGCCCAAAAGGCAGCCAAAATGCAGCCCACATCCGGGAGAATCTCAAGAGCAGGGGGTGGAGCAAGTCAGGCCTCAAACCACGAGAAGCTCCAGCCAAAAAGGCAGCCAAAATGCAGCCCACATCCGGGAGAATCTCAAGAGCAGGGGGTGGAGCAAGCCAGGCCTCAAACCACGAGAAGCTCCAGCCCAAAAGGCAGCCAAAATGCAGCCCACCTCCGGGAGAATCTCAAGAGCAGGGGGTGGAGCAAGCCAGGCCTCAAACCACGAGAAGCTCCTGCCCAAGTATCAGCCAAAATGCAGCCCACATCTGGGAGAATCTCAAGAGCAGGGGGTGGAGCAAGCCAGGCCTCCAACCATGAGAAGCTCCAGCCCAAAAAGCAGCCAAAAGCCAGCCCACATCCGGGAGAATCTCAAGAGCAGGGGGTGGAGCAAGCCAGGCCTCAAACCACGAGAATCTAGACCCCAAAAGGCAGCCAAAATGCAGCCCACATCCAGGAGAATATCAAGAGCAGGGGGTGGAGCAAGCCAGGCCTCAAACCTTGAGAAGTTCCAGCCCAAAAGGCAGCCAAAATGCAGCCCACATCCGGGAGAATCTCAAGAGCAGGGGGTGGAGGAAGCCAGGCCTCAAACCACGAGAAGCTCCAGCCCAAAAGGCAGCCAAAATCCAGCCCACATCCGGGAGAATCTCAAGAGCAGGGGGTGGAGCAAGCCAGGCCTCAAACCTCGAGAAGCTCCAGCCCAAAAGGCAGCCAAAATGCAGCCCACATCCGGGAGAATCTCAAGAGCAGGGGGTGGAGCAAGCCAGGCCTCAAAGCACGAGAAGCTCCAGCCCAAAAGCAGCCAAAATGCAGCCCACATCCAGGAGAATCTCAAGAGCAGGGGGTGGAGCAAGCCAGGCCTCAAACCACGAGAAGCTCCAGCCCAAAAGGCAGCCAATATACAGCCCACATCCGGGAGAATCTCAAGAGCAGGGGGTGGAGCAAGCCAGGCCTCCAACCACGAGAAGCTGCAGTCCAAGAATCAGCCAAAATGCAGCCCACATCCGGGAGAATCTCAAGAGCAGGGGGTGGAGCAAGCCAGGCCTCAAACCACGAGAAGCTCCAGCCCAAAAGGCAGACAAAATCCAGCCCACCTCCTGGAGAATCTCAAGAGCAGGGGGTGGAGCAAGCCAGGCCTCAAACCACGAGAAGCTCCAGCCCAAGAATCAGCCAAAATGCAGCCCACATCCGGGAGAATCTCAAGAGCAGGGGGTGGAGCAAGCCAGGCCTCAAACCACGAGAAGTTCCAGCCCGAAACCAGCGAAAATGCAGCCCACATCCGGGACAATATCAAGAGCAGGGGGTGGAGCAAGCCAGGCCTCAAACCACGAGAAGCTCCAGCCCAAAAGGCAGCCAAAATCCAGCCCACCTCCGGGAGAATATCAAGAGCAGGGGGTGGAGCAAGCCAGGTCTCAAACCACGAGAAGCTCCAGCCCAAAAGGCAGCCAAAATGCAGATCACCTCTGGGAGAATCTCAAGAGCAGGGGGTGGAGCAAGCCAGGCCTCAAACCACGAGAAGCTCCAGCCCAAAAGGCAGCCAAAATGCAGCCCACATCCGGGAGAATATCAAGAGCAGGGGGTGGAGCAAGCCAGGCCTCAAACCACGAGAAGCTCCAGCCCAAGAATCAGCCAATATGCAGCCCACATCCGGGAGAATCTCAAGAGCAGGGGGTGGAGAAAGCCAGGCCTCAAACCATGAGAAGTTCCAGCCCAAATAGCAGCCAAAATGCAGCCCACATCCGGGAGAATCTCAAGAGCAGGGAGTGGAGAAAGCCAGGCCTCAAACCACGAGAAGCTCCATCCCAAGAATCAGACAATATGCAGCCCACATCCGGGAGAATCTCAAGAGCAGGGGGTGGAGAAAGCCAGGTCTCAAACCACGAGAAGTTCCAGCCAAAAACTAGCGAAAATGCAGCCCACATCCGGGACAATATCAAGAGCAGGGGGTGGAGCAAGCCAGGCCTCAATCCACGAGAAGCTCCAGCCCAAAAGGCAGACAAAATCCAGCCCACATCCGGGAGAATATCAAGAGCAGGGGGTGGAGCAAGCCAGGCCTCAAACCACGAGAAGCTCCAGCCCAAGAATCAGCCACAATGCAGCCCACATCCGGGAGAATCTCAAGAGCAGGGGGTGGAGCAAGCCAGGCCTCAAACCACGAGAAGCTCCAGCCCAAAAGGCAGCCAAAATCCAGCCCACATCCGGGAGAATCTCAAGAGCAGGTGGTGGAGCAAGGCAGGCCTCAAACCACGAGAAGCTCCAGCCCAAAAGGCAGCCAAAATGCAGCCCACATCCGGGAGAATATCAAAAGCAGGGGGTGGAGCAAGCCAGGCCTCAAACAACGAGAAACTCCAGTCCAAAAGGCAGCCAAAATGCAGCCCACATCCGGGAGAATCTCAAGAGCAGGGGGTGGAGCAAGCCAGGCCTCAAACCACGAGAAGCTCAGGCCCAAAAGGCAGCCAAAATGCAGCCCACATCCGGGAGAATCTCAAGAGCAGGGGGTGGAGCAAGTCAGGCCTCAAACCACGAGAAGCTCCAGCCAAAAAGGCAGCCAAAATGCAGCCCACATCCGGGAGAATCTCAAGAGCAGGGGGTGGAGCAAGCCAGGCCTCAAACCACGAGAAGCTCCAGCCCAAAAGGCAGCCAAAATGCAGCCCACCTCCGGGAGAATCTCAAGAGCAGGGGGTGGAGCAAGCCAGGCCTCAAACCACGAGAAGCTCCTGCCCAAGTATCAGCCAAAATGCAGCCCACATCTGGGAGAATCTCAAGAGCAGGGGGTGGAGCAAGCCAGGCCTCCAACCATGAGAAGCTCCAGCCCAAAAAGCAGCCAAAAGCCAGCCCACATCCGGGAGAATCTCAAGAGCAGGGGGTGGAGCAAGCCAGGCCTCAAACCACGAGAATCTAGACCCCAAAAGGCAGCCAAAATGCAGCCCACATCCAGGAGAATATCAAGAGCAGGGGGTGGAGCAAGCCAGGCCTCAAACCTTGAGAAGTTCCAGCCCAAAAGGCAGCCAAAATGCAGCCCACATCCGGGAGAATCTCAAGAGCAGGGGGTGGAGGAAGCCAGGCCTCAAACCACGAGAAGCTCCAGCCCAAAAGGCAGCCAAAATCCAGCCCACATCCGGGAGAATCTCAAGAGCAGGGGGTGGAGCAAGCCAGGCCTCAAACCTCGAGAAGCTCCAGCCCAAAAGGCAGCCAAAATGCAGCCCACATCCGGGAGAATCTCAAGAGCAGGGGGTGGAGAAAGCCAGGCCTCAAACCACGAGAAGCTCCAGCCCAAGAATCAGTCAAAATGCAGCCCACCTCCGGGAGAATCTCAAGAGCAGGGGGTGGAGCAAGCCAGGCCCCAAACCACGAGAAGCTCCAGCCCAAGTATCACCCAAAATGCAGCCTACATCTGGGAGAATCTCAAGAGTAGGGGGTGGAGCAAGCCAGGCCTCAAACCACGAGAAGCTCCAGCCCAAAAGGCAGCCAAAATGCAGCCCACATCCGGGAGAATCTCAAGAGCAGGGGGTGGAGGAAGCCAGGCCTCAAACCACGAGAAGCTCCAGCCCAAAAGGCAGCCAAAATGCAGCCCACATCCGGGAGAATCTCAAGAGCAGGGGGTGGAGCAAGCCAGGCCTCAAACCTCGAGAAGCTACAGCCCAAAAGGCAGCCAAAATGCAGCCCACCTCCGGGGGAATCTCAACAGCAGGGGTGGAGCAAGCCAGGCCTCAAACCACGAGAAGCTCCAGCCCAAGAAGCAGTCAAAATGCAGCCCACTTCCGGGAGAATCTCAAGAGCAGGGGGTGGAGCAAGCCAGGCCTCAAACCACGAGAAGCTCCAGCCCAAAAGGCAGCCAAAATGCAGCCCACATCCGGGAGAATCTCAAGAGCAGGGGGTGGAGCAAGCCAGGCCTCAAACCACGAGAAGCTCCAGCCCAAAAGGCAGCCAAAATCCAGCCCACATCCGGGAGAATCTCAAGAGCAGGGGGTGGAGCAAGCCAGGCCTCAAACCACGAGAAGCTCCAGCCCAAAAGGCAGCCAAAATGCAGCCCACATCCGGGAGAATCTCAAGAGCAGGGGGTGGAGCAAGCCAGGCCTCAAACCACGAGAAGCTCCAGCCCAAAAGGCAGCCAAAATGCAGCCCACATCCGGGAGAATCTCAAGAGCAGGGGGTGGAGCAAGCCAGGCCTCAAACCACGAGAAGCTCCAGCCCAAGAATCAGCCAAAATGCAGCCCACATCCGGGAGAATCTCAAGAGCAGGGGGTGGAGCAAGCCAGGCCTCAAACCACGAGAAGTTCCAGCCCGAAACCAGCGAAAATGCAGCCCACATCCGGGACAATATCAAGAGCAGGGGGTGGAGCAAGCCAGGCCTCAAACCACGAGAAGCTCCAGCCCAAAAGGCAGCCAAAATCCAGCCCACCTCCGGGAGAATATCAAGAGCAGGGGGTGGAGCAAGCCAGGTCTCAAACCACGAGAAGCTCCAGCCCAAAAGGCAGCCAAAATGCAGCCCACATCCGGGAGAATATCAAGAGCAGGGGTTGGAGCAAGCCAGGCCTCAAACCACGAGAAGCTCCATCCCAAGAATCAGACAATATGCAGCCCACATCCGGGAGAATCTCAAGAGCAGGGGGTGGAGAAAGCCAGGTCTCAAACCACGAGAAGTTCCAGCCAAAAACTAGCGAAAATGCAGCCCACATCCGGGACAATATCAAGAGCAGGGGGTGGAGCAAGCCAGGCCTCAATCCACGAGAAGCTCCAGACCAAAAGGCAGCCAAAATCCAGCCCACCTCCGGGAGAATCTCAAGAGCAGGGGGTGGAGCAAGCCAGGCCTCAAACCACGAGAAGCTCCAGCCCAAGAATCAGCCACAATGCAGCCCACATCCGGGAGAATCTCAAGAGCAGGGGGTGGAGCAAGCCAGGCCTCAAACCACGAGAAGCTCCAGCCCAAAAGGCAGCCAAAATCCAGCCCACATCCAGGAGATACTCAAGAGCAGGTGGTGGAGCAAGCCAGGCCTCAATCCACGAGAAGCTCCAGACCAAAAGGCAGCCAAAATCCAGCCCACCTCCGGGAGAATCTCAAGAGCAGGGGGTGGAGCAAGCCAGGCCTCAAACCACGAGAAGCTCCAGCCCAAGAATCAGCCACAATGCAGCCCACATCCGGGAGAATCTCAAGAGCAGGGGGTGGAGCAAGCCAGGCCTCAAACCACGAGAAGCTCCAGCCCAAAAGGCAGCCAAAATCCAGCCCACATCCGGGAGATACTCAAGAGCAGGTGGTGGAGCAAGGCAGGCCTCAAACCACGAGAAGCTCCTGCCCAAGTATCAGCCAAAATGCAGCCCACATCTGGGAGAATCTCAAGAGCAGGGGGTGGAGCAAGCCAGGCCTCCAACCATGAGAAGCTCCAGCCCAAAAAGCAGCCAAAAGCCAGCCCACATCCGGGAGAATCTCAAGAGCAGGGGGTGGAGCAAGCCAGGCCTCAAACCACGAGAATCTAGACCCCAAAAGGCAGCCAAAATGCAGCCCACCTCCTGGAGAATCTCAAGAGCAGGGGGTGGAACAAGCCAGCCCCTAAACCACGAGAAGCTACAGCCCAAAAGGCAGCCAAAATGCAGCCCACATCCGGGAGAATATCAAGAGCAGGGGGTGGAGCAAGCCAGGCCCCAAACCACGAGAAGCTCCAGCCCAAAAGGCAGCCAAAAGCCAGCCAACATCCGGGAGAATCTCAAGAGCAGGGGGTGGAGCAAGCCAGGCCTCAAACCACGAGAAGCTCCAGGCCAAAATGCAGCCAAAAGCCAGCCCACATCCGGGAGAATCTCAAGAGCAGGGGGTGGAGCAAGCCAGCCCCCAAACCACGAGAAGCTCCCGCCCAAAATGCAGCCAAAATGCAGCCCACATCCGGGAGAATCTCAAGAGCAGGGGGTGGAGCAAGCCAGGCCTCAAACCACGAGAAGCTCCAGCCCAAGAATCAGGCAATATGCAGCCCACATCCAGGAGAATCTCAAGAGCAGGGGGTGGAGCAAGCCAGGCCTCAAACCACGAGAAGCTCCAGCCCAAAAGGCAGCCAAAATGCAGCCCACATCCGGGAGAATCTCAAGAGCAGGGGGTGCAGCAAGCCAGGCCTCAAACCACGAGAAGCTCCAGCCCAAAAGGCAGCCAAAATGCAGCCCACATCCAGGAGAATCTCAAGAGCAGGGGGTGGAGCAAGCCAGGCCTCAAACCACGAGAAGCTCCTGCCCAAAAGGCAGCCAAATTCCAGGCCACCTCCGGGAGAATATCAAGAGCAGGGGGTGGAACAAGCCAGCCCCCAAACCACGAGAAGCTCCCGCCCAAAATGCAGCCAAAATCCAGCCCACCTCCGGGAGAATCTCAAGAGCAGGGGGTGGAACAAGCCAGCCCCCAAACCACGAGAAGCTCCAGCCCAAAATGCAGCCAAAATGCAGCCCACATCCGGGAGAATCTCAAGAGCAGGGGGTGGAGCAAGCCAGGCCTCAAACCACGAGAAGCTCCAGCCCAAAAGGCAGCCAAAATGCAGTCCACATCCGGGAGAATCTCAAGAGCAGGGGGTGGAGCAAGCCAGGCCTCAAACCACGAGAAGCTCCAGCCCAAAAGGCAGCCAAAATGCAGCCCACATCCGGGAGAATCTCAAGAGCAGGGGGTGGAGCAAGCCAGGCCTCAAACCACGAGAAGCTCCAGCCAAAAAGGCAGCCAAAATGCAGCCCACATCCGGGAGAATCTCAAGAGCAGGGGGTGGAGCAAGCCAGGCCTCAAACCACGAGAAGCTCCAGCCCAAAATGCAGCCAAAATGCAGCCCACCTCCGGGAGAATCTCAAGAGCAGGGGGTGGAGCAAGCCAGGCCCCAAACCACGAGAAGCTCCAGCCCAAAAGGCAGCCAAAATGCAGCCCACATCCGGGAGAATCTCAAGAGCAGGGGGTGGAGCAAGCCAGGCCTCAAACCACGAGAAGCTAGACCCCCAAAGGCAGCCAAAATGCAGCCCACCTCCTGGAGAATCTCAAGAGCAGGGGGTGGTACAAGCCAGCCCCCAAACCACGAGAAGCTCCAGAACAAAATGCAGCCAAAAGCCAGCCCACATCCAGGAGAATCTCAAGAGCAGGGGCTCGAGCAAGCCAGGCCTCAAACCACGAGAAGCTCCAGCCCAAAAGGCAGCCAAAATCCAGCCCACTTCGGGGAGAATCTCAAGAGCAGGGGGTGGAGCAAGCCAGCCCCCAAACCACGAGAAGCTCCAGCCCAAAAGGCAGCCAAAATCTAGCCCACTTCGGGGAGAATCTCAAGAGCAGGGGGTGGAGCAAGCCAGGCCTCAAAGCACGAGAAGCTCCATCCCAAAAGGCAGCCAAAATGCAGCCCACATCCGGGAGAATCTCAAGAGCAGGGGGTGGAGCAAGCCAGGCCTCAAACCACGAGAAGCTCCAGCCCAAAAGGCAGACAAAATGCAGCCCACATCCAGGAGAATCTCAAGAGCAGGAGGTGGAGCAAGCCAGGCCTCAAACCACGAGAAGCTCCAGCCCAAATGGCAGCCAAAATGCAGCCCACGTCCAGGAGAATATCAAGAGCATGAGGTGGAGCAAGCCAGGCTTCAAACCACGAGAAGCTCCAGCCCAAAATGCAGCCAAAATGCAGCCCGCATCCGGGAGAATATCAAGAGCAGGGGGTGTAGCAAGCCAGGCCTCAAACCACGAGAAGCTCCAGCCCAAAATGTAGTGAAAATGCAGCCCACTTCGTGGAGAATCTCAAGAGCAGGGGGTGGGGCAAGCCAAGCCTCAAACCACGAGAAGCTCCAGCCCAAAAGGCAGCCAAAATGCAGCCCACGTCCAGGAGAATCTCAAGAGCAGGGGGTGGAACAAGCCAGGCCCCAAACCACGAGAAGCTCCAGCCCAAAAAGCAGCCAAATTCCAGACCACATCCGGGAGAATATCAAGAGCAGGGGGAGGAGCAAGCCAGGCCCCAAAGCACGAGAAGCTCCAGCCCAAAAGGCAGCCAAAAGCCAGCCAACATCCGGGAGAATCTCAAGAGCAGGGGGTGGAGCAAGCCAGGCCTCAAACCACGAGAAGCTCCAGCCCAAAAGGCAGCCAAAATTCAGCCCACCTCCTGGAGAATCTCAAGAGCAGGGGGTGGTACAAGCCAGCCCCCAAACCACGAGAAGCTCCAGAACAAAATGCAGCCAAAAGCCAGCCCACATCCAGGAGAATCTCAAGAGCAGGGGCTCGAGCAAGCCAGGCCTCAAACCACGAGAAGCTCCAGCCCAAAAGGCAGCCAAAATGCAGCCCATATCCAGGAGAATCTCAAGAGCAGGGGGTGGAGCAAGCCAGCCCCCAAACCACGAGAAGCTCCAGCCCAAAAGGCAGCCAAAATCTAGCCCACTTCGGGGAGAATATCAAGAGCAGGGGGTGGAGCAAGCCAGGCCTCAAAGCACGAGAAGCTCCATCCCAAAAGGCAGCCAAAATCCAGCCCACATCCGGGAGAATCTCAAGAGCAGGGGGTGGAGCAAGCCAGGCCTCAAACCACGAGAAGCTCCAGCCCAAATGGCAGCCAAAATGCAGCCCACGTCCAGGAGAATCTCAAGAGCATGAGGTGGAGCAAGCCAGGCCTCAAACCACGAGAAGCTCCAGCCCAAAATGTAGTGAAAATGCAGCCCACTTCGGGGAGAATCTCAAGAGCAGGGGGTGGGGCAAGCCAAGCCTCAAACCACGAGAAGCTCCAGCCCAAAAGGCAGCCAAAATGCAGCCCACATCCGGGAGAATCTCAAGAGCAGGGGGTGTAGCAAGCCAGGCCTCAAACCACGAGAAGCTCCAGCCCAAAATGCAACCAAAATGCAGCCCACATCCGGGAGAATCTCAAGAGCAGGGGGTGGAGAAAGCCAGGCCTCAAACCACGAGAAGCTAGACCCCAAAATGCAGCCAAAATGCAGGCCACCTCCTGGAGAATCTCAAGAGCAGGGGGTGGAACAAGCCAGCCCCCATCCACGAGAAGCTCCAGCCCAAAATGCAGCCAAAAGCCAGCCCACATCCGGGAGAATCTCAAGAGCAGGGGGTGGAGCAAGCCAGGCCTCAAACCTCGAGAAGCTCCAGCCCAAAAGGCAGCCAAAATCCAGCCCACTTCGGGGAGAATATCAAGAGCAGGGGGTGGAGCAAGCCAGGCCTCAAACCACGAGAAGCTCCAGCCCAAAAGGCAGCCAAAATGCAGCCCACATCCGGGAGAATCTCAAGAGCAGGGGGTGGGGTAAGCCAGGCCTCAAACCACGAGAAGCTAGACCCCAAAAGGCAGCCAAAATCCAGCCCACATCTGGGAGAATCTCAAGAGCAGGGGGTGGAGCAAGCCAGGCCTCAAACCACGAGAAGCTCCAGCCCAAAATGCAGCCAAAAGCCAGCCCACATCCGGGAGAATCTCAAGAGCAGGGGGTGGAGCAAGCCAGGCCCCAAACCACGAGAAGCTCCAGCCCAAAAGGCAGCCAAAATTCAGCCCACATCCGGGAGAATCTCAAGAGCAGGTGCTGGAGCAAGCCAGGCCTCAAACCACGAGAAGCTCCAGCCCAAAAAGCAGCCAAATTCCAGGCCACATCCGGGAGAATCTCAAGAGCAGGGGGTGGAGCAAGGCAGGCCTCAAACCACGAGAAGCTCCAGCCCAAAAAGCAGCCAAAATGCAGCCCACATCCGGTAGAATCTCAAGAGCAGGGGGTGGAGCAAGCCAGGCCTCAAACCACGAGAAGCTAGACCCCCAAAGGCAGCCAAAATGCAGCCCACCTCCTGGAGAATCTCAAGAGCAGGGGGTGGTACAAGCCAGCCCCCAAACCACGAGAAGCTCCAGAACAAAATGCAGCCAAAAGCCAGCCCACATCCGGGAGAATCTCAAGAGCAGGGGTTGGTGCAAGCCAGGCCTCAAACCACGAGAAGCTCCAGCCCAAAAGGCAGCCAAAATCCAGCCCACTTCGGGGAGAATCTCAAGAGCAGGGGATGGAGCAAGCCAGCCCCCAAACCACGAGAAGCTCCAGCCCAAAAGGCAGCCAAAATCTAGCCCACTTCGGGGAGAATCTCAAGAGCAGGGGGTGGAGCAAGCCAGGCCTCAAAGCACGAGAAGCTCCATCCCAAAAGGCAGCCAAAATGCAGCCCACATCCGGGAGAATGTCAAGAGCAGGGGGTGGAGCAAGCCAGGCCTCAAACCACGAGAAGCTCCAGCCCAAAAGGCAGACAAAATGCAGCCCACATCCAGGAGAATCTCAAGAGCAGGAGGTGGAGCAAGCCAGGCCTCAAACCACGAGAAGCTCCAGCCCAAATGGCAGCCAAAATGCAGCCCACGTCCAGGAGAATCTCAAGAGCATGAGGTGGAGCAAGCCAGGCTTCAAACCACGAGAAGCTCCAGCCCAAAATGCAGCCAAAATGCAGCCCGCATCCGGGAGAATATCAAGAGCAGGGGGTGTAGCAAGCCAGGCCTCAAACCACGAGAAGCTCCAGCCCAAAATGTAGTGAAAATGCAGCCCACTTCGTGGAGAATCTCAAGAGCAGGGGGTGGGGCAAGCCAAGCCTCAAACCACGAGAAGCTCCAGCCCAAAAGGCAGCCAAAATGCAGCCCACGTCCAGGAGAATCTCAAGAGCAGGGGGTGGAACAAGCCAGCCCCCAAACCACGAGAAGCTCCCGCCCAAAATGCAGCCAAAATGCAGCCCACATCCGGGAGAATCTCAAGAGCAGGGGGTGGAGCAAGCCAGGCCTCAAACCACGAGAAGCTCCAGCCCAAAAGGCAGCCAAAATGCAGTCCACATCCGGGAGAATCTCAAGAGCAGGGGGTGGAGCAAGCCAGGCCTCAAACCACGAGAAGCTCCAGCCCAAAAGGCAGCCAAAATGCAGCCCACATCCGGGAGAATCTCAAGAGCAGGGGGTGGAGCAAGCCAGGCCTCAAACCACGAGAAGCTCCAGCCCAAAAGGCAGCCAAAATGCAGTCCACATCCGGGAGAATCTCAAGAGCAGGGGGTGGAGCAAGCCAGGCCTCAAACCACGAGAAGCTCCAGCCTTAAAGGCAGCCAAAATGCAGCCCACATCCGGGAGAATATCAAGAGCAGGGGGTGGAGCAAGCCAGGCCTCAAACCACGAGAAGCTCCAGCCCAAAATGCAGCCAAAATGCAGCCCACCTCCGGGAGAATCTCAAGAGCAGGGGGTGGAGCAAGCCAGGCCTCAAACCACGAGAAGCTCCAGCCCAAAAGGCAGCCAAAATGCAGCCCACATCCAGGAGAATCTCAAGAGCAGGGGGTGGAGAAAGCCAGGCCCCAAACCACGAGAAGCTCCAGCCCAAAAGGCAGCCAAATTCCAGACCACATCCGGGAGAATATCAAGAGCAGGGGGAGGAGCAAGCCAGGCCCCAAAGCACGAGAAGCTCCAGCCCAAAAGGCAGCCAAAAGCCAGCCAACATCCGGGAGAATCTCAAGAGCAGGGGGTGGAGCAAGCCAGGCCTCAAACCACGAGAAGCTAGACCCCAAAAGGCAGCCAAAATGCAGCCCACCTCCTGGAGAATCTCAAGAGCAGGGGGTGGTACAAGCCAGCCCCCAAACCACGAGAAGCTCCAGAACAAAATGCAGCCAAAAGCCAGCCCACATCCAGGAGAATCTCAAGAGCAGGGGCTCGAGCAAGCCAGGCCTCAAACCACGAGAAGCTCCAGCCCAAAAGGCAGCCAAAATGCAGCCCATATCCAGGAGAATCTCAAGAGCAGGGGGTGGAGCAAGCCAGCCCCCAAACCACGAGAAGCTCCAGCCCAAAAGGCAGCCAAAATCTAGCCCACTTCGGGGAGAATATCAAGAGCAGGGGGTGGAGCAAGCCAGGCCTCAAAGCACGAGAAGCTCCATCCCAAAAGGCAGCCAAAATCCAGCCCACATCCGGGAGAATCTCAAGAGCAGGGGGTGGAGCAAGCCAGGCCTCAAACCACGAGAAGCTCCAGCCCAAAAGGCAGACAAAATGCAGCCCACATCCAGGAGAATATCAAGAACAGGAGGTGGAGCAAGCCAGGCCTCAAACCACGAGAAGCTCCAGCCCAAAAAGCAGCCAAAATGCAGCCCACCTCCAGGAGAATCTCAAGAGCAGGGGGTGGAGCAAGCCAGGCCCCAAACCACGAGAAGCTCCAGCCCAAAAGGCAGCCAAAATGCAGCCCATATCCGGGAGAATCTCAAGAGCAGGGGCTGGAGCAAGCCAGGCCTCAAACCACGAGAAGCTCCAGCCCAAAAGGCAGCCAAAATGCAGCCCACATCCGGGAGAATCTCAAGAGCAGGGGGTGTAGCAAGCCAGGCCTCAAACCACGAGAAGCTCCAGCCCAAAATGCAACCAAAATGCAGCCCACATCCGGGAGAATCTCAAGAGCAGGGGGTGGAGAAAGCCAGGCCTCAAACCACGAGAAGCTAGACCCCAAAATGCAGCCAAAATTCAGGCCACCTCCTGGAGAATCTCAAGAGCAGGGGGTGGAACAAGCCAGCCCCCATCCACGAGAAGCTCCAGCCCAAAATGCAGCCAAAAGCCAGCCCACATCCGGGAGAATCTCAAGAGCAGGGGGTGGAGCAAGCCAGGCCTCAAACCTCGAGAAGCTCCAGCCCAAAAGGCAGCCAAAATCCAGCCCACTTCGGGGAGAATATCAAGAGCAGGGGGTGGAGCAAGCCAGGCCTCAAACCACGAGAAGCTCCAGCCCAAAAGGCAGCCAAAATGCAGCCCACATCCGGGAGAATCTCAAGAGCAGGGGGTGGGGTAAGCCAGGCCTCAAACCACGAGAAGCTAGACCCCAAAAGGCAGCCAAAATCCAGCCCACATCTGGGAGAATCTCAAGAGCAGGGGGTGGAGCAAGCCAGGCCTCAAACCACGAGAAGCTCCAGCCCAAAATGCAGCCAAAAGCCAGCCCACATCCGGGAGAATCTCAAGAGCAGGGGGTGGAGCAAGCCAGGCCCCAAACCACGAGAAGCTCCAGCCCAAAAGGCAGCCAAAATTCAGCCCACATCCGGGAGAATCTCAAGAGCAGGTGCTGGAGCAAGCCAGGCCTCAAACCACGAGAAGCTCCAGCCCAAAAAGCAGCCAAATTCCAGGCCACATCCGGGAGAATCTCAAGAGCAGGGGGTGGAGCAAGGCAGGCCTCAAACCACGAGAAGCTCCAGCCCAAAAAGCAGCCAAAATGCAGCCCACATCCGGTAGAATCTCAAGAGCAGGGGGTGGAGCAAGCCAGGCCTCAAACCACGAGAATCTCCAGCCCAAAATGTAGTCAAAATGCAGCCCACTTCGGGGAGAATCTCAAGAGCAGGGGATAGGGCAAGCCAAGCCTCACACCACGAGAAGCTCCAGCCCAAAAGGCAGCCAAAATGCAGCCCACCTCCGGGAGAATCTCAAGAGCAGGGGGTAGAGCAAGCCAGGCCTCAAACCACGAGAAGCTCCAGCCCAAGAATCAGCCAAAATGCAGCCCACATCTGGGAGAATCTCAAGAGCAGGAGGTGGAGCAAGCCAGGCCTCAAACCATGAGAAGCTCCAGCCCAAAAAGCAGCCAAAATCCAGCCCACATCCGGGAGAGTCTCAAGAGCA
Organism: Rhynochetos jubatus; assembly: GCA_027574665.1. Lineage (NCBI taxonomy): Eukaryota > Metazoa > Chordata > Aves > Eurypygiformes > Rhynochetidae > Rhynochetos > Rhynochetos jubatus. Next base: position 215,091 of record JAQBHY010000096.1, on the reverse strand, counting down.
GGGGGTGGAGCAAGCCAGGCCTCAAATCTCGAGAAGCTCCACCCCAAAAGGCAGCCAAAATGCAGCCCACATCCGGGAGAATATCAAGAGCAGGGGCTGGAGCAAGGCAGGCCTCAAACCACGAGAAGCTCCAGCCCAAAAGGCAGCCAAAATGCAGCCCACATCCGGGAGAATATCAAGAGCAGGGGGTGGAGCAAGCCAGGCCTCAAACCACGAGAAACTCCAGCCCAAAAGGCAGCCAAAATGCAGCCCACATCCGGGAGAATTTCAAGAGCAGGGGGCGGAGCAAGCCAGGCCTCAAACCACGAGAAACTCCAGCCCAAAAGGCAGCCAAAATGCAGCCCACATCCGGGAGAACCTCAAGAGCAGGGGGTGGAGCAAGCCAGGCCTCAAACCACTAGAAGCTCCAGCCCAAAAGACAGCCAAAATGCAGCCCACATCTGGGAGAATCTCAAGAGCAGGGGGTGGAGCAAGCCAGGCCTCAAACCGCGAGAAGCTCCAGCCCAAGAATCAGCCAGTATGCAGCCCACATCCAGGAGAATCTCAAGAGCAGGGGGTGGAGCAAGCCAGGCCTCAAACCACGAGAAGCTCCAGCCCAAAATGCAGCCAAAATGCAGCCCACATCCGGGAGAATCTCAAGAGCAGGGGGTGGAGCAAGCCAGGCCTCAAACCACGAGAAGCTCCAGCCCAAAAGGCAGCCAAAATGCAGCCCACATCCGGGAGAATATCAAGAGCAGGGGGTGGAGCAAGCCAGGCCTCAAACCACGAGAAACTCCAGCCCAAGTATCAGCCAAAATGCAGCCCACCTCCAGGAGAATCTCAAGAGCAGGGGGTGGAGCAAGCCAGGCCTCAAACCACGAGAAGCTCCAGCCCAAAAGGCAGCCAAAAGCCAGCCAATATCCGGGAGAATCTCAAGAGCAGGGGGTGGAGCAAGCCAGGCCTCAAACCACGAGAAGCTCCAGCCCAAAAGGCAGCCAAAATGCAGCCCACCTCCAGGAGAATCTCAAGAGCAGGGGGTGGAGCAAGCCAGGCCTCAAACCACGAGAAGCTCCAGCCCAAAAGGCAGCCAAAATCCAGCCCACTTCGGGGAGAATATCAAGAGCAGGGGGTGGAGCAAGCCAGGCCTCAAACCACGAGAAGCTCCAGCCCAAAAGGCAGCCAAAATCCAGCCCACTTCGGGGAGAATATCAAGAGCAGGGGGTGGAGCAAGCCAGGCCTCAAACCACAAGAAGCTCCAGCCCAAAAGGCAGCCAAAAGCCAGCCAACATCCGGGAGAATCTCAAGAGCAGGGGGTGGAGCAAGCCAGGCCTCAAACCACGAGAATCTAGACCCCAAAAGGCAGCCAAAATGCAGCGCACCTCCTGGAGAATCTCAAGAGCAGGGGGTGGAACAAGCCAGCCCCCAAACCACGAGAAGCTCCAGCCCAAAAGGCAGCCAAAAGCCAGCCAACATCCGGGAAAATCTCAAGAGCAGGGGGTGGAGCAAGGCAGGCCTCAAACCACGAGAAGCTCCAGCCCAAAATGCAGCCAAAATGCAGTCCACATCCGGGAGAATCTCAAGAGCAGGGGGTGGAGCAAGCCAGGCCTCAAACCACGAGAAGCTCCAGCCCAAAAGGCAGCCAAAATGCAGCCCACATCCGGGAGAATCTCAAGAGCAGGGGGTGGAGCAAGCCAGGCCTCAAACCACGAGAAGCTCCAGCCTTAAAGGCAGCCAAAATCCAGCCCACTTCGGGGAGAATCTCAAGAGCAGGGGGTGGAGCAAGCCAGGCCTCAAACCACGAGAAGCTCCAGCCCAAAAGGCAGCCAAAATGCAGCCCACCTCCGGGAGAATCTCAAGAGCAGGGGGTGGAGCAAGCCAGGCCTCAAACCACGAGAAGCTAGACCCCAAATGCAGCCAAAATGCAGCCCACCTCCTGGAGAATCTCAAGAGCAGGGGGTGGTACAAGCCAGCCCCCAAAACACGAGAAGCTCCAGAACAAAATGCAGCCAAAATGCAGCCCACATCCGGGAGAATCTCAAGAGCAGGGGGTGGAGCAAGCCAGGCCTCAAACCACGAGAAGCTCCAGCCCAAAAGGCAGCCAAAATGCAGCCCATATCCAGGAGAATCTCAAGAGCAGGGGGTGGAGCAAGCCAGCCCCCAAACCACGAGAAGCTCCAGTCCAAAATGCAGCCAAAATCCAGCCCACCTCCGGGAGAATCTCAAGAGCAGGGGGTGGAGCAAGCCAGGCCTCAAACCACGAGAAGCTCCAGCCCAAAAGGCAGACAAAATGCAGCCCACATCCAGGAGAATATCAAGAGCAGGAGGTGGAGCAAGCCAGGCCTCAAACCACGAGAAGCTCCAGCCCAAATGGCAGCCAAAATGCAGCCCACATCCAGGAGAATCTCAAGAGCATGAGGTGGAGCAAGCCAGCCCCCAAACCACGAGAAGCTCCAGCCCAAAATGTAGTCAAAATGCAGCCCACTTCGGGGAGAATCTCAAGAGCAGGGGGTGGGGCAAGCCAAGCCTCAAACCACGAGAAGCTCCAGCCCAAAAGGCAGCCAAAATCCAGCCCACATCCGGGAGAATCTCAAGAGCAGGGGGTGGGGCAAGCCAAGCCTCAAACCACGAGAAGCTCCAGCCCAAAAGTCAGCCAAAAAGCAGCCCACATCCGGGAGAATCTCAAGAGCAGGGGGTGGAGCAAGCCAGGCCTCAAACCACGAGAAGCTCCAGCCCAAAAAGCAGCCAAAATGCAGCCCACATCCGGGAGAATCTCAAGAGCAGGGGGTGGAGCAAGCCAGGCCCCAAACCACGAGAAGCTCCAGCCCAAAAGGCAGCCAAAATGCAGCCCATATCCGGGAGAATCTCAAGAGCAGGGGGTGGAGCAAGCCAGGCCTCAAACCACGAGAAGATCCAGCCCAAAATGCAGCCAAAATGCAGCCCACATCCAGGAGATTCTCAAGAGCAGGGGGTGGAGAAAGCCAGGCCTCAAACCACGAGAAGCTCCAGCCCAAAAAGCAGCCAAATTCCAGACCACATCCGGGAGAATCTCAAGAGCAGGGGGTGGAGCAAGCCAGGCCCCAAAGCACGAGAAGCTCCAGCCCAAAAGGCAGCCAAAAGCCAGCCAACATCCGGGAGAAACTCAAGAGCAGGGGGTGGAGCAAGCCAGGCCTAAAACCACGAGAAGCTAGACCCCAAAAGGCAGCCAAAATGCAGCCCACATCCAGGAGAATCTCAAGAGCAGGGGGTGGAGCAAGCCAGGCCTCAAACCACAAGAAGCTCCAGCCCAAAATGCAGCCAAAATCCAGCCCACTTCGGGGAGAATATCAAGAGCAGGGGGTGGAGCAAGCCAGGCCTCAAACCACGAGAAGCTCCAGCCCAAAATGCAGACAAAAGCCAGCCAACATCCGGGAGAATCTCAAGAGCAGGGGGTGGAGCAAGCCAGGCCTCAAAAAAAGAGAAGCTCCAGCACAAAAGGCAGCCAAAAGCCAGCCAACATCCGGGAGAATCTCAAGAGCAGGGGGTGGAGCAAGCCAGGCCTCAAACCACGAGAAGCTCCAGCCCAAAATGCAGCCAAAATCCAGCCCACATCCAGGAGAATCTCAAGAGCAGGGGTGGAGCAAGCCAAGCCTCAAACCACGAGAAGCTCCAGCCCAAAAGTCAGCCAAAATGCAGCCCACATCCGGGAGAATCTCAAGAGCAGGGGGTGGAGCAAGCCAGGCCTCAAACCACGAGAAGCTCCAGCCCAAGAATCAGCCAATATGCAGCCCACATCCAGGAGAATCTCAAGAGCAGGGGGTGGAGCAAGCCAGGCCTCAAACCACGAGAAGCTCCAGCCCAAAAGGCAGCCAAAATGCAGCCCACATCCGGGAGAATCTCAAGAGCAGGGGGTGGAGCAAGCCAGGCCTCAAACCACGAGAAGCTCCAGCCTAAAAGGCAGACAAAATGCAGTCCACATCCGGGAGAATCTCAAGAGCAGGGGGTGGAGCAAGCCAGGCCTCAAACCACGAGAAGCTCCAGCCTTAAAGGCAGCCAAAATCCAGCCCACTTCGCGGAGAATCTCAAGAGCAGGGGGTGGAGCAAGCCAGGCCTCAAACCACGAGAAGCTCCAGCCCAAAAGGCAGCCAAAATGCAGCCCACATCCGGGAGAATCTCAAGAGCAGGGGGTGGAGAAAGCCAGCCCCCAAACCACGAGAAGCTCCAGCCCGAAAGGCAGCCAAAATGCAGCCCACATCCGGGAGAATATCAAGAGCTGGTGGTGGAGCAAGCCAGGCCTCAAACCACGAGAAGCTCCAGCCCAAAAGGCAGCCAAAATGCAGCCCACATCCAGGAGAATCTCAAGAGCATGAAGTGGAGCAAGCCAGCCCCCAAACCACGAGAAGCTCCAGCCCAAAATGTAGTCAAAATGCAGCCCACTTCGGGGAGAATCTCAAGAGCAGGGGGTGGGGCAAGCCAGGCCTCAAACCACGAGAAGCTAGACCCCAAAAGGCAGCCAAAATGCAGGCCACCTCCTGGAGAATCTCAAGAGCAGGGGTTGGAAAAAGCCAGCCCCCAAACCACGAGAAGCTCCAGCCCAAAATGCAGCCAAAAGCCAGCCCACATCCGGGAGAATCTCAAGAGCAGGGGGTTGAGCAAGCCAGGCCTCAAATCTCGAGAAGCTCCAGCCCAAAAGGCAGACAAAATCCAGCCCATATCCAGGAGAATATCAAGAGCAGGAGGTGGAGCAAGCCAGGCCTCAAACCACGAGAAGCTCCAGCCCAAAATGCAGCCAAAATGCAGCCCACATCCGGGAGAATCTCAAGAGCAGGGGGTGGAGCAAGCCAGGCCTCAAACCACGAGAAGCTCCAGCCCAAAAGGCAGCCAAAATGCAGCCCACATCCAGGAGAATATCAAGAGCAGGAGGTGGAGCAAGCCAGGCCTCAAAACACGAGAAGCTCCAGCCCAAAAGGCAGACAACATGCAGCCCACATCCGGGAGAATCTCAAGAGCAGGGGGTGCAGCAAGCCAGGCCTCAAACCACGAGAAGCTCCAGCCCAAAAGGCAGCCAAAATGCAGCCCACCTCCAGGAGAATCTCAAGAGCAGGGGGTGGAGCAAGCCAGCCCCCAAACCATGAGAAGCTCCAGCCCAAAATGTAGTCAAAATGCAGCCCACTTCAGGGAGAATCTCAGGAGCAGGGGGTGGGGCAAGCCAGGCCTCAAACCACGAGAAGCTCCAGCCCAAAAGTCAGCCAAAATCCAGCCCACATCTGGGAGAATCTCAAGAGCAGGGGGTGGAGCAAGCCAGGCCTCAAACCACGAGAAGCTCCAGCCCAAAAGGCAGCCAAAATCCAACCCACATCCGGGAGAATCTCAAGAGCAGGGGGTGGAGCAAGGCAGGCCTCAAACCACGAGAAGCTCCAGCCCAAAATGTAGACAAAATGCAGGCCACATGCGGGAGAATCTCAAGAGCAGGGGCTGGGGCAATCCAGGCCTCAAACCACGAGAAGCTCCAGCCCAAAAAGCAGCCAAAATCCAGCCCACATCCGGGAGAAATTCAGGAGCAGGGGGTGGAGCAAGCCAGGCCTCAAACCACGAGAAGCTCCAGCCCAAAAGGCAGCCAAAATGCAGCCCACCTCCGGGAGAATCTCAAGAGCAGGAGGTGGAGCAAGCCAGGCCTCAAACCCCGAAAAGCTGAAGCCGAAAAGGCAGCCAAAATCCAGCCCACATCCGGGAGAATCTCAAGAGCAGGGGGTGGAGCAAGCCAGGCCCCAAACCACGAGAAGCTCCAGCCAAAAAGGCAGCCAAAATCCAGCCCACATCTGGGAGAATGTCAAGAGCAGGGGGTGGAGCAAGCCAGGCCTCAAACCACGAGAATCTAGACCCCAAAAGGCAGACAAAATCCAGCCCACATCCGGGAGAATTTCAGGAGCAGGGGGTGGAGCAAGCCAAGACTCAAACCACGAGAAGCTCCAGCCCAAAAGGCAGCCAAAATGCAGCCCACATCCAGGAGAATCTCAAGAGCAGGGGGTGGAGCAAGCCAGGCCTCAAACCACGAGAAGCTCCAGCCCAAAATGCAGGCAAAAGCCAGCCCACATCCAGGAGAATCTCAAGAGCAGGGGATGGAACAAGCCAGCCCCCAAACCACGAGAAGCTCCAGCCCAAAAGGCAGACAACATGCAGCCCACATCCGGGAGAATCTCAAGAGCAGGGGGTCGAGAAAGCCAGGCCTCAAACCACGAGAAGCTCCAGCCCAAAAGGCAGCCAAAATGCAGCCCACCTCCAGGAGAATCTCAAGAGCAGGGGGTGGAGCAAGCCAGCCCCCAAACCATGAGAAGCTCCAGCCCAAAATGTAGTCAAAATGCAGCCCACTTCAGGGAGAATCTCAGGAGCAGGGGGTGGGGCAAGCCAGGCCTCAAACCACGAGAAGCTCCAGCCCAAAAGTCAGCCAAAATCCAGCCCACATCTGGGAGAATCTCAAGAGCAGGGGGTGGAGCAAGCCAGGCCTCAAACCACGAGAAGCTCCAGCCCAAAAGGCAGCCAAAATCCAACCCACATCCGGGAGAATCTCAAGAGCAGGGGGTGGAGCAAGGCAGGCCTCAAACCACGAGAAGCTCCAGCCCAAAAGGCAGACAAAATGCAGCCCACCTCCAGGAGAATCTCAAGAGCAGGGGGTGGAGCAAGCCAGCCCCCAAACCACGAGAAGCTCCAGCCCAAAATGTAGACAAAATGCAGGCCACATGCGGGAGAATCTCAAGAGCAGGGGCTGGGGCAATCCAGGCCTCAAACCACGAGAAGCTCCAGCCCAAAAAGCAGCCAAAATCCAGCCCACATCCGGGAGAAATTCAGGATCAGGGGGTGGAGCAAGCCAGGCCTCAAACCACGAGAAGCTCCAGCCCAAAAGGCAGCCAAAATGCAGCCCACCTCCGGGAGAATCTCAAGAGCAGGAGGTGGAGCAAGCCAGGCCTCAAACCCCGAAAAGCTGAAGCCGAAAAGGCAGCCAAAATCCAGCCCACATCCGGGAGAATCTCAAGAGCAGGGGGTGGAGCAAGCCAGGCCTCAAACCCCGAAAAGCTGAAGCCGAAAAGGCAGCCAAAATGCAGCCCACATCCGGGAGAATATCAAGAGCAGGGGGTGGAGCAAGCCAGGCCTCAAACCACGAGAATCTAGACCCCAAAAGGCAGACAAAATCCAGCCCACATCCGGGAGAATTTCAGGAGCAGGGGGTGGAGCAAGCCAAGACTCAAACCACGAGAAGCTCCAGCCCAAAAGGCAGCCAAAATGCAGCCCACATCCAGGAGAATCTCAAGAGCAGGGGGTGGAGCAAGCCAGGCCTCAAACCACGAGAAGCTCCAGCCCAAAATGCAGGCAAAAGCCAGCCCACATCCAGGAGAATCTCAAGAGCAGGGGATGGAACAAGCCAGCCCCCAAACCACGAGAAGCTCCAGCCCAAAAGGCAGCCAAAATGCAGCCCACGTCCGGGAGAATCTCAAGAGCAGGGGGTGGAGCAAGCCAGGCCTCAAACCACGAGAAGCTCCAGCCCAAAATGCAGACAAAATGCAGCCCACATCCGGGAGAATATCAAGAGCAGGGGGTGGAGCAAGCCAGGCCTCAAACCCCGAAAAGCTGAAGCCGAAAAGGCATCCAAAGTGCAGTCCACATCCAGGAGAATCTCAAGAGCAGGGGGTGGAGCAAGCCAGGCCTCAAACCACAAGAAGCTAGACCCCAAAAGGCAGCCAAAATGCAGCCCACCTCCTGGAGAATCTCAAGAGCAGGGGGTGGAACAAGCCAGGCCCCAAACCACGAGAAGCTCCAGCCCAAAAAGCAGCCAAATTCCAGGCCACATCCGGGAGAATATCAAGAGCAGGGGGTGGAGCAAGCCAGGCCCCAAAGCACGAGAAGCTCCAGCCCAAAAGGCAGCCAAAATGCAGCCCACATACGGGAGAATATCAAGAGCAGGAGGTGGAGCAAGCCAGGCCTCAAACCACGAGAAGCTCCAGCCCAAAAGGCAGACAAAATGCAGCCCACATCTGGGAGAATCTCAAGAGCAGGGGGTGGAGCAAGCCAGGCCTCAAACCACGAGAAGCTCCAGCCCAAAATGCAGCCAAAATGCAGCCCACATCCGGGAGAATCTCAAGAGCAGGGGGTGGAGCAAGCCAGCCCCCAAACCACGAGAAGCTACACCCCAAAAGGCAGCCAAAATGCAGCCCACATCCGGGAGAATATCAAGAGCAGGGGGTGGAGCAAGCCAGGCTTCAAACCACGAGAAGCTCCAGCCCTAAAGGCAGCCAAAATGCAGCCCACATCCGGGAGAATCTCAAGAGCAGGGGGTGGAGCAAGCCAGGCCTCAAACCACGAGAAGCTCCAGCCCAAAAGGCAGACAAAATGCAGCCCACATCCAGGAGAATCTCAAGAGCAGGGGGTGGAGCAAGCCAGGCCCCAAAGCACGAGAAGCTCCAGCCCAAAATGCAGCCAAAATCCAGCCAACTTCGGGGAGAATCTCAAGAGCAGGGGGTGGAGCAAGCCAGGCCTCAAAGCCCAAAAAGCTGAAGCCCAAAATGTAGTCAAAATGCAGCCCACTTCGGGGAGAATATCAAGAGCAGGGGGTGGAGCAAGCCAGGCCTCAAACCACGAGAAGCTCCAGCCCAAAAGGCAGCCAAAATCCAACCCACATCCGGGAGAATCTCAAGAGCAGGGGGTGGAGCAAGGCAGGCCTCAAACCACGAGAAGCTCCAGCCCAAAAGGCAGACAAAATGCAGCCCACCTCCAGGAGAATCTCAAGAGCAGGGGGTGGAGCAAGCCAGCCCCCAAACCACGAGAAGCTCCAGCCCAAAATGTAGACAAAATGCAGGCCACATGCGGGAGAATCTCAAGAGCAGGGGCTGGGGCAATCCAGGCCTCAAACCACGAGAAGCTCCAGCCCAAAAAGCAGCCAAAATCCAGCCCACATCCGGGAGAAATTCAGGAGCAGGGGGTGGAGCAAGCCAGGCCTCAAACCACGAGAAGCTCCAGCCCAAAAGGCAGCCAAAATGCAGCCCACCTCCGGGAGAATCTCAAGAGCAGGAGGTGGAGCAAGCCAGGCCTCAAACCCCGAAAAGCTGAAGCCGAAAAGGCAGCCAAAATCCAGCCCACATCCGGGAGAATCTCAAGAGCAGGGGGTGGAGCAAGCCAGGCCTCAAACCCCGAAAAGCTGAAGCCGAAAAGGCAGCCAAAATGCAGCCCACATCCGGGAGAATATCAAGAGCAGGGGGTGGAGCAAGCCAGGCCTCAAACCACGAGAATCTAGACCCCAAAAGGCAGACAAAATCCAGCCCACATCCGGGAGAATTTCAGGAGCAGGGGGTGGAGCAAGCCAAGACTCAAACCACGAGAAGCTCCAGCCCAAAAGGCAGCCAAAATGCAGCCCACATCCAGGAGAATCTCAAGAGCAGGGGGTGGAGCAAGCCAGGCCTCAAACCACGAGAAGCTCCAGCCCAAAATGCAGGCAAAAGCCAGCCCACATCCAGGAGAATCTCAAGAGCAGGGGATGGAACAAGCCAGCCCCCAAACCACGAGAAGCTCCAGCCCAAAAGGCAGCCAAAATGCAGCCCACGTCCGGGAGAATCTCAAGAGCAGGGGGTGGAGCAAGCCAGGCCTCAAACCACGAGAAGCTCCAGCCCAAAATGCAGACAAAATGCAGCCCACATCCGGGAGAATATCAAGAGCAGGGGGTGGAGCAAGCCAGGCCTCAAACCCCGAAAAGCTGAAGCCGAAAAGGCATCCAAAGTGCAGTCCACATCCAGGAGAATCTCAAGAGCAGGGGGTGGAGCAAGCCAGGCCTCAAACCACAAGAAGCTAGACCCCAAAAGGCAGCCAAAATGCAGCCCACCTCCTGGAGAATCTCAAGAGCAGGGGGTGGAACAAGCCAGGCCCCAAACCACGAGAAGCTCCAGCCCAAAAAGCAGCCAAATTCCAGGCCACATCCGGGAGAATATCAAGAGCAGGGGGTGGAGCAAGCCAGGCCCCAAAGCACGAGAAGCTCCAGCCCAAAAGGCAGCCAAAATGCAGCCCACATACGGGAGAATATCAAGAGCAGGAGGTGGAGCAAGCCAGGCCTCAAACCACGAGAAGCTCCAGCCCAAAAGGCAGCCAAAATGCAGCCCACATCCGGGAGAATCTCAAGAGCAGGGGGTGGAGCAAGCCAGCCCCCAAACCACGAGAAGCTCCAGCCCAAAAGGCAGAAAAAATGCAGCCCACATCCAGGAGAATATCAAGAGCAGGAGGTGGAGCAAGCCAGGCCTCAAACCATGAGAAGCTCCAGCCCAAATGGCAGCCAAAATGCAGCCCACATCCGGGAGAATCTCAAGAGCAGGGGCTGGAGCAAGCCAGCCCCCAAACCACGAGAAGCTCCAGCCCAAAATGTAGTCAAAATGCAGCCCACTTCAGGGAGAATCTCAAGAGCAGGGGGTGGGGCAACCCAGACCTCAAACCACGAGAAGCTCCAGCCCAAAAGGCAGCCAAAATCCAGCCCACATCTGGGAGAATCTCAAGAGCAGGGGGTGGAGCAAGCCAGGCCTCAAACCACGAGAAGCTCCAGCCCAAAAGGCAGCCAAAATGCAGCCCACATGCGGGAGAATATCAAGAGCAGGGGGTGGAGCAAGCCAGGCCTCAAACCACGAGAAGCTCCAGCCCAAAATGCAGACAAAATGCAGCCCACCTCCGGGAGAATCTCAAGAGCAGGGGATGGAGCAAGCCAGGCCTCAAACCACGAGAAGCTCCAGCCAAAAAGGCAGCCAAAATGCAGCCCACATCCAGGAGAACATCAAGAGCAGGAGGTGGAGAAAGCCAGGCCCCAAAGCACGAGAAGCTCCAGCCCAAATGGCAGCCAAAATGCAGCCCACATCCAGGAGAATCTCAAGAGCAGGGGGTGGAGCAAGCCAGCCCCCAAACCACGAGAAGCTCCAGCCCAAAATGCAGCCAAAATCCAGCCCACCTCCGGTAGAATTTCAAGAGCAGGGGGTGGAGCAAGCCAGGCCCCAAACCACGAGAAGCTCCAGCCCAAAAGGCAGCCAAAATGCAGCCCACATCCGGGAGAATCTCAAGAGCAGGGGTTGGAGCAAGCCAGGCCTCAAACCACGAGAAGCTCCAGCCCAAAAGGCAGCCAAAATCCAGCCCACATCCGGGAGAATCTCAAGAGCAGGGGGTGGAGCAAGCCAGGCCCCAAACCACGAGAAGCTCCAGACCAAAAAGCTGCCAAGTTCCAGATCACATCCGGGAGAATATCAAGAGCAGGGGGTGGAGCAAGCCAGGCCCCAAAGCACGAGAAGCTCCAGCCCAAAAGGCAGCCAAAATTCAGCCCACATCCAGGAAAAAATCAAGAGCAGGAGGTGGAGCAAGCCAGGCCTCAAACCACGAGAAGCTCCTGCCCAAAAGGCAGCCAAAATGCAGCCCACATCCGGGAGAATTTCAGGAGCAGGGGGTGGAGCAACCAGGCCCCAAAGCACGAGAATCTCAAGCGCAAAACTCACCCAAAAATCCAACCCACGTCGGGAAGAATCTCAAGAGCAGGGGGTGGAGCAAGCCAGGCTTCAAACCACGAGAAGCTCCAGCCCAAAAGGCAGCCAAAATGCAGCCCACATCCAGGAGAATCTCAAGAGCAGGGGGTGGAGCAAGCCAGGCCTCAAACCACGAGAAGCTAGACCCCAAAAGGCAGCCAAATGCCAGCCCACCTCCTGGAGAATCTCAAGAGCAGGGGGTGGAGCAAGCCAGGCCTCAAACCACGAGAAGCTCCAGCCCAAAAGGCAGCCAAAATGCAGCCCACATCCAGGAGAATCTCAAGAGCAGGGGGTGGAGCAAGCCAGGCCTCAAAGCACGAGAAGCTAGACCCCAAAAGGCAGACAAAATGCAGCCCACATCCAGGAGAATATCAAGAGCAGGAGGTGGAGCAAGCCAGGCCTCAAACCACGAGAAGCTCCAGCCCAAATGGCAGCCAAAATGCAGCCCACATCCGGGAGAATCTCAAGAGCAGGGGGTGGAGCAAGCCAGCCCCCAAACCACGAGAAGCTCCAGCCCAAAATGTAGTCAAAATGCAGCCCACTTCAGGGAGAATCTCAAGAGCAGGGTGTTATAGCAAGCCAGGCCTCAAACCACGAGAAGCTCCAGCCCAAAAGGCAGCCAAAATCCAGCCCACATCTGGGAGAAACTCAAGAGCAGGGGGTGGAGCAAGCCAGGCCTCAAACCACGAGAAGCTCCAGCCCAAAAGGCAGCCAAAATGCAGCCCACATCTGGGAGAATATCAAGAGCAGGGGGTGGAGCAAGCCAGGCCTCAAACCACGAGAAGCTCCAGCCCAAAATGCAGACAAAATGCAGCCCACCTCCGGGAGAATCTCAAGAGCAGGGGGTGGAGCAAGCCAGGCCTCAAACCACGAGAAGCTCCAGCCCAAAAGGCAGCCAAAATGCAGCCCATATCCAGGAGAATATCAAGAGCAGGAGGTGGAGAAAGCCAGGCCTCAAACCACGAGAAGCTCCAGCCCAAATGGCAGCCAAAATGCAGCCCACATCTGGGAGAATCTCAAGAGCAGGGGGTGGAGCAAGCCAGCCCCCAAACCACGAGAAGCTCCAGCCCAAAAGGCAGCCAAAATCCAGCCCACCTCCGGTAAAATTTCAAGAGCAGGGGGTGGAGCAAGCCAGGCCCCAAACCACGAAAAGCTCCAGCCCAAAAGGCAGCCAAAATCCAGCCTACATCCGGGAGAATCTCAAGAGCAGGGGGTGGAGCAAGCCAGGCCTCAAACCACGAGAAGCTCCAGCCCAAAAGGCAGCCAAAATGCAGCCCACATCCAGGAGAATCTCAAGAGCAGGGGGTGGAGCAAGCCAGGCCTCAAACCACGAGAAGCTAGACCCCAAAAGGCAGCCAAAATGCAGCCCACATCCGGGAGAATCTCAAGAGCAGGGGGTGGAGCAAGCCAGGCCTCAAACCACGAGAAGCTCCAGCCCAAAATGCAGCCAAAATCCAGCCCACCTCCGGGAGAATCTCAAGAGCAGGGGGTGGAGCAAGCCAGGCCCCAAACCACGAGAAGCTCCAGCCCAAAAGGCAGCCAAAATGCAGCCCACCTCCGGGAGAATCTCAAGAGCAGGGGGTGGAGCAAGCCAGGCCTCAAACCACGAGAAGCTCCAGCCCAAAAAGCAGCCAAATTCCAGCCCACATCCGGGAGAATCTCAAGAGCAGGGGGTGGAGCAAGCCAGGCCTCAAACCACGAGAAGCTCCAGCCCAAAAGGCAGCCAAAATGCAGCCCACATCCAGGAGAAAATCAAGAGCAGGAGGTGGAGCAAGCCAGGCCTCAAACCACGAGAAGCTCCTGCCCAAAAGGCAGCCAAAATGCAGCCCACATCCGGGAGAATTTCAGGAGCAGGGGGTGGAGCAAGCCAGGCCCCAAACCACGAGAAGCTCCAGCCCAAAAGGCAGCCAAAATGCAGCCCACCTCCGGGAGAATCTCAAGAGCAGGGGTTATAGCAAGCCAGGCCTCAAACCACGAGAAGCTAGACCCCAAAAGGCAGCCAAAATGCAGCTCACCTCCTGGAGAATCTCAAGAGCAGGGGGTGGAGCAAGCCAGCCCCCAAACTACGAGAAGCTCCAGCCCAAAATGCAGCCAAAATGCAGCCCACATCTGGGAGAATCTCAAGAGCAGGGGGTGGAGCAAGCCAGCCCCCAAACCACGAGAAGCTCCAGCCCAAAAGGCAGCCAAATCCAGCCCACTTCGGGGAGAATCTCAAGAGCAGGGTGTGGAGCAAGCCAGGCCTCAAACCACGAGAAGCTCCTGCCCAAAATGCAGCCAAAATGCAGCCCACATCCGGGAAAATTTCAGGAGCAGGGGGTGGAGCAGGCCAGGCCCCAAAGCACGAGAATCTCAAGCCCAAAACTCACCCAAAAATCCAGCCCACGTCGGGAAGAATCTCAAGAGCAGGGGGTGGAGCAAGCCAGGCCTCAAACCACGAGAAGCTCCAGCCCAAAAGGCAGCCAAAATGCAGCCCACATCCGGGAGAATCTCAAGAGCAGGGGGTGGAGCAAGCCAGGCCTCAAACCACGACAAGCTCCAGCCCAAAAGGCAGCCAAAATGCAGCCCACATCCTGGAGAATCTCAAGAGCAGGGGGTGGAAAAAGCCAGCCCAAAAACCACGAGAAGCTCCAGCCCAAAAGGCAGCCAAAATCCAGCCCACCTCCGGGAGAATCTCAAGAGCAGGGGGTGGAGCAAGCCAGGCCCCAAACCACGAGAAGCTCCAGCCCAAAATGCAGCCAAAATCCAGCCCACCTCCGGGAGAATCTCAAGAGCAGGGGGTGGAGCAAGCCAGGCCTCAAACCAGAGAAGCTCCAGCCCAAAAGGCAGCCAAAAGCCAGCCAACATCCGGGAGAATCTCAAGAGCAGGGGGTGGAGCAAGCCAGGCCTCAAACCATGAGAAGCTAGACCCCAAAAGGCAGCCAAAATGCAGCCCACATCCGGGAGAATCTCAAGAGCAGGGGGTGGAGCAAGCCAGGCCTCAAACCACGACAAGCTCCAGCCCAAAAGGCAGCCAAAATGCAGCCCACCTCCTGGAGAATCTCAAGAGCAGGGGGTGGAACAAGCCAGCCCCCAAACCACGACAATCTCCAACCCAAAAGGCAGCCAAAATCCAGCCCACATCCAGGAGAATTTCAAGAGCAGGGGGTAGAGCAAGCCAGGCCTCAAACCCGAAAAAGCTGAAGCCGAAAATGTAGTCAAAATGCAGCCCACTTCGGGGAGAATCTCAAGAGCAGGGGGTGGGGCAAGCCAGGCCTCAAACCACGAGAAGCTCCAGCCCAAAAGGCAGCCAAAATCCAGCCCACCTCCGGGAGAATCTCAAGAGCAGGGGGTTCAGCAAGCAAGGCCTCAAACCACGAGAAGCTACAGCCCAAAATGCAGCCAAAATGCAGCCCATATCCGGGAGAATCTCAAGAGCAGGGGGTGAAGCAAGCCAGGCCCCAAACCACGAGAAGCTCCAGCCCAAAAAGCAGCCAAATTCCAGCCCACATCCGGGAGAAGATCAAGAGCAGGGTGTGGAGCAAGCCAGGCCCCAAAGCACGAGAAGCTCCAGCCCAAAAGGCAGCCAAAATGCAGCCCACATCCAGGAGAATCTCAAGAGCAGGGGGTGGAGCAAGCCAGGCCTCAAACCACGAGAAGCTCCAGCCCAAAATGCAGCCAAAATCCAGCCCACATCCGGGAGAATTTCAGGAGCAGGGGGTGGAGCAAGCCAGGCCCCAAACCACGAGAAGCTAGACCCCAAAAGGCAGCCAAAATGCAGCTCACCTCCTGGAGAATCTCAAGAGCAGGGGGTGGAGCAAGCCAGCCCCCAAACCACGAGAAGCTCCAGCCCAAAATGCAGCCAAATCCAGCCCACTTCGGGGAGAATATCAAGAGCAGGGGGTGGAGCAAGCCAGGCCTCAAACCACAAGAAGCTCCAGCCCAAAAGGCAGCCAAAATGCAGCCCACATCTGGGAGAATCTCAAGAGCAGGGGGTGGAGCAAGCCAGGCCTCAAACCACGAGAAGCTCCAGCCCAAAAGGCAGCCAAAATGCAGCCCACATCCGGGAGAATCTCAAGAGCAGGGGGTGGAGCAAGCCAGGCCTCAAACCACGAGAAGCTCCAGCCCAAAAAGCAGCCAAATTCCAGCCCACATCCGGGAGAATATCAAGAGCAGGGGGTGGAGCAAGCCAGGCCCCAAAGCACGAGAAGCTCCAGCCCAAAATGCAGCCAAAATGCAGCCCACATCCAGGAGAAAATCAAGAGAATGAGGTGGAGCAAGCCAGGCCTCAAACCACGAGAAGCTCCTGCCCAAAAGGCAGCCAAAATGCAGCCCACATCCGGGAGAATTTCAGGAGCAGGGGGTGGAGCAAGCCAGGCCCCAAACCACGAGAAGCTCCAGCCCAAAAGGCAGCCAAAATGCAGCCCACCTCCGGGAGAATCTCAAGAGCAGGGGTTATAGCAAGCCAGGCCTCAAACCTCGAGAAGCTCCAGCCCAAAAGGCAGCCAAAATGCAGCTCACCTCCTTTAGAATCTCAAGAGCAGGGGGTGGAGCAAGCCAGCCCCCAAACTACGAGAAGCTCCAGCCCAAAAGGCAGCCAAAATGCAGCCCACCTCCAGGAGAATCTCAAGAGCAGGGGGTGGAGCAAGCCAGCCCCCAAACCACGAGAAGCTCCAGCCCAAAAGACAGCCAAATCCAGCCCACTTCGGGGAGAATCTCAAGAGCAGGGTGTGGAGCAAGCCAGGCCTCAAACCACGAGAAGCTCCTGCCCAAAATGCAGCCAAAATGCAGCCCACATCCGGGAAAATTTCAGGAGCAGGGGGTGGAGCAAGCCAGGCCCCAAAGCACGAGAATCTCAAGCCCAAAACTCACCCAAAAATCCAGCCCACGTCGGGAAGAATCTCAAGAGCAGGGGGTGGAGCAAGCCAGGCCTCAAACCACGAGAAGCTCCAGCCCAAAAGGCAGCCAAAATGCAGCCCACTTAGGGGAGAATCTCAAGAGCAGGGGGTGGAGCAAGCCAGGCCTCAAACCACGAGAAGCTAGACCCCAAAAGGCAGCCAAATGCCAGCCCACCTCCTGGAGAATCCCAAGAGCATGGGGTGGAGCAAGGCAGGCCTCAAACCACGAGAAGCTCCAGCCCAAAAGGCAGCCAAACTCCAGCCCACATCCGGGAGAATCTCAAGAGCAGGGGGTGGAGCAAGCCAGGCCTCAAACCACGAGAAGCTCCAGCCCAAAAGGCAGCCAAAATGCAGCCCACATCCAGGAGAATCTCAAGAGCAGGGGGTGGAGCAAGCCAGGCCTCAAACCACAAGAAGCTCCAGCCCAAAATGCAGACAAAATGCAGCCCACCTGCGGGAGAATATCAAGAGCAGGGGGTGGAGCAAGCCAGGCCTCAAACCACGAGAAGCTCCAGCCCAAAAGGCAGCCAAAAGCCAGCCAACATCCGGGAGAATCTCAAGAGCAGGGGGTGGAGCAAGCCAGGCCTCAAACCACGAGAAGCTAGACCCCAAAAGGCAGCCAAAATGCAGCCCACCTCCAGTAGAATCTCAAGAGCAGGGGGTGGAGCAAGCCAGGCCTCAAACCACGAGAAGCTGCAGCCCAAAAGGCAGCCAAAATGCAGCCCACATCCGGGAGAATCTCAAGAGCAGGGGGTGGAAAAAGCCAGCCCAAAAACCACGAGAAGCTCCAGCCCAAAAGGCAGCCAAAATGCAGCCCACCTCCAGGAGAATCTCAAGAGCAGGGGTTGGAGCAAGCCAGGCCTCAAACCCGAAAAAGCTGAAGCCGAAAACGTAGTCAAAATGCAGCCCACTTCGGGGAGAATCTCAAGAGCAGGGGGTGGGGCAAGCCAGGCCTCAAACCACGAGAAGCTCCAGCCCAAAAGGCAGCCAAAATCCAGCCCACCTCCGGGAGAATCTCAAGAGCAGGGGGTGGAGCAAGCCAGGCCCCAAACCACGAGAAGCTCCAGCCCAAAATGCAGCCAAAATCCAGCCCACCTCCGGGAGAATCTCAAGAGCAGGGGGTGGAGCAAGCCAGGCCTCAAACCAGAGAAGCTCCAGCCCAAAAGGCAGCCAAAAGCCAGCCAACATCCGGGAGAATCTCAAGAGCAGGGGGTGGAGCAAGCCAGGCCTCAAACCATGAGAAGCTCCAGACCCCAAAAGGCAGCCAAAATGCAGCCCACATCCGGGAGAATCTCAAGAGCAGGGGGTGGAGCAAGCCAGGCCTCAAACCACGAGAAGCTCCAGCCCAAAAGGCAGCCAAAATGCAGCCCACCTCCTGGAGAATCTCAAGAGCAGGGGGTGGAACAAGCCAGCCCCCAAACCACGACAATCTCCAGCCCAAAAGGCAGCCAAAATCCAGCCCACATCCAGGAGAATCTCAAGAGCAGGGGGTAGAGCAAGCCAGGCCTCAAACCCGAAAAAGCTGAAGCCGAAAATGTAGTCAAAATGCAGCCCACATCCGGGAGAATCTCAAGAGCAGGGGGTGGGGCAAGCCAGGCCTCAAACCACGAGAAGCTCCAGCCCAAAAGGCAGCCAAAATCCAGCCCACCTCCGGGAGAATCTCAAGAGCAGGGGGTTCAGCAAGCCAGGCCTCAAAACACGAGAAGCTACAGCCCAAAATGCAGCCAAAATGCAGCCCATATCCGGGAGAATCTCAAGAGCAGGGGGTGGAGCAAGCCAGGCCCCAAACCACGAGAAGCTCCAGCCCAAAAAGCAGCCAAATTCCAGCCCACATCCGGGAGAATTTCAGGAGCAGGGGGTGGAGCAAGCCAAGCCCCAAACCACGAGAAGCTCCAGCCCAAAAGGCAGCCAAAATGCCGCCCACCTCCGGGAGAATCTCAAGAGCAGGGGTTATAGCAAGCCAGGCCTCAAACCACGAGAAGCTAGACCCCAAAAGGCAGCCAAAATGCAGCTCACCTCCTGGAGAATCTCAAGAGCAGGGGGTGGAGCAAGCCAGCCCCCAAACCACGAGAAGCTCCAGCCCAAAATGCAGCCAAATCCAGCCCACTTCGGGGAGAATATCAAGAGCAGGGGGTGGAGCAAGCCAGGCCCCAAAGCACGAGAAGCTCCAGCCCAAAATGCAGACATAATCCAGCCCACCTCCGGGAGAATCTCAAGAGCAGGGGTTGGAGCAAGCCAGGCCCCAAACCACGAGAAGCTCCAGCCCAAAAAGCAGCCAAATTCCAGCCCACATCCGGGAGAATCTCAAGAGCAGGGGGTGGAGCAAGCCAGGCCCCAAAGCACGAGAAGCTCCAGCCCAAAAGGCAGCCAAAATGCAGCCCACATCCAGGAGAAAATCAAGAGCAGGAGGTGGAGCAAGCCAGGCCTCAAACCACGAGAAGCTCCTGCCCAAAATGCAGCCAAAATGCAGCCCACATCCGGGAGAATTTCAGGAGCAGGGGGTGGAGCAAGCCAGGCCCCAAACCACGAGAAGCTCCAGCCCAAAAGGCAGCCAAAATGCAGCCCACCTCCGGGAGAATCTCAAGAGCAGGGGTTATAGCAAGCCAGGCCTCAAACCACGAGAAGCTAGACCCCAAAAGGCAGCCAAAATGCAGCTCACCTCCTGGAGAATCTCAAGAGCAGGGGGTGGAGCAAGCCAGCCCCCAAACCACTAGAAGCTCCAGCCCAAAAGGCAGCCAAAATGCAGCCCACATCCAGGAGAATCTCAAGAGCAGGGGGTGGAGCAAGCCAGGCCTCAAACCACGAGAAGCTCCAGCCCAAAAGGCAGCCAAAATGCAGCCCACATCCGGGAGAATCTCAAGAGCAGGGGGTGGAGCAAGCCAGGCCTCAAACCACGAGAAGCTCCAGCCCAAAAGGCAGCCAAAATGCAGCCCACCTCCAGGAGAATATCCAGAGCAGGAGGTGGAGCAAGCCAGGCCTCAAACCACGAGAAGCTCCAGCCCAAAATGCAGCCAAAATGCAGCCCACCTCCCGGAGAATCTCAAGAGCAGGGGGTGGAGCAAGCCAGCCCCCAAACCACGAGAATCTCAAGCCCAAAAGGCAGCCAAAATGCAGCCCACATCCGGGAGAATCTCAAGAGCAGGGGGTGGAGCAAGCCAGGCCCCAAACCACGAGAAGCACCAGCCCAAAAGGCAGCCAAAATGCAGCCCACCTCCGGGAGAATCTCAAGAGCAGGGGTTATAGCAAGCCAGGCCTCAAACCACTAGAAGCTAGACCCCAAAAGGCAGCCAAAATGCAGCTCACCTCCTGGAGAATATCAAGAGCAGGGGGTGGAGCAAGCCAGCCCCCAAACCACTAGAAGCTCCAGCCCAAAATGCAGCCAAATCCAGCCCACTTCGGGGAGAATATCAAGAGCAGGGGGTGGAGCAAGCCAGGCCTCAAACCACGAGAAGCTCCAGCCCAAAAGGCAGCCAAAATGCAGCCCACATCCGGGAGATTCTCAAGAGCAGGGGGTGGAGCAAGCCAGGCCTCAAACCACGACAAGCTCCAGCCCAAAAGGCAGCCAAAATGCAGCCCACATCCTGGAGAATCTCAAGAGCAGGGGGTGGAAAAAGCCAGCCCAAAAACCACGAGAAGCTCCAGCCCAAAAGGCAGCCAAAATCCAGCCCACCTCCGGGAGAATCTCAAGAGCAGGGGGTGGAGCAAGCCAGGCCCCAAACCACGAGAAGCTCCAGCCCAAAATGCAGCCAAAATCCAGCCCACCTCCGGGAGAATCTCAAGAGCAGGGGGTGGAGCAAGCCAGGCCTCAAACCAGAGAAGCTCCAGCCCAAAAGGCAGCCAAAAGCCAGCCAACATCCGGGAGAATCTCAAGAGCAGGGGGTGGAGCAAGCCAGGCCTCAAACCATGAGAAGCTAGACCCCAAAAGGCAGCCAAAATGCAGCCCACATCCGGGAGAATCTCAAGAGCAGGGGGTGGAGCAAGCCAGGCCTCAAACCACGACAAGCTCCAGCCCAAAAGGCAGCCAAAATGCAGCCCACCTCCTGGAGAATCTCAAGAGCAGGGGGTGGAACAAGCCAGCCCCCAAACCACGACAATCTCCAACCCAAAAGGCAGCCAAAATCCAGCCCACATCCAGGAGAATCTCAAGAGCAGGGGGTAGAGCAAGCCAGGCCTCAAACCCGAAAAAGCTGAAGCCGAAAATGTAGTCAAAATGCAGCCCACTTCGGGGAGAATCTCAAGAGCAGGGGGTGGGGCAAGCCAGGCCTCAAACCACGAGAAGCTCCAGCCCAAAAGGCAGCCAAAATCCAGCCCACCTCCGGGAGAATCTCAAGAGCAGGGGGTGGAGCAAGCCAGCCCCCAAACCACGAGAAGCTCCAGCCCAAAATGCAGCCAAATCCAGCCCACTTCGGGGAGAATATCAAGAGCAGGGGGTGGAGCAAGCCAGGCCCCAAAGCACGAGAAGCTCCAGCCCAAAATGCAGACATAATCCAGCCCACCTCCGGGAGAATCTCAAGAGCAGGGGTTGGAGCAAGCCAGGCCCCAAACCACGAGAAGCTCCAGCCCAAAAAGCAGCCAAATTCCAGCCCACATCCGGGAGAATCTCAAGAGCAGGGGGTGGAGCAAGCCAGGCCCCAAAGCACGAGAAGCTCCAGCCCAAAAGGCAGCCAAAATGCAGCCCACATCCAGGAGAAAATCAAGAGCAGGAGGTGGAGCAAGCCAGGCCTCAAACCACGAGAAGCTCCTGCCCAAAATGCAGCCAAAATGCAGCCCACATCCGGGAGAATTTCAGGAGCAGGGGGTGGAGCAAGCCAGGCCCCAAACCACGAGAAGCTCCAGCCCAAAAGGCAGCCAAAATGCAGCCCACCTCCGGGAGAATCTCAAGAGCAGGGGTTATAGCAAGCCAGGCCTCAAACCACGAGAAGCTAGACCCCAAAAGGCAGCCAAAATGCAGCTCACCTCCTGGAGAATCTCAAGAGCAGGGGGTGGAGCAAGCCAGCCCCCAAACCACTAGAAGCTCCAGCCCAAAAGGCAGCCAAAATGCAGCCCACATCCAGGAGAATCTCAAGAGCAGGGGGTGGAGCAAGCCAGGCCTCAAACCACGAGAAGCTCCAGCCCAAAAGGCAGCCAAAATGCAGCCCACATCCGGGAGAATCTCAAGAGCAGGGGGTGGAGCAAGCCAGGCCTCAAACCACGAGAAGCTCCAGCCCAAAAGGCAGCCAAAATGCAGCCCACCTCCAGGAGAATATCCAGAGCAGGAGGTGGAGCAAGCCAGGCCTCAAACCACGAGAAGCTCCAGCCCAAAATGCAGCCAAAATGCAGCCCACCTCCCGGAGAATCTCAAGAGCAGGGGGTGGAGCAAGCCAGCCCCCAAACCACGAGAATCTCTAGCCCAAAAGGCAGCCAAAATGCAGCCCACATCCGGGAGAATCTCAAGAGCAGGGGGTGGAGCAAGCCAGGCCCCAAACCACGAGAAGCACCAGCCCAAAAGGCAGCCAAAATGCAGCCCACCTCCGGGAGAATCTCAAGAGCAGGGGTTATAGCAAGCCAGGTCTCAAACCACGAGAAGCTAGACCCCAAAAGGCAGCCAAAATGCAGCTCACCTCCTGGAGAATATCAAGAGCAGGGGGTGGAGCAAGCCAGCCCCCAAACCACTAGAAGCTCCAGCCCAAAATGCAGCCAAATCCAGCCCACTTCGGGGAGAATATCAAGAGCAGGGGGTGGAGCAAGCCAGGCCTCAAACCACGAGAAGCTCCAGCCCAAAAGGCAGCCAAAATGCAGCCCACATCCGGGAGATTCTCAAGAGCAGGGGGTGGAGCAAGCCAGGCCTCAAACCACGACAAGCTCCAGCCCAAAAGGCAGCCAAAATGCAGCCCACATCCTGGAGAATCTCAAGAGCAGGGGGTGGAAAAAGCCAGCCCAAAAACCACGAGAAGCTCCAGCCCAAAAGGCAGCCAAAATCCAGCCCACCTCCGGGAGAATCTCAAGAGCAGGGGGTGGAGCAAGCCAGGCCCCAAACCACGAGAAGCTCCAGCCCAAAATGCAGCCAAAATCCAGCCCACCTCCGGGAGAATCTCAAGAGCAGGGGGTGGAGCAAGCCAGGCCTCAAACCAGAGAAGCTCCAGCCCAAAAGGCAGCCAAAAGCCAGCCAACATCCGGGAGAATCTCAAGAGCAGGGGGTGGAGCAAGCCAGGCCTCAAACCATGAGAAGCTAGACCCCAAAAGGCAGCCAAAATGCAGCCCACATCCGGGAGAATCTCAAGAGCAGGGGGTGGAGCAAGCCAGGCCTCAAACCACGACAAGCTCCAGCCCAAAAGGCAGCCAAAATGCAGCCCACCTCCTGGAGAATCTCAAGAGCAGGGGGTGGAACAAGCCAGCCCCCAAACCACGACAATCTCCAACCCAAAAGGCAGCCAAAATCCAGCCCACATCCAGGAGAATCTCAAGAGCAGGGGGTAGAGCAAGCCAGGCCTCAAACCCGAAAAAGCTGAAGCCGAAAATGTAGTCAAAATGCAGCCCACTTCGGGGAGAATCTCAAGAGCAGGGGGTGGGGCAAGCCAGGCCTCAAACCACGAGAAGCTCCAGCCCAAAAGGCAGCCAAAATCCAGCCCACATCCGGGAGAATCTCAAGAGCAGGGGGTGGAGCAAGCCAGGCCTCAAACCAGAGAAGCTCCAGCCCAAAAGGCAGCCAAAAGCCAGCCAACATCCGGGAGAATCTCAAGAGCAGGGGGTGGAGCAAGCCAGGCCTCAAACCATGAGAAGCTAGACCCCAAAAGGCAGCCAAAATGCAGCCCACATCCGGGAGAATCTCAAGAGCAGGGGGTGGAGCAAGCCAGGCCTCAAACCACGACAAGCTCCAGCCCAAAAGGCAGCCAAAATGCAGCCCACCTCCTGGAGAATCTCAAGAGCAGGGGGTGGAACAAGCCAGCCCCCAAACCACGACAATCTCCAACCCAAAAGGCAGCCAAAATCCAGCCCACATCCAGGAGAATCTCAAGAGCAGGGGGTAGAGCAAGCCAGGCCTCAAACCCGAAAAAGCTGAAGCCGAAAATGTAGTCAAAATGCAGCCCACTTCGGGGAGAATCTCAAGAGCAGGGGGTGGGGCAAGCCAGGCCTCAAACCACGAGAAGCTCCAGCCCAAAAGGCAGCCAAAATCCAGCCCACCTCCGGGAGAATCTCAAGAGCAGGGGGTTCAGCAAGCCAGGCCTCAAACCACGAGAAGCTACAGCCCAAAATGCAGCCAAAATGCAGCCCATATCCGGGAGAATCTCAAGAGCAGGGGGTGAAGCAAGCCAGGCCCCAAACCACGAGAAGCTCCAGCCCAAAAAGCAGCCAAATTCCAGCCCACATCCGGGAGAAGATCAAGAGCAGGGTGTGGAGCAAGCCAGGCCCCAAAGCACGAGAAGCTCCAGCCCAAAAGGCAGCCAAAATGCAGCCCACATCCAGGAGAATCTCAAGAGCAGGGGGTGGAGCAAGCCAGGCCTCAAACCACGAGAAGCTCCAGCCCAAAATGCAGCCAAAATCCAGCCCACATCCGGGAGAATTTCAGGAGCAGGGAGTGGAGCAAGCCAGGCCCCAAACCACGAGAAGCTAGACCCCAAAAGGCAGCCAAAATGCAGCTCACCTCCTGGAGAATCTCAAGAGCAGGGGGTGGAGCAAGCCAGCCCCCAAACCACGAGAAGCTCCAGCCCAAAATGCAGCCAAATCCAGCCCACTTCGGGGAGAATATCAAGAGCAGGGGGTGGAGCAAGCCAGGCCTCAAACCACAAGAAGCTCCAGCCCAAAAGGCAGCCAAAATGCAGCCCACATCTGGGAGAATCTCAAGAGCAGGGGGTGGAGCAAGCCAGGCCTCAAACCACGAGAAGCTCCAGCCCAAAAGGCAGCCAAAATGCAGCCCACATCCGGGAGAATCTCAAGAGCAGGGGGTGGAGCAAGCCAGGCCTCAAACCACGAGAAGCTCCAGCCCAAAAAGCAGCCAAATTCCAGCCCACATCCGGGAGAATATCAAGAGCAGGGGGTGGAGCAAGCCAGGCCCCAAAGCACGAGAAGCTCCAGCCCAAAATGCAGCCAAAATGCAGCCCACATCCAGGAGAAAATCAAGAGCAGGAGGTGGAGCAAGCCAGGCCTCAAACCACGAGAAGCTCCTGCCCAAAAGGCAGCCAAAATGCAGCCCACATCCGGGAGAATTTCAGGAGCAGGGGGTGGAGCAAGCCAGGCCCCAAACCACGAGAAGCTCCAGCCCAAAAGGCAGCCAAAATGCAGCCCACCTCCGGGAGAATCTCAAGAGCAGGGGTTATAGCAAGCCAGGCCTCAAACCTCGAGAAGCTCCAGCCCAAAAGGCAGCCAAAATGCAGCTCACCTCCTGGAGAATCTCAAGAGCAGGGGGTGGAGCAAGCCAGCCCCCAAACTACGAGAAGCTCTAGCCCAAAAGGCAGCCAAAATGCAGCCCACCTCCAGGAGAATCTCAAGAGCAGGGGGTGGAGCAAGCCAGCCCCCAAACCACGAGAAGCTCCAGCCCAAAAGACAGCCAAATCCAGCCCACTTCGGGGAGAATCTCAAGAGCAGGGTGTGGAGCAAGCCAGGCCTCAAACCACGAGAAGCTCCAGCCCAAAATGCAGCCAAAATGCAGCCCACATCCGGGAAAATTTCAGGAGCAGGGGGTGGAGCAAGCCAGGCCCCAAAGCACGAGAATCTCAAGCCCAAAACTCACCCAAAAATCCAGCCCACGTCGGGAAGAATCTCAAGAGCAGGGGGTGGAGCAAGCCAGGCCTCAAACCACGAGAAGCTCCAGCCCAAAAGGCAGCCAAAATGCAGCCCACTTAGGGGAGAATCTCAAGAGCAGGGGGTGGAGCAAGCCAGGCCTCAAACCACGAGAAGCTAGACCCCAAAAGGCAGCCAAATGCCAGCCCACCTCCTGGAGAATCCCAAGAGCAGGGGGTGGAGCAAGGCAGGCCTCAAACCACGAGAAGCTCCAGCCCAAAAGGCAGCCAAACTCCAGCCCACATCCAGGAGAATCTCAAGAGCAGGGGGTGGAGCAAGCCAGGCCTCAAACCACGAGAAGCTCCAGCCCAAAAGGCAGCCAAAATGCAGCCCACATCCAGGAGAATCTCAAGAGCAGGGGGTGGAGCAAGCCAGGCCTCAAACCACAAGAAGCTCCAGCCCAAAATGCAGACAAAATCCAGCCCACCTGCGGGAGAATATCAAGAGCAGGGGGTGGAGCAAGCCAGGCCTCAAACCACGAGAAGCTCCAGCCCAAAAGGCAGCCAAAAGCCAGCCAACATCCAGGAGAATCTCAAGAGCAGGGGGTGGAGCAAGCCAGGCCTCAAACCACGAGAAGCTAGACCCCAAAAGGCAGCCAAAATGCAGCCCACATCCGGGAGAATCTCAAGAGCAGGGGGTGGAGCAAGCCAGGCCTCAAACCACGACAAGCTCCAGCCCAAAAGGCAGCCAAAATGCAGCCCACATCCGGGAGAATCTCAAGAGCAGGGGGTGGAAAAAGCCAGCCCAAAAACCACGAGAAGCTCCAGCCCAAAAGGCAGCCAAAATCCAGCCCACATCCAGGAGAATCTCAAGAGCAGGGGTTGGAGCAAGCCAGGCCTCAAACCCGAAAAAGCTGAAGCCGAAAACGTAGTCAAAATGCAGCCCACTTCGGGGAGAATCTCAAGAGCAGGGGGTGGGGCAAGCCAGGCCTCAAACCACGAGAAGCTCCAGCCCAAAAGGCAGCCAAAATCCAGCCCACCTCCGGGAGAATCTCAAGAGCAGGGGGTGGAGCAAGGCAGGCCTCAAACCAGAGAAGCTCCAGCCCAAAAGGCAGCCAAAAGCCAGCCAACATCCGGGAGAATCTCAAGAGCAGGGGGTGGAGCAAGCCAGGCCTCAAACCATGAGAAGCTCCAGACCCCAAAAGGCAGCCAAAATGCAGCCCACATCCGGGAGAATCTCAAGAGCAGGGGGTGGAGCAAGCCAGGCCTCAAACCACGAGAAGCTCCAGCCCAAAAGGCAGCCAAAATGCAGACCACCTCCTGGAGAATCTCACGAGCAGGGGGTGGAACAAGCCAGCCCCCAAACCACGACAATCTCCAGCCCAAAAGGCAGCCAAAATCCAGCCCACATCCAGGAGAATCTCAAGAGCAGGGGGTAGAGCAAGCCAGGCCTCAAACCCGAAAAAGCTGAAGCCGAAAATGTAGTCAAAATGCAGCCCACTTCGGGGAGAATCTCAAGAGCAGGGGGTGGGGCAAGCCAGGCCTCAAACCACGAGAAGCTCCAGCCCAAAAGGCAGCCAAAATCCAGCCCACCTCCGGGAGAATCTCAAGAGCAGGGGGTTCAGCAAGCCAGGCCTCAAAACACGAGAAGCTCCAGCCCAAAAGACAGCCAAAATCCAGCCCACCTCCGGGAGAATTTCAAGAGCAGGGGGTGGAGCAAGCCAGGCCTCAAACCACGAGAAGCTACAGCCCAAAATGCAGCCAAAATGCAGCCCATATCCGGGAGAATCTCAAGAGCAGGGGGTGGAGCAAGCCAGGCCCCAAACCACGAGAAGCTCCAGCCCAAAAAGCAGCCAAATTCCAGCCCACATCCGGGAGAATTTCAGGAGCAGGGGGTGGAGCAAGCCAAGCCCCAAACCACGAGAAGCTCCAGCCCAAAAGGCAGCCAAAATGCAGCCCACCTCCGGGAGAATCTCAAGAGCAGGGGTTATAGCAAGCCAGGCCTCAAACCACGAGAAGCTAGACCCCAAAAGGCAGCCAAAATGCAGCTCACCTCCTGGAGAATCTCAAGAGCAGGGGGTGGAGCAAGCCAGCCCCCAAACCACGAGAAGCTCCAGCCCAAAATGCAGCCAAATCCAGCCCACTTCGGGGAGAATATCAAGAGCAGGGGGTGGAGCAAGCCAGGCCCCAAAGCACGAGAAGCTCCAGCCCAAAATGCAGACATAATCCAGCCCACCTCCGGGAGAATCTCAAGAGCAGGGGTTGGAGCAAGCCAGGCCCCAAACCACGAGAAGCTCCAGCCCAAAAAGCAGCCAAATTCCAGCCCACATCCGGGAGAATCTCAAGAGCAGGGGGTGGAGCAAGCCAGGCCCCAAAGCACGAGAAGCTCCAGCCCAAAAGGCAGCCAAAATGCAGCCCACATCCAGGAGAAAATCAAGAGCAGGAGGTGGAGCAAGCCAGGCCTCAAACCACGAGAAGCTCCTGCCCAAAATGCAGCCAAAATGCAGCCCACATCCGGGAGAATTTCAGGAGCAGGGGGTGGAGCAAGCCAGGCCCCAAACCACGAGAAGCTCCAGCCCAAAAGGCAGCCAAAATGCAGCCCACCTCCGGGAGAATCTCAAGAGCAGGGGTTATAGCAAGCCAGGCCTCAAACCACGAGAAGCTAGACCCCAAAAGGCAGCCAAAATGCAGCTCACCTCCTGGAGAATCTCAAGAGCAGGGGGTGGAGCAAGCCAGCCCCCAAACCACTAGAAGCTCCAGCCCAAAAGGCAGCCAAAATGCAGCCCACATCCAGGAGAATCTCAAGAGCAGGGGGTGGAGCAAGCCAGGCCTCAAACCACGAGAAGCTCCAGCCCAAAAGGCAGCCAAAATGCAGCCCACATCCGGGAGAATCTCAAGAGCAGGGGGTGGAGCAAGCCAGGCGTCAAACCACGAGAAGCTCCAGCCCAAAAGGCAGCCAAAATGCAGCCCACCTCCAGGAGAATATCCAGAGCAGGAGGTGGAGCAAGCCAGGCCTCAAACCACGAGAAGCTCCAGCCCAAAATGCAGCCAAAATGCAGCCCACCTCCCGGAGAATCTCAAGAGCAGGGGGTGGAGCAAGCCAGCCCCCAAACCACGAGAATCTCAAGCCCAAAAGGCAGCCAAAATGCAGCCCACATCCGGGAGAATCTCAAGAGCAGGGGGTGGAGCAAGCCAGGCCCCAAACCACGAGAAGCTCCAGCCCAAAAGGCAGCCAAAATGCAGCCCACCTCCGGGAGAATCTCAAGAGCAGGGGTTATAGCAAGCCAGGCCTCAAACCACGAGAAGCTAGACCCCAAAAGGCAGCCAAAATGCAGCTCACCTCCTGGAGAATATCAAGAGCAGGGGGTGGAGCAAGCCAGCCCCCAAACCACTAGAAGCTCCAGCCCAAAATGCAGCCAAATCCAGCCCACTTCGGGGAGAATATCAAGAGCAGGGGGTGGAGCAAGCCAGGCCTCAAACCACGAGAAGCTCCAGCCCAAAAGGCAGCCAAAATGCAGCCCACATCCGGGAGAATCTCAAGAGCAGGGGGTGGAGCAAGCCAGGCCTCAAACCACGAGAAGCTCCAGCCCAAAAGGCAGCCAAAATGCAGCCCACATCCGGGAGAATCTCAAGAGCAGGGGGTAGAGCAAGCCAGGCCTCAAACCACGAAAAGCTGAAGCCGAAAATGTAGTCAAAATGCAGCCCACTTCGGGGAGAATCTCAAGAGCAGGGGGTGGGGCAAGCCAGGCCTCAAACCACGAGAAGCTCCAGCCCAAAAGGCAGCCAAAATCCAGCCCACCTCCGGGAGAATCTCAAGAGCAGGGGGTTCAGCAAGCCAGGCCTCAAAACACGAGAAGCTCCAGCCCAAAAGGCAGCCAAAATCCAGCCCACCTCCGGGAGAATCTCAAGAGCAGGGGGTGGAGCAAGCCAGGCCTCAAACCACGAGAAGCTACAGCCCAAAATGCAGCCAAAATGCAGCCCATATCCGGGAGAATCTCAAGAGCAGGGGGTGGAGCAAGCCAGGCCCCAAACCACGAGAAGCTCCAGCCCAAAAAGCAGCCAAATTCCAGCCCACATCCGGGAGAATTTCAGGAGCAGGGGGTGGAGCAAGCCAAGCCCCAAACCACGAGAAGCTCCAGCCCAAAAGGCAGCCAAAATGCAGCCCACCTCCGGGAGAATCTCAAGAGCAGGGGTTATAGCAAGCCAGGCCTCAAACCACGAGAAGCTAGACCCCAAAAGGCAGCCAAAATGCAGCTCACCTCCTGGAGAATCTCAAGAGCAGGGGGTGGAGCAAGCCAGCCCCCAAACCACGAGAAGCTCCAGCCCAAAATGCAGCCAAATCCAGCCCACTTCGGGGAGAATATCAAGAGCAGGGGGTGGAGCAAGCCAGGCCCCAAAGCACGAGAAGCTCCAGCCCAAAATGCAGACATAATCCAGCCCACCTCCGGGAGAATTTCAAGAGCAGGGGTTGGAGCAAGCCAGGCCCCAAACCACGAGAAGCTCCAGCCCAAAAAGCAGCCAAATTCCAGCCCACATCCGGGAGAATATCAAGAGCAGGGGGTGGAGCAAGCCAGGCCCCAAAGCACGAGAAGCTCCAGCCCAAAAGGCAGCCAAAATGCAGCCCACATCCAGGAGAAAATGAAGAGCAGGAGGTGGAGCAAGCCAGGCCTCAAACCACGAGAAGCTCCAGCCCAAAAGGCAGCCAAAATGCAGCCCACCTCCGGGAGAATCTCAAGAGCAGGGGTTATAGCAAGCCAGGCCTCAAACCACGAGAAGCTAGACCCCAAAAGGCAGCCAAAATGCAGCTCACCTCCTGGAGAATCTCAAGAGCAGGGGGTGGAGCAAGCCAGCCCCCAAACCACTAGAAGCTCCAGCCCAAAAGGCAGCCAAAATGCAGCCCACATCCGGGAGAATCTCAAGAGCAGGGGGTGGAGCAAGCCAGGCCTCAAACCACGAGAAGCTCCAGCCCAAAAGGCAGCCAAAATGCAGCCCACATCCGGGAGAATCTCAAGAGCAGGGGGTGGAGCAAGCCAGGCCTCAAACCACGAGAAGCTCCAGCCCAAAAGGCAGCCAAAATGCAGCCCACCTCCAGGAGAATATCCAGAGCAGGAGGTGGAGCAAGCCAGGCCTCAAACCACGAGAAGCTCCAGCCCAAAATGCAGCCAAAATGCAGCCCACCTCCCGGAGAATCTCAAGAGCAGGGGGTGGAGCAAGCCAGCCCCCAAACCACGAGAATCTCAAGCCCAAAAGGCAGCCAAAATGCAGCCCACATCCGGGAGAATCTCAAGAGCAGGGGGTGGAGCAAGCCAGGGCCCAAACCACGAGAAGCTCCAGCCCAAAAGGCAGCCAAAATGCAGCCCACCTCCGGGAGAATCTCAAGAGCAGGGGTTATAGCAAGCCAGGCCTCAAACCACGAGAAGCTAGACCCCAAAAGGCAGCCAAAATGCAGCTCACCTCCTGGAGAATATCAAGAGCAGGGGGTGGAGCAAGCCAGCCCCCAAACCACTAGAAGCTCCAGCCCAAAATGCAGCCAAATCCAGCCCACTTCAGGGAGAATATCAAGAGCAGGGGGTGGAGCAAGCCAGGCCTCAAACCACGAGAAGCTCCAGCCCAAAAGGCAGCCAAAATGCAGCCCACATCCGGGAGAATCTCAAGAGCAGGGGGTGGAGCAAGCCAGGCCTCAAACCACGAGAAGCTCCAGCCCAAAAGGCAGCCAAAATCCAGCCCACATCCGGGAGAATCTCAAGAGCAGGGGGTGGAGCAAGCCAGGCCTCAAACCACGAGAAGCTCCAGCCCAAAAGGCAGCCAAAATCCAGCCCACCTCCAGGAGAATATCCAGAGCAGGAGGTGGAGCAAGCCAGGCCTCAAACCACGAGAAGCTCCAGCCCAAAATGCAGCCAAAATGCAGCCCACCTCCCGGAGAATCTCAAGAGCAGGGGGTGGAGCAAGCCAGCCCCCAAACCACTAGAAGCTCCAGTCCAAAAGGCAGCCAAAATGCAGCCCACATCCGGGAGAATCTCAAGAGCAGGGGGTGGAGCAAGCCAGGCCTCAAACCACGAGAAGCTAGACCCCAAAAGGCAGCCAAAATGCAGCCCACATCCGGGAGAATCTCAAGAGCAGGGGGTGGAGCAAGCCAGGCCTCAAACCACGAGAAGCTCCAGCCCAAAAGGCAGCCAAAATGCAGCCCACATCCGAGAGAATATCAAGAGCAGGAGGTGGAGCAAGCCAGGCCTCAAACCACGAGAAGCTAGACCCCAAAAGGCAGCCAAAATGCAGCTCACCTCCTGGAGAATCTCAAGAGCAGGGGGTGGAGCAAGCCAGCCCCCAAACTACGAGAAGCTCCAGCCCAAAAGGCAGCCAAAATGCAGCCCACCTCCAGGAGAATCTCAAGAGCAGGGGGTGGAGCAAGCCAGCCCCCAAACCACGAGAAGCTCCAGCCCAAAAGGCAGCCAAAATGCAGCCCAACTCCGGGAGAATCTCAAGAGCAGGGGGTGGAGCAAGCCAGCCCCCAAACCACGAGAAGCTCCAGCCCAAAATGCAGCCAAATCCAGCCCACTTCGGGGAGAATATCAAGAGCAGGGGCTGGAGCAAGCCAGGCCTCAAACCACGAGAAGCTCCAGCCCAAAAGGCAGACAAAATACAGCCCACATCCGGGAGAATCTCAAGAGCAGGGGGTGGAGCAAGCCAGGCCTCAAACCACGAGAAGCTGAAGCCGAAAATGCAGCCAAAATGCAGCCCACATCCGGGAGAATCTCAAGAGCAGGGGGTGGAGCAAGCCAGGCCTCAAACCACGAGAAGCTAGACCCCAAAAGGCAGCCAAAATGCAGCCCACATCCGGGAGAATATCAAGAGCAGGAGGTGGAGCAAGCCAGGCCTCAAACCACGAGAAGCTCCAGCCCAAAAGAAGGCCAAAATGCAGCCCACATCCAGGAGAATATCAAGAGCAGGAGGTGGAGCAAGCCAGGCCTCAAACCACGAGAAGCTCCAGCCCAAAAGGCAGCCAAAATGCAGCCCACATCCGGGAGAATCTCAAGAGCAGGGGGTGGAGCAAGCCAGGCCCCAAACCACGAGAAGCTCCTGCCCAAAATGCAGCCAAAATGCAGCCCACATCCGGGAGAATTTCAGGAGCAGGGGGTGGAGCAAGCCAGGCCTCAAACCACGAGAAGCTCCAGCCCAAAAGGCAGCCAAAATGCAGCCCACCTCCGGGAGAATCTCAAGAGCAGGGGTTATAGCAAGCCAGGCCTCAAACCACGAGAAGCTAGACCCCAAAAGGCAGCCAAAATGCAGCTCACCTCCTGGAGAATCTCAAGAGCAGGGGGTGGAGCAAGCCAGCCCCCAAACCACTAGAAGCTCCAGCCCAAAATGCAGCCAAATCCAGCCCACATCCAGGAGAATATCAAGAGCAGGTGGTGGAGCAAGCCAGGAATCAAACCACGAGAAGCTCCAGCCCAAAAGGCAGCCAAAATGCAGCCCACCTCCGGGAGAATCTCAAGAGCAGGGGGTGGAGCAAGCCAGGCCTCAAACCACGAGAAGCTCCAGCCCAAAAGGCAGCCAAAATCCAGCCCACATCCGGGAGAATCTCAAGAGCAGGGGGTGGAGCAAGCCAGGCCTCAAACCACGAGAAGCTCCAGCCCAAAAGGCAGCCAAAATGCAGCCCATATCCAGGAGAATATCCAGAGCAGGAGGTGGAGCAAGCCAGGCCTCAAACCACGAGAAGCTCCAGCCCAAAATGCAGCCAAAATGCAGCCCACCTCCCGGAGAATCTCAAGAGCAGGGGGTGGAGCAAGCCAGCCCCCAAACCACGAGAAGCTCCAGCCCAAAAGGCAGCCAAAATGCAGCCCACATCCGGGAGAATCTCAAGAGCAGGGGGTGGAGCAAGCCAGGCCTCAAACCACGAGAAGCTAGACCCCAAAAGGCAGCCAAAATGCAGCCCACACCCGGGAGAATCTCAAGAGCAGGGGGTGGAGCAAGCCAGGCCTCAAACCACGAGAAGCTCCAGCCCAAAAGGCAGCCAAAATGCAGCCCACATCCAGGAGAATCTCAAGAGCAGGGGGTGGAGCAAGCCAGGCCTCAAACCACGAGAAGCTCCAGCCCAAAAGGCAGCCAAAATGCAGCCCACATCCAGGAGAATATCAAGAGCAGGAGGTGGAGCAAGCCAGGCCTCAAACCACGAGAAGCTAGACCCCAAAAGGCAGCCAAAATGCAGCTCACCTCCTGGAGAATCTCAAGAGCAGGGGGTGGAGCAAGCCAGCCCCCAAACTACGAGAAGCTCCAGCCCAAAAGGCAGCCAAAATGCAGCCCACCTCCAGGAGAATCTCAAGAGCAGGGGGTGGAGCAAGCCAGCCCCCAAACCACGAGAAGCTCCAGCCCAAAAGGCAGCCAAAATGCAGCCCAACTCCGGGAGAATATCAAGAGCAGGGGGTGGAGCAAGCCAGCCCCCAAACCACGAGAAGCTCCAGCCCAAAATGCAGCCAAATCCAGCCCACTTCGGGGAAAATCTCAAGAGCAGGGGCTGGAGCAAGCCAGGCCTCAAACCACGAGAAGCTCCAGCCCAAAAGGCAGACAAAATACAGCCCACCTCCTGGAGAATCTCAAGAGCAGGGGGTGGAGCAAGCCAGGCCTCAAACCACGAGAAGCTCCAGCCCAAAAGGCAGCCAAAATGCAGCCCACATCCGGGAGAATATCAAGAGCAGGGGGTGGAGCAAGCCAGGCCTCAAACCATGAGAAGCTCCAGCCCAAAAGGCAACCAAATGCCAGCCCACATCCGGGAGAATCTCAAGAGCAGGGGGTGGAGCAAGCCAGGCCTCAAAGCACGAGAAGCTCCAGCCCAAAATGCAGCCAAAATGCAGCCCACATCCGGGAGAATCTCAAGAGCAGGGGGTCGAGCAAGCCAGGCCTCAAACCACGAGAAGCTCCAGCCCAAAAGGCAGCCAAAATCCAGCCCACATCCGGGAGAATCTCAAGAGCAGGGGGTGGAGCAAGACAGGCCTCAAACCACGAGAAGCTCCAGCCCAAAAGGCAGCCAAAATGCAGCCCACCTCCAGGAGAATATCAAGAGCAGGAGGTGGAGCAAGCCAGGCCTCAAACCACGAGAAGCTCCAGCCCAAAAGGCAGCCAAAATGCAGCCCACCTCCAGTAGAATCTCAAGAGCAGGGGGGGGAGCAAGCCAGCCCCCAAACCACGAGAAGCTCCAGCCCAAAATGCAGCCAAATCCAGCCCACTTCGGGGAGAATATCAAGAGCAGGGGGTGGAGCAAGCCAGGCCTCAAACCACGAGAAGCTCCAGCCCAAAATGCAGACAAAATCCAGCCCACATCCGGGAGAATCTCAAGAGCAGGGGGTGGAGCAAGCCAGGCCTCAAACCACGAGAAGCTAGACCCCAAAAGGCAGCCAAAATGCAGCCCACATCCGGGAGAATATCAAGAGCAGGAGGTGGAGCAAGCCAGGCCTCAAACCACGAGAAGCTCCAGCCCAAAAGAAAGCCAAAATGCAGCCCACATCCAGGAGAATCTCAAGAGCAGGGAGTGGAGCAAGCCAGGCCTCAAACCACGAGAAGCTCCAGCCCAAAAGGCAGCCAAAATGCAGCCCACCTCCGGGAGAATCTCAAGAGCAGGGGGTGGAGCAAGCCAGCCCCCAAACTACGAGAAGCTCCAGCCCAAAAGGCAGCCAAAATCCAGCCCACCTCCGGGAGAATCTCAAGAGCAGGGGGTGGAGCAAGCCAGGCCTCAAACCCGAAAAAGCTGAAGCCGAAAATATAGTCAAAATGCAGCCCACTTCGGGGAGAATCTCAAGAGCAGGGGGTGGGGCAAGCTAGGCCTCAAACCACAAGAAGCTCCAGCCCAAAAGGCAGCCAAAATGCAGCCCACATCCGGGAGAATCTCAAGAGCAGTGGGTGGAGCAAGCCAGGCCTCAAACCACGAGAAGCTCCAGCCCAAGAATCAGTCAAAATGCAGCCCACCTCCGGGAGAATCTCAAGAGCAGGGGGTGGAGCAAGCCAGGCCTCAAACCCGAAAAAGCTGAAGCCGAAAATATAGTCAAAATGCAGCCCACTTCGGGGAGAATCTCAAGAGCAGGGGGTGGGGCAAGCTAGGCCTCAAACCACAAGAAGCTCCAGCCCAAAAGGCAGCCAAAATGCAGCCCACATCCGGGAGAATCTCAAGAGCAGGGGGTGGAGCAAGCCAGGCCCCAAACCACGAGAAGCTCCAGCCCAAAAGGCAGCCAAAATCCAGCCCACATCCGGGAGAATCTCAAGAGCAGGGGGTGGAGCAAGCCAGGCCTCAAACCACGAGAAGCTCCAGCCCAAAATGCAGCCAAAATGCAGCCCACATCCAGGAGAAAATCAAGAGCAGGAGGTGGAGCAAGCCAGGCCTCAAACCACGAGAAGCTGCTGCCCAAAAGGCAGCCAAAATCCAGCCCACATCCGGGAGAATTTCAGGAGCAGGGGGTGGAGCAAGCCAGGCCCCAAACCACGAGAAGTTCCAGCCCAAGAATCAGCCAAAATGCAGCCCACCTCCGGGAGAATCTCAAGAGCAGGGGGTGGAGCAAGCCAGGCCTCAAACCACAAGAAGCTCCAGCCCAAAAGGCAGCCAAAATGCAGCCCACATCCTGGAGAATCTCAAGAGCAGGGGTTGGTGCAAGCCAGGCCTCAAACCACGAGAAGCTCCAGCCCAAAATGCAGCCAAAATCCAGCCCACATCCGGGAGAATCTCAAGAGCAGGAGGTGGAGCAAGCCAGGCCTCAAACCACGAGAAGCTCCAGCCCAAAAGGCAGCCAAAACCCAGCCCACCTCCGGTAGAATTTCAAGAGCAGGGGGTGGAGCAAGCCAGGCCCCAAACCACGAGAAGCTCCAGCCCAAAAGTCAGCCAAAATGCAGCCCACATCCGGGAGAATCTCAAGAGCAGGGGGTGGAGCAAGCCAGGCCCCAAAGCACGAGAAGCTCCAGCCCAAAAGGCAGCCAAAATGCAGCCCACATCCGGGAGAAGCTCAAGAGCAGGGGGTGGAGCAAGCCAGGCCTCAAACCACGAGAAGCTCCAGCCCAAAAGGCAGCCAAAATGCAGCCCACATCCGGGAGAATCTCAAGAGCAGGGGGTGGAGCAAGCCAGGCCTCAAACCACGAGAAGCTAGACCCCAAAAGGCAGCCAAAATGCAGCCCACACCCGGGAGAATCTCAAGAGCAGGGGGTGGAGCAAGCCAGGCCTCAAACCACGAGAAGCTCCAGCCCAAAAGGCAGCCAAAATGCAGCCCACATCCAGGAGAATCTCAAGAGCAGGGGGTGGAGCAAGCCAGGCCTCAAACCACGAGAAGCTCCAGCCCAAAAGGCAGCCAAAATGCAGCCCACATCCAGGAGAATATCAAGAGCAGGAGGTGGAGCAAGCCAGGCCTCAAACCACGAGAAGCTAGACCCCAAAAGGCAGCCAAAATGCAGCTCACCTCCTGGAGAATCTCAAGAGCAGGGGGTGGAGCAAGCCAGCCCCCAAACTACGAGAAGCTCCAGCCCAAAAGGCAGCCAAAATGCAGCCCACCTCCAGGAGAATCTCAAGAGCAGGGGGTGGAGCAAGCCAGCCCCCAAACCACGAGAAGCTCCAGCCCAAAAGGCAGCCAAAATGCAGCCCAACTCCGGGAGAATCTCAAGAGCAGGGGGTGGAGCAAGCCAGCCCCCAAACCACGAGAAGCTCCAGCCCAAAATGCAGCCAAATCCAGCCCACTTCGGGGAAAATCTCAAGAGCAGGGGCTGGAGCAAGCCAGGCCTCAAACCACGAGAAGCTCCAGCCCAAAAGGCAGACAAAATACAGCCCACCTCCTGGAGAATCTCAAGAGCAGGGGGTGGAGCAAGCCAGGCCTCAAACCACGAGAAGCTCCAGCCCAAAAGGCAGCCAAAATGCAGCCCACATCCGGGAGAATATCAAGAGCAGGGGGTGGAGCAAGCCAGGCCTCAAACCATGAGAAGCTCCAGCCCAAAAGGCAACCAAATGCCAGCCCACATCCGGGAGAATCTCAAGAGCAGGGGGTGGAGCAAGCCAGGCCTCAAAGCACGAGAAGCTCCAGCCCAAAATGCAGCCAAAATGCAGCCCACATCCGGGAGAATCTCAAGAGCAGGGGGTCGAGCAAGCCAGGCCTCAAACCACGAGAAGCTCCAGCCCAAAAGGCAGCCAAAATCCAGCCCACATCCGGGAGAATCTCAAGAGCAGGGGGTGGAGCAAGCCAGGCCTCAAACCACGAGAAGCTCCAGCCCAAAAGGCAGCCAAAATGCAGCCCACCTCCAGGAGAATATCAAGAGCAGGAGGTGGAGCAAGCCAGGCCTCAAACCACGAGAAGCTCCAGCCCAAAAGGCAGCCAAAATGCAGCCCACCTCCAGTAGAATCTCAAGAGCAGGGGGGGGAGCAAGCCAGCCCCCAAACCACGAGAAGCTCCAGCCCAAAATGCAGCCAAATCCAGCCCACTTCGGGGAGAATATCAAGAGCAGGGGGTGGAGCAAGCCAGGCCTCAAACCACGAGAAGCTCCAGCCCAAAATGCAGACAAAATCCAGCCCACATCCGGGAGAATCTCAAGAGCAGGGGGTGGAGCAAGCCAGGCCTCAAACCACGAGAAGCTAGACCCCAAAAGGCAGCCAAAATGCAGCCCACATCCGGGAGAATATCAAGAGCAGGAGGTGGAGCAAGCCAGGCCTCAAACCACGAGAAGCTCCAGCCCAAAAGAAAGCCAAAATGCAGCCCACATCCAGGAGAATCTCAAGAGCAGGGAGTGGAGCAAGCCAGGCCTCAAACCACGAGAAGCTCCAGCCCAAAAGGCAGCCAAAATGCAGCCCACCTCCGGGAGAATCTCAAGAGCAGGGGGTGGAGCAAGCCAGCCCCCAAACTACGAGAAGCTCCAGCCCAAAAGGCAGCCAAAATCCAGCCCACCTCCGGGAGAATCTCAAGAGCAGGGGGTGGAGCAAGCCAGGCCTCAAACCCGAAAAAGCTGAAGCCGAAAATATAGTCAAAATGCAGCCCACTTCGGGGAGAATCTCAAGAGCAGGGGGTGGGGCAAGCTAGGCCTCAAACCACAAGAAGCTCCAGCCCAAAAGGCAGCCAAAATGCAGCCCACATCCGGGAGAATCTCAAGAGCAGTGGGTGGAGCAAGCCAGGCCTCAAACCACGAGAAGCTCCAGCCCAAGAATCAGTCAAAATGCAGCCCACCTCCGGGAGAATCTCAAGAGCAGGGGGTGGAGCAAGCCAGGCCTCAAACCCGAAAAAGCTGAAGCCGAAAATATAGTCAAAATGCAGCCCACTTCGGGGAGAATCTCAAGAGCAGGGGGTGGGGCAAGCTAGGCCTCAAACCACAAGAAGCTCCAGCCCAAAAGGCAGCCAAAATGCAGCCCACATCCGGGAGAATCTCAAGAGCAGGGGGTGGAGCAAGCCAGGCCCCAAACCACGAGAAGCTCCAGCCCAAAAGGCAGCCAAAATCCAGCCCACATCCGGGAGAATCTCAAGAGCAGGGGGTGGAGCAAGCCAGGCCTCAAACCACGAGAAGCTCCAGCCCAAAAGGCAGCCAAAATGCAGCCCACATCCAGGAGAAAATCAAGAGCAGGAGGTGGAGCAAGCCAGGCCTCAAACCACGAGAAGCTGCTGCCCAAAAGGCAGCCAAAATCCAGCCCACATCCGGGAGAATTTCAGGAGCAGGGGGTGGAGCAAGCCAGGCCCCAAACCACGAGAAGTTCCAGCCCAAGAATCAGCCAAAATGCAGCCCACCTCCGGGAGAATCTCAAGAGCAGGGGGTGGAGCAAGCCAGGCCTCAAACCACAAGAAGCTCCAGCCCAAAAGGCAGCCAAAATGCAGCCCACATCCTGGAGAATCTCAAGAGCAGGGGTTGGTGCAAGCCAGGCCTCAAACCACGAGAAGCTCCAGCCCAAAATGCAGCCAAAATCCAGCCCACATCCGGGAGAATCTCAAGAGCAGGAGGTGGAGCAAGCCAGGCCTCAAACCACGAGAAGCTCCAGCCCAAAAGGCAGCCAAAACCCAGCCCACCTCCGGTAGAATTTCAAGAGCAGGGGGTGGAGCAAGCCAGGCCCCAAACCACGAGAAGCTCCAGCCCAAAATTCAGCCAAAATGCAGCCCACATCCGGGAGAATCTCAAGAGCAGGGGGTGGAGCAAGCCAGGCCTCAAACCACGAGAAGCTCCAGCCCAAAAGGCAGCCAAAATGCAGCCCACATCCGGGAGAAGCTCAAGAGCAGGGGGTGGAGCAAGCCAGGCCTCAAACCACGAGAAGCTCCTGCCCAAAATGCAGGCAAATTCCAGACCACATCCGGGAGAATATCAAGAGCAGGGGGTGGAGCAAGCCAGGCCTCAAACCACGAGAAGCTCCAGCCCAAAATGCAGCCAAAATGCAGCCCACATCCAGGAGAAAATCAAGAGCAGGAGGTGGAGCAAGGCAGGCCTCAAACCACGAGAAGCTCCTGCCCAAAAGGCAGCCAAAATGCAGCCCACATCCGGGAGAATTTCAGGAGCAGGGGGTGGAGCAAGCCAGGCCCCAAAGCACGAGAATCTCAAGCCCAAAACTCACCCAAAAATCCAGCCCACGTCGGGAAGAATTTCAAGAGCAGGGGGTGGAGCAAGCCAGGCCTCAAACCACGAGAAGCTCCAGCCCAAAATGCAGACAAAATCCAGCCCACATCCGGGAGAATCTCAAGAGCAGGGAGTGGAGCAAGCCAGCCCCCAAACCACGAGAAGCTCCAGCCCAAAATGCAGCCAAATTCCAGACCACATCCGGGAGAATTTCAAGAGCAGGGGGTGGAGCAAGCCAGGCCTCAAACCACGAGAAGCTCCAGCCCAAAAGGCAGCCAAAATGCAGCCCACATCCGGGAGAATCTCAAGAGCAGGGGGTGGAGCAAGCCAGCCCCCAAACCACGAGAATCTCAAGCCCAAAAGGCAGCCAAAATGCAGCCCACATCCGGGAGAATCTCAAGAGCAGGGGGTGGAGCAAGCCAGGGCCCAAACCACGAGAAGCTCCAGCCCAAAAGGCAGCCAAAATGCAGCCCACCTCCGGGAGAATCTCAAGAGCAGGGGTTATAGCAAGCCAGGCCTCAAACCACGAGAAGCTAGACCCCAAAAGGCAGCCAAAATGCAGCTCACCTCCTGGAGAATATCAAGAGCAGGGGGTGGAGCAAGCCAGGCCTCAAACCACGAGAAGCTCCAGCCCAAAAGGCAGCCAAAATGCAGCCCACATCCGGGAGAATCTCAAGAGCAGGGGGTGGAGCAAGCCAGGCCTCAAACCACGAGAAGCTCCAGCCCAAAAGGCAGCCAAAATCCAGCCCACATCCGGGAGAATCTCAAGAGCAGGGGGTGGAGCAAGCCAGGCCTCAAACCACGAGAAGCTCCAGCCCAAAAGGCAGCCAAAATCCAGCCCAACTCCAGGAGAATATCCAGAGCAGGAGGTGGAGCAAGCCAGGCCTCAAACCACGAGAAGCTCCAGCCCAAAATGCAGCCAAAATGCAGCCCACCTCCCGGAGAATCTCAAGAGCAGGGGGTGGAGCAAGCCAGGCCTCAAACCACGAGAAGCTCCAGTCCAAAAGGCAGCCAAAATGCAGCCCACATCCGGGAGAATCTCAAGAGCAGGGGGTGGAGCAAGCCAGGCCTCAAACCACGAGAAGCTAGACCCCAAAAGGCAGCCAAAATGCAGCCCACATCCGGGAGAATCTCAAGAGCAGGGGGTGGAGCAAGCCAGGCCTCAAACCACGAGAAGCTCCAGCCCAAAAGGCAGCCAAAATGCAGCCCACATCCGAGAGAATATCAAGAGCAGGAGGTGGAGCAAGCCAGGCCTCAAACCACGAGAAACTAGACCCCAAAAGGCAGCCAAAATGCAGCTCACCTCCTGGAGAATCTCAAGAGCAGGGGGTGGAGCAAGCCAGCCCCCAAACTACGAGAAGCTCCAGCCCAAAAGGCAGCCAAAATGCAGCCCACCTCCAGGAGAATCTCAAGAGCAGGGGGTGGAGCAAGCCAGCCCCCAAACCACGAGAAGCTCCAGCCCAAAAGGCAGCCAAAATGCAGCCCAACTCCGGGAGAATCTCAAGAGCAGGGGGTGGAGCAAGCCAGCCCCCAAACCACGAGAAGCTCCAGCCCAAAATGCAGCCAAATCCAGCCCACTTCGGGGAGAATATCAAGAGCAGGGGCTGGAGCAAGCCAGGCCTCAAACCACGAGAAGCTCCAGCCCAAAAGGCAGACAAAATACAGCCCACATCCGGGAGAATCTCAAGAGCAGGGGGTGGAGCAAGCCAGGCCTCAAACCACGAGAAGCTCCAGCCCAAAAGGCAGCCAAAATCCAGCCCACATCCGGGAGAATCTCAAGAGCAGGGGGTGGAGCAAGCCAGGCCTCAAACCACGAGAAGCTAGACCCCAAAAGGCAGCCAAAATGCAGCCCACATCCGGGAGAATATCAAGAGCAGGAGGTGGAGCAAGCCAGGCCTCAAACCACGAGAAGCTCCAGCCCAAAAGAAAGCCAAAATGCAGCCCACATCCAGGAGAATATCAAGAGCAGGAGGTGGAGCAAGCCAGGCCCCAAACCACGAGAAGCTCCTGCCCAAAATGCAGCCAAAATGCAGCCCACATCCGGGAGAATTTCAGGAGCAGGGGGTGGAGCAAGCCAGGCCTCAAACCACGAGAAGCTCCAGCCCAAAAGGCAGCCAAAATGCAGCCCACCTCCGGGAGAATCTCAAGAGCAGGGGTTATAGCAAGCCAGGCCTCAAACCACGAGAAGCTAGACCCCAAAAGGCAGCCAAAATGCAGCTCACCTCCTGGAGAATCTCAAGAGCAGGGGGTGGAGCAAGCCAGCCCCCAAACCACTAGAAGCTCCAGCCCAAAATGCAGCCAAATCCAGCCCACATCCAGGAGAATATCAAGAGCAGGTGGTGGAGCAAGCCAGGAATCAAACCACGAGAAGCTCCAGCCCAAAAGGCAGCCAAAATGCAGCCCATATCCAGGAGAATATCCAGAGCAGGAGGTGGAGCAAGCCAGGCCTCAAACCACGAGAAACTCCAGCCCAAAATGCAGCCAAAATGCAGCCCACCTCCCGGAGAATCTCAAGAGCAGGGGGTGGAGCAAGCCAGCCCCCAAACCACGAGAAGCTCCAGCCCAAAAGGCAGCCAAAATGCAGCCCACATCCGGGAGAATCTCAAGAGCAGGGGGTGGAGCAAGCCAGGCCTCAAACCACGAGAAGCTAGACCCCAAAAGGCAGCCAAAATGCAGCCCACACCCGGGAGAATCTCAAGAGCAGGGGGTGGAGCAAGCCAGGCCTCAAACCACGAGAAGCTCCAGCCCAAAAGGCAGCCAAAATGCAGCCCACATCCAGGAGAATCTCAAGAGCAGGGGGTGGAGCAAGCCAGGCCTCAAACCACGAGAAGCTCCAGCCCAAAAGGCAGCCAAAATGCAGCCCACATCCAGGAGAATATCAAGAGCAGGAGGTGGAGCAAGCCAGGCCTCAAACCACGAGAAGCTAGACCCCAAAAGGCAGCCAAAATGCAGCTCACCTCCTGGAGAATCTCAAGAGCAGGGGGTGGAGCAAGCCAGCCCCCAAACTACGAGAAGCTCCAGCCCAAAAGGCAGCCAAAATGCAGCCCAACTCCGGGAGAATCTCAAGAGCAGGGGGTGGAGCAAGCCAGCCCCCAAACCACGAGAAGCTCCAGCCCAAAATGCAGCCAAATCCAGCCCACTTCGGGGAGAATCTCAAGAGCAGGGGCTGGAGCAAGCCAGGCCTCAAACCACGAGAAGCTCCAGCCCAAAAGGCAGACAAAATACAGCCCACCTCCTGGAGAATCTCAAGAGCAGGGGGTGGAGCAAGCCAGGCCTCAAACCACGAGAAGCTCCAGCCCAAAAGGCAGCCAAAATGCAGCCCACATCCGGGAGAATATCAAGAGCAGGGGGTGGAGCAAGCCAGGCCTCAAACCATGAGAAGCTCCAGCCCAAAAGGCAACCAAATGCCAGCCCACATCCGGGAGAATCTCAAGAGCAGGGGGTGGAGCAAGCCAGGCCTCAAAGCACGAGAAGCTCCAGCCCAAAATGCAGCCAAAATGCAGCCCACATCCGGGAGAATCTCAAGAGCAGGGGGTCGAGCAAGCCAGGCCTCAAACCACGAGAAGCTCCAGCCCAAAAGGCAGCCAAAATCCAGCCCACATCCGGGAGAATCTCAAGAGCAGGGGGTGGAGCAAGACAGGCCTCAAACCACGAGAAGCTCCAGCCCAAAAGGCAGCCAAAATGCAGCCCACCTCCAGGAGAATATCAAGAGCAGGAGGTGGAGCAAGCCAGGCCTCAAACCACGAGAAGCTCCAGCCCAAAAGGCAGCCAAAATGCAGCCCACCTCCAGTAGAATCTCAAGAGCAGGGGGGGGAGCAAGCCAGCCCCCAAACCACGAGAAGCTCCAGCCCAAAATGCAGCCAAATCCAGCCCACTTCGGGGAGAATATCAAGAGCAGGGGGTGGAGCAAGCCAGGCCTCAAACCACGAGAAGCTCCAGCCCAAAATGCAGACAAAATCCAGCCCACATCCGGGAGAATCTCAAGAGCAGGGGGTGGAGCAAGCCAGGCCTCAAACCACGAGAAGCTAGACCCCAAAAGGCAGCCAAAATGCAGCCCACATCCGGGAGAATATCAAGAGCAGGAGGTGGAGCAAGCCAGGCCTCAAACCACGAGAAGCTCCAGCCCAAAAGAAAGCCAAAATGCAGCCCACATCCAGGAGAATCTCAAGAGCAGGGAGTGGAGCAAGCCAGGCCTCAAACCACGAGAAGCTCCAGCCCAAAAGGCAGCCAAAATGCAGCCCACCTCCGGGAGAATCTCAAGAGCAGGGGGTGGAGCAAGCCAGGCCTCAAACCACGAGAAGCTCCAGCCCAAAAGAAAGCCAAAATGCAGCCCACATCCGGGAGAATCTCAAGAGCAGGGGGTGGAGCAAGCCAGGCCTCAAACCACGAGAAGCTCCAGCCCAAAAGGCAGCCAAAATGCAGCCCACATCCGGGAGAATCTCAAGAGCAGGGGGTGGAGCAAGCCAGGCCTCAAACCACGAGAAGCTCCAGCCCAAAATGCAGCAAAAAAGCAGCCCACATCCAGGAGAAAATCAAGAGCAGGGGGTGGAGCAAGCCAGGCCTCAAACCACAAGAAGCTAGACCCCACAAGGCAGCCAAAATGCAGCCCACCTCCTGGAGAATCTCAAGAGCAGGGGGTGGAGCAAGCCAGGCCTCAAACCACGAGAAGCTCCAGCCCAAAAGGCAGCCAAAATGCAGCCCACATCCAGGAGAATATCAAGAGCAGGAGGTGGAGCAAGCCAGGCCTCAAACCACGAGAAGCTCCTGCCCAAAAGGCAGCCAAAATGCAGCCCACATCCGGGAGAATCTCAAGAGCAGGGGGTGGAGCAAGCCAGGCCCCAAACCACGAGAAGCTCCAGCCCAAAAGGCAGCCAAAATCCAGCCCACCTCCGGGAGAATCTCAAGAGCAGGGGGTGGAGCAAGCCAGGCCTCAAACCCGAAAAAGCTGAAGCCGAAAATATAGTCAAAATGCAGCCCACTTCGGGGAGAATCTCAAGAGCAGGGGGTGGGGCAAGCTAGGCCTCAAACCACAAGAAGCTCCAGCCCAAAAGGCAGCCAAAATGCAGCCCACATCCGGGAGAATCTCAAGAGCAGGGGGTGGAGCAAGCCAGGCCCCAAACCACGAGAAGCTCCAGCCCAAAAGGCAGCCAAAATCCAGCCCACATCCGGGAGAATCTCAAGAGCAGGGGGTGGAGCAAGCCAGGCCTCAAACCACGAGAAGCTCCAGCCCAAAATGCAGCCAAAATGCAGCCCACATCCAGGAGAAAATCAAGAGCAGGAGGTGGAGCAAGCCAGGCCTCAAACCACGAGAAGCTGCTGCCCAAAAGGCAGCCAAAATCCAGCCCACATCCGGGAGAATTTCAGGAGCAGGGGGTGG
Source organism: Rhynochetos jubatus (assembly GCA_027574665.1). Lineage (NCBI taxonomy): Eukaryota > Metazoa > Chordata > Aves > Eurypygiformes > Rhynochetidae > Rhynochetos > Rhynochetos jubatus. Next base: position 170,117 of record JAQBHY010000096.1, on the reverse strand, counting down.
AGCAAGCCAGGCCCCAAACCACGAGAAGTTCCAGCCCAAGAATCAGCCAAAATGCAGCCCACCTCCGGGAGAATCTCAAGAGCAGGGGGTGGAGCAAGCCAGGCCTCAAACCACAAGAAGCTCCAGCCCAAAAGGCAGCCAAAATGCAGCCCACATCCTGGAGAATCTCAAGAGCAGGGGTTGGTGCAAGCCAGGCCTCAAACCACGAGAAGCTCCAGCCCAAAATGCAGCCAAAATCCAGCCCACATCCGGGAGAATCTCAAGAGCAGGGGGTGGAGCAAGCCAGGCCTCAAACCACGAGAAGCTCCAGCCCAAAAGGCAGCCAAAACCCAGCCCACCTCCGGTAGAATTTCAAGAGCAGGGGGTGGAGCAAGCCAGGCCCCAAACCACGAGAAGCTCCAGCCCAAAAGTCAGCCAAAATGCAGCCCACATCCGGGAGAATCTCAAGAGCAGGGGGTGGAGCAAGCCAGGCCTCAAACCACGAGAAGCTCCAGCCCAAAAGGCAGCCAAAATGCAGCCCACATCCGGGAGAAGCTCAAGAGCAGGGGGTGGAGCAAGCCAGGCCTCAAACCACGAGAAGCTCCAGCCCAAAATGCAGGCAAATTCCAGACCACATCCGGGAGAATATCAAGAGCAGGGGGTGGAGCAAGCCAGGCCTCAAACCACGAGAAGCTCCAGCCCAAAATGCAGCCAAAATTCAGCCCACATCCAGGAGAAAATCAAGAGCAGGAGGTGGAGCAAGGCAGGCCTCAAACCACGAGAAGCTCCTGCCCAAAAGGCAGCCAAAATGCAGCCCACATCCGGGAGAATTTCAGGAGCAGGGTGTGGAGCAAGCCAGGCCCCAAAGCACGAGAATCTCAAGCCCAAAACTCACCCAAAAATCCAGCCCACGTCGGGAAGAATTTCAAGAGCAGGGGGTGGAGCAAGCCAGGCCTCAAACCACGAGAAGCTCCAGCCCAAAATGCAGACAAAATCCAGCCCACATCCGGGAGAATCTCAAGAGCAGGGAGTGGAGCAAGCCAGCCCCCAAACCACGAGAAGCTCCAGCCCAAAATGCAGCCAAATTCCAGACCACATCCGGGAGAATTTCAAGAGCAGGGGGTGGAGCAAGCCAGGCCTCAAACCACGAGAAGCTCCAGCCCAAAAGGCAGCCAAAATGCAGCCCACATCCGGGAGAATCTCAAGAGCAGGGGGTGGAGCAAGCCAGGCCTCAAACCACGAGAAGCTCCAGCCCAAAAGGCAGCCAAATGCCAGCCCACCTCCTGGAGAATCTCAAGAGCAGGGGCTGGAGCAAGCCAGGCCTCAAACCACGAGAAGTTCCAGCCCAAAAGGCAGCCAAAATCCAGCCCACATCCAGGAAAATATCAGGAGCAGGGGGTGGAGCAAGCCAGGCCTCAAACCTCGAGAAGCTCCAGCCCAAAATGCAGCCAAAATCCAGCCCACTTCGGGGATAATCTCAAGAGCAGGGGGTGGAGCAAGCCAGGCCCCAAAGCACGAGAAGCTCCAGCCAAAAAGGCAGCCAAAATCCAGCCCACATCCGGGAGAATGTCAAGAGCAGGGGATGGAGCAAGCCAGGCCTCAAACCACGAGAAGCTCCAGCCCAAAAGGCAGCCAAAATCCAGCCCACATCCGGGAGAATCTCAAGAGCAGGGGGTGGAGCAAGCCAGGCCTCAAACCACGAGAAGCTCCAGCCCAAAAGGCAGCCAAAATGCAGCCCATATCCGGGAGAATCTCAAGAGCAGGGGGTGGAGCAAGCCAGGCCTCAAACCACAAGAAGCTAGACCCCAAAAGGCAGCCAAAATGCAGCCCATATCCGGGAGAATCTCAAGAGCAGGGTGTGGAGCAAGCCAGGCCCCAAAGCACGAGAAGCTCCAGCCAAAAAGGCAGCCAAAATCCAGCCCACATCCGGGAGAATCTCAAGAGCAGGGGGTGGAGCAAGCCAGGCCTCAAACCATTAGAAGCTCCAGCCCAAAAGGTAGCCAAATGCCAGCCCACCTCCTGGAGAATCTCAAGAGCAGGGGCTGGAGCAAGCCAGGCCTCAAACCACGAGAAGCTCCAGCCCAAAAGGCAGCCAAAATGCAGGCCACATCCAGGAAAATATCAAGAGCAGGGGGTGGAGCAAGCCAGGCCTCAAACCTCGAGAAGCTCCAGCCCAAAAGGCAGCCAAAATCCAGCCCACTTCGGGGAGAATCTCAAGAGCAGGGGGTGGAGCAAGCCAGGCCTCAAACCACGAGAAGCTCCAGCCAAAAAGGCAGCCAAAATCCAGCCCACATCCGGGAGAATGTCAGGAGCAGGGGATGGAGCAAGCCAGGCCTCAAACCACGAGAAGCTCTGGCCCAAAAGGCAGCCAAAATGCAGCCCACATCCGGGAGAATCTCAAGAGCAGGGGGTGGAGCAAGCCAGGCCTCAAACCACGGGAAGCTCCAGCCCAAGAATCAGCCAAAATGCAGCCCACATCTGGGAGAATCTCAAGAGCAGGGGGTGGAGCAAGACAGCCCCCAAACCACGAGAAGCTCCAGCCCAAAATGCAGCCAAATCCAGCCCACTTCGGGGAGAATATCAAGAGCAGGGGGTGGAGCAAGCCAGGCCTCAAACCACGAGAAGCTCCAGCCCAAAATGCAGACAAAATCCAGCCCACCTCCGGGAGAATCTCAAGAGCAGGGGGTGGAGCAAGCCAGGCCTCAAACCCCAAAAAGCTCCAGCCCAAAAGGCAGCCAAAATGCAGCCCACATCCGGGAGAATATCAAGAGCAGGAGGTGGAGCAAGCCAGGCCTCAAACCACGAGAAGCTCCAGCCCAAAAGGCAGCCAAAATCCAGCCCACATCCAGGAGAATCTCAAGAGCAGGGAGTGGAGCAAGCCAGCCCCCAAACCACGAGAAGCTCCAGCCCAAAATGTAGTCAAAATGCAGCCCAATTCAGGGAGAATCTCAAGAGCAGGGGGTGGGGCAAGCCAGGCCTCAAACCACGAGAAGCTCCAGCCCAAAAGGCAGCCAAAATGCAGCCCACATCCGGGAGAATATCAAGAGCAGGGGGTGGAGCAAGCCAGGCCTCAAACCACAAGAAGCTAGACCCCACAAGGCAGCCAAAATGCAGCCCACCTCCTGGAGAATCTCAAGAGCAGGGGGTGGAGCAAGCCAGGCCTCAAACCACGAGAAGCTCCAGCCCAAAAGGCAGCCAAAATGCAGCCCACATCCAGGAAAATATCAAGAGCAGGAGGTGGAGCAAGCCAGGCCCCAAACCACGAGAAGATCCAGCCCAAAAGGCAGCCAAAATCCAGCCCACCTCCGGGAGAATCTCAAGAGCAGGGGGTGGAGCAAGCCAGGCCTAAAACCCGAAAAAGCTGAAGCCGAAAATATAGTCAAAATGCAGCCCACATCCGGGAGAATCTCAAGAGCAGGGGGTGGGGCAAGCCAGGCCTCAAACCACGAGAAGCTCCAGCCCAAAATGCAGCCAAAATGCAGCCCACATCCGGGAGAATCTCAAGAGCAGGGGGTGGAGCAAGCCAGGCCCCAAACCACGAGAAGCTCCAGCCCAAAAGGCAGCCAAAATGCAGCCCACATCCGGGAGAATCTCAAGAGCAGGGGGTGGAGCAAGCCAGGCCTCAAAGCACGAGAAGCTCCAGCCCAAAATGCAGCCAAAATGCAGCCCACATCCAGGAGAAAATCAAGAGCAGGAGGTGGAGCAAGCCAGGCCCCAAAGCACGAGAAGCTCCAGCCAAAAATGCAGCCAAAATCCAGCCCACATCCGGGAGAATCTCAAGAGCAGGGGGTGGAGCAAGCCAGGCCTCAAACCACGAGAAGCTCCAGCCCAAAAGGCAGCCAAATGCCAGCCCACCTCCTGGAGAATCTCAAGAGCAGGTGCTGGAGCAAGCCAGGCCTCAAACCACGAGAAGCTCCAGCCCAAAAGGCAGCCAAAATCCAGCCCACATCCAGGAAAATATCAAGAGCAGGGGGTGGAGCAAGCCAGGCCTCAAACCTCGAGAAGCTCCAGCCCAAAAGGCAGCCAAAATCCAACCCACTTCGGGGAGAATCTCAAGAGCAGGGGGTGGAGCAAGCCAGGCCCCAAAGCACGAGAAGCTCCAGCCAAAAAGGCAGCCAAAATCCAGCCCACATCCGGGAGAATGTCAAGAGCAGGGGATGGAGCAAGCCAGGCCTCAAACCACGAGAAGCTCCAGCCCAAAAGGCAGCCAAAATGCAGCCCACATCCGGGAGAATCTCAAGAGCAGGGGGTGGAGCAAGCCAGGCCTCAAACCACGGGAAGCTCCAGCCCAAGAATCAGCCAAAATGCAGCCCACATCTGGGAGAATCTCAAGAGCAGGGGGTGGAGCAAGACAGCCCCCAAACCACGAGAAGCTCCAGCCCAAAATGCAGCCAAATCCAGCCCACTTCGGGGAGAATATCAAGAGCAGGGGGTGGAGCAAGCCAGGCCTCAAACCACGAGAAGCTCCAGCCCAAAATGCAGACAAAATCCAGCCCACCTCCGGGAGAATCTCAAGAGCAGGGGGTGGAGCAAGCCAGGCCTCAAACCCCAAAAAGCTCCAGCCCAAAAGGCAGCCAAAATGCAGCCCACATCCGGGAGAATATCAAGAGCAGGAGGTGGAGCAAGCCAGGCCTCAAACCACGAGAAGCTCCAGCCCAAAAGGCAGCCAAAATCCAGCCCACATCCAGGAGAATCTCAAGAGCAGGGAGTGGAGCAAGCCAGCCCCCAAACCACGAGAAGCTCCAGCCCAAAATGTAGTCAAAATGCAGCCCAATTCAGGGAGAATCTCAAGAGCAGGGGGTGGGGCAAGCCAGGCCTCAAACCACGAGAAGCTCCAGCCCAAAAGGCAGCCAAAATGCAGCCCACATCCGGGAGAATATCAAGAGCAGGGGGTGGAGCAAGCCAGGCCTCAAACCACAAGAAGCTAGACCCCACAAGGCAGCCAAAATGCAGCCCACCTCCTGGAGAATCTCAAGAGCAGGGGGTGGAGCAAGCCAGGCCTCAAACCACGAGAAGCTCCAGCCCAAAAGGCAGCCAAAATGCAGCCCACATCCAGGAAAATATCAAGAGCAGGAGGTGGAGCAAGCCAGGCCCCAAACCACGAGAAGATCCAGCCCAAAAGGCAGCCAAAATCCAGCCCACCTCCGGGAGAATCTCAAGAGCAGGGGGTGGAGCAAGCCAGGCCTAAAACCCGAAAAAGCTGAAGCCGAAAATATAGTCAAAATGCAGCCCACATCCGGGAGAATCTCAAGAGCAGGGGGTGGGGCAAGCCAGGCCTCAAACCACGAGAAGCTCCAGCCCAAAATGCAGCCAAAATGCAGCCCACATCCGGGAGAATCTCAAGAGCAGGGGGTGGAGCAAGCCAGGCCCCAAACCACGAGAAGCTCCAGCCCAAAAGGCAGCCAAAATGCAGCCCACATCCGGGAGAATCTCAAGAGCAGGGGGTGGAGCAAGCCAGGCCTCAAAGCACGAGAAGCTCCAGCCCAAAATGCAGCCAAAATGCAGCCCACATCCAGGAGAAAATCAAGAGCAGGAGGTGGAGCAAGCCAGGCCTCAAACCACGAGAAGCTCCTGCCCAAAAGGCAGCCAAAATCCAGCCCACATGCGGGAGAATTTCAGGAGCAGGGGGTGGAGCAAGCCAGGCCTCAAACCACGAGAAGCTCCAGCCCAAAAGGCAGCCAAAATGCAGCCCACATCCGGGAGAATCTCAAGAGCAGGGTTTGGTGCAAGCCAGGCCTCAAACCACGAGAAGCTCCAGCCCAAAATGCAGCCAAAATGCAGCCCACATCCGGGAGAAGCTCAAGAGCAGGTGGTGGAGCAAGCCAGGCCCCAAACCACGAGAAGCTCCAGCCCAAAATGCAGCCAAATTCCAGACCACATCCGGGAGAATATCAAGAGCAGGGGGTGGAGCAAGCCAGGCCCCAAAGCACGAGAAGCTCCAGCCCAAAATGCAGCCAAAATGCAGCCCACATCCAGGAGAAAATCAAGAGCAGGAGGTGGAGCAAGGCAGGCCTCAAACCACGAGAAGCTCCTGCCCAAAAGGTAGCCAAAATGCAGCCCACATCCGGGAGAATTTCAGGAGCAGGGTGTGGAGCAAGCCAGGCCCCAAAGCACGAGAATCTCAAGCCCAAAACTCACCCAAAAATCCAGCCCACGTCGGGAAGAATTTCAAGAGCAGGGGGTGGAGCAAGCCAGGCCTCAAACCACGAGAAGCTCCAGCCCAAAAGGCAGCCAAAATGCAGCCCACATCCGGGAGAATCTCAAGAGCAGGGGGTGGAGCAAGCCAGGCCTCAAACCACAAGAAGCTAGACCCCAAAAGGCAGCCAAAATGCAGCCCACCTCCTGGAGAATTTCAAGAGCAGGGGGTGGAGCAAGCCAGGCCTCAAACCACGAGAAGCTCCAGCCCAAAAGGGAGCCAAAATCCAGCCCACATCCAGGAAAATATCAAGAGCAGGGGGTGGAGCAAGCCAGGCCTCAAACCTCGAGAAGCTCCAGCCCAAAAGGCAGCCAAAATCCAGCCCACTTCGGGGACAATCTCAAGAGCAGGGGGTGGAGCAAGCCAGGCCCCAAAGCACGAGAAGCTCCAGCCAAAAGACAGCCAAAATCCAGCCCACATCCGGGAGAATCTCAAGAGCAGGGGGTGGAGCAAGCCAGGCCTCAAACCACAAGAAGCTAGACCCCAAAAGGCAGCCAAAATGCAGCCCATATCCGGGAGAATCTCAAGAGCTGGGGGTGGAGCAAGCCAGGCCCCAAAGCACGAGAAGCTCCAGCCAAAAAGGCAGCCAAAATGCAGCCCACATCCGGGAGAATCTCAAGAGCAGGGGGTGGAGCAAGCCAGGCCTCAAACCACGAGAAGCTCCAGCCCAAAAGGCAGCCAAAGGCCAGCCCACCTCCTGGAAAATATCAAGAGCAGGGGGTGGAGCAAGCCAGGCCTCAAACCACGAGAAGCTCCAGCCCAAAAAGCAGCCAAAATGCAGCCCACATCCGGGAGAATCTCAAGAGCAGGGGGTGGAGCAAGCCAGGCCTCAAACCACGAGAAGCTCCAGCCCAAAAGGCAGCCAAAATGCAGCCCACCTCCAGGAGAATCTCAAGAGCAGGGGGTGGAGCAAGCCAGCCCCCAAACCACGAGAAGCTCCAGCCCAAAATGCAGCCAAATCCAGCCCACTTCGGGGAGAATATCAAGAGCAGGGGGTGGAGCAAGCCAGGCCTCAAACCACGAGAAGCTAGACCCCAAAAGGCAGCCAAAATGCAGCCCACATCCGGGAGAATCTCAAGAGCAGGGGGTGGAGCAAGCCAGGCCTCAAACCACGAGAAGCTCCAGCCCAAAATGTAGTCAAAATGCAGCCCAATTCAGGGAGAATCTCAAGAGCAGGGGGTGGGGCAAGCCAGGCCTCAAACCACGAGAAGCTCCAGCCCAAAAGGCAGCCAAAATGCAGCCCACATCCGGGAGAATATCAAGAGCAGGGGGTGGAGCAAGCCAGGCCTCAAACCACAAGAAGCTAGACCCCACAAGGCAGCCAAAATGCAGCCCACCTCCTGGAGAATCTCAAGAGCAGGGGGTGGAGCAAGCCAGGCCTCAAACCACGAGAAGCTCCAGCCCAAAAGGCAGCCAAAATGCAGCCCACATCCAGGAAAATATCAAGAGCAGGAGGTGGAGCAAGCCAGGCCTCAAACCACGAGAAGCTCCAGCCCAAAAGGCAGCCAAAATGCAGCCCAACTCCGGGAGAATCTCAAGAGCAGGGGGTGGAGCAAGCCAGGCCCCAAACCACGAGAAGATCCAGCCCAAAAGGCAGCCAAAATCCAGCCCACCTCCGGGAGAATCTCAAGAGCAGGGTGTGGAGCAAGCCAGGCCTAAAACCCGAAAAAGCTGAAGCCGAAAATATAGTCAAAATGCAGCCCACATCCGGGAGAATCTCAAGAGCAGGGGGTGGGGCAAGCCAGGCCTCAAACCACAAGAAGCTCCAGTCCAAAAGGCAGCCAAAATGCAGCCCACATCCGGGAGAATTTCAAGAGCAGGGGGTGGAGCAAGCCAGGCCCCAAACCACGAGAAGCTCCAGCCCAAAAGGCAGCCAAAATCCAGCCCACATCCGGGAGAATCTCAAGAGCAGGGGGTGGAGCAAGCCAGGCCTCAAAGCACGAGAAGCTCCAGCCCAAAATGCAGCCAAAATGCAGCCCACATCCAGGAGAAAATCAAGAGCAGGAGGTGGAGCAAGCCAGGCCTCAAACCACGAGAAGCTCCTGCCCAAAAGGCAGCCAAAATCCAGCCCACATGCGGGAGAATTTCAGGAGCAGGGGGTGGAGCAAGCCAGGCCTCAAACCACGAGAAGCTCCAGCCCAAAAGGCAGCCAAAATGCAGCCCACATCCGGGAGAATCTCAAGAGCAGGGTTTGGTGCAAGCCAGGCCTCAAACCACGAGAAGCTCCAGCCCAAAATGCAGCCAAAATGCAGCCCACATCCGGGAGAATATCAAGAGCAGGGGTTGGAGCAAGCCAGGCCTCAAACCACGAGAAGCTCCAGCCCAACAGGCAGCCAAATGCCAGCCCACCTCCTGGAGAATCTCAAGAGCAGGGGGTGGAGCAAGCCAGGCCTCAAACCACGAGAAGCTCCAGCCCAAAATGCAGCCAAAATGCAGCCCACATCCAGGAGAAAATCAAGAGCAGGAGGTGGAGCAAGCCAGGCCTCAAACCACGAGAAGCTCCTGCCCAAAAGGCAGCCAAAATCCAGCCCACATGCGGGAGAATTTCAGGAGCAGGGGGTGGAGCAAGCCAGGCCTCAAACCACGAGAAGCTCCAGCCCAAAATGCAGCCAAAATGCAGCCCACATCCGGGAGAATCTCAAGAGCAGGGTTTGGTGCAAGCCAGGCCTCAAACCACGAGAAGCTCCAGCCCAAAATGCAGCCAAAATGCAGCCCACATCCGGGAGAAGTTCAAGAGCAGGTGGTGGAGCAAGCCAGGCCCCAAACCACGAGAAGCTCCAGCCCAAAATGCAGCCAAATTCCAGACCACATCCGGGAGAATATCAAGAGCAGGGGGTGGAGCAAGCCAGGCCCCAAAGCACGAGAAGCTCCAGCCCAAAATGCAGCCAAAATGCAGCCCACATCCAGGAGAAAATCAAGAGCAGGAGGTGGAGCAAGGCAGGCCTCAAACCACGAGAAGCTCCTGCCCAAAAGGTAGCCAAAATGCAGCCCACATCCGGGAGAATTTCAGGAGCAGGGTGTGGAGCAAGCCAGGCCCCAAAGCACGAGAATCTCAAGCCCAAAACTCACCCAAAAATCCAGCCCACGTCGGGAAGAATTTCAAGAGCAGGGGGTGGAGCAAGCCAGGCCTCAAACCACGAGAAGCTCCAGCCCAAAAGGCAGCCAAAATGCAGCCCACATCCGGGAGAATCTCAAGAGCAGGGGGTGGAGCAAGCCAGGCCTCAAACCACAAGAAGCTAGACCCCAAAAGGCAGCCAAAATGCAGCCCACCTCCTGGAGAATCTCAAGAGCAGGGAGTGGAGCAAGCCAGGCCTCAAACCACGAGAAGCTCCAGCCCAAAAGGGAGCCAAAATCCAGCCCATATCCAGGAAAATATCAAGAGCAGGGGGTGGAGCAAGCCAGGCCTCAAACCTCGAGAAGCTCCAGCCCAAAAGGCAGCCAAAATCCAGCCCACTTCGGGGACAATCTCAAGAGCAGGGGGTGGAGCAAGCCAGGCCCCAAAGCACGAGAAGCTCCAGCCAAAAAGGCAGCCAAAATCCAGCCCACATCCGGGAGAATCTCAAGAGCAGGGGGTGGAGCAAGCCAGGCCTCAAACCACAAGAAGCTAGACCCCAAAAGGCAGCCAAAATGCAGCCCATATCCGGGAGAATCTCAAGAGCTGGGGGTGGAGCAAGCCAGGCCCCAAAGCACGAGAAGCTCCAGCCAAAAAGGCAGCCAAAATGCAGCCCACATCCGGGAGAATCTCAAGAGCAGGGGGTGGAGCAAGCCAGGCCTCAAACCACGAGAAGCTCCAGCCCAAAAGGCAGCCAAAGGCCAGCCCACCTCCTGGAAAATATCAAGAGCAGGGGGTGGAGCAAGCCAGGCCTCAAACCACGAGAAGCTCCAGCCCAAAAGGCAGCCAAAATGCAGCCCACCTCCAGGAGAATCTCAAGAGCAGGGGGTGGAGCAAGCCAGCCCCCAAACCACGAGAAGCTCCAGCCCAAAATGCAGCCAAATCCAGCCCACTTCGGGGAGAATATCAAGAGCAGGGGGTGGAGCAAGCCAGGCCTCAAACCACGAGAAGCTAGACCCCAAAAGGCAGCCAAAATGCAGCCCACATCCGGGAGAATCTCAAGAGCAGGGGGTGGAGCAAGCCAGGCCTCAAACCACGAGAAGCTCCAGCCCAAAAGGCAGCCAAAATGCAGCCCACATCCAGGAGAATCTCAAGAGCAGGGGGTGGAGCAAGCCAGGCCCCAAACCACGAGAAGCTCCAGCCCAAAAGGCAGCCAAAATGCAGCCCACATCCAGGAGAATATCAAGAGCAGGAGGTGGAGCAAGCCAGGCCTCAAACCACGAGAAGCTCCTGCCCAAAAGGCAGCCAAAATGCAGCCCAACTCCGGGAGAATCTCAAGAGCAGGGGTTATAGCAAGCCAGGCCTCAAACCACGGGAAGCTAGACCCCAAAAGGCAGCCAAAATGCAGCTCACCTCCTGGAGAATCTCAAGAGCAGGGGGTGGAGCAAGCCAGCCCCCAAACTACGAGAAGCTCCAGCCCAAAAGGCAGCCAAAATGCAGCCCACCTCCAGGAGAATCTCAAGAGCAGGGGTTATAGCAAGCCAGGCCTCAAACCACGAGAAGCTGAAGCCGAAAAGGCAGCCAAAATGCAGCCCACATCCGGGAGAATATCAAGAGCAGGGGGTGGAGCAAGCCAGGCCTCAAACCACGAGAAGCTCCAGCCCAAAAAGCAGCCAAATGCCAGCCCACATCCGGGAGAATCTCAAGAGCAGGGGGTGGAGCAAGCCAGGCCTCAAAGCACGAGAAGCTCCAGCCCAAAAGGCAGCCAAAATGCAGCCCACCTCCAGGAGAATATCCAGAGCAGGAGGTGGAGCAAGCCAGGCCTCAAACCACGAGAAGCTCCAGCCCAAAATGCAGCCAAATCCAGCCCACTTCGGGGAGAATATCAAGAGCAGGGGGTGGAGCAAGCCAGGCCTCAAACCACGAGAAGCTCCAGCCCAAAATGCAGACAAAATCCAGCCCAACTCCGGGAGAATCTCAAGAGCCGGGGGTGGAGCAAGCCAGGCCTCAAACCCCAAATAGCTGAAGCCCAAAATGCAGCCAAAATGCAGCCCACATCCGGGAGAATCTCAAGAGCAGGGGGTGGAGCAAGCCAGGCCTCAAACCACGAGAAGCTCCAGCCCAAAATGCAGCCAAAATGCAGCCCACATCCGGGAGAATCTCAAGAGCAGGGGGTGGAGCAAGCCAGGCCTCAAACCACGAGAAGCTAGACCCCAAAAGGCAGCCAAAATGCAGCCCACATCCGGGAGAATCTCAAGAGCAGGGGGTGGAGCAAGCCAGGCCTCAAACCACGAGAAGCTCCAGCCCAAAATGTAGTCAAAATGCAGCCCAATTCAGGGACAATCTCAAGAGCAGGGGGTGGAGCAAGCCAGGCCTCAAACCACAAGAAGCTAGACCCCACAAGGCAGCCAAAATGCAGCCCACATCCAGGAGAAAATCAAGAGCAGGAGGTGGAGCAAGCCAGGCCCCAAACCACGAGAAGCTCCAGCCCAAAATGCAGCCAAAATCCAGCCCACCTCCGGGAGAATCTCAAGAGCAGGGGGTGGAGCAAGCCAGGCCTCAAACCCGAAAAAGCTGAAGCCGAAAATATAGTCAAAATGCAGCCCACTTCGGGGAGAATCTCAAGAGCAGGGGGTGGGGCAAGCCAGGCCTCAAACCACGAGAAGCTCCAGCCCAAAAGGCAGCCAAAATGCAGCCCACATCCGGGAGAATCTCAAGAGAAGGGGGTGGAGCAAGCCAGGCCCCAAACCACGAGAAGCTCCAGCCCAAAAGGCAGCCAAAATCCAGCCCACATCCGGGAGAATCTCAAGAGCAGGGGGTGGAGCAAGCCAGGCCTCAAAGCACGAGAAGCTCCAGCCCAAAATGCAGCCAAAATGCAGCCCACTTCCAGGAGAAAATCAAGAGCAGGAGGTGGAGCAAGCCAGGCCTCAAACCACGAGAAGCTCCTGCCCAAAATGCAGCCAAAATCCAGCCCACATCAGGGAGAATTTCAGGAGCAGGGGGTGGAGCAAGCCAGGCCCCAAACCACGAGAAGCTCCAGCCCAAAAGGCAGCCAAAATGCAGCCCACCTCCAGGAGAATATCCAGAGCAGGAGGTGGAGCAAGCCAGGCCCCAAACCACGAGAAGCTCCAGCCCAAAATGCAGCCAAATCCAGCCCACTTCGGGGAGAATATCAAGAGCAGGGGGTGGAGCAAGCCAGGCCTCAAACCACAAGAAGCTCCAGCCCAAAATGCAAACAAAATGCAGCCCACATCCGGGAGAATCTCAAGAGCAGGGGGTGGAGGAAGGCAGGCCTCAAACCACGAGAAGCTCCAGACCAAAATGCAGCCAAAATGCAGCCCACATCCGGGAGAATCTCAAGAGCAGGGGGGTGGAGCAAGCCAGGCCTCAAACCACGAGAAGCTAGACCCCAAAAGGCAGCCAAAATGCAGCCCACATCCGGGAGAATCTCAAGAGCAGGGGGTGGAGCAAGCCAGGCCTCAAACCACGAGAAGCTCCAGCCCAAAAGGCAGCCAAAATGCAGCCCACATCCAGGAGAATCTCAAGAGCAGGGGGTGGAGCAAGCCAGGCCCCAAACCACGAGAAGCTCCAGCCCAAAAGGCAGCCAAAATGCAGCCCACATCCAGGAGAATCTCAAGAGCAGGGGGTGGAGCAAGCCAGGCCTCAAACCACGAGAAGCTCCAGCCCAAAAGGCAGCCAAAATGCAGCCCAACTCCGGGAGAATCTCAAGAGCAGGGGTTATAGCAAGCCAGGCCTCAAACCACGGGAAGCTAGACCCCAAAAGGCAGCCAAAATGCAGCTCACCTCCTGGAGAATCTCAAGAGCAGGGGGTGGAGCAAGCCAGCCCCCAAACTACGAGAAGCTCCAGCCCAAAAGGCAGCCAAAATGCAGCCCACCTCCAGGAGAATCTCAAGAGCAGGGGGTGGAGCAAGCCAGCCCCCAAACCACGAGAAGCTCCAGCCCAAAAGGCAGCCAAAATGCAGCCCAACTCCGGGAGAATCTCAAGAGCACGGGGTGGAGCAAGCCAGGCCCCAAACCACGAGAAGCTCCAGCCCAAAAGGCAGCCAAAATGCAGCCCACCTCCGGGAGAATCTCAAGAGCAGGGGTTATAGCAAGCCAGGCCTCAAACCACGAGAAGCTGAAGCCGAAAAGGCAGCCAAAATGCAGCCCACATCCGGGAGAATATCAAGAGCAGGGGGTGGAGCAAGCCAGGCCTCAAACCACGAGAAGCTCCAGCCCAAAAAGCAGCCAAATGCCAGCCCACATCCGGGAGAATCTCAAGAGCAGGGGGTGGAGCAAGCCAGGCCTCAAAGCACGAGAAGCTCCAGCCCAAAAGTGAGCCAAAATCCAGCCCACATCCGGGAGAATCTCAAGAGCAGGGGGTGGAGCAAGCCAGGCCTCAAACCACGAGAAGCTCCAGCCCAAAAGGCAGCCAAAATGCAGCCCACCTCCAGGAGAATATCCAGAGCAGGAGGTGGAGCAAGCCAGGCCTCAAACCACGAGAAGCTCCAGCCCAAAATGCAGCCAAAATGCAGCCCACCTCCCGGAGAATCTCAAGAGCAGGGGGTGGAGCAAGCCAGCCCACAAACCACGAGAAGCTCCAGCCCAAAATGCAGCCAAATCCAGCCCACTTCGGGGAGAATATCAAGAGCAGGGGGTGGAGCAAGCCAGGCCTCAAACCACGAGAAGCTCCAGCCCAAAATGCAGACAAAATCCAGCCCAACTCCGGGAGAATCTCAAGAGCCGGGGGTGGAGCAAGCCAGGCCTCAAACCCCAAATAGCTGAAGCCCAAAATGCAGCCAAAATGCAGCCCACATCCGGGAGAATCTCAAGAGCAGGGGGTGGAGCAAGCCAGGCCTCAAACCACGAGAAGCTCCAGCCCAAAATGCAGCCAAAATGCAGCCCACATCCAGGAGAATCTCAAGAGCAGGGGGTGGAGCAAGCCAGGCCTCAAACCACGAGAAGCTAGACCCCAAAAGGCAGCCAAAATGCAGCCCACATCCGGGAGAATCTCAAGAGCAGGGGGTGGAGCAAGCCAGGCCTCAAACCACAAGAAGCTAGACCCCACAAGGCAGCCAAAATGCAGCCCACATCCAGGAGAAAATCAAGAGCAGGAGGTGGAGCAAGCCAGGCCCAAAACCACGAGAAGCTCCAGCCCAAAATGCAGCCAAAATCCAGCCCACCTCCGGGAGAATCTCAAGAGCAGGGGGTGGAGCAAGGCAGGCCTCAAACCCGAAAAAGCTGAAGCCGAAAATATAGTCAAAATGCAGCCCATATCCGGGAGAATCTCAAGAGCAGGGGGTGGGGCAAGCCAGGCCTCAAACCACAAGAAGCTCCAGCCCAAAAGGCAGCCAAAATGCAGTCCACATCCGGGAGAATCTCAAGAGCAGGGGGTGGAGCAAGCCAGGCCCCAAACCACGAGAAGCTCCAGCCCAAAAGGCAGCCAAAATCCAGCCCACATCCGGGAGAATCTCAAGAGCAGGGGGTGGAGCAAGCCAGGCCTCAAACCACGAGAAGCTCCTGCCCAAAAGGCAGCCAAAATCCAGCCCACATCCGGGAGAATTTCAGGAGCAGGGGGTGGAGCAAGCCAGGCCCCAAACCACGAGAAGCTCCAGCCCAAAAGGCAGCCAAAATGCAGCCCACATCCGGGAGAATCTCAAGAGCAGGGGTTGGTGCAAGCCAGGCCTCAAACCACGAGAAGCTCCAGCCCAAAATGCAGCCAAATGCCAGCCCACCTCCTGGAGAATCTCAAGAGCAGGGGGTGGAGCAAGCCAGGCCACAAACCACGAGAAGCTCCAGCCCAAAAGGCAGCCAAATGCCAGCCCACATCCGGGAGAATCTCAAGAGCAGGGGGTGGAGCAAGCCAGGCCTCAAACCCGAAAAAGCTGAAGCCGAAAATATAGTCAAAATGCAGCCCACTTCGGGGAGAATCTCAAGAGCAGGGGGTGGGGCAATCCAGGCCTCAAACCACAAGAAGCTCCAGCCCAAAAGGCAGCCAAAATGCAGCCCACATCCAGGAGAATCTCAAGAGCAGGGGGTGGAGCAAGCCAGGCCCCAAACCACGAGAAGCTCCAGCCCAAAAGGCAGCCAAAATCCAGCCCACATCCGGGAGAATCTCAAGAGCAGGGGGTGGAGCAAGCCAGGCCTTAAACCACAAGAAGCTCCAGCCCAAAATGCAGCCAAAATGCAGCCCACATCCAGGAGAAAATCAAGAGCAGGAGGTGGAGCAAGCCAGGCCTCAAACCACGAGAAGCTCCTGCCCAAAAGGCAGCCAAAATCCAGCCCACATCCGGGAGAATTTCAGGAGCAGGGGGTGGAGCAAGCCAGGCCCCAAACCACGAGAAGCTCCAGCCCAAAAGGCAGCCAAAATGCAGCCCACCTCCGGGAGAATCTCAAGAGCAGGGGGTGGAGCAAGCCAGGCCTCAAACCACGAGAAGCTCCAGCCCAAAATGCAGCCAAAATCCAGCCCACATCCGGGAGAATATCAAGAGCAGGGGGTGGAGCAAGCCAGGCCTCAAACCACGAGAAGCTCCAGCCCAAAAGGCAGCCAAAACCCAGCCCACCTCCGGTAGAATTTCAAGAGCAGGGGGTGGAGCAAGCCAGGCCCCAAACCACGAGAAGCTCCAGCCCAAAAGGCAGCCAAAATCCAGCCCACATCCGGGAGAATCTCAAGAGCAGGGGGTGGAGCAAGCCAGGCCTCAAACCACGAGAAGCTCCAGCCCAAAAGGCAGCCAAAATGCAGCCCACATCCGGGAGAAGCTCAAGAGCAGGAGGTGGAGCAAGCCAGGCCCCAAACCACGAGAAGCTCCAGCCCAAAATGCAGCCAAATTCCAGACCACATCCGGGAGAATATCAAGAGCAGGGGGTGGAGCAAGCCAGGCCTCAAACCACGAGAAGCTCCAGCCCAAAAAGCAGCCAAAATGCAGCCCACATCCGGGAGAATCTCAAGAGCAGGGGGTGGAGCAAGCCAGGCCTCAAACCACAAGAAGCTAGACCCCAAAAGGCAGCCAAAATGCAGCCCACCTCCTGGAGAATCTCAAGAGCAGGGGGTGGAGCAAGCCAGGCCTCAAACCACGAGAAGCTCCAGCCCAAAAGTCAGCCAAATGCCAGCCCACCTCCTGGAGAATCTCAAGAGCAGGGGCTGGAGCAAGCCAGGCCTCAAACCTCGAGAAGCTCCAGCCCAAAAGGCAGCCAAAATCCAGCCCACTTCGGGGAGAATCTCAAGAGCAGGGGGTGGAGCAAGCCAGGCCTCAAACCACGGGAAGCTGAAGCCGAAAAGGCAGCCAAAATGCAGCCCATATCCGGGAGAATATCAAGAGCAGGGGGTGGAGCAAGCCAGGCCTCAAACCACGAGAAGCTCCAGCCCAAAATGCAGACAAAATCCAGCCCACATCCGGGAGAATCTCAAGAGCAGGGGGTGGAGCAAGCCAGGCCTCAAACCACGAGAAGCTCCAGCCCAAAAGAAAGCCAAAATGCAGCCCACATCCAGGAGAATCTCAAGAGCAGGGAGTGGAGCAAGCCAGTCCCCAAACCACGAGAAGCTCCAGCCCAAAATGTAGTCAAAATGCAGCCCACATCCGGGAGAATCTCAAGAGCAGGGGGTGGAGCAAGCCAGGCCTCAAACCACGAGAAGCTCCAGCCCAACATGCAGCCAAATTCCAGACCACCTCCGGGAGAATATCAAGAGCAGGGGGTGGAGCAAGCCAGGCCCCAAAGCACGAGAAGCTCCAGCCCAAAATGCACTCAAAATGCAGCCCACATCCAGGAGAAAATCAAGAGCAGGAGGTGGAGCAAGGCAGGCCTCAAACCACGAGAAGCTCCTGCCCAAAAGGCAGCCAAAATGCAGCCCACATCCGGGAGAATTTCAGGAGCAGGGGGTGGAGCAAGCCAGGCCCCAAAGCACGAGAATCTCAAGCCCAAAACTCACCCAAAAATCCAGCCCACGTCGGGAAGAATTTCAAGAGCAGGGGGTGGAGCAAGCCAGGCCCCAAACCACGAGAAGCTCCAGCCCAAAAGGCAGCCAAAATGCAGCCCACATCCGGGAGAATCTCAAGAGCAGGGGGTGGAGCAAGCCAGGCCTCAAACCACAAGAAGCTAGACCCCAAAAGGCAGCCAAAATGCAGCCCACCTCCTGGAGAATCTCAAGAGCAGGGGGTGGAGCAAGCCAGGC
Organism: Rhynochetos jubatus; assembly: GCA_027574665.1. NCBI lineage: Eukaryota > Metazoa > Chordata > Aves > Eurypygiformes > Rhynochetidae > Rhynochetos > Rhynochetos jubatus. The sequence continues at coordinate 152,720 of JAQBHY010000096.1, read as the reverse complement.
CACAAACCACGAGAAGCTCCAGCCCAAAAGGCAGCCAAATGCCAGCCCACCTCCTGGAGAATCTCAAGAGCAGGGGCTGGAGCAAGCCAGGCCTCAAACCACGAGAAGCTCCTGCCCAAAAGGCAGCCAAAATCCAGCCCACATCCGGGAGAATTTCAGGAGCAGGGGGTGGAGCAAGCCAGGCCCCAAACCACGAGAAGCTCCAGCCCAAAAGGCAGCCAAAATGCAGCCCACCTCCAGGAGAATATCCAGAGCAGGAGGTGGAGCAAGCCAGGCCCCAAACCACGAGAAGCTCCAGCCCAAAATGCAGCCAAATCCAGCCCACTTCGGGGAGAATATCAAGAGCAGGGGGTGGAGCAAGCCAGGCCTCAAACCACAAGAAGCTCCAGCCCAAAATGCAAACAAAATGCAGCCCACATCCGGGAGAATCTCAAGAGCAGGGGGTGGAGGAAGGCAGGCCTCAAACCACGAGAAGCTCCAGACCAAAATGCAGCCAAAATGCAGCCCACATCCGGGAGAATCTCAAGAGCAGGGGGGTGGAGCAAGCCAGGCCTCAAACCACGAGAAGCTAGACCCCAAAAGGCAGCCAAAATGCAGCCCACATCCGGGAGAATCTCAAGAGCAGGGGGTGGAGCAAGCCAGGCCTCAAACCACGAGAAGCTCCAGCCCAAAAGGCAGCCAAAATGCAGCCCACATCCAGGAGAATCTCAAGAGCAGGGGGTGGAGCAAGCCAGGCCCCAAACCACGAGAAGCTCCAGCCCAAAAGGCAGCCAAAATGCAGCCCACATCCAGGAGAATCTCAAGAGCAGGGGGTGGAGCAAGCCAGGCCTCAAACCACGAGAAGCTCCAGCCCAAAAGGCAGCCAAAATGCAGCCCACATCCGGGAGAATCTCAAGAGCAGGGGGTGGAGCAAGCCAGGCCTCAAACCACAAGAAGCTAGACCCCAAAAGGCAGCCAAAATGCAGCCCACCTCCTGGAGAATCTCAAGAGCAGGGGGTGGAGCAAGCCAGGCCTCAAACCACGAGAAGCTCCAGCCCAAAAGTCAGCCAAATGCCAGCCCACCTCCTGGAGAATCTCAAGAGCAGGGGCTGGAGCAAGCCAGGCCTCAAACCTCGAGAAGCTCCAGCCCAAAAGGCAGCCAAAATCCAGCCCACTTCGGGGAGAATCTCAAGAGCAGGGGGTGGAGCAAGCCAGGCCTCAAACCACGGGAAGCTGAAGCCGAAAAGGCAGCCAAAATGCAGCCCATATCCGGGAGAATATCAAGAGCAGGGGGTGGAGCAAGCCAGGCCTCAAACCACGAGAAGCTCCAGCCCAAAATGCAGACAAAATCCAGCCCACATCCGGGAGAATCTCAAGAGCAGGGGGTGGAGCAAGCCAGGCCTCAAACCACGAGAAGCTCCAGCCCAAAAGAAAGCCAAAATGCAGCCCACATCCAGGAGAATCTCAAGAGCAGGGAGTGGAGCAAGCCAGTCCCCAAACCACGAGAAGCTCCAGCCCAAAATGTAGTCAAAATGCAGCCCACATCCGGGAGAATCTCAAGAGCAGGTGGTGGAGCAAGCCAGGCCTCAAACCACGAGAAGCTCCAGCCCAACATGCAGCCAAATTCCAGACCACCTCCGGGAGAATATCAAGAGCAGGGGGTGGAGCAAGCCAGGCCCCAAACCACGAGAAGCTCCAGCCCAAAATGCACTCAAAATGCAGCCCACATCCAGGAGAAAATCAAGAGCAGGAGGTGGAGCAAGGCAGGCCTCAAACCACGAGAAGCTCCTGCCCAAAAGGCAGCCAAAATGCAGCCCACATCCGGGAGAATTTCAGGAGCAGGGGGTGGAGCAAGCCAGGCCCCAAAGCACGAGAATCTCAAGCCCAAAACTCACCCAAAAATCCAGCCCACGTCGGGAAGAATTTCAAGAGCAGGGGGTGGAGCAAGCCAGGCCTCAAACCACGAGAAGCTCCAGCCCAAAAGGCAGCCAAAATGCAGCCCACATCCGGGAGAATCTCAAGAGCAGGGGGTGGAGCAAGCCAGGCCTCAAACCACAAGAAGCTAGACCCCAAAAGGCAGCCAAAATGCAGCCCACCTCCTGGAGAATCTCAAGAGCAGGGGGTGGAGCAAGCCAGGCCACAAACCACGAGAAGCTCCAGCCCAAAAGGCAGCCAAATGCCAGCCCACCTCCTGGAGAATCTCAAGAGCAGGGGCTGGAGCAAGCCAGGCCTCAAACCACGAGAAGCTCCTGCCCAAAAGGCAGCCAAAATCCAGCCCACATCCGGGAGAATTTCAGGAGCAGGGGGTGGAGCAAGCCAGGCCTCAAACCACGAGAAGCTCCAGCCCAAAAGGCAGCCAAAATGCAGCCCACCTCCAGGAGAATATCCAGAGCAGGAGGTGGAGCAAGCCAGGCCCCAAACCACGAGAAGCTCCAGCCCAAAATGCAGCCAAATCCAGCCCACTTCGGGGAGAATATCAAGAGCAGGGGGTGGAGCAAGCCAGGCCTCAAACCACAAGAAGCTCCAGCCCAAAATGCAAACAAAATGCAGCCCACATCCGGGAGAATCTCAAGAGCAGGGGGTGGAGGAAGGCAGGCCTCAAACCACGAGAAGCTCCAGACCAAAATGCAGCCAAAATGCAGCCCACATCCGGGAGAATCTCAAGAGCAGGGGGGTGGAGCAAGCCAGGCCTCAAACCACGAGAAGCTAGACCCCAAAAGGCAGCCAAAATGCAGCCCACATCCGGGAGAATCTCAAGAGCAGGGGGTGGAGCAAGCCAGGCCTCAAACCACGAGAAGCTCCAGCCCAAAAGGCAGCCAAAATGCAGCCCACATCCAGGAGAATCTCAAGAGCAGGGGGTGGAGCAAGCCAGGCCCCAAACCACGAGAAGCTCCAGCCCAAAAGGCAGCCAAAATGCAGCCCACATCCAGGAGAATCTCAAGAGCAGGGGGTGGAGCAAGCCAGGCCTCAAACCACGAGAAGCTCCAGCCCAAAAGGCAGCCAAAATGCAGCCCAACTCCGGGAGAATCTCAAGAGCAGGGGTTATAGCAAGCCAGGCCTCAAACCACGGGAAGCTAGACCCCAAAAGGCAGCCAAAATGCAGCTCACCTCCTGGAGAATCTCAAGAGCAGGGGGTGGAGCAAGCCAGCCCCCAAACTACGAGAAGCTCCAGCCCAAAAGGCAGCCAAAATGCAGCCCACCTCCAGGAGAATCTCAAGAGCAGGGGGTGGAGCAAGCCAGCCCCCAAACCACGAGAAGCTCCAGCCCAAAAGGCAGCCAAAATGCAGCCCAACTCCGGGAGAATCTCAAGAGCACGGGGTGGAGCAAGCCAGGCCCCAAACCACGAGAAGCTCCAGCCCAAAAGGCAGCCAAAATGCAGCCCACCTCCGGGAGAATCTCAAGAGCAGGGGTTATAGCAAGCCAGGCCTCAAACCACGAGAAGCTGAAGCCGAAAAGGCAGCCAAAATGCAGCCCACATCCGGGAGAATATCAAGAGCAGGGGGTGGAGCAAGCCAGGCCTCAAACCACGAGAAGCTCCAGCCCAAAAAGCAGCCAAATGCCAGCCCACATCCGGGAGAATCTCAAGAGCAGGGGGTGGAGCAAGCCAGGCCTCAAAGCACGAGAAGCTCCAGCCCAAAAGTGAGCCAAAATCCAGCCCACATCCGGGAGAATCTCAAGAGCAGGGGGTGGAGCAAGCCAGGCCTCAAACCACGAGAAGCTCCAGCCCAAAAGGCAGCCAAAATGCAGCCCACATCCGGGAGAATCTCAAGAGCAGGGGGTGGAGCAAGCCAGGCCTCAAACCACGAGAAGCTCCAGCCCAAAAGGCAGCCAAAATGCAGCCCACCTCCAGGAGAATATCCAGAGCAGGAGGTGGAGCAAGCCAGGCCTCAAACCACGAGAAGCTCCAGCCCAAAAGGCAGCCAAAATGCAGCCCACCTCCCGGAGAATCTCAAGAGCAGGGGGTGGAGCAAGCCAGCCCACACACCACGAGAAGCTCCAGCCCAAAATGCAGCCAAATCCAGCCCACTTCGGGGAGAATATCAAGAGCAGGGGGTGGAGCAAGCCAGGCCTCAAACCACGAGAAGCTCCAGCCCAAAATGCAGACAAAATCCAGCCCAACTCCGGGAGAATCTCAAGAGCCGGGGGTGGAGCAAGCCAGGCCTCAAACCCCAAATAGCTGAAGCCCAAAATGCAGCCAAAATGCAGCCCACATCCGGGAGAATCTCAAGAGCAGGGGGTGGAGCAAGCCAGGCCTCAAACCACGAGAAGCTCCAGCCCAAAATGCAGCCAAAATCCAGCCCACATCCGGGAGAATCTCAAGAGCAGGGGGTGGAGCAAGCCAGGCCTCAAACCACGAGAAGCTAGACCCCAAAAGGCAGCCAAAATGCAGCCCACATCCGATAGAATCTCAAGAGCAGGGGGTGGAGCAAGCCAGGCCTCAAACCACAAGAAGCTAGACCCCACAAGGCAGCCAAAATGCAGCCCACATCCAGGAGAAAATCAAGAGCAGGAGGTGGAGCAAGCCAGGCCCAAAACCACGAGAAGCTCCAGCCCAAAATGCAGCCAAAATCCAGCCCACGTCCGGGAGAATCTCAAGAGCAGGGGGTGGAGCAAGCCAGGCCTCAAACCCGAAAAAGCTGAAGCCGAAAATATAGTCAAAATGCAGCCCACTTCGGGGAGAATCTCAAGAGCAGGGGGTGGGGCAAGCCAGGCCTCAAACCACAAGAAGCTCCAGCCCAAAAGGCAGCCAAAATGCAGTCCACATCCGGGAGAATCTCAAGAGCAGGGGGTGGAGCAAGCCAGGCCCCAAACCACGAGAAGCTCCAGCCCAAAAGGCAGCCAAAATCCAGCCCACATCCGGGAGAATCTCAAGAGCAGGGGGTGGAGCAAGCCAGGCCTCAAACCACGAGAAGCTCCTGCCCAAAAGGCAGCCAAAATCCAGCCCACATCCGGGAGAATTTCAGGAGCAGGGGGTGGAGCAAGCCAGGCCCCAAACCACGAGAAGCTCCAGCCCAAAAGGCAGCCAAAATGCAGCCCACATCCGGGAGAATCTCAAGAGCAGGGGTTGGTGCAAGCCAGGCCTCAAACCACGAGAAGCTCCAGCCCAAAATGCAGCCAAATGCCAGCCCACCTCCTGGAGAATCTCAAGAGCAGGGGGTGGAGCAAGCCAGGCCTCAAACCACGAGAAGCTCCAGCCCAAAAGGCAGCCAAATGCCAGCCCACATCCGGGAGAATCTCAAGAGCAGGGGGTGGAGCAAGCCAGGCCTCAAACCCGAAAAAGCTGAAGCCGAAAATATAGTCAAAATGCAGCCAACTTCGGGGAGAATCTCAAGAGCAGGGGGTGGGGCAATCCAGGCCTCAAACCACAAGAAGCTCCAGCCCAAAAGGCAGCCAAAATGCAGCCCACATCCAGGAGAATCTCAAGAGCAGGGGGTGGAGCAAGCCAGGCCCCAAACCACGAGAAGCTCCAGCCCAAAAGGCAGCCAAAATCCAGCCCACATCCGGGAGAATCTCAAGAGCAGGGGGTGGAGCAAGCCAGGCCTCAAACCACAAGAAGCTCCAGCCCAAAATGCAGCCAAAATGCAGCCCACATCCAGGAGAAAATCAAGAGCAGGAGGTGGAGCAAGCCAGGCCTCAAACCACGAGAAGCTCCTGCCCAAAAGGCAGCCAAAATCCAGCCCACATCCGGGAGAATTTCAGGAGCAGGGGGTGGAGCAAGCCAGGCCCCAAACCACGAGAAGCTCCAGCCCAAAAGGCAGCCAAAATGCAGCCCACATCCGGGAGAATCTCAAGAGCAGGGGGTGGAGCAAGCCAGGCCTCAAACCACGAGAAGCTCCAGCCCAAAATGCAGCCAAAATCCAGCCCACATCCGGGAGAATATCAAGAGCAGGGGGTGGAGCAAGCCAGGCCTCAAACCACGAGAAGCTCCAGCCCAAAAGGCAGCCAAACCCAGCCCACCTCCGGTAGAATTTCAAGAGCAGGGGGTGGAGCAAGCCAGGCCCCAAACCACGAGAAGCTCCAGCCCAAAAGGCAGCCAAAATCCAGCCCACATCCGGGAGAATCTCAAGAGCAGGGGGTGGAGCAAGCCAGGCCTCAAACCACGAGAAGCTCCAGCCCAAAAGGCAGCCAAAATGCAGCCCACATCCGGGAGAAGCTCAAGAGCAGGAGGTGGAGCAAGCCAGGCCCCAAACCACGAGAAGCTCCAGCCCAAAATGCAGCCAAATTCCAGACCACATCCGGGAGAATATCAAGAGCAGGGGGTGGAGCAAGCCAGGCCTCAAACCACGAGAAGCTCCAGCCCAAAAAGCAGCCAAAATGCAGCCCACATCCGGGAGAATCTCAAGAGCAGGGGGTGGAGCAAGCCAGGCCTCAAACCACAAGAAGCTAGACCCCAAAAGGCAGCCAAAATGCAGCCCACCTCCTGGAGAATCTCAAGAGCAGGGGGTGGAGCAAGCCAGGCCTCAAACCACGAGAAGCTCCAGCCCAAAAGTCAGCCAAATGCCAGCCCACCTCCTGGAGAATCTCAAGAGCAGGGGCTGGAGCAAGCCAGGCCTCAAACCTCGAGAAGCTCCAGCCCAAAAGGCAGCCAAAATCCAGCCCACTTCGGGGAGAATCTCAAGAGCAGGGGGTGGAGCAAGCCAGGCCTCAAACCACGGGAAGCTGAAGCCGAAAAGGCAGCCAAAATGCAGCCCATATCCGGGAGAATATCAAGAGCAGGGGGTGGAGCAAGCCAGGCCTCAAACCACGAGAAGCTCAAGCCCAAAAGGCAGACAAAATCCAGCCCACATCCGGGAGAATCTCAAGAGCAGGGGGTGGAGCAAGCCAGGCCTCAAACCACGAGAAGCTCCAGCCCAAAAGAAAGCCAAAATGCAGCCCACATCCAGGAGAATCTCAAGAGCAGGGAGTGGAGCAAGCCAGTCCCCAAACCACGAGAAGCTCCAGCCCAAAATGTAGTCAAAATGCAGCCCACATCCGGGAGAATCTCAAGAGCAGGGGGTGGAGCAAGCCAGGCCTCAAACCACGAGAAGCTCCAGCCCAACATGCAGCCAAATTCCAGACCACCTCCGGGAGAATATCAAGAGCAGGGGGTGGAGCAAGCCAGGCCCCAAAGCACGAGAAGCTCCAGCCCAAAATGCACTCAAAATGCAGCCCACATCCAGGAGAAAATCAAGAGCAGGAGGTGGAGCAAGGCAGGCCTCAAACCACGAGAAGCTCCTGCCCAAAAGGCAGCCAAAATGCAGCCCACATCCGGGAGAATTTCAGGAGCAGGGGGTGGAGCAAGCCAGGCCCCAAAGCACGAGAATCTCAAGCCCAAAACTCACCCAAAAATCCAGCCCACGTCGGGAAGAATTTCAAGAGCAGGGGGTGGAGCAAGCCAGGCCCCAAACCACGAGAAGCTCCAGCCCAAAAGGCAGCCAAAATGCAGCCCACATCCGGGAGAATCTCAAGAGCAGGGGGTGGAGCAAGCCAGGCCTCAAACCACAAGAAGCTAGACCCCAAAAGGCAGCCAAAATGCAGCCCACCTCCTGGAGAATCTCAAGAGCAGGGGGTGGAGCAAGCCAGGCCACAAACCACGAGAAGCTCCAGCCCAAAAGGCAGCCAAATGCCAGCCCACCTCCTGGAGAATCTCAAGAGCAGGGGCTGGAGCAAGCCAGGCCTCAAACCACGAGAAGCTCCAGCCCAAAAGGCAGCCAAATGCCAGCCCACCTCCTGGAGAATCTCAAGAGCAGGGGCTGGAGCAAGCCAGGCCTCAAACCTCGAGAAGCTCCAGCCCAAAATGCAGCCAAAATGCAGCCCACATCCGGGAGAATCTCAAGAGCAGGGGGTGGAGCAAGCCAGGCCCCAAAGCACGAGAAGCTCCAGCCCAAAATGCACTCAAAATGCAGCCCACATCCAGGAGAAAATCAAGAGCAGGGGGTGGAGCAAGGCAGGCCTCAAACCACGAGAAGCTCCTGCCCAAAAGAAAGCCAAAATGCAGCCCACATCCAGGAGAATCTCAAGAGCAGGGAGTGGAGCAAGCCAGCCCCCAAACCACGAGAAGCTCCAGCCCAAAATGTAGTCAAAATGCAGCCCACATCCGGGAGAATCTCAAGAGCAGGGGGTGGAGCAAGCCAGGCCTCAAACCACGAGAAGCTCCAGCCCAAAAGGCAGCCAAAATGCAGCCCACATCCGGGAGAAGCTCAAGAGCAGGGGGTGGAGCAAGCCAGGCCCAAAACCACGAGAAGCTCCAGCCCAACATGCAGCCAAATTCCAGACCACATCCGGGAGAATATCAAGAGCAGGGGGTGGAGCAAGCCAGGCCCCAAAGCACGAGAAGCTCCAGCCCAAAATGCACTCAAAATGCAGCCCACATCCAGGAGAAAATCAAGAGCAGGAGGTGGAGCAAGGCAGGCCTCAAACCACGAGAAGCTCCTGCCCAAAAGGCAGCCAAAATGCAGCCCACATCCGGGAGAATTTCAAGAGCAGGGGGTGGAGCAAGCCAGGCCCCAAAGCACGAGAATCTCAAGCCCAAAACTCACCCAAAAATCCAGCCCACGTCGGGAAGAATTTCAAGAGCAGGGGGTGGAGCAAGCCAGGCCCCAAACCACGAGAAGCTCCAGCCCAAAAGGCAGCCAAAATGCAGCCCACATCCGGGAGAATCTCAAGAGCAGGGGGTGGAGCAAGCCAGGCCTCAAACCACAAGAAGCTAGACCCCAAAAGGCAGCCAAAATGCAGCCCACCTCCTGGAGAATCTCAAGAGCAGGGGGTGGAGCAAGCCAGGCCACAAACCACGAGAAGCTCCAGCCCAAAAGGCAGCCAAATGCCAGCCCACCTCCTGGAGAATCTCAAGAGCAGGGGCTGGAGCAAGCCAGGCCTCAAACCACGAGAAGCTCCAGCCCAAAAGGCAGCCAAATGCCAGCCCACCTCCTGGAGAATCTCAAGAGCAGGGGCTGGAGCAAGCCAGGCCTCAAACCTCGAGAAGCTCCAGCCCAAAAGGCAGCCAAAATCCAGCCCACTTCGGGGAGAATCTCAAGAGCAGGGGGTGGAGCAAGCCAGGCCTCAAACCACGAGAAGCTCCAGCCAAAAAGGCAGCCAAAATCCAGCCCACATCCGGGAGAATGTCAAGAGCAGGGGATGGAGCAAGCCAAGCCTCAAACCACGAGAAGCTCCAGCCCAAAAGGCAGCCAAAATGCAGCCCACATCCGGGAGAATCTCAAGAGCAGGGGGTGGAGCAAGCCAGGCCTCAAACCACGAGAAGCTCCAGCCCAAAAGAAAGCCAAAATGCAGCCCACATCCGGGAGAATCTCAAGAGCAGGGGGTGGAGCAAGCCAGGCCCCAAACCACGAGAAGCTCCAGCCCAAAATGCAGCCAAATTCCAGACCACATCCGGGAGAATATCAAGAGCAGGGGGTGGAGCAAGCCAGGCCTCAAACCACGAGAAGCTCCTGCCCAAAAGGCAGCCAAAATGCAGCCCACATCCGGGAGAATTTCAGGAGCAGGGGGTCGAGCAAGCCAGGCCCCAAAGCACGAGAATCTCAAGCCCAAAACTCACCCAAAAATCCAGCCCATGTCGGGAAGAATCTCAAGAGCAGGGGGTGGAGAAAGCCAGGCCTCAAACCACGAGAAGCTCCAGCCCAAAAGGCAGCCAAAATGCAGCCCATATCCGGGAGAATCTCAAGAGCAGGGGGTGGAGCAAGACAGGCCTCAAACCACAAGAAGCTAGACCCCAAAAGGCAGCCAAAATGCAGCCCATATCCGGGAGAATCTCAAGAGCAGGGGGTGGAGCAAGCCAGGCCCCAAAGCACGAGAAGCTCCAGCCAAAAAGGCAGCCAAAATCCAGCCCACACCCGGGAGAATCTCAAGAGCAGGGGGTGGAGCAAGCCAGGCCTCAAACCACGAGAAGCTGAAGCCGAAAAGGCAGCCAAAATGCAGCCCACATCCGGGAGAATCTCAAGAGCAGGGGGTGGAGCAAGCCAGGCCTCAAACCACGAGAAGCTCCAGCCCAAAAGGCAGCCAAAGGCCAGCCCACCTCCTGGAAAATATCAAGAGCAGGGGGTGGAGCAAGCCAGGCCTCAAACCACGAGAAGCTCCAGCCCAAAAAGCAGCCAAAATGCAGCCCACATCCGGGAGAATATCAAGAGCAGGGGGTGGAGCAAGACAGGCCTCAAACCTCGAGAAGCTCCAGCCCAAAAGGCAGCCAAAATCCAGCCCACTTCGGGGAGAATCTCAAGAGCAGGGTGTGGAGCAAGCCAGGCCCCAAAGCACGAGAAGCTCCAGCCAGAAAGGCAGCCAAAATCCAGCCCACATCCGGGAGAATCTCAAGAGCAGGGGGTGGAGCAAGCCAGGCCTCAAACCACGAGAAGCTCCAGCCCAAAAAGCAGCCAAAATGCAGCCCACATCCGGGAGAATCTCAAGAGCAGGGGGTGGAGCAAGCCAGGCCCCAAACCACGAGAAGCTCCAGCCAAAAAGGCAGCCAAAATCCAGCCCACATCCGGGAGAATCTCAAGAGCAGGGGGTGGAGCAAGCCAGGCCTCAAATCACGAGAAGCTCCAGCCCAAAATGCAGCCAAAATGCAGCCCACCTCCAGGAGAATATCCAGAGCAGGAGGTGGAGCAAGCCAGGCCTCAAACCACGAGAAGCTCCAGCCCAAAAGGCAGCCAAAATGCAGCCCACATCCGGGAGAAGCTCAAGAGCAGGGGGTGGAGCAAGCCAGGCCCAAAACCACGAGAAGCTCCAGCCCAACATGCAGCCAAATTCCAGACCACATCCGGGAGAATATCAAGAGCAGGGGGTGGAGCAAGCCAGGCCCCAAAGCACGAGAAGCTCCAGCCCAAAATGCACTCAAAATGCAGCCCACATCCAGGAGAAAATCAAGAGCAGGAGGTGGAGCAAGGCAGGCCTCAAACCACGAGAAGCTCCTGCCCAAAAGGCAGCCAAAATGCAGCCCACATCCGGGAGAATTTCAGGAGCAGGGGGTGGAGCAAGCCAGGCCCCAAAGCACGAGAATCTCAAGCCCAAAACTCACCCAAAAATCCAGCCCACGTCGGGAAGAATTTCAAGAGCAGGGGGTGGAGCAAGCCAGGCCCCAAACCACGAGAAGCTCCAGCCCAAAAGGCAGCCAAAATGCAGCCCACATCCGGGAGAATCTCAAGAGCAGGGGGTGGAGCAAGCCAGGCCTCAAACCACAAGAAGCTAGACCCCAAAAGGCAGCCAAAATGCAGCCCACCTCCTGGAGAATCTCAAGAGCAGGGGGTGGAGCAAGCCAGGCCACAAACCACGAGAAGCTCCAGCCCAAAAGGCAGCCAAATGCCAGCCCACCTCCTGGAGAATCTCAAGAGCAGGGGCTGGAGCAAGCCAGGCCTCAAACCACGAGAAGCTCCAGCCCAAAAGGCAGCCAAATGCCAGCCCACCTCCTGGAGAATCTCAAGAGCAGGGGCTGGAGCAAGCCAGGCCTCAAACCTCGAGAAGCTCCAGCCCAAAAGGCAGCCAAAATCCAGCCCACTTCGGGGAGAATCTCAAGAGCAGGGGGTGGAGCAAGCCAGGCCTCAAACCACGAGAAGCTCCAGCCAAAAAGGCAGCCAAAATGCAGCCCACATCCGGGAGAATGTCAAGAGCAGGGGATGGAGCAAGCCAAGCCTCAAACCACGAGAAGCTCCAGCCCAAAAGGCAGCCAAAATGCAGCCCACATCCGGGAGAATCTCAAGAGCAGGGGGTGGAGCAAGCCAGGCCTCAAACCACGAGAAGCTCCAGCCCAAAAGAAAGCCAAAATGCAGCCCACATACAGGAGAATCTCAAGAGCAGGGGGTGGAGCAAGCCAGGCCCCAAACCACGAGAAGCTCCAGCCCAAAATGCAGCCAAATTCCAGCCCACATCCGGGAGAATCTCAAGAGCAGGGGGTGGAGCAAGCCAGGCCTCAAACCACGAGAAGCTCCTGCCCAAAATGCAGCCAAAATGCAGCCCACATCCGGGAGAATTTCAGGAGCAGGGGGTCGAGCAAGCCAGGCCCCAAAGCACGAGAATCTCAAGCAAAAACTCACCCAAAAATCCAGCCCATGTCGGGAAGAATCTCAAGAGCAGGGGGTGGAGAAAGCCAGGTCTCAAACCACGAGAAGCTCCAGCCCAAAAGGCAGCCAAAATGCAGCCCATATCCGGGAGAATCTCAAGAGCAGGGGGTGGAGCAAGACAGGCCTCAAACCACAAGAAGCTAGACCCCAAAAGGCAGCCAAAATGCAGCCCATATCCGGGAGAATCTCAAGAGCAGGGGGTGGAGCAAGCCAGGCCCCAAAGCACGAGAAGCTCCAGCCAAAAAGGCAGCCAAAATCCAGCCCACACACGGGAGAATCTCAAGAGCAGGGGGTGGAGCAAGCCAGGCCTCAAACCACGAGAAGCTGAAGCCGAAAAGGCAGCCAAAATGCAGCCCACATCCGGGAGAATCTCAAGAGCAGGGGGTGGAGCAAGCCAGGCCTCAAACCACGAGAAGCTCCAGCCCAAAAGGCAGCCAAAGGCCAGCCCACCTCCTGGAAAATATCAAGAGCAGGGGGTGGAGCAAGCCAGGCCTCAAACCACGAGAAGCTCCAGCCCAAAAAGCAGCCAAAATGCAGCCCACATCCGGGAGAATATCAAGAGCAGGGGGTGGAGCAAGCCAGGCCTCAAACCTCGAGAAGCTCCAGCCCAAAAGGCAGCCAAAATCCAGCCCACTTCGGGGAGAATCTCAAGAGCAGGGTGTGGAGCAAGCCAGGCCCCAAAGCACGAGAAGCTCCAGCCAGAAAGGCAGCCAAAATCCAGCCCACATCCGGGAGAATCTCAAGAGCAGGGGGTGGAGCAAGCCAGGCCTCAAACCACGAGAAGCTCCAGCCCAAAAGGCAGCCAAATGCCAGCCCACCTCCTGCAGAATCTCAAGAGCAGGGGGTGGAGCAAGCCAGGCCTCAAACCACGAGAAGCTCCAGCCCAAAAAGCAGCCAAAATGCAGCCCACATCCGGGAGAATCTCAAGAGCAGGGGGTGGAGCAAGCCAGGCCTCAAACCACGAGAAGCTCCAGCCCAAAAAGCAGCCAAAATGCAGCCCACATCCGGGAGAATCTCAAGAGCAGGGGGTGGAGCAAGCCAGGCCCCAAAGCACGAGAAGCTCCAGCCAAAAAGGCAGCCAAAATCCAGCCCACATCCGGGAGAATCTCAAGAGCAGGGGGTGGAGCAAGCCAGGCCTCAAATCACGAGAAGCTCCAGCCCAAAATGCAGCCAAAATGCAGCCCACCTCCAGGAGAATATCCAGAGCAGGAGGTGGAGCAAGCCAGGCCTCAAACCACGAGAAGCTCCAGCCCAAAAGGCAGCCAAAATGCAGCCCACCTCCAGGAGAATCTCAAGAGCAGGGGGTGGAGCAAGCCAGCCCCCAAACCACGAGAAGCTCCAGCCCAAAATGCAGCCAAATCCATCCCACTTCGGGGAGAATATCAAGAGCAGGGGGTGGAGCAAGCCAGGCCTCAAACCACAAGAAGCTCCAGCCCAAAATGCAAACAAAATCCAGCCCACCTCCGGGAGAATCTCAAGAGCAGGGGGTGGAGCAAGCCAGGCCTCAAACCCCAAAAAGCTGAAGCCCAAAATGCAGCCAAAATGCAGCCCACATCCGGGAGAATCTCAAGAGCAGGGGGTGGAGCACGACAGGCCTCAAACCACGAGAAGCTCCAGCCCAAAATGCAGCCAAAATGCAGCCCACATCCGGGAGAATCTCAAGAGCAGGGGGTGGAGCAAGCCAGGCCTCAAACCACGAGAACCTAGACCCCAAAAGGCAGCCAAAATGCAGCCCACATCCGGGAGAATCTCAGGAGCAGGGGGTGGAGCAAGCCAGGCCTCAAACCACGAGAAGCTCCAGCCCAAAATGCAGCCAAAATGCAGCCCACATCCAGGAGAATCTCAAGAGCAGGGGGTAGAGCAAGCCAGGCCTCAAACCACGAGAAGCTCCAGCCCAAAAGGCAGCCAAAATGCAGCCCACATCCAGGAGAATATCAAGAGCAGGAGGTGGAGCAAGCCAGGCCTCAAACCACGAGAAGCTCCAGCCCAAAAGGCAGCCAAAATGCAGCCCACATCCGGGAGAATCTCAAGAGCAGGGGGTGGAGCAAGCCAGGCCTCAAACCACGGGAAGCTAGACCCCAAAAGGCAGCCAAAATGCAGCTCACCTCCTGGAGAATCTCAAGAGCAGGGGGTGGAGCAAGCCAGCCCCCAAACTACGAGAAGCTCCAGCCCAAAATGCAGCCAAAATGCAGCCCACCTCCAGGAGAATCTCAAGAGCAGGGGGTGGAGCAAGCCAGCCCCCAAACCACGAGAAGCTCCAGCCCAAAAGGCAGCCAAAATGCAGCCCAACTCCGGGAGAATCTCAAGAGCAGGGGGTGGAGCAAGCCAGGCCCCAAACCACGAGAAGCTCCAGCCCAAAATGCAGCCAAAATGCAGCCCACCTCCGGGAGAATCTCAAGAGCAGGGGTATAGCAAACCAGGCCTCAAACCACGAGAAGCTAGACCCCAAAAGACAGCCAAAATGCAGCTCACCTCCTGGAGAATCTCAAGAGCAGGGGGTGGAGCAAGCCAGCCCCCAAACTACGAGAAGCTCCAGCCCAAAAGGCAGCCAAAATGCAGCCTATCTCCAGGAGAATCTCAAGAGCAGGGGGTGGAGCAAGCCAGGCCTCAAACCACGAGAAGCTCCAGCCCAAAATGCAGCCAAAATCCAGCCCACCTCCGGGAGAATCTCAAGAGCAGGTGGTGGAGCAAGCCAGGCCTCAAACCCCAAAAAGCTGAAGCCCAAAATGCAGCCAAAATGCAGCCCACATCCGGGAGAATCTCAAGAGCAGGGGGTGGAGCAAGCCAGGCCTCAAACCACGAGAAGCTCCAGCCCAAAATGCAGCCAAAATGCAGCCCACATCCGGGAGAATCTCAAGAGCAGGGGGTGGAGCAAGCCAGGCCTCAAACCACGAGAAGCTAGACCCCAAAAGGCAGCCAAAATGCAGCCCACATCCGGGAGAATCTCAAGAGCAGGGGGTGGAGCAAGCCAGGCCTCAAACCACGAGATGCTCCAGCCCAAGAATCAGCCAAAATGCAGCCCACATCCGGGAGAATATCAAGAGCAGGAGGTGGAGCAAGCCAGGCCCCAAACCACGAGAAGCTCCAGCCCAAAAGAAAGCCAAAATGCAGCCCACATCCAGGATAATCTCAAGAGCAGGGAGTGGAGCAAGCCAGCCCCCAAACCACGAGAAGCTCCAGCTCAAAATGTAGTCAAAATGCAGCCCAATTCAGGGAGAATCTCAAGAGCAGGAGGTGGAGCAAGCCAGGCCTCAAACCACGAGAAGCTCCTGCCCAAAAGGCAGCCAAAATGCAGCCCACATCCGGGAGAATCTCAAGAGCAGGGGGTGGAGCAAGCCAGGCCTCAAACCACGAGAAGCTCCAGCCCAAAAGGCAGCCAAAATGCTGCCCACCTCCTGGAGAATCTCACGAGCAGGGGGTGGAACAAGCCAGCCCCCAAACCACGAGAAGCTCCAGCCCAAAAGACAGCCAAAATCCAGCCTACCTCCGGGAGAATCTCAAGAGCAGGGGGTGGAGCAAGCCAGGCCTCAAACCCGAAAAAGCTGAAGCCGAAAATATAGTCAAAATGCAGCCCACATCCGGGAGAATCTCAAGAGCAGGGGGTGGAGCAAGCCAGGCCTCAAAGCACTAGAAGCTCCAGCCCAAAATACAGCCAAAATGCAGCCCACATCCAGGAGTATCTGAAGAGCAGGAGGTGGAGCAAGGCAGGCCTCAAACCACGAGAAGCTCCTGCCCAAAAGGCAGCCAAAATCCAGCCCACATCCGGGAGAATTTCAGGAGCAGGGGTTGGAGCAAGCCAGGCCCCAAACCACGAGAAGCTCCAGCCCAAAATGCAGCCAAAATGCAGCCCACATCCAGGAGAATCTCAAGAGCAAGGGTTGGTGCAAGCCAGGCCTCAAACCACGAGAAGCTCCAGCCCAAAATTCAGCCAAAATCCAGCCCACATCCGGGAGAATATCAAGAGCAGGGGGTGGAGCAAGCCAGGCCTCAAACCACGAGAAGCTCCAGCCCAAAAGTCAGCCAAATGCCAGCCCACCTCCTGGAGAATCTCAAGAGCAGGGGGTGGAACAAGCCAGGCCTCAAACCACGAGAAGCTCCAGCCCAAAAGGCAGCCAAATGCCAGCCCACATCCGGGAGAATCTCAAGAGCAGGGGGTGGAGCAAGCCAGGCCTCAAAGCACGAGAAGCTCCAGCCCAAAATGCAGCCAAAATGCAGCCCACATCCGGGAGAATCCCAAGAGCAGGGGGTGGAGCAAGCCAGGCCTGAAACCCGAAAAAGCTTAAGCCGAAAATATAGTCAAAATGCAGCCCACTTCGGGGAGAATCTCAAGAGCAGGGGGTGGAGCAAGCCAGGCCTCAAACCACAAGAAGCTCCAGCCCAAAAGGCAGCCAAAATGCAGCCCACATCCGGGAGAATCTCAAGAGCAGGGGGTGGAGCAAGCCAGGCCCCAAACCACGAGAAGCTCCAGCCCAAAAGGCAGCCAAAATGCAGCCCACATCCGGGAGAATCTCAAGAGCATGGGGTGGAGCAAGCCAGGCCTCAAAGCACGAGAAGCTCCAGCCCAAAATGCAGCCAAAATGCAGCCCACATCCAGGAGAAAATCAAGAGCAGGAGGTGGAGCAAGGCAGGCCTCAAACCACGAGAAGCTCCAGCCCAAAAGGCAGCCAAATGCCAGCCCACATCCGGGAGAATCTCAAGAGCAGGGGGTGGAGCAAGCCAGGCCTCAAACCCGAAAAAGCTGAAGCCGAAAATATAGTCAAAATGCAGCCCACTTCGGGGAGAATCTCAAGAGCAGGGGGTGGGGCAATCCAGGCCTCAAACCACAAGAAGCTCCAGCCCAAAAGGCAGCCAAAATGCAGCCCACATCCGGGAGAAGCTCAAGAGCAGGGGGTGGAGCAAGCCAGGCCTCAAACCACGAGAAGCTCCTGCCCAAAAGGCAGCCAAAACCCAGCCCACCTCCGGTAGAATTTCAAGAGCAGGGGGTGGAGCAAGCCAGGCCTCAAACCACGAGAAGCTCCAGCCCAAAAGGCAGCCAAAATCCAGCCCACATCCGGGAGAATCTCAAGAGCAGGGGGTGGAGCAAGCCAGGCCTCAAACCACGAGAAGCTCCAGCCCAAAAGGCAGCCAAAATGCAGCCCACATCCGGGAGAAGCTCAAGAGCAGGAGGTGGAGCAAGCCAGGCCCCAAACCACGAGAAGCTCCAGCCCAAAATGCAGCCAAATTCCAGACCACATCCGGGAGAATATCAAGAGCAGGGGGTGGAGCAAGCCAGGCCTCAAACCACGAGAAGCTCCAGCCCAAAAGGCAGCCAAAATGCAGCCCACATCCGGGAGAATCTCAAGAGCAGGGGGTGGAGCAAGCCAGGCCTCAAACCACAAGAAGCTAGACCCCAAAAGGCAGCCAAAATGCAGCCCACCTCCTGGAGAATCTCAAGAGCAGGGGGTGGAGCAAGCCAGGCCTCAAACCACGAGAAGCTCCAGCCCAAAAGGCAGCCAAAATCCAGCCCACCTCCTGGAGAATCTCAAGAGCAGGGGCTGGAGCAAGCCAGGCCTCAAACCTCGAAAAGCTCCAGCCCAAAAGGCAGCCAAAATCCAGCCCACTTCGGGGAGAATCTCAAGAGCAGGGGGTGGAGCAAGCCAGGCCTCAAACCACGGGAAGCTGAAGCCAAAAAGGCAGCCAAAATGCAGCCCATATCCGGGAGAATATCAAGAGCAGGGGGTGGAGCAAGCCAGGCCTCAAACCACGAGAAGCTCCAGCCCAAAATGCAGACAAAATCCAGCCCACATCCGGGAGAATCTCAAGAGCAGGGGGTGGAGCAAGCCAGGCCTCAAACCACGAGAAGCTCCAGCCCAAAAGGCAGCCAAAATGCAGCCCACATCCGGGAGAAGCTCAAGAGCAGGGGGTGGAGCAAGCCACGCCCAAAACCACGAGAAGCTCCAGCCCAACATGCAGCCAAATTCCAGACCACATCCGGGAGAATATCAAGAGCAGGGGGTGGAGCAAGGCAGGCCTCAAACCACGAGAAGCTCCTGCCCAAAAGGCAGCCAAAATGCAGCCCACATCCGGGAGAATTTCAGGAGCAGGGGGTGGAGCAAGCCAGGCCCCAAAGCACGAGAATCTCAAGCCCAAAACTCACCCAAAAATCCAGCCCACGTCGGGAAGAATTTCAAGAGCAGGGGGTGGAGCAAGCCAGGCCCCAAACCACGAGAAGCTCCAGCCCAAAAGGCAGCCAAAATGCAGCCCACATCCGGGAGAATCTCAAGAGCAGGGGGTGGAGCAAGCCAGGCCTCAAACCACAAGAAGCTAGACCCCAAAAGGCAGACAAAATGCAGCCCACCTCCTGGAGAATCTCAAGAGCAGGGGGTGGAGCAAGCCAGGCCACAAACCACGAGAAGCTCCAGCCCAAAAGGCAGCCAAATGCCAGCCCACCTCCTGGAGAATCTCAAGAGCAGGGGCTGGAGCAAGCCAGGCCTCAAACCACGAGAAGCTCCAGCCCAAAAGGCAGCCAAATGCCAGCCCACCTCCTGGAGAATCTCAAGAGCAGGGGCTGGAGCAAGCCAGGCCTCAAACCTCGAGAAGCTCCAGCCCAAAAGGCAGCCAAAATCCAGCCCACTTCGGGGAGAATTTCAAGAGCAGGGGGTGGAGCAAGCCAGGCCTCAAACCACGAGAAGCTCCAGCCAAAAAGGCAGCCAAAATCCAGCCCACATCCGGGAGAATGTCAAGAGCAGGGGATGGAGCAAGCCAAGCCTCAAACCACGAGAAGCTCCAGCCCAAAAGGCAGCCAAAATGCAGCCCACATCCGGGAGAATCTCAAGAGCAGGGGGTGGAGCAAGCCAGGCCTCAAACCACGAGAAGCTGCAACCCAAAAGGCAGCCAAAATGCAGCCCACATACAGGAGAATCTCAAGAGCAGGGGGTGGAGCAAGCCAGGCCCCAAACCACGAGAAGCTCCAGCCCAAAATGCAGCCAAATTCCAGACCACATCCGGGAGAATATCAAGAGCAGGGGGTGGAGCAAGCCAGGCCTCAAACCACGAGAAGCTCCTGCCCAAAAGGCAGCCAAAATGCAGCCCACATCCGGGAGAATTTCAGGAACAGGGGGTGGAGCAAGCCAGGCCTCAAATCACGAGAAGCTCCAGCCCAAAATGCAGCCAAAATGCAGCCCACCTCCAGGAGAATATCCAGAGCAGGAGGTGGAGCAAGCCAGGCCTCAAACCACGAGAAGCTCCAGCCCAAAAGGCAGCCAAAATGCAGCCCACCTCCAGGAGAATCTCAAGAGCAGGGGGTGGAGCAAGCCAGCCCCCAAACCACGAGAAGCTCCAGCCCAAAATGCAGCCAAATCCATCCCACTTCGGGGAGAATATCAAGAGCAGGGGGTGGAGCAAGCCAGGCCTCAAACCACAAGAAGCTCCAGCCCAAAATGCAAACAAAATCCAGCCCACCTCCGGGAGAATCTCAAGAGCAGGGGGTGGAGCAAGCCAGGCCTCAAACCCCAAAAAGCTGAAGCCCAAAATGCAGCCAAAATGCAGCCCACATCCGGGAGAATCTCAAGAGCAGGGGGTGGAGCACGACAGGCCTCAAACCACGAGAAGCTCCAGCCCAAAATGCAGCCAAAATGCAGCCCACATCCGGGAGAATCTCAAGAGCAGGGGGTGGAGCAAGCCAGGCCTCAAACCACGAGAACCTAGACCCCAAAAGGCAGCCAAAATGCAGCCCACATCCGGGAGAATCTCAGGAGCAGGGGGTGGAGCAAGCCAGGCCTCAAACCACGAGAAGCTCCAGCCCAAAATGCAGCCAAAATGCAGCCCACATCCAGGAGAATCTCAAGAGCAGGGGGTAGAGCAAGCCAGGCCTCAAACCACGAGAAGCTCCAGCCCAAAAGGCAGCCAAAATGCAGCCCACATCCAGGAGAATATCAAGAGCAGGAGGTGGAGCAAGCCAGGCCTCAAACCACGAGAAGCTCCAGCCCAAAAGGCAGCCAAAATGCAGCCCACATCCGGGAGAATCTCAAGAGCAGGGGGTGGAGCAAGCCAGGCCTCAAACCACGGGAAGCTAGACCCCAAAAGGCAGCCAAAATGCAGCTCACCTCCTGGAGAATCTCAAGAGCAGGGGGTGGAGCAAGCCAGCCCCCAAACTACGAGAAGCTCCAGCCCAAAATGCAGCCAAAATGCAGCCCACCTCCAGGAGAATCTCAAGAGCAGGGGGTGGAGCAAGCCAGCCCCCAAACCACGAGAAGCTCCAGCCCAAAAGGCAGCCAAAATGCAGCCTATCTCCAGGAGAATCTCAAGAGCAGGGGGTGGAGCAAGCCAGGCCTCAAACCACGAGAAGCTCCAGCCCAAAATGCAGCCAAAATCCAGCCCACATCCGGGAGAATCTCAAGAGCAGGTGGTGGAGCAAGCCAGGCCTCAAACCCCAAAAAGCTGAAGCCCAAAATGCAGCCAAAATGCAGCCCACATCCGGGAGAATCTCAAGAGCAGGGGGTGGAGCAAGCCAGGCCTCAAACCACGAGAAGCTCCAGCCCAAAATGCAGCCAAAATGCAGCCCACATCCGGGAGAATCTCAAGAGCAGGGGGTGGAGCAAGCCAGGCCTCAAACCACGAGAAGCTAGACCCCAAAAGGCAGCCAAAATGCAGCCCACATCCGGGAGAATCTCAAGAGCAGGGGGTGGAGCAAGCCAGGCCTCAAACCACGAGATGCTCCAGCCCAAGAATCAGCCAAAATGCAGCCCACATCCGGGAGAATATCAAGAGCAGGAGGTGGAGCAAGCCAGGCCCCAAACCACGAGAAGCTCCAGCCCAAAAGAAAGCCAAAATGCAGCCCACATCCAGGATAATCTCAAGAGCAGGGAGTGGAGCAAGCCAGCCCCCAAACCACGAGAAGCTCCAGCCCAAAATGCAGCCAAAATGCAGCCCACATCCAGGAGAATCTCAAGAGCAAGGGTTGGTGCAAGCCAGGCCTCAAACCACGAGAAGCTCCAGCCCAAAATTCAGCCAAAATCCAGCCCACATCCGGGAGAATATCAAGAGCAGGGGGTGGAGCAAGCCAGGCCTCAAACCACGAGAAGCTCCAGCCCAAAAGTCAGCCAAATGCCAGCCCACCTCCTGGAGAATCTCAAGAGCAGGGGGTGGAACAAGCCAGGCCTCAAACCACGAGAAGCTCCAGCCCAAAAGGCAGCCAAATGCCAGCCCACATCCGGGAGAATCTCAAGAGCAGGGGGTGGAGCAAGCCAGGCCTCAAAGCACGAGAAGCTCCAGCCCAAAATGCAGCCAAAATGCAGCCCACATCCGGGAGAATCCCAAGAGCAGGGGGTGGAGCAAGCCAGGCCTGAAACCCGAAAAAGCTTAAGCCGAAAATATAGTCAAAATGCAGCCCACTTCGGGGAGAATCTCAAGAGCAGGGGGTGGAGCAAGCCAGGCCTCAAACCACAAGAAGCTCCAGCCCAAAAGGCAGCCAAAATGCAGCCCACATCCGGGAGAATCTCAAGAGCAGGGGGTGGAGCAAGCCAGGCCCCAAACCACGAGAAGCTCCAGCCCAAAAGGCAGCCAAAATGCAGCCCACATCCGGGAGAATCTCAAGAGCATGGGGTGGAGCAAGCCAGGCCTCAAAGCACGAGAAGCTCCAGCCCAAAATGCAGCCAAAATGCAGCCCACATCCAGGAGAAAATCAAGAGCAGGAGGTGGAGCAAGGCAGGCCTCAAACCACGAGAAGCTCCAGCCCAAAAGGCAGCCAAATGCCAGCCCACATCCGGGAGAATCTCAAGAGCAGGGGGTGGAGCAAGCCAGGCCTCAAACCCGAAAAAGCTGAAGCCGAAAATATAGTCAAAATGCAGCCCACTTCGGGGAGAATCTCAAGAGCAGGGGGTGGGGCAATCCAGGCCTCAAACCACAAGAAGCTCCAGCCCAAAAGGCAGCCAAAATGCAGCCCACATCCGGGAGAATCTCAAGAGCAGGGGTTGGAGCAAGCCAGGCCCCAAACCACGAGAAGCTCCAGCCCAAAAGGCAGCCAAAATCCAGCCCACATCCGGGAGAATCTCAAGAGCAGGGGGTGGAGCAAGCCAGGCCTCAAAGCACGAGAAGCTCCAGCCCAAAATGCAGCCAAAATGCAGCCCACATCCAGGAGAAAATCAAGAGCAGGGGGTGGAGCAAGCCAGGCCTCAAACCACGAGAAGCTCCTGCCCAAAAGGCAGCCAAAATCCAGCCCACATCCGGGAGAATTTCAGGAGCAGGGGGTGGAGCAAGCCAGGCCCCAAACCACGAGAAGCTCCAGCCCAAAAGGCAGCCAAAATGCAGCCCACATCCGGGAGAATATCAAGAGCAGGGGTTGGTGCAAGCCAGGCCTCAAACCACGAGAAGCTCCAGCCCAAAATGCAGCCAAAATCCAGCCCACATCCGGGAGAATCTCAAGAGCAGGGGGTGGAGCAAGCCAGGCCTCAAACCACGAGAAGCTCCTGCCCAAAAGGCAGCCAAAACCCAGCCCACCTCCGGTAGAATTTCAAGAGCAGGGGGTGGAGCAAGCCAGGCCCCAAACCACGAGAAGCTCCAGCCCAAAAGGCAGCCAAAATCCAGCCCACATCCGGGAGAATCTCAAGAGCAGGGGGTGGAGCAAGCCAGGCCTCAAACCACGAGAAGCTCCAGCCCAAAAGGCAGCCAAAATGCAGCCCACATCCGGGAGAAGCTCAAGAGCAGGAGGTGGAGCAAGCCAGGCCCCAAACCACGAGAAGCTCCAGCCCAAAATGCAGCCAAATTCCAGACCACATCCGGGAGAATATCAAGACCAGGGGGTGGAGCAAGCCAGGCCTCAAACCACGAGAAGCTCCAGCCCAAAAGGCAGCCAAAATGCAGCCCACATCCGGGAGAATCTCAAGAGCAGGGGGTGGAGCAAGCCAGGCCTCAAACCACAAGAAGCTAGACCCCAAAAGGCAGCCAAAATGCAGCCCACCTCCTGGAGAATCTCAAGAGCAGGGGGTGGAGCAAGCCAGGCCTCAAACCACGAGAAGCTCCAGCCCAAAAGGCAGCCAAAATCCAGCCCACCTCCTGGAGAATCTCAAGAGCAGGGGCTGGAGCAAGCCAGGCCTCAAACCTCGAAAAGCTCCAGCCCAAAAGGCAGCCAAAATCCAGCCCACTTCGGGGAGAATCTCAAGAGCAGGGGGTGGAGCAAGCCAGGCCTCAAACCACGGGAAGCTGAAGCCAAAAAGGCAGCCAAAATGCAGCCCATATCCGGGAGAATATCAAGAGCAGGGGGTGGAGCAAGCCAGGCCTCAAACCACGAGAAGCTCCAGCCCAAAATGCAGACAAAATCCAGCCCACATCCGGGAGAATCTCAAGAGCAGGGGGTGGAGCAAGCCAGGCCTCAAACCACGAGAAGCTCCAGCCCAAAAGGCAGCCAAAATGCAGCCCACATCCGGGAGAAGCTCAAGAGCAGGGGGTGGAGCAAGCCACGCCCAAAACCACGAGAAGCTCCAGCCCAACATGCAGCCAAATTCCAGACCACATCCGGGAGAATATCAAGAGCAGGGGGTGGAGCAAGGCAGGCCTCAAACCACGAGAAGCTCCTGCCCAAAAGGCAGCCAAAATGCAGCCCACATCCGGGAGAATTTCAGGAGCAGGGGGTGGAGCAAGCCAGGCCCCAAAGCACGAGAATCTCAAGCCCAAAACTCACCCAAAAATCCAGCCCACGTCGGGAAGAATTTCAAGAGCAGGGGGTGGAGCAAGCCAGGCCCCAAACCACGAGAAGCTCCAGCCCAAAAGGCAGCCAAAATGCAGCCCACATCCGGGAGAATCTCAAGAGCAGGGGGTGGAGCAAGCCAGGCCTCAAACCACAAGAAGCTAGACCCCAAAAGGCAGACAAAATGCAGCCCACCTCCTGGAGAATCTCAAGAGCAGGGGGTGGAGCAAGCCAGGCCACAAACCACGAGAAGCTCCAGCCCAAAAGGCAGCCAAATGCCAGCCCACCTCCTGGAGAATCTCAAGAGCAGGGGCTGGAGCAAGCCAGGCCTCAAACCACGAGAAGCTCCAGCCCAAAAGGCAGCCAAATGCCAGCCCACCTCCTGGAGAATCTCAAGAGCAGGGGCTGGAGCAAGCCAGGCCTCAAACCTCGAGAAGCTCCAGCCCAAAAGGCAGCCAAAATCCAGCCCACTTCGGGGAGAATTTCAAGAGCAGGGGGTGGAGCAAGCCAGGCCTCAAACCACGAGAAGCTCCAGCCAAAAAGGCAGCCAAAATCCAGCCCACATCCGGGAGAATGTCAAGAGCAGGGGATGGAGCAAGCCAAGCCTCAAACCACGAGAAGCTCCAGCCCAAAAGGCAGCCAAAATGCAGCCCACATCCGGGAGAATCTCAAGAGCAGGGGGTGGAGCAAGCCAGGCCTCAAACCACGAGAAGCTGCAACCCAAAAGGCAGCCAAAATGCAGCCCACATACAGGAGAATCTCAAGAGCAGGGGGTGGAGCAAGCCAGGCCCCAAACCACGAGAAGCTCCAGCCCAAAATGCAGCCAAATTCCAGACCACATCCGGGAGAATATCAAGAGCAGGGGGTGGAGCAAGCCAGGCCTCAAACCACGAGAAGCTCCTGCCCAAAAGGCAGCCAAAATGCAGCCCACATCCGGGAGAATTTCAGGAACAGGGGGTCGAGCAAGCCAGGCCCCAAAGCACGAGAATCTCAAGCCCAAAACTCACCCAAAAATCCAGCCCATGTCGGGAAGAATCTCAAGAGCAGGGGGTGGAGAAAGCCAGGCCTCAAACCACGAGAAGCTCCAGCCCAAAAGGCAGCCAAAATGCAGCCCATATCCGGGAGAATCTCAAGAGCAGGGGGTGGAGCAAGACAGGCCTCAAACCACAAGAAGCTAGACCCCAAAAGGCAGCCAAAATGCAGCCCATATCCGGGAGAATCTCAAGAGCAGGGGGTGGAGCAAGCCAGGCCCCAAAGCACGAGAAGCTCCAGCCAAAAAGGCAGCCAAAATGCCAGCCCACCTCCTGGAGAATCTCAAGAGCAGGGGGTGGAGCAAGCCAGGCCTCAAACCACGAGAAGCTCCAGCCCAAAAAGCAGCCAAAATGCAGCCCACATCTGGGAGAATCTCAAGAGCAGGGGGTGGAGCAAGCCAGGCCTCAAACCACGAGAAGCTCCAGCCCAAAAAGCAGCCAAAATGCAGCCCACATCCGGGAGAATCTCAAGAGCAGGGGGTGGAGCAAGCCAGGCCCCAAAGCACGAGAAGCTCCAGCCAAAAAGGCAGCCAAAATCCAGCCCACATCCGGGAGAATCTCAAGAGCAGGGGGTGGAGCAAGCCAGGCCTCAAATCACGAGAAGCTCCAGCCCAAAATGCAGCCAAAATGCAGCCCACCTCCAGGAGAATCTCAAGAGCAGGGGGTGGAGCAAGCCAGGCCTCAAACCACAAGAAGCTCCAGCCCAAAATGCAAACAAAATCCAGCCCACCTCCGGGAGAATCTCAAGAGCAGGGGGTGGAGCAAGCCAGGCCTCAAACCCCAAAAAGCTGAAGCCCAAAATGCAGCCAAAATGCAGCCCACATCCGGGAGAATCTCAAGAGCAGGGGGTGGAGCACGACAGGCCTCAAACCACGAGAAGCTCCAGCCCAAAATGCAGCCAAAATGCAGCCCACATCCGGGAGAATCTCAAGAGCAGGGGGTGGAGCACGACAGGCCTCAAACCACGAGAAGCTCCAGCCCAAAATGCAGCCAAAATGCAGCCCACATCCAGGAGAATCTCAAGAGCAGGGGGTAGAGCAAGCCAGGCCTCAAACCACGAGAAGCTCCAGCCCAAAAGGCAGCCAAAATGCAGCCCACATCCAGGAGAATATCAAGAGCAGGAGGTGGAGCAAGCCAGGCCTCAAACCACGAGAAGCTCCAGCCCAAAAGGCAGCCAAAATGCAGCCCACATCCGGGAGAATCTCAAGAGCAGGGGGTGGAGCAAGCCAGGCCTCAAACCACGGGAAGCTAGACCCCAAAAGGCAGCCAAAATGCAGCTCACCTCCTGGAGAATCTCAAGAGCAGGGGGTGGAGCAAGCCAGCCCCCAAACTACGAGAAGCTCCAGCCCAAAATGCAGCCAAAATGCAGCCCACCTCCAGGAGAATCTCAAGAGCAGGGGGTGGAGCAAGCCAGCCCCCAAACCACGAGAAGCTCCAGCCCAAAAGGCAGCCAAAATGCAGCCCAACTCCGGGAGAATCTCAAGAGCAGGGGGTGGAGCAAGCCAGGCCCCAAACCACGAGAAGCTCCAGCCCAAAATGCAGCCAAAATGCAGCCCACCTCCGGGAGAATCTCAAGAGCAGGGGTATAGCAAACCAGGCCTCAAACCACGAGAAGCTAGACCCCAAAAGGCAGACAAAATGCAGCCCACCTCCGGGAGAATCTCAAGAGCAGGGGGTGGAGCAAGCCAGGCCTCAAACCACGAGAAGCTCCAGCCCAAAAGGCAGCCAAAATGCAGCCCACATCCGGGACAATCTCAAGAGCAGGGGGTGGAGCAAGCCAGGCCTCAAACCACGAGAAGCTCCAGCCCAAAAGGCAGCCAAATGCCAGCCCACATCCGGGAGAATCTCAAGAGCAGGGGGTGGAGCAAGCCAGGCCTCAAACCACAAGAAGCTCCAGCCCAAAATGCAGCCAAAATCCAGCCCACATCCGGGAGAATCTCAAGAGCAGGGGGTGGAGCAAGCCAGGCCTCAAACCACGAGAAGCTCCAGGTCTAAAGGCAGCCAAAATCCAGCCCACATCCGGGAGAATCTCAAGAGCAGGGGGTGGAGCAAGCCAGGCCTCAAACCACGAGAAGCTCCAGCCCAAAAGGCAGCCAAAATGCAGCCCACCTCCAGGAGAATATCCAGAGCAGGAGGTGGAGCAAGCCAGGCCTCAAACCACGAGAAGCTCCAGCCCAAAAGGCAGCCAAAATGCAGCCCACCTCCAGGAGAATCTCAAGAGCAGGGGGTGGAGCAAGCCAGGCCTCAAACCACGAGAAGCTCCAGCCCAGAAGGCAGCCAAAATCCAGCCCACCTCCGGGAGAATCTCAAGAGCAGGGGGTGGAGCAAGCCAGGCCTCAAACCCCAAAAAGCTGAAGCCCAAAATGCAGCCAAAATGCAGCCCACATCCGGGAGAATCTCAAGAGCAGGGGGTGGAGCAAGCCAGGCCTCAAACCACGAGAAGCTCCAGCCCAAAATGCAGCCAAAATGCAGCCCACATCCGGGAGAATCTCAAGAGCAGGGGGTGGAGCAAGCCAGGCCTCAAACCACGAGAAGCTAGACCCCAAAAGGCAGCCAAAATGCAGCCCACATCCGGGAGAATATCAAGAGCAGGGGGTGGAGCAAGCCAGGCCTCAAACCACGAGATGCTCCAGCCCAAGAATCAGCCAAAATGCAGCCCACATCCGGGAGAATATCAAGAGCAGGGGGTGGAGCAAGCCAGGCCTCAAACCACGAGATGCTCCAGCCCAAAAGAAAGCCAAAATGCAGCCCACATCCGGGAGAATATCAAGAGCAGGGAGTGGAGCAAGCCAGCCCCCAAACCACGAGAAGCTCCAGCTCAAAATGTAGTCAAAATGCAGCCCAATTCAGGGAGAATCTCAAGAGCAGGGGGTGGGGCAAGCCAGGCCTCAAACCACAAGAAGCTAGACCCCACAAGGCAGCCAAAATGCAGCCCACCTCCTGGAGAATCTCAAGAGCAGGGGGTGGAGCAAGCCAGGCCTCAAACCACGAGAAGCTCCAGCCCAAAAGGCAGCCAAAATGCAGCCCAAATCCAGGAGAAAATCAAGAGCAGGAGGTGGAGCAAGCCAGGCCCCAAACCACGAGAAGCTCCAGCCCAAAAGGCAGCCAAAATGCAGCCCACATCCGGGAGAATCTCAAGAGCAGGGGGTGGAGCAAGCCAGGCCTCAAAGCACGAGAAGCTCCAGCCCAAAAGGCAGCCAAAGTGCTGCCCACCTCCTGGAGAATCTCACGAGCAGGGGGTGGAGCAAGCCAGGCCTCAAACCCGAAAAACCTGAAGCCGAAAATATAGTCAAAATGCAGCCCACATCCGGGAGAATCTCAAGAGCAGGGGGTGGAGCAAGCCAGGCCTCAAAGCACTAGAACCTCCAGCCCAAAATACAGCCAAAATGCAGCCCACATCCAGGAGAATATCAAGAGCAGGAGGTGGAGCAAGCCAGGCCTCAAACCACGAGAAGCTCCTGCCCAAAAGGCAGCCAAAATCCAGCCCACATCCGGGAGAATTTCAGGAGCAGGGGGTGGAGCAAGCCAGGCCCCAAACCACGAGAAGCTCCAGCCCAAAATGCAGCCAAAATGCAGCCCACATCCAGGAGAATCTCAAGAGCAAGGGTTGGAGCAAGCCAGGCCTCAAACCAGGAGAAGCTCCAGCCCAAAATTCAGCCAAAATCCAGCCCACATCCGGGAGAATCTCAAGAGCAGGGGGTGGAGCAAGCCAGGCCTCAAACCACGAGAAGCTCCAGCCCAAAATGCAGCCAAATGCCAGCCCACCTCCTGGAGAATCTCAAGAGCAGGGGGTGGAACAAGCCAGGCCTCAAACCACGAGAAGCTCCAGCCCAAAAGGCAGCCAAATGCCAGCCCACATCCGGGAGAATCTCAAGAGCAGGGGGTGGAGCAAGCCAGGCCTCAAACCACGAGAAGCTCCAGCCCAAAATGCAGCCAAAATGCAGCCCACATCCGGGAGAATCCCAAGAGCAGGGGGTGGAGCAAGCCAGGCCTCAAACCCGAAAAAGCTGAAGCCGAAAATATAGTCAAAATGCAGCCCACTTCGGGGAGAATCTCAAGAGCAGGGGGTGGGGCAAGCCAGGCCTCAAACCACAAGAAGCTCCAGCCCAAAAGGCAGCCAAAATGCAGCCCACATCCGGGAGAATCTCAAGAGCAGGGGGTGGAGCAAGCCAGGCCCCAAACCACGAGAAGCTCCAGCCCAAAAGGCAGCCAAAATCCAGCCCACATCCGGGAGAATCTCAAGAGCAGGGGGTGGAGCAAGCCAGGCCTCAAAGCACGAGAAGCTCCAGCCCAAAATGCAGCCAAAATGCAGCCCACATCCAGGAGAAAATCAAGAGCAGGAGGTGGAGCAAGCCAGGCCTCAAACCACGAGAAGCTCCTGCCCAAAAGGCAGCCAAAATCCAGCCCACATCCGGGAGAATTTCAGGAGCAGGGGGTGGAGCAAGCCAGGCCCCAAACCACGAGAAGCTCCAGCCCAAAAGGCAGCCAAATCCCAGCCCACCTCCGGTAGAATTTCAAGAGCAGGGGGTGGAGCAAGCCAGGCCCCAAACCACGAGAAGCTCCAGCCCAAAAGGCAGCCAAAATCCAGACCACATCCGGGAGAATCTCAAGAGCAGGGGGTGGAGCAAGCCAGGCCCCAAAGCACGAGAAGCTCCAGCCCAAAATGCAGCCAAAATGCAGCCCACATCCAGGAGAAAATCAAGGGCAGGAGGTGGAGCAAGGCAGGCCTCAAACCACGAGAAGCTCCAGCCCAAAATGCAGCCAAATTCCAGCCCACATCCGGGAGAATATCAAGAGCAGGGGGTGGAGCAAGCCAGGCCCCAAAGCACGAGAATCTCAAGCCCAAAACTCACCCAAAAATCCAGCCCACGTCGGGAAGAGTTTCAAGAGCAGGGGGTGGAGCAAGGCAGGCCTCAAACCACGAGAAGCTCCAGCCCAAAATGCAGCCAAAATGCAGCCCACATCCGGGAGAATCTCAAGAGCAGGGGGTGGAGCAAGCCAGGCCTCAAACCACAAGAAGCTAGACCCCAAAAGGCAGCCAAAATGCAGCCCACCTCCTGGAGAATCTCAAGAGCAGGGGGTGGAGCAAGCCAGGCCTCAAACCACGAGAAGCTCCAGCCCAAAAGGCAGCCAAATGCCAGCCCACCTCCTGGAGAATCTCAAGAGCAGGGGCTGGAGCAAGCCAGGCCTCAAACCACGGGAAGCTGAAGCCGAAAAAGCAGCCAAAATGCAGCCCATATCCGGGAGAATATCAAGAGCAGGGGGTGGAGCAAGCCAGGCCTCAAACCACGAGAAGCTCCAGCCCAAAATGCAGACAAAATCCAGCCCTACATCCGGGAGAATCTCAAGAGCAGGGGGTGGAGCAAGCCAGGCCTCAAACCACGAGAAGCTCCAGCCCAAAAGAAAGCCAAAATGCAGCCCACCTCCGGGAGAAGCTCAAGAGCAGGGGGTGGAGCAAGCCAGGCCCCAAACCACGAGAAGCTCCAGCCCAAAATGCAGCCAAATTCCAGACCACATCCGGGAGAATATCAAGAGCAGGGGGTGGAGCAAGCCAGGCCCCAAAGCACGAGAAGCTCCAGCCCAAAATGCAGCCAAAATGCAGCCCACATCCAGGAGAAAATCAAGAGCAGGAGGTGGAGCAAGGCAGGCCTCAAACCACGAGAAGCTCCTGCCCAAAAGGCAGCCAAAATAGAGCCCACATCCGGGAGAATTTCAGGAGCAGGGGGTGGAGCAAGCCAGGCCCCAAAGCACGAGAATCTCAAGCCCAAAACTCACCCAAAAATCCAGCCCACGTCAGGAAGAATTTCAAGAGCAGGGGGTGGAGCAAGCCAGGCCTCAAACCACGAGAAGCTCCAGCCCAAAAGGCAGCCAAAATGCAGCCCACATCCGGGAGAATCTCAAGAGCAGGGGGTGGAGCAAGCCAGGCCTCAAACCACAAGAAGCTAGACCCCAAAATGCAGCCAAAATGCAGCCCACCTCCTGGAGAATCTCAAGAGCAGGGGGTGGAGCAAGCCAGGCCTCAAACCACAAGAAGCTAGACCCCAAAAGGCAGCCAAAATGCAGCCCATATCCGGGAGAATCTCAAGAGCAGGGGGTGGAGCAAGCCAGGCCTCAAACCACGAGAAGCTCCAGCCCAAAAGGCAGCCAAAATCCAACCCACATCCGGGAGAATCTCAAGAGCAGGGGGTGGAGCAAGCCAGGCCTCAAACCACGAGAAGCTGAAGCCGAAAAGGCAGCCAAAATGCAGCCCACATCCGGGAGAATCTCAAGAGCAGGGGGTGGAGCAAGCCAGGCCTCAAACCACGAGAATCTCCAGCCCAAAAGGCAGCCAAATGCCAGCCCACCTCCTGGAGAATCTCAAGAGCAGGGGGTGGAGCAAGCCAGGCCTCAAACCACGAGAAGCTCCAGCCCAAAAGGCAGCCAAAATGCAGCCCACATCAAGGAAAATATCAAGAGCAGGGGGTGGAGCAAGCCAGGCCTCAAACCACGAGAAGCTCCAGCCCAAAAAGCAGCCAAAATGCAGCCCACATCCGGGAGAATATCAAGAGCAGGGGGTGGAGCAAGCCAGGCCCCAAACCACGAGAAGCTCCAGCCCAAAAGACAGCCAAAAGCCAGCCAACATCCGGGAGAATCTCAAGAGCAGGGGGTGGAGCAAGCCAGGCCTCAAACCACGAGAAGCTCCAGCCCAAAAGGCAGCCAAAATGCAGCCCACCTCCGGGAGAATCTCAAGAGCAGGGGGTGGAGAAAGGCAGGCCTCAAACCACGAGAAGCTCCAGCCCAAACTGCAGCCAAAATCCAGCCCACATCCGGGAGAATATCAAGAGCAGGGGGTGGAGCAAGCCAGGCCTCAAACCACGAGAAGCTCCAGCCCAAAAGAAAGCCAAAATGCAGCCCACATCCGGGAGAAGCTCAAGAGCAGGGGGTGGAGCAAGCCAGGCCCCAAACCACGAGAAGCTCCAGCCCAAAATGCAGCCAAATTCCAGACCACATCCGGGAGAATATCAAGAGCAGGGGGTGGAGCAATCCAGGCCCCAAAGCACGAGAAGCTCCAGCCCAAAATGCAGCCAAAATGCAGCCCACATCCAGGAGAAAATCAAGAGCAGGAGGTGGAGCAAGGCAGGCCTCAAACCACGAGAAGCTCCAGCCCAAAATGCAGCCAAAATAGAGCCCACATCCGGGAGAATTTCAGGAGCAGGGGGTGGAGCAAGCCAGCCCCCAAACTACGAGAAGCTCCAGCCCAAAATGCAGCCAAAATGCAGCCCACCTCCTGGAGAATCTCAAGAGCAGGGGGTGGAGCAAGCCAGGCCTCAAACCACAAGAAGCTAGACCCCAAAAGGCAGCCAAAATGCAGCCCATATCCGGGAGAATCTCAAGAGCAGGGGGTGGAGCAAGCCAGGCCTCAAACCACGAGAAGCTCCAGCCCAAAATGCAGCCAAAATCCAGCCCACATCCGGGAGAATCTCAAGAGCAGGGGGTGGAGCAAGCCAGGCCTCAAACCACGAGAAGCTGAATCCGAAAAGGCAGCCAAAATGCAGCCCACATCCGGGAGAATCTCAAGAGCAGGGGGTGGAGCAAGCCAGGCCTCAAACCACGAGAATCTCCAGCCCAAAAGGCAGCCAAAATCCAGCCCACATCAAGGAAAATATCAAGAGCAGGGGGTGGAGCAAGCCAGGCCTCAAACCACGAGAAGCTCCAGCCCAAAAAGCAGCCAAAATGCAGCCCACATCCGGGAGAATATCAAGAGCAGGGGGTGGAGCAAGCCAGGCCTCAAACCTCGAGAAGCTCCAGCCCAAAAGGCAGCCAAAATCCAGCCCACTTCGGGGAGAATCTCAAGAGTAGGGTGTGGAGCAAGCCAGGCCCCAAAGCACGAGAAGCTCCAGCCAAAAAGGCAGCCAAAATCCAGCCCACATCCGGGAGAATCTCAAGAGCAGGGGGTGGAGCAAGCCAGGCCTCAAACCACGAGAAGCTCCTGCCCAAAAGGCAGCCAAAATCCAGCCCACATCCGGGAGAATTTCAGGAGCAGGGGGTGGAGCAAGCCAGGCCCCAAACCACGAGAAGCTCCAGCCCAAAATGCAGCCAAAATGCAGCCCACATCCAGGAGAATCTCAAGAGCAAGGGTTGGAGCAAGCCAGGCCTCAAACCAGGAGAAGCTCCAGCCCAAAATTCAGCCAAAATCCAGCCCACATCCGGGAGAATCTCAAGAGCAGGGGGTGGAGCAAGCCAGGCCTCAAACCACGAGAAGCTCCAGCCCAAAATGCAGCCAAATGCCAGCCCACCTCCTGGAGAATCTCAAGAGCAGGGGGTGGAACAAGCCAGGCCTCAAACCACGAGAAGCTCCAGCCCAAAAGGCAGCCAAATGCCAGCCCACATCCGGGAGAATCTCAAGAGCAGGGGGTGGAGCAAGCCAGGCCTCAAACCACGAGAAGCTCCAGCCCAAAATGCAGCCAAAATGCAGCCCACATCCGGGAGAATCCCAAGAGCAGGGGGTGGAGCAAGCCAGGCCTCAAACCCGAAAAAGCTGAAGCCGAAAATATAGTCAAAATGCAGCCCACTTCGGGGAGAATCTCAAGAGCAGGGGGTGGGGCAAGCCAGGCCTCAAACCACAAGAAGCTCCAGCCCAAAAGGCAGCCAAAATGCAGCCCACATCCGGGAGAATCTCAAGAGCAGGGGGTGGAGCAAGCCAGGCCCCAAACCACGAGAAGCTCCAGCCCAAAAGGCAGCCAAAATCCAGCCCACATCCGGGAGAATCTCAAGAGCAGGGGGTGGAGCAAGCCAGGCCTCAAAGCACGAGAAGCTCCAGCCCAAAATGCAGCCAAAATGCAGCCCACATCCAGGAGAAAATCAAGAGCAGGAGGTGGAGCAAGCCAGGCCTCAAACCACGAGAAGCTCCTGCCCAAAAGGCAGCCAAAATGCAGCCCACATCCGGGAGAATTTCAGGAGCAGGGGGTGGAGCAAGCCAGGCCCCAAACCACGAGAAGCTCCAGCCCAAAAGGCAGCCAAATCCCAGCCCACCTCCGGTAGAATTTCAAGAGCAGGGGGTGGAGCAAGCCAGGCCCCAAACCACGAGAAGCTCCAGCCCAAAAGGCAGCCAAAATCCAGACCACATCCGGGAGAATCTCAAGAGCAGGGGGTGGAGCAAGCCAGGCCCCAAAGCACGAGAAGCTCCAGCCCAAAATGCAGCCAAAATGCAGCCCACATCCAGGAGAAAATCAAGGGCAGGAGGTGGAGCAAGGCAGGCCTCAAACCACGAGAAGCTCCAGCCCAAAATGCAGCCAAATTCCAGCCCACATCCGGGAGAATATCAAGAGCAGGGGGTGGAGCAAGCCAGGCCCCAAAGCACGAGAATCTCAAGCCCAAAACTCACCCAAAAATCCAGCCCACGTCGGGAAGAGTTTCAAGAGCAGGGGGTGGAGCAAGGCAGGCCTCAAACCACGAGAAGCTCCAGCCCAAAATGCAGCCAAAATGCAGCCCACATCCGGGAGAATCTCAAGAGCAGGGGGTGGAGCAAGCCAGGCCTCAAACCACAAGAAGCTAGACCCCAAAAGGCAGCCAAAATGCAGCCCACCTCCTGGAGAATCTCAAGAGCAGGGGGTGGAGCAAGCCAGGCCTCAAACCACGAGAAGCTCCAGCCCAAAAGGCAGCCAAATGCCAGCCCACCTCCTGGAGAATCTCAAGAGCAGGGGCTGGAGCAAGCCAGGCCTCAAACCACGGGAAGCTGAAGCCGAAAAAGCAGCCAAAATGCAGCCCATATCCGGGAGAATATCAAGAGCAGGGGGTGGAGCAAGCCAGGCCTCAAACCACGAGAAGCTCCAGCCCAAAATGCAGACAAAATCCAGCCCTACATCCGGGAGAATCTCAAGAGCAGGGGGTGGAGCAAGCCAGGCCTCAAACCACGAGAAGCTCCAGCCCAAAAGAAAGCCAAAATGCAGCCCACCTCCGGGAGAAGCTCAAGAGCAGGGGGTGGAGCAAGCCAGGCCCCAAACCACGAGAAGCTCCAGCCCAAAATGCAGCCAAATTCCAGACCACATCCGGGAGAATATCAAGAGCAGGGGGTGGAGCAAGCCAGGCCCCAAAGCACGAGAAGCTCCAGCCCAAAATGCAGCCAAAATGCAGCCCACATCCAGGAGAAAATCAAGAGCAGGAGGTGGAGCAAGGCAGGCCTCAAACCACGAGAAGCTCCTGCCCAAAAGGCAGCCAAAATAGAGCCCACATCCGGGAGAATTTCAGGAGCAGGGGGTGGAGCAAGCCAGGCCCCAAAGCACGAGAATCTCAAGCCCAAAACTCACCCAAAAATCCAGCCCACGTCAGGAAGAATTTCAAGAGCAGGGGGTGGAGCAAGCCAGGCCTCAAACCACGAGAAGCTCCAGCCCAAAAGGCAGCCAAAATGCAGCCCACATCCGGGAGAATCTCAAGAGCAGGGGGTGGAGCAAGCCAGGCCTCAAACCACAAGAAGCTAGACCCCAAAATGCAGCCAAAATGCAGCCCACCTCCTGGAGAATCTCAAGAGCAGGGGGTGGAGCAAGCCAGGCCTCAAACCACAAGAAGCTAGACCCCAAAAGGCAGCCAAAATGCAGCCCATATCCGGGAGAATCTCAAGAGCAGGGGGTGGAGCAAGCCAGGCCTCAAACCACGAGAAGCTCCAGCCCAAAAGGCAGCCAAAATCCAACCCACATCCGGGAGAATCTCAAGAGCAGGGGGTGGAGCAAGCCAGGCCTCAAACCACGAGAAGCTGAAGCCGAAAAGGCAGCCAAAATGCAGCCCACATCCGGGAGAATCTCAAGAGCAGGGGGTGGAGCAAGCCAGGCCTCAAACCACGAGAATCTCCAGCCCAAAAGGCAGCCAAATGCCAGCCCACCTCCTGGAGAATCTCAAGAGCAGGGGGTGGAGCAAGCCAGGCCTCAAACCACGAGAAGCTCCAGCCCAAAAGGCAGCCAAAATGCAGCCCACATCAAGGAAAATATCAAGAGCAGGGGGTGGAGCAAGCCAGGCCTCAAACCACGAGAAGCTCCAGCCCAAAAAGCAGCCAAAATGCAGCCCACATCCGGGAGAATATCAAGAGCAGGGGGTGGAGCAAGCCAGGCCCCAAACCACGAGAAGCTCCAGCCCAAAAGACAGCCAAAAGCCAGCCAACATCCGGGAGAATCTCAAGAGCAGGGGGTGGAGCAAGCCAGGCCTCAAACCACGAGAAGCTCCAGCCCAAAAGGCAGCCAAAATGCAGCCCACCTCCGGGAGAATCTCAAGAGCAGGGGGTGGAGAAAGGCAGGCCTCAAACCACGAGAAGCTCCAGCCCAAACTGCAGCCAAAATCCAGCCCACATCCGGGAGAATATCAAGAGCAGGGGGTGGAGCAAGCCAGGCCTCAAACCACGAGAAGCTCCAGCCCAAAAGAAAGCCAAAATGCAGCCCACATCCGGGAGAAGCTCAAGAGCAGGGGGTGGAGCAAGCCAGGCCCCAAACCACGAGAAGCTCCAGCCCAAAATGCAGCCAAATTCCAGACCACATCCGGGAGAATATCAAGAGCAGGGGGTGGAGCAATCCAGGCCCCAAAGCACGAGAAGCTCCAGCCCAAAATGCAGCCAAAATGCAGCCCACATCCAGGAGAAAATCAAGAGCAGGAGGTGGAGCAAGGCAGGCCTCAAACCACGAGAAGCTCCAGCCCAAAATGCAGCCAAAATAGAGCCCACATCCGGGAGAATTTCAGGAGCAGGGGGTG
Organism: Rhynochetos jubatus; assembly: GCA_027574665.1. Taxonomy (NCBI): domain Eukaryota; kingdom Metazoa; phylum Chordata; class Aves; order Eurypygiformes; family Rhynochetidae; genus Rhynochetos; species Rhynochetos jubatus. The sequence continues at coordinate 116,292 of JAQBHY010000096.1, read as the reverse complement.
GAGCAAGCCAGCCCCCAAACTACGAGAAGCTCCAGCCCAAAATGCAGCCAAAATGCAGCCCACCTCCTGGAGAATCTCAAGAGCAGGGGGTGGAGCAAGCCAGGCCTCAAACCACAAGAAGCTAGACCCCAAAAGGCAGCCAAAATGCAGCCCATATCCGGGAGAATCTCAAGAGCAGGGGGTGGAGCAAGCCAGGCCTCAAACCACGAGAAGCTCCAGCCCAAAATGCAGCCAAAATCCAGCCCACATCCGGGAGAATCTCAAGAGCAGGGGGTGGAGCAAGCCAGGCCTCAAACCACGAGAAGCTGAATCCGAAAAGGCAGCCAAAATGCAGCCCACATCCGGGAGAATCTCAAGAGCAGGGGGTGGAGCAAGCCAGGCCTCAAACCACGAGAATCTCCAGCCCAAAAGGCAGCCAAAATCCAGCCCACATCAAGGAAAATATCAAGAGCAGGGGGTGGAGCAAGCCAGGCCTCAAACCACGAGAAGCTCCAGCCCAAAAAGCAGCCAAAATGCAGCCCACATCCGGGAGAATATCAAGAGCAGGGGGTGGAGCAAGCCAGGCCTCAAACCTCGAGAAGCTCCAGCCCAAAAGGCAGCCAAAATCCAGCCCACTTCGGGGAGAATCTCAAGAGTAGGGTGTGGAGCAAGCCAGGCCCCAAAGCACGAGAAGCTCCAGCCAAAAAGGCAGCCAAAATCCAGCCCACATCCGGGAGAATCTCAAGAGCAGGGGGTGGAGCAAGCCAGGCCTCAAACCACGAGAAGCTGAAGCCGAAAATGCAGCCAAAATGCAGCCCACATCCGGGAGAATATCAAGAGCAGGGGGTGGAGCAAGCCAGGCCTCAAACCACGAGAAGCTCCAGCCCAAAATGCAGCCAAAATGCAGCCCACATCCAGGAGAATATCAAGAGCAGGTTGTGGAGCAAGGCAGGCCTCAAACCACGAGAAGCTAGACCCCAAAATGCAGCCAAAATGCAGCCCACATCCGGGAGAATCTCAAGAGCAGGGGGTGGAGCAAGCCAGGCCTCAAACCACGAGAAGCTCCAGCCCAAAAGGCAGACAAAATGCAGCCCACATCCAGGAGAATCTCAAGAGCAGGGGGTGGGGCAAGCCAGGCCTCAAACCACGAGAAGCTCCAGCCCAAAAGGCAGCCAAAATGCAGCCCACATCCGGGAGAATCTCAAGAGCAGGGGTTGGTGCAAGCCAGGCCTCAAACCACGAGAAGCTCCAGCCCAAAATGCAGCCAAAATCCAGCCCACATCCGGGAGAATCTCAAGAGCAGGGGGTGGAGCAAGCCAGGCCCCAAACCACGAGAAGCTCCAGCCCAAAAGACAGCCAAAAGCCAGCCAACATCCGAGAGAATCTCAAGAGTAGGGGGTGGAGCAAGCCAGGCCTCAAACCACGAGAAGCTCCAGCCCAAAAGGCAGCCAAAATGCAGCCCACCTCCTGGAGAATCTCAAGAGCAGGGGGTTTAACAAGCCAGCCCCCAAACCACGAGAAGCTCCAGCCCAAAAAGCAGCCAAAATCCAGCCCACCTCCGGGAGAATCTCAAGAGCAGGGGGTGGAGCAAGGCAGGCCTCAAACCACGAGAAGCTCCAGCCCAAACTGCAGCCAAAATCCAGCCCACATCCGGGAGAATATCAAGAGCAGGGGGTGGAGCAAGCCAGGCCCCAAAGCACGAGAAGCTCCAGCCCAAAAGGCAGCCAAAATCCAGCCCACATCCAGGAGAATATCAAGAGCAGGAGGTGGAGCAAGCCAGGCCTCAAACCACGAGAAGCTCCAGCCCAAAAGGCAGCCAAAATGCAGCCCACATCCAGGAGAATCTCAAGAGCAGGGGGTGGAGCAAGCCAGGCCTCAAACCACGAGAAGCTGCAACCCAAAAGGCAGCCAAAATCCAGCCCACTTCGGGGAGAATCTCAAGAGCAGGGGGTGGAGAAAGCCAGGCCTCAAAGCACGAGAAGCTCCAGCCCAAAATGCAGCCAAAATGCAGCCCACATCCAGGAGAAAATCAAGAGCAGGTGTTGGAGCAAGCCAGGCCTCAAACCACGAGAAGCTCCTGCCCAAAAGGCAGCCAAAATCCAGCCCACATCCGGGAGAATTTCAGGAGCAGGGGGTGGAGCAAGCCAGGCCCCAAACCACGAGAAGCTCCAGCCCAAAATGCAGCCAAAATGCAGCCCACATCCGGGAGAATCTCAAGAGCAGGGGTTGGTGCAAGCCAGGCCTCAAACCACGAGAAGCTCCAGCCCAAAATGCAGCCAAAATCCAGCCCACATCCGGGAGAATATCAAGAGCAGGGGGTGGAGCAAGCCAGGCCTCAAACCACGGGAAGCTCCAGCCCAAAAGGCAGCCAAATGCCAGCCCACCTCCTGGAGAATCTCAAGAGCAGGGGGTGGAGCAAGCCAGGCCTCAAACCACGAGAAGCTCCAGCCCAAAAGGCAGCCAAATGCCAGCCCACATCCGGGAGAATCTCAAGAGCAGGGGGTGGAGCAAGCCAGGCCTCAAACCACGAGAAGCTCCAGCCCAAAAGGCAGCCAAAATGCAGCCCACATCCGGGAGAATCCCAAGAGCAGGGGGTGGAGCAAGCCAGGCCTCAAACCCGAAAAAGCTGAAGCCGAAAATATAGTCAAAATGCAGCCCACTTCGGGGAGAATCTCAAGAGCAGGGGGTGGGGCAAGCCAGGCCTCAAACCACAAGAAGCTCCAGCCCAAAAGGCAGCCAAAATGCAGCCCACATCCGGAAGAATCTCAAGAGCAGGGGGTGGAGCAAGCCAGGCCTCAAAGCACGAGAAGCTCCAGCCCAAAAGGCAGCCAAAATGCAGCCCTCATCCGGGAGAATATCAAGAGCAGGGGGTGGAGCAAGCCAAGCCACAAACCACGGGAAGCTCCAGCCCAAGAATCAGCCAAAATGCAGCCCACATCCGGGAGAATCTCAAGAGCAGGGGGTGGAGCAAGCCAGGCCTCAAACCACGAGAAGCTCCTGCCCAAAATGCAGCCAAAATGCAGCCCACATCCAGGAGAAAATCAAGAGCAGGAGGTGGAGCAAGCCAGGCCTCAAACCACGAGAAGCTCCTGCCCAAAAGGCAGCCAAAATCCAGCCCACATCCGGGAGAATTTCAGGAGCAGGGGGTGGAGCAAGCCAGGCCCCAAACCACGAGAAGCTCCAGCCCAAAAGGCAGCCAAAATGCAGCCCACATCCGGGAGAATCTCAAGAGCAGGGGTTGGTGCAAGCCAGGCCTCAAACCACGAGAAGCTCCAGCCCAAAATGCAGCCAAAATCCAGCCCACATCCGGGAGAATCTCAAGAGCAGGGGGTGGAGCAAGCCAGGCCTCAAACCACGAGAAGCTCCAGCCCAAAAGACAGCCAAAAGCCAGCCAACATCCGGGAGAATCTCAAGAGCAGGGGGTGGAGCAAGCCAGGCCTCAAACCACGAGAAGCTCCAGCCCAAAAGGCAGCCAAAATGCAGCCCACCTCCGGGAGAATCTCAAGAGCAGGGGGTGGAGCAAGGCAGGCCTCAAACCACGAGAAGCTCCAGCCCAAACTGCAGCCAAAATCCAGCCCACATCCGGGAGAATATCAAGAGCAGGGGGTGGAGCAAGCCAGGCCCCAAAGCACGAGAAGCTCCAGCCCAAAAGGCAGCCAAAATCCAGCCCACATCCAGGAGAATATCAAGAGCAGGAGGTGGAGCAAGCCAGGCCTCAAACCACGAGAAGCTCCAGCCCAAAAGGCAGCCAAAATGCAGCCCACATCCAGGAGAATCTCAAGAGCAGGGGGTGGAGCAAGCCAGGCCTCAAACCACGAGAAGCTCCAGCCCAAAAGGCAGCCAAAATCCAGCCCACTTCGGGGAGAATCTCAAGAGCAGGGGGTGGAGAAAGCCAGGCCTCAAAGCACTAGAAGCTCCAGCCCAAAATGCAGCCAAAATGCAGCCCACATCCAGGAGAAAATCAAGAGCAGGAGTTGGAGCAAGCCAGGCCTCAAACCACGAGAAGCTCCTGCCCAAAAGGCAGCCAAAATCCAGCCCACATCCGGGAGAATTTCAGGAGCAGGGGGTGGAGCAAGCCAGGCCCCAAACCACGAGAAGCTCCAGCCCAAAATGCAGCCAAAATGCAGCCCACATCCGGGAGAATCTCAAGAGCAGGGGTTGGTGCAAGCCAGGCCTCAAACCACGAGAAGCTCCAGCCCAAAATGCAGCCAAAATCCAGCCCACATCCGGGAGAATATCAAGAGCAGGGGGTGGAGCAAGCCAGGCCTCAAACCACGAGAAGCTCCAGCCCAAAAGGCAGCCAAATGCCAGCCCACATCCGGGAGAATCTCAAGAGCAGGGGGTGGAGCAAGCCAGGCCTCAAACCACGAGAAGCTCCAGCCCAAAATGCAGCCAAAATGCAGCCCACATCCGGGAGAATCCCAAGAGCAGGGGGTGGAGCAAGCCAGGCCTCGAACCCGAAAAAGCTGAAGCCGAAAATATAGTCAAAATGCAGCCCACTTCGGGGAGAATCTCAAGAGCAGGGGGTGGGGCAAGCCAGGCCTCAAACCACAAGAAGCTCCAGCCCAAAAGGCAGCCAAAATGCAGCCCACATCCGGGAGAATCTCAAGAGCAGGGGGTGGAGCAAGCCAGGCCTCAAAGCACGAGAAGCTCCAGCCCAAAAGGCAGCCAAAATGCAGCCCTCATCCGGGAGAATCTCAAGAGCAGGGGGTGGAGCAAGCCAGGCCTCAAAGCACGAGAAGCTCCAGCCCAAAAGGCAGCCAAAATGCAGCCCACATCCAGGAGAAAATCAAGAGCAGGAGGTGGAGCAAGCCAGGCCTCAAACCACGAGAAGCTCCTGCCCAAAAGGCAGCCAAAATCCAGCCAACATCCGGGAGAATTTCAGGAGCAGGGGGTGGAGCAAGCCAGGCCCCAAACCACGAGAAGCTCCAGCCCAAAAGGCAGCCAAAATGCAGCCCACCTCCTGGAGAATCTCAAGAGCAGGGGGTTTAACAAGCCAGCCCCCAAACCACGAGAAGCTCCAGCCCAAAAAGCAGCCAAAATCCAGCCCACCTCCGGGAGAATCTCAAGAGCAGGGGGTGGAGCAAGGCAGGCCTCAAACCACGAGAAGCTCCAGCCCAAACTGCAGCCAAAATGCAGCCCACATCCGGGAGAATATCAAGAGCAGGGGGTGGAGCAAGCCAGGCCCCAAAGCACGAGAAGCTCCAGCCCAAAAGGCAGCCAAAATGCAGCCCACATCCAGGAGAAAATCAAGAGCAGGAGTTGGAGCAAGCCAGGCCTCAAACCACGAGAAGCTCCAGCCCAAAAGGCAGCCAAAATCCAGTCCACATCCGGGAGAATTTCAGGAGCAGGGGGTGGAGCAAGCCAGGCCCCAAACCACGAGAAGCTCCAGCCCAAAATGCAGCCAAAATGCAGCCCACATCCGGGAGAATCTCAAGAGCAGGGGTTGGTGCAAGCCAGGCCTCAAACCACGAGAAGCTCCAGCCCAAAATGCAGCCAAAATCCAGCCCACATCCGGGAGAATTTCAGGAGCAGGGGGTGGAGCAAGCCAGGCCCCAAACCACGAGAAGCTCCAGCCCAAAAGGCAGCCAAAATGCAGCCCACATCCGGGAGAATCTCAAGAGCAGGGGGTGGTGCAAGCCAGGCCTCAAACCACGAGAAGCTCCAGCCCAAAAGGCAGCCAAAATCCAGCCCACTTCGAGGAGAATCTCAAGAGCAGGGGGTGGAGAAAGCCAGGCCTCAAAGCACTAGAAGCTCCAGCCCAAAATGCAGCCAAAATGCAGCCCACATCCGGGAGAATCCCAAGAGCAGGGGGTGGAGCAAGCCAGGCCTCAAACCCGAAAAAGCTGAAGCCGAAAATATAGTCAAAATGCAGCCCACTTCGGGGAGAATCTCAAGAGCAGGGGGTGGGGCAAGCCAGGCCTCAAACCACAAGAAGCTCCAGCCCAAAAGGCAGCCAAAATGCAGCCCACATCCGGGAGAATCTCAAGAGCAGGGGGTGGAGCAAGCCAGGCCTCAAAGCACGAGAAGCTCCAGCCCAAAAGGCAGCCAAAATGCAGCCCTCATCCGGGAGAATCTCAAGAGCAGGGGGTGGAGCAAGCCAGGCCTCAAAGCACGAGAAGCTCCAGCCCAAAATGCAGCCAAAATGCAGCCCACATCCAGGAGAAAATCAAGAGCAGGAGGTGGAGCAAGCCAGGCCTCAAACCACGAGAAGCTCCTGCCCAAAAGGCAGCCAAAATCCAGCCCACATCCGGGAGAATTTCAGGAGCAGGGGGTGGAGCAAGCCAGGCCCCAAACCACGAGAAGCTCCAGCCCAAAATGCAGCCAAAATGCAGCCCACATCCGGGAGAATCTCAAGAGCAGGGGTTGGTGCAAGCCAGGCCTCAAACCACGAGAAGCTCCAGCCCAAAATGCAGCCAAAATCCAGCCCACATCCGGGAGAATATCAAGAGCAGGGGGTGGAGCAAGGCAGGCCTCAAACCACGAGAAGCTCCAGCCCAAAAGGCAGCCAAATGCCAGCCCACATCCGGGAGAATCTCAAGAGCAGGGGGTGGAGCAAGCCAGGCCTCAAACCACGAGAAGCTCCAGCCCAAAATGCAGCCAAAATGCAGCCCACATCCGGGAGAATCCCAAGAGCAGGGGGTGGAGCAAGCCAGGCCTCGAACCCGAAAAAGCTGAAGCCGAAAATATAGTCAAAATGCAGCCCACTTCGGGGAGAATCTCAAGAGCAGGGGGTGGGGCAAGCCAGGCCTCAAACCACAAGAAGCTCCAGCCCAAAAGGCAGCCAAAATGCAGCCCACATCCGGGAGAATCTCAAGAGCAGGGGGTGGAGCAAGCCAGGCCTCAAAGCACGAGAAGCTCCAGCCCAAAAGGCAGCCAAAATGCAGCCCTCATCCGGGAGAATCTCAAGAGCAGGGGGTGGAGCAAGCCAGGCCTCAAAGCACGAGAAGCTCCAGCCCAAAATGCAGCCAAAATGCAGCCCACATCCAGGAGAAAATCAAGAGCAGGAGGTGGAGCAAGCCAGGCCTCAAACCACGAGAAGCTCCTGCCCAAAAGGCAGCCAAAATCCAGCCCACATCCGGGAGAATTTCAGGAGCAGGGGGTGGAGCAAGCCAGGCCCCAAACCACGAGAAGCTCCAGCCCAAAAGGCAGCCAAAATGCAGCCCACCTCCTGGAGAATCTCAAGAGCAGGGGGTTTAACAAGCCAGCCCCCAAACCACGAGAAGCTCCAGCCCAAAAAGCAGCCAAAATCCAGCCCACCTCCGGGAGAATCTCAAGAGCAGGGGGTGGAGCAAGGCAGGCCTCAAACCACGAGAAGCTCCAGCCCAAACTGCAGCCAAAATGCAGCCCACATCCGGGAGAATATCAAGAGCAGGGGGTGGAGCAAGCCAGGCCCCAAAGCACGAGAAGCTCCAGCCCAAAAGGCAGCCAAAATGCAGCCCACATCCAGGAGAAAATCAAGAGCAGGAGTTGGAGCAAGCCAGGCCTCAAACCACGAGAAGCTCCAGCCCAAAAGGCAGCCAAAATCCAGCCCACATCCGGGAGAATTTCAGGAGCAGGGGGTGGAGCAAGCCAGGCCCCAAACCACGAGAAGCTCCAGCCCAAAATGCAGCCAAAATGCAGCCCACATCCGGGAGAATCTCAAGAGCAGGGGTTGGTGCAAGCCAGGCCTCAAACCACGAGAAGCTCCAGCCCAAAATGCAGCCAAAATCCAGCCCACATCCGGGAGAATTTCAGGAGCAGGGGGTGGAGCAAGCCAGGCCCCAAACCACGAGAAGCTCCAGCCCAAAAGGCAGCCAAAATGCAGCCCACATCCGGGAGAATCTCAAGAGCAGGGGGTGGTGCAAGCCAGGCCTCAAACCACGAGAAGCTCCAGCCCAAAAGGCAGCCAAAATCCAGCCCACTTCGAGGAGAATCTCAAGAGCAGGGGGTGGAGAAAGCCAGGCCTCAAAGCACTAGAAGCTCCAGCCCAAAATGCAGCCAAAATGCAGCCCACATCCGGGAGAATCCCAAGAGCAGGGGGTGGAGCAAGCCAGGCCTCAAACCCGAAAAAGCTGAAGCCGAAAATATAGTCAAAATGCAGCCCACTTCGGGGAGAATCTCAAGAGCAGGGGGTGGGGCAAGCCAGGCCTCAAACCACAAGAAGCTCCAGCCCAAAAGGCAGCCAAAATGCAGCCCACATCCGGGAGAATCTCAAGAGCAGGGGGTGGAGCAAGCCAGGCCTCAAAGCACGAGAAGCTCCAGCCCAAAAGGCAGCCAAAATGCAGCCCTCATCCGGGAGAATCTCAAGAGCAGGGGGTGGAGCAAGCCAGGCCTCAAAGCACGAGAAGCTCCAGCCCAAAATGCAGCCAAAATGCAGCCCACATCCAGGAGAAAATCAAGAGCAGGAGGTGGAGCAAGCCAGGCCTCAAACCACGAGAAGCTCCTGCCCAAAAGGCAGCCAAAATCCAGCCCACATCCGGGAGAATTTCAGGAGCAGGGGGTGGAGCAAGCCAGGCCCCAAACCACGAGAAGCTCCTGCCCAAAATGCAGCCAAAATGCAGCCCACATCCGGGAGAATCTCAAGAGCAGGGGTTGGTGCAAGCCAGGCCTCAAACCACGAGAAGCTCCAGCCCAAAATGTAGTCAAAATGCAGCCCACTTCAGGGAGAATCTCATGAGCAGGGGGTGGGGCAAGCCAGGCCTCAAACCACGAGAATCTACAGCCCAAAAGGCAGCCAAAATGCAGCCCACCTCCTGGAGAATCTCAAGAGCAGGGGGTTTAACAAGCCAGCCCCCAAACCACGAGAAGCTCCAGCCCAAAAAGCAGCCAAAATCCAGCCCACCTCCGGGAGAATCTCAAGAGCAGGGGGTGGAGCAAGCCAGGCCTCAAACCACGAGAAGCTCCAGCCCAAAATGTAGTCAAAATGCAGCCCACTTCAGGGAGAATCTCATGAGCAGGGGGTGGGGCAAGCCAGGCCTCAAACCACGAGAATCTACAGCCCAAAAGGCAGCCAAAATGCAGCCCACCTCCTGGAGAATCTCAAGAGCAGGGGGTTTAACAAGCCAGCCCCCAAACCACGAGAAGCTCCAGCCCAAAAAGCAGCCAAAATCCAGCCCACCTCCGGGAGAATCTCAAGAGCAGGGGGTGGAGCAAGGCAGGCCTCAAACCACGAGAAGCTCCAGCCCAAACTGCAGCCAAAATGCAGCCCACATCCGGGAGAATATCAAGAGCAGGGGGTGGAGCAAGCCAGGCCCCAAAGCACGAGAAGCTCCAGCCCAAAAGGCAGCCAAAATGCAGCCCACATCCAGGAGAAAATCAAGAGCAGGAGTTGGAGCAAGCCAGGCCTCAAACCACGAGAAGCTCCTGCCCAAAAGGCAGCCAAAATCCAGCCCACATCCGGGAGAATTTCAGGAGCAGGGGGTGGAGCAAGCCAGGCCCCAAACCACGAGAAGCTCCAGCCCAAAATGCAGCCAAAATGCAGCCCACATCCGGGAGAATCTCAAGAGCAGGGGTTGGTGCAAGCCAGGCCTCAAACCACGAGAAGCTCCAGCCCAAAATGCAGCCACAATCCAGCCCACATCTGGGAGAATTTCAGGAGCAGGGGGTGGAGCAAGCCAGGCCCCAAACCACGAGAAGCTCCAGCCCAAAAGGCAGCCAAAATGCAGCCCACATCCGGGAGAATCTCAAGAGCAGGGGTTGGTGCAAGCCAGGCCTCAAACCACGAGAAGCTCCAGCCCAAAATGCAGCCAAAATCCAACCCACATCCGGGAGAATCTCAAGAGCAGGGGGTGGAGCAAGCCAGGCCTCAAAGCACGAGAAGCTCCAGCCCAAAATGCAGCCAAAATGCAGCCCACATCCAGGAGAAAATCAAGAGCAGGAGGTGGAGCAAGCCAGGCCTCAAACCACGAGAAGCTCCTGCCCAAAAGGCAGCCAAAATCCAGCCCACATCCGGGAGAATTTCAGGAGCAGGGGGTGGAGCAAGCCAGGCCCCAAACCACGAGAAGCTCCAGCCCAAAAGGCAGCCAAAATGCAGCCCACCTCCTGGAGAATCTCAAGAGCAGGGGGTTTAACAAGCCAGCCCCCAAACCACGAGAAGCTCCAGCCCAAAAAGCAGCCAAAATCCAGCCCACCTCCGGGAGAATCTCAAGAGCAGGGGGTGGAGCAAGGCAGGCCTCAAACCACGAGAAGCTCCAGCCCAAACTGCAGCCAAAATGCAGCCCACATCCGGGAGAATATCAAGAGCAGGGGGTGGAGCAAGCCAGGCCCCAAAGCACGAGAAGCTCCAGCCCAAAAGGCAGCCAAAATGCAGCCCACATCCAGGAGAAAATCAAGAGCAGGAGTTGGAGCAAGCCAGGCCTCAAACCACGAGAAGCTCCAGCCCAAAAGGCAGCCAAAATCCAGCCCACATCCGGGAGAATTTCAGGAGCAGGGGGTGGAGCAAGCCAGGCCCCAAACCACGAGAAGCTCCAGCCCAAAATGCAGCCAAAATGCAGCCCACATCCGGGAGAATCTCAAGAGCAGGGGTTGGTGCAAGCCAGGCCTCAAACCACGAGAAGCTCCAGCCCAAAATGCAGCCAAAATCCAGCCCACATCCGGGAGAATTTCAGGAGCAGGGGGTGGAGCAAGCCAGGCCCCAAACCACGAGAAGCTCCAGCCCAAAAGGCAGCCAAAATGCAGCCCACATCCGGGAGAATCTCAAGAGCAGGGGGTGGTGCAAGCCAGGCCTCAAACCACGAGAAGCTCCAGCCCAAAAGGCAGCCAAAATCCAGCCCACTTCGAGGAGAATCTCAAGAGCAGGGGGTGGAGAAAGCCAGGCCTCAAAGCACTAGAAGCTCCAGCCCAAAATGCAGCCAAAATGCAGCCCACATCCGGGAGAATCCCAAGAGCAGGGGGTGGAGCAAGCCAGGCCTCAAACCCGAAAAAGCTGAAGCCGAAAATATAGTCAAAATGCAGCCCACTTCGGGGAGAATCTCAAGAGCAGGGGGTGGGGCAAGCCAGGCCTCAAACCACAAGAAGCTCCAGCCCAAAAGGCAGCCAAAATGCAGCCCACATCCGGGAGAATCTCAAGAGCAGGGGGTGGAGCAAGCCAGGCCTCAAAGCACGAGAAGCTCCAGCCCAAAAGGCAGCCAAAATGCAGCCCTCATCCGGGAGAATCTCAAGAGCAGGGGGTGGAGCAAGCCAGGCCTCAAAGCACGAGAAGCTCCAGCCCAAAATGCAGCCAAAATGCAGCCCACATCCAGGAGAAAATCAAGAGCAGGAGGTGGAGCAAGCCAGGCCTCAAACCACGAGAAGCTCCTGCCCAAAAGGCAGCCAAAATCCAGCCCACATCCGGGAGAATTTCAGGAGCAGGGGGTGGAGCAAGCCAGGCCCCAAACCACGAGAAGCTCCTGCCCAAAAGGCAGCCAAAATGCAGCCCACATCCGGGAGAATCTCAAGAGCAGGGGTTGGTGCAAGCCAGGCCTCAAACCACGAGAAGCTCCAGCCCAAAATGCAGCCAAAATCCAGCCCACATCCGGGAGAATCTCAAGAGCAGGGGGTGGAGCAAGGCAGGCCTCAAACCACGAGAAGCTCCAGCCCAAACTGCAGCCAAAATGCAGCCCACATCCGGGAGAATATCAAGAGCAGGGGGTGGAGCAAGCCAGGCCCCAAAGCACGAGAAGCTCCAGCCCAAAAGGCAGCCAAAATGCAGCCCACATCCAGGAGAAAATCAAGAGCAGGAGTTGGAGCAAGCCAGGCCTCAAACCACGAGAAGCTCCTGCCCAAAAGGCAGCCAAAATCCAGCCCACATCCGGGAGAATTTCAGGAGCAGGGGGTGGAGCAAGCCAGGCCCCAAACCACGAGAAGCTCCAGCCCAAAATGCAGCCAAAATGCAGCCCACATCCGGGAGAATCTCAAGAGCAGGGGTTGGTGCAAGCCAGGCCTCAAACCACGAGAAGCTCCAGCCCAAAATGCAGCCAAAATCCAGCCCACATCTGGGAGAATTTCAGGAGCAGGGGGTGGAGCAAGCCAGGCCCCAAACCACGAGAAGCTCCAGCCCAAAAGGCAGCCAAAATGCAGCCCACATCCGGGAGAATCTCAAGAGCAGGGGTTGGTGCAAGCCAGGCCTCAAACCACGAGAAGCTCCAGCCCAAAATGCAGCCAAAATCCAACCCACATCCGGGAGAATCTCAAGAGCAGGGGGTGGAGCAAGCCAGGCCTCAAACCACGAGAAGCTCCAGCCCAAAATGTAGTCAAAATGCAGCCCACTTCAGGGAGAATCTCATGAGCAGGGGGTGGGGCAAGCCAGGCCTCAAACCACGAGAAGCTCCAGCCCAAAAGGCAGCCAAAACCCAGCCCACCTCCGGTAGAATTTCAAGAGCAGGGGGTGGAGCAAGCCAGGCCCCAAACTACGAGAAGCTCCAGCCCAACAGGCAGCCAAAATGCAGCCCACATCCGGGAGAAGCTCAAGAGCAGGGGGTGGAGCAAGCCAGGCCCCAAACCACGAGAAGCTCCAGCCCAAAATGCAGCCAAATTCCAGACCACATCCGGGAGAATATCAAGAGCAGGGGGTGGAGCAAGCCAGGCCCCAAAGCACGAGAAGCTCCAGCCCAAAATGCAGCCAAAATGCAGCCCACATCCAGGAGAAAATCAAGAGCAGGAGGTGGAGCAAGGCAGGCCTCAAACCACGAGAAGCTCCTGCCCAAAAGGCAGCCAAAATGCAGCCCACATCCGGGAGAATTTCAGGAGCAGGGTGTGGAGCAAGCCAGGCCCCAAAGCACGAGAATCTCAAGCCCAAAACTCACCCAAAAATCCAGCCCACGTCGGGAAGAATTTCAAGAGCAGGGGGTGGAGCAAGCCAGGCCTCAAACCACGAGAAGCTGAAGCCCAAAAGGCAGCCAAAATGCAGCCCACATCTGGGAGAATCTCAAGAGCAGGGGGTGGAGCAAGCCAGGCCTCAAACCACAAGAAGCTAGACCCCAAAATGCAGCCAAAATGCAGCCCACCTCCTGGAGAATCTCAAGAGCAGGGGGTGGAGCAAGCCAGGCCTCAAACCACGAGAAGCTCCAGCCCAAAAGGCAGCCAAATGCCAGCCCACCTCCTGGAGAATCTCAAGAGCAGGGGCTGGAGCAAGCCAGGCCTCAAACCACGAGAAGCTCCAGCCCAAAAGGCAGCCAAAATCCAGCCCACATCCAGGAAAATATCAAGAGCAGGGGGTGGAGCAAGCCAGGCCTGAAACCTCGAGAAGCTCCAGCCCAAAAGGCAGCCAAAATCCAGACCACATCGGGGAGAATCTCAAGAGCAGGGGGTGGAGCAAGCCAGGCCTCAAACCACGGGAAGCTGAAGCCGAAAAAGCAGCCAAAATGCAGCCCATATCCGGGAGAATCTCAAGAGCAGGGGGTGGAGCAAGCCAGGCCTCAAACCACGAGAAGCTCCAGCCCAAAATGCAGACAAAATCCAGCCCTACATCCGGGAGAATCTCAAGAGCAGGGGGTGGAGCAAGGCAGGCCTCAAACCACGAGAAGCTCCAGCCCAAAAGAAAGCCAAAATGCAGCCCACATCCGGGAGAATTTCAGGAGCAGGGGGTGGAGCAAGCCAGGCCTCAAACCACGAGAAGCTCCAGCCCAAAAGAAAGCCAAAATGCAGCCCACATCCGGGAGAATTTCAGGAGCAGGGGGTGGAGCAAGCCAGGCCCCAAAGCACGAGAATCTCAAGCCCAAAACTCACCCAAAAATCCAGCCCACGTCGGGAAGAATTTCAAGAGCAGGGGGTGGAGCAAGCCAGGCCTCAACCACGAGAAGCTCCAGCCCAAAAGGCAGCCAAAATGCAGCCCACCTCCTGGAGAATCTCAAGAGCAGGGGGTGGAGCAAGCCAGGCCTCAAACCACAAGAAGCTAGACCCCAAAAGGCAGCCAAAATGCAGCCCACCTCCTGGAGAATCTCAAGAGCAGGGGGTGGAGCAATCCAGGCCTCAAACCACAAGAAGCTAGACCCCAAAAGGCAGCCAAAATGCAGCCCATATCCGGGAGAATCTCAAGAGCAGGGGGTGGAGCAAGCCAGGCCCCAAAGCACGAGAAGCTCCAGCCAAAAAGGCAGCCAAAATCCAGCCGACATCCGGGAGAATCTCAAGAGCAGGGGGTGGAGCAAGCCAGGCCTCAAACCACGAGAAGCTCCAGCCCAAAATGCAGCCAAAATGCAGCCCACATCCGGGAGAATCTCAAGAGCAGGGGGTGGAGCAAGCCAGGCCTCAAACCACGAGAAGCTCCAGCCCAAAAGGCAGCCAAATGCCAGCCCACCTCCTGGAGAATCTCAAGAGCAGGGGGTGGAGCAAGCCAGGCCTCAAACCACGAGAAGCTGAAGCCGAAAAGGCAGCCAAAATTCAGCCCACATCCGGGAGAATATCAAGAGCAGGGGGTGGAGCAAGCCAGGCCTCAAACCACGAGAAGCTCCAGCCCAAAAAGCAGCCAAAATGCAGCCCACATCCGGGAGAATATCAAGAGCAGGGGGTGGAGCATGCCAGGCCTCAAACCTCGAGAAGCTCCAGCCCAAAAGGCAGCCAAAATCCAGCCCACATCCGGGAGAATATCAAGAGCAGGGGGTGGAGCAAGCCAGGCCCCAAAGCACGAGAAGCTCCAGCCCAAACTGCAGCCAAAATCCAGCCCACATCCGGGAGAATATCAAGAGCAGGGGGTGGAGCAAGCCAGGCCCCAAAGCACGAGAAGCTCCAGCCCAAAAGGCAGCCAAAATCCAGCCCACATCCAGGAGAATATCAAGAGCAGGAGGTGGAGCAAGCCAGGCCTCAAACCACGAGAAGCTCCAGCCCAAAAGGCAGCCAAAATGCAGCCCACATCCAGGAGAATCTCAAGAGCAGGGGGTGGAGCAAGCCAGGCCTCAAACCACAAGAAGCTCCAGCCCAAAAGGCAGCCAAAATCCAGCCCACTTCGGGGAGAATCTCAAGAGCAGGGGGTGGAGAAAGCCAGGCCTCAAAGCACTAGAAGCTCCAGCCCAAAAGGCAGCCAAAATGCAGCCCACATCCAGGAGAAAATCAAGAGCAGGAGTTGGAGCAAGCCAGGCCTCAAACCACGAGAAGCTCCTGCCCAAAAGGCAGCCAAAATCCAGCCCACATCCGGGAGAATTTCAGGAGCAGGGGGTGGAGCAAGCCAGGCCCCAAACCACGAGAAGCTCCAGCCCAAAATGCAGCCAAAATGCAGCCCACATCCGGGAGAATCCCAAGAGCAGGGGGTGGAGCAAGCCAGGCCTCAAACCCGAAAAAGCTGAAGCCGAAAATATAGTCAAAATGCAGCCCACTTCGGGGAGAATCTCAAGAGCAGGGGGTGGGGCAAGCCAGGCCTCAAACCACAAGAAGCTCCAGCCCAAAAGGCAGCCAAAATGCAGCCCACATCCGGGAGAATCTCAAGAGCAGGGGGTGGAGCAAGCCAGGCCTCAAAGCACGAGAAGCTCCAGCCCAAAAGGCAGCCAAAATGCAGCCCTCATCCGGGAGAATCTCAAGAGCAGGGGGTGGAGCAAGCCAGGCCTCAAAGCACGAGAAGCTCCAGCCCAAAAGGCAGCCAAAATGCAGCCCACATCCAGGAGAAAATCAAGAGCAGGAGGTGGAGCAAGCCAGGCCTCAAACCACGAGAAGCGCCTGCCCAAAATGCAGCCAAAATCCAGCCCACATCCGGGAGAATTTCAGGAGCAGGGGGTGGAGCAAGCCAGCCCCCAAACCACGAGAAGCTCCAGCCCAAAAGGCAGCCAAAATGCAGCCCACATCCGGGAGAATCTCAAGAGCAGGGGTTGGTGCAAGCCAGGCCTCAAACCACGAGAAGCTCCAGCCCAAAATGCAGCCAAAATCCAGCCCACATCCGGGAGAATCTCAAGAGCAGGGGGTGGAGCAAGCCAGGCCTCAAACCACGAGAAGCTCCAGCCCAAAAGGCAGCCAAAATGCAGCCCACATCCAGGAGAAAATCAAGAGCAGGAGTTGGAGCAAGCCAGGCCTCAAACCACGAGAAGCTCCTGCCCAAAAGGCAGCCAAAATCCAGCCCACATCCGGGAGAATTTCAGGAGCAGGGGGTGGAGCAAGCCAGGCCCCAAACCACGAGAAGCTCCAGCCCAAAATGCAGCCAAAATGCAGCCCACATCCGGGAGAATCTCAAGAGCAGGGGTTGGTGCAAGCCAGGCCTCAAACCACGAGAAGCTCCAGCCCAAAATGCAGCCAAAATCCAGCCCACATCCGGGAGAATTTCAGGAGCAGGGGGTGGAGCAAGCCAGGCCCCAAACCACGAGAAGCTCCAGCCCAAAAGGCAGCCAAAATGCAGCCCACATCCGGGAGAATCTCAAGAGCAGGGGTTGGTGCAAGCCAGGCCTCAAACCACGAGAAGCTCCAGCCCAAAATGCAGCCAAAATCCAACCCACATCCGGGAGAATCTCAAGAGCAGGGGGTGGAGCAAGCCAGGCCTCAAACCACGAGAAGCTCCAGCCCAAAATGTAGTCAAAATGCAGCCCACTTCAGGGAGAATCTCATGAGCAGGGGGTGGGGCAAGCCAGGCCTCAAACCACGAGAAGCTCCAGCCCAAAAGGCAGCCAAAACCCAGCCCACCTCCGGTAGAATTTCAAGAGCAGGGGGTGGAGCAAGCCAGGCCCCAAACCACGAGAAGCTCCAGCCCAACAGGCAGCCAAAATGCAGCCCACATCCGGGAGAAGCTCAAGAGCAGGGGGTGGAGCAAGCCAGGCCCCAAACCACGAGAAGCTCCAGCCCAAAATGCAGCCAAATTCCAGACCACATCCGGGAGAATATCAAGAGCAGGGGGTGGAGCAAGCCAGGCCCCAAAGCACGAGAAGCTCCAGCCCAAAATGCAGCCAAAATGCAGCCCACATCCAGGAGAAAATCAAGAGCAGGAGGTGGAGAAAGGCAGGCCTCAAACCACGAGAAGCTCCTGCCCAAAAGGCAGCCAAAATGCAGCCCACATCCGGGAGAATTTCAGGAGCAGGGTGTGGAGCAAGCCAGGCCCCAAAGCACGAGAATCTCAAGCCCAAAACTCACCCAAAAATCCAGCCCACGTCGGGAAGAATTTCAAGAGCAGGGGGTGGAGCAAGCCAGGCCTCAAACCACGAGAAGCTGAAGCCCAAAAGGCAGCCAAAATGCAGCCCACATCCGGGAGAATCTCAAGAGCAGGGGGTGGAGCAAGCCAGGCCTCAAACCACAAGAAGCTAGACCCCAAAAGGCAGCCAAAATGCAGCCCACCTCCTGGAGAATCTCAAGAGCAGGGGGTGGAGCAAGCCAGGCCTCAAACCACGAGAAGCTCCAGCCCAAAAGGCAGCCAAATGCCAGCCCACCTCCTGGAGAATCTCAAGAGCAGGGGCTGGAGCAAGCCAGGCCTCAAACCACGAGAAGCTCCAGCCCAAAAGGCAGCCAAAATCCAGCCCACATCCAGGAAAATATCAAGAGCAGGGGGTGGAGCAAGCCAGGCCTGAAACCTCGAGAAGCTCCAGCCCAAAAGGCAGCCAAAATCCAGACCACATCCGGGAGAATCTCAAGAGCAGGGGGTGGAGCAAGCCAGGCCTCAAACCACGGGAAGCTGAAGCCGAAAAAGCAGCCAAAATGCAGCCCATATCCGGGAGAATATCAAAAGCAGGGGGTGGAGCAAGCCAGGCCTCAAACCACGAGAAGCTCCAGCCCAAAATGCAGACAAAATCCAGCCCTACATCCGGGAGAATCTCAAGAGCAGGGGGTGGAGCAAGCCAGGCCTCAAACCACGAGAAGCTCCAGCCCAAAAGAAAGCCAAAATGCAGCCCACATCCGGGAGAATTTCAGGAGCAGGGGGTGGAGCAAGCCAGGCCTCAAACCACGAGAAGCTCCAGCCCAAAAGAAAGCCAAAATGCAGCCCACATCCGGGAGAATTTCAGGAGCAGGGGGTGGAGCAAGCCAGGCCCCAAAGCACGAGAATCTCAAGCCCAAAACTCACCCAAAAATCCAGCCCACGTCGGGAAGAATTTCAAGAGCAGGGGGTGGAGCAAGCCAGGCCTCAAACCACGAGAAGCTCCAGCCCAAAAGGCAGCCAAAATGCAGCCCACCTCCTGGAGAATCTCAAGAGCAGGGGGTGGAGCAAGCCAGGCCTCAAACCACAAGAAGCTAGACCCCAAAAGGCAGCCAAAATGCAGCCCACCTCCTGGAGAATCTCAAGAGCAGGGGGTGGAGCAATCCAGGCCTCAAACCACAAGAAGCTAGACCCCAAAAGGCAGCCAAAATGCAGCCCATATCCGGGAGAATCTCAAGAGCAGGGGGTGGAGCAAGCCAGGCCCCAAAGCACGAGAAGCTCCAGCCAAAAAGGCAGCCAAAATCCAGCCGACATCCGGGAGAATCTCAAGAGCAGGGGGTGGAGCAAGCCAGGCCTCAAACCACGAGAAGCTGAAGCCGAAAAGGCAGCCAAAATGCAGCCCACATCCGGGAGAATCTCAAGAGCAGGGGGTGGAGTAAGCCAGGCCTCAAACCACGAGAAGCTCCAGCCCAAAAGGCAGCCAAATGCCAGCCCACCTCCTGGAGAATCTCAAGAGCAGGGGGTGGAGCAAGCCAGGCCTCAAACCACGAGAAGCTCCAGCCCAAAAGGCAGCCAAAATCCAGCCCACATCCAGGAAAATATCAAGAGCAGGGGGTGGAGCAAGCCAGGCCTCAAACCACGAGAAGCTCCAGCCCAAAAAGCAGCCAAAATGCAGCCCACATCCGGGAGAATATCAAGAGCAGGGGGTGGAGCAAGCCAGGCCTCAAACCTCGAGAAGCTCCAGCCCAAAAGGCAGCCAAAATCCAGCCCACTTCGGGGAGAATCTCAAGAGCAGGGTGTGGAGCAATCCAGGCCCCAAAGCACGAGAAGCTCCAGCCAAAAATGCAGCCAAAATCCAGCCCACATCCGGGAGAATCTCAAGAGCAGGGGGTGGAGCAAGCCAGGCCTCAAACCACGAGAAGCTCCAGCCCAAAAGGCAGCCAAAATGCAGCCCACATCCGGGAGAATATCAAGAGCAGGGGGTGGAGCAAGCCAGGCCTCAAACCACGAGAAGCTCCAGCCCAAAAAGCAGCCAAAATGCAGCCCACATCCGGGAGAATATCAAGAGCAGGGGGTGGAGCATGCCAGGCCTCAAACCTCGAGAAGCTCCAGCCCAAAAGTCAGCCAAAATCCAGCCCACATCCGGGAGAATCTCAAGAGCAGGGGGTGGAGCAAGCCAGGCCCCAAACCACGAGAAGCTCCAGCCCAAAAGACAGCCAAAAGCCAGCCAACATCCGGGAGAATCTCAAGAGCAGGGGGTGGAGCAAGCCAGGCCTCAAACCACGAGAAGCTCCAGCCCAAAAGGCAGCCAAAATGCAGCCCACCTCCTGGAGAATCTCAAGAGCAGGGGGTTTAACAAGCCAGCCCCCAAACCACGAGAAGCTCCAGCCCAAAAAGCAGCCAAAATCCAGCCCACATCCGGGAGAATCTCAAGAGCAGGGGGTGGAGCAAGGCAGGCCTCAAACCACGAGAAGCTCCAGCCCAAACTGCAGCCAAAATCCAGCCCACATCCGGGAGAATATCAAGAGCAGGGGGTGGAGCAAGCCAGGCCCCAAAGCACGAGAAGCTCCAGCCCAAAAGGCAGCCAAAATCCAGCCCACATCCAGGAGAATATCAAGAGCAGGAGGTGGAGCAAGCCAGGCCTCAAACCACGAGAAGCTCCAGCCCAAAAGGCAGCCAAAATGCAGCCCACATCCAGGAGAATCTCAAGAGCAGGGGGTGGAGCAAGCCAGGCCTCAAACCACGAGAAGCTCCAGCCCAAAAGGCAGCCAAAATCCAGCCCACTTCGGGGAGAATCTCAAGAGCAGGGGGTGGAGAAAGCCAGGCCTCAAAGCACTAGAAGCTCCAGCCCAAAATGCAGCCAAAATGCAGCCCACATCCAGGAGAAAATCAAGAGCAGGAGTTGAAGCAAGCCAGGCCTCAAACCACGAGAAGCTCCTGCCCAAAAGGCAGCCAAAATCCAGCCCACATCCGGGAGAATTTCAGGAGCAGGGGGTGGAGCAAGCCAGGCCCCAAACCACGAGAAGCTCCAGCCCAAAATGCAGCCAAAATGCAGCCCACATCCGGGAGAATCTCAAGAGCAGGGGGTGGAGCAAGCCAGGCCTCAAACCCGAAAAAGCTGAAGCCGAAAATATAGTCAAAATGCAGCCCACTTCGGGGAGAATCTCAAGAGCAGGGGGTGGGGCAAGCCAGGCCTCAAACCACAAGAAGCTCCAGCCCAAAAGGCAGCCAAAATGCAGCCCACATCCGGGAGAATCTCAAGAGCAGGGGGTGGAGCAAGCCAGGCCTCAAACCACGAGAATCTCCAGCCCAAAAGGCAGCCAAATGCCAGCCCACCTCCTGGAGAATCTCAAGAGCAGGGGGTGGAGCAAGCCAGGCCTCAAACCACGAGAAGCTCCAGCCCAAAAGGCCGCCAAAATGCAGCCCACATCCGGGAGAATATCAAGAGCAGGGGGTGGAGCAAGCCAGGCCCCAAACCACGAGAAGCTCCAGCCCAAAAGACAGCCAAAAGCCAGCCAACATCCGGGAGAATCTCAAGAGCAGGGGGTGGAGCAAGCCAGGCCTCAAACCACGAGAAGCTCCAGCCCAAAAGGCAGCCAAAATGCAGCCCACATCCGGGAGAATATCAAGAGCAGGGGGTGGAGCAAGCCAGGCCTCAAACCACGAGAAGCTCCAGCCCAAAAGAAAGCCAAAATGCAGCCCACATCCGGGAGAAGCTCAAGAGCAGGGGGTGGAGCAAGCCAGGCCCCAAACCACGAGAAGCTCCAGCCCAAAATGCAGCCAAATTCCAGACCACATCCGGGAGAATATCAAGAGCAGGGGGTGGAGCAATCCAGGCCCCAAAGCACGAGAAGCTCCAGCCCAAAATGCAGCCAAAATGCAGCCCACATCCAGGAGAAAATCAAGAGCAGGAGGTGGAGCAAGGCAGGCCTCAAACCACGAGAAGCTCCAGCCCAAAAGGCAGCCAAAATAGAGCCCACATCCGGGAGAATTTCAGGAGCAGGGGGTGGAGCAAGCCAGGCCCCAAAGCACGAGAATCTCAAGCCCAAAACTCACCCAAAAATCCAGCCCACGTCGGGAAGAATTTCAA
The DNA here is from genome assembly GCA_027574665.1 of Rhynochetos jubatus. Classification (NCBI taxonomy): domain Eukaryota; kingdom Metazoa; phylum Chordata; class Aves; order Eurypygiformes; family Rhynochetidae; genus Rhynochetos; species Rhynochetos jubatus. The sequence continues at coordinate 95,230 of JAQBHY010000096.1, read as the reverse complement.
GAGCAGGGGGTGGAGCAAGCCAGGCCTCAAACCACGAGAAGCTCCAGCCCAAAAGGCAGCCAAAATGCAGCCCACATCCGGGAGAATCTCAAGAGCAGGGGGTGGAGCAAGCCAGCCCCCAAACTACGAGAAGCTCCAGCCCAAAATGCAGCCAAAATGCAGCCCACCTCCTGGAGAATCTCAAGAGCAGGGGGTGGAGCAAGCCAGGCCTCAAACCACAAGAAGCTAGACCCCAAAAGGCAGCCAAAATGCAGCCCATATCCGGGAGAATCTCAAGAGCAGGGGGTGGAGCAAGCCAGGCCTCAAACCACGAGAAGCTCCAGCCCAAAAGGCAGCCAAAATCCAGCCCACATCCGGGAGAATCTCAAGAGCAGGGGCTGGAGCAAGCCAGGCCTCAAACCACGAGAAGCTGAATCCGAAAAGGCAGCCAAAATGCAGCCCACATCCGGGAGAATCTCAAGAGCAGGGGGTGGAGCAAGCCAGGCCTCAAACCACGAGAAGCTCCAGCCCAAAAAGCAGCCAAAATGCAGCCCACATCCGGGAGAATATCAAGAGCAGGGGGTGGAGCAAGCCAGGCCTCAAACCTCGAGAAGCTCCAGCCCAAAAGGCAGCCAAAATCCAGCCCACTTCGGGGAGAATCTCAAGAGTAGGGTGTGGAGCAAGCCAGGCCCCAAAGCACGAGAAGCTCCAGCCAAAAAGGCAGCCAAAATCCAGCCCACATCCGGGAGAATCTCAAGAGCAGGGGGTGGAGCAAGCCAGGCCTCAAACCACGAGAAGCTGAAGCCGAAAATGCAGCCAAAATGCAGCCCACATCCGGGAGAATATCAAGAGCAGGGGGTGGAGCAAGCCAGGCCTCAAACCACGAGAAGCTCCAGCCCAAAATGCAGCCAAAATGCAGCCCACCTCCAGGAGAATCTCAAGAGCAGGGTGTGGAGCAAGGCAGGCCTCAAACCACGAGAAGCTAGACCCCAAAAGGCAGCCAAAATGCAGCCCACATCCGGGAGAATCTCAAGAGCAGGGGGTGGAGCAAGCCAGGCCTCAAACCACGAGAAGCTCCAGCCCAAAAGGCAGACAAAATGCAGCCCACATCCAGGAGAATCTCAAGAGCAGGGGGTGGGGCAAGCCAGGCCTCAAACCACGAGAAGCTCCAGCCCATACGGCAGCCAAAATGCAGCCCACATCCGGGAGAATCTCAAGAGCAGGGGTTGGTGCAAGCCAGGCCTCAAACCACGAGAAGCTCCAGCCCAAAATGCAGCCAAAATCCAGCCCACATCCGGGAGAATCTCAAGAGCAGGGGGTGGAGCAAGCCAGGCCCCAAACCACGAGAAGCTCCAGCCCAAAAGACAGCCAAAAGCCAGCCAACATCCGGGAGAATCTCAAGAGCAGGGGGTGGAGCAAGCCAGGCCTCAAACCACGAGAAGCTCCAGCCCAAAAGGCAGCCAAAATGCAGCCCACCTCCTGGAGAATCTCAAGAGCAGGGGGTTTAACAAGCCAGCCCCCAAACCACGAGAAGCTCCAGCCCAAAAAGCAGCCAAAATCCAGCCCACCTCCGGGAGAATCTCAAGAGCAGGGGGTGGAGCAAGGCAGGCCTCAAACCACGAGAAGCTCCAGCCCAAACTGCAGCCAAAATCCAGCCCACATCCGGGAGAATATCAAGAGCAGGGGGTGGAGCAAGCCAGGCCCCAAAGCACGAGAAGCTCCAGCCCAAAAGGCAGCCAAAATCCAGCCCACATCCAGGAGAATATCAAGAGCAGGAGGTGGAGCAAGCCAGGCCTCAAACCACGAGAAGCTCCTGCCCAAAAGGCAGCCAAAATCCAGCCCACATCCGGGAGAATTTCAGGAGCAGGGGGTGGAGCAAGCCAGGCCCCAAACCACGAGAAGCTCCAGCCCAAAATGCAGCCAAAATGCAGCCCACATCCGGGAGAATCTCAAGAGCAGGGGTTGGTGCAAGCCAGGCCTCAAACCACGAGAAGCTCCAGCCCAAAATGCAGCCAAAATCCAGCCCACATCCGGGAGAATATCAAGAGCAGGGGGTGGAGCAAGCCAGGCCTCAAACCACGGGAAGCTCCAGCCCAAAAGGCAGCCAAATGCCAGCCCACCTCCTGGAGAATCTCAAGAGCAGGGCGTGGAGCAAGCCAGGCCTCAAACCACGAGAAGCTCCAGCCCAAAAGGCAGCCAAATGCCAGCCCACATCCGGGAGAATCTCAAGAGCAGGGGGTGGAGCAAGCCAGGCCTCAAACCACGAGAAGCTCCAGCCCAAAATGCAGCCAAAATGCAGCCCACATCCGGGAGAATCCCAAGAGCAGGGGGTGGAGCAAGCCAGGCCTCAAACCCGAAAAAGCTGAAGCCGAAAATATAGTCAAAATGCAGCCCACTTCGGGGAGAATCTCAAGAGCAGGGGGTGGAGCAAGCCAGGCCTCAAACCACAAGAAGCTCCAGCCCAAAAGGCAGCCAAAATGCAGCCCACATCCGGGAGAATATCAAGAGCAGGGGGTGGAGCAAGCCAAGCCACAAACCACGGGAAGCTCCAGCCCAAGAATCAGCCAAAATGCAGCCCACATCCGGGAGAATCTCAAGAGCAGGGGGTGGAGCAAGCCAGGCCTCAAAGCACGAGAAGCTCCAGCCCAAAATGCAGCCAAAATGCAGCCCACATCCAGGAGAAAATCAAGAGCAGGAGGTGGAGCAAGCCAGGCCTCAAACCACGAGAAGCTCCTGCCCAAAAGGCAGCCAAAATCCAGCCCACATCCGGGAGAATTTCAGGAGCAGGGGGTGGAGCAAGCCAGGCCCCAAACCACGAGAAGCTCCAGCCCAAAAGGCAGCCAAAATGCAGCCCACATCCGGGAGAATCTCAAGAGCAGGGGTTGGTGCAAGCCAGGCCTCAAACCACGAGAAGCTCCAGCCCAAAATGCAGCCAAAATCCAGCCCACCTCCGGGAGAATCTCAAGAGCAGGGGGTGGAGCAAGCCAGGCCTCAAACCACGAGAAGCTCCAGCCCAAAAGACAGCCAAAAGCTAGCCAACATCCGGGAGAATCTCAAGAGCAGGGGGTGGAGCAAGCCAGGCCTCAAACCACGAGAAGCTCCAGCCCAAAAGGCAGCCAAAATGCAGCCCACCTCCGGGAGAATCTCAAGAGCAGGGGGTGGAGCAAGGCAGGCCTCAAACCACGAGAAGCTCCAGCCCAAACTGCAGCCAAAATGCAGCCCACATCCGGGAGAATATCAAGAGCAGGGGGTGGAGCAAGCCAGGCCTCAAACCACGAGAAGCTCCAGCCCAAAAGGCAGCCAAAATGCAGCCCACATCCAGGAGAATCTCAAGAGCAGGGGGTGGAGCAAGCCAGGCCTCAAACCACGAGAAGCTCCAGCCCAAAAGGCAGCCAAAATCCAGCCCACTTCGGGGAGAATCTCAAGAGCAGGGGGTGGAGAAAGCCAGGCCTCAAAGCACTAGAAGCTCCAGCCCAAAATGCAGCCAAAATGCAGCCCACATCCAGGAGAAAATCAAGAGCAGGAGTTGGAGCAAGCCAGGCCTCAAACCACGAGAAGCTCCAGCCCAAAAGGCAGCCAAAATCCAGCCCACATCCGGGAGAATTTCAGGAGCAGGGGGTGGAGCAAGCCAGGCCCCAAACCACGAGAAGCTCCAGCCCAAAATGCAGCCAAAATGCAGCCCACATCCGGGAGAATCTCAAGAGCAGGGGTTGGTGCAAGCCAGGCCTCAAACCACGAGAAGCTCCAGCCCAAAATGCAGCCAAAATCCAGCCCACATCCGGGAGAATATCAAGAGCAGGGGGTGGAGCAAGCCAGGCCTCAAACCACGAGAAGCTCCAGCCCAAAAGGCAGCCAAATGCCAGCCCACATCCGGGAGAATCTCAAGAGCAGGGGGTGGAGCAAGCCAGGCCTCAAACCACGAGAAGCTCCAGCCCAAAATGCAGCCAAAATGCAGCCCACATCCGGGAGAATCCCAAGAGCAGGGGGTGGAGCAAGCCAGGCCTCAAACCCGAAAAAGCTGAAGCCGAAAATATAGTCAAAATGCAGCCCACTTCGGGGAGAATCTCAAGAGCAGGGGGTGGGGCAAGCCAGGCCTCAAACCACAAGAAGCTCCAGCCCAAAAGGCAGCCAAAATGCAGCCCACATCCGGGAGAATCTCAAGAGCAGGGGGTGGAGCAAGCCAGGCCTCAAACCACGAGAAGCTCCTGCCCAAAAGGCAGCCAAATTCCAGCCCACATCCGGGAGAATTTCAGGAGCAGGGGGTGGAGCAAGCCAGGCCCCAAACCACGAGAAGCTCCAGCCCAAAAGGCAGCCAAAATGCAGCCCACATCCGGGAGAATCTCAAGAGCAGGGGTTGGTGCAAGCCAGGCCTCAAACCACGAGAAGCTCCAGCCCAAAATGCAGCCAAAATCCAGCCCACATCCGGGAGAATCTCAAGAGCAGGGGGTGGAGCAAGCCAGGCCTCAAACCACGAGAAGCTCCAGCCCAAAATGTAGTCAAAATGCAGCCCACTTCAGGGAGAATCTCATGAGCAGGGGGTGGGGCAAGCCAGGCCTCAAACCACGAGAATCTACAGCCCAAAAGGCAGCCAAAATGCAGCCCACCTCCTGGAGAATCTCAAGAGCAGGGGGTTTAACAAGCCAGCCCCCAAACCACGAGAAGCTCCAGCCCAAAAAGCAGCCAAAATCCAGCCCACCTCCGGGAGAATCTCAAGAGCAGGGGGTGGAGCAAGGCAGGCCTCAAACCACGAGAAGCTCCAGCCCAAACTGCAGCCAAAATGCAGCCCACATCCGGGAGAATATCAAGAGCAGGGGGTGGAGCAAGCCAGGCCCCAAAGCACGAGAAGCTCCAGCCCAAAAGGCAGCCAAAATGCAGCCCACATCCAGGAGAAAATCAAGAGCAGGAGTTGGAGCAAGCCAGGCCTCAAACCACGAGAAGCTCCTGCCCAAAAGGCAGCCAAAATCCAGCCCACATCCGGGAGAATTTCAGGAGCAGGGGGTGGAGCAAGCCAGGCCCCAAACCACGAGAAGCTCCAGCCCAAAATGCAGCCAAAATGCAGCCCACATCCGGGAGAATCTCAAGAGCAGGGGTTGGTGCAAGCCAGGCCTCAAACCACGAGAAGCTCCAGCCCAAAATGCAGCCAAAATCCAGCCCACATCCGGGAGAATTTCAGGAGCAGGGGGTGGAGCAAGCCAGGCCCCAAACCACGAGAAGCTCCAGCCCAAAAGGCAGCCAAAATGCAGCCCACATCCGGGAGAATATCAAGAGCAGGGGGTGGTGCAAGCCAGGCCTCAAACCACGAGAAGCTCCAGCCCAAAATGCAGCCAAAATCCAACCCACATCCGGGAGAATCTCAAGAGCAGGGGGTGGAGCAAGCCAGGCCTCAAACCACGAGAAGCTCCAGCCCAAAATGTAGTCAAAATGCAGCCCACTTCAGGGAGAATCTCATGAGCAGGGGGTGGGGCAAGCCAGGCCTCAAACCACGAGAAGCTCCAGCCCAAAAGGCAGGCAAAACCCAGCCCACCTCCGGTAGAATTTCAAGAGCAGGGGGTGGAGCAAGCCAGGCCTCAAACCACAAGAAGCTCCAGCCCAAAAGGCAGCCAAAATGCAGCCCACATCCGGGAGAAGCTCAAGAGCAGGGGGTGGAGCAAGCCAGGCCCCAAACCACGAGAAGCTCCAGCCCAAAATGCAGCCAAATTCCAGACCACATCCGGGAGAATATCAAGAGCAGGGGGTGGAGCAAGCCAGGCCCCAAAGCACGAGAAGCTCCAGCCCAAAATGCAGCCAAAATGCAGCCCACATCCAGGAGAAAATCAAGAGCAGGAGGTGGAGCAAGGCAGGCCTCAAACCACGAGAAGCTCCTGCCCAAAAGGCAGCCAAAATGCAGCCCACATCCGGGAGAATTTCAGGAGCAGGGTGTGGAGCAAGCCAGGCCCCAAAGCACGAGAATCTCAAGCCCAAAACTCACCCAAAAATCCAGCCCACGTCGGGAAGAATTTCAAGAGCAGGGGGTGGAGCAAGCCAGGCCTCAAACCACGAGAAGCTGAAGCCCAAAAGGCAGCCAAAATGCAGCCCACATCCGGGAGAATCTCAAGAGCAGGGGGTGGAGCAAGCCAGGCCTCAAACCACAAGAAGCTAGACCCCAAAAGGCAGCCAAAATGCAGCCCACCTCCTGGAGAATCTCAAGAGCAGGGGGTGGAGCAAGCCAGGCCTCAAACCACGAGAAGCTCCAGCCCAAAAGGCAGCCAAATGCCAGCCCACCTCCTGGAGAATCTCAAGAGCAGGGGCTGGAGCAAGCCAGGCCTCAAACCACGAGAAGCTCCAGCCCAAAAGGCAGCCAAAATCCAGCCCACATCCAGGAAAATATCAAGAGCAGGGGGTGGAGCAAGCCAGGCCTGAAACCACGAGAAGCTCCAGCCCAAAAGGCAGCCAAAATCCAGACCACATCGGGGAGAATCTCAAGAGCAGGGGGTGGAGCAAGCCAGGCCTCAAACCACGGGAAGCTGAAGCCGAAAAAGCAGCCAAAATGCAGCCCATATCCGGGAGAATATCAAGAGCAGGGGGTGGAGCAAGCCAGGCCTCAAACCACGAGAAGCTCCAGCCCAAAATGCAGACAAAATCCAGCCCTACATCCGGGAGAATCTCAAGAGCAGGGGGTGGAGCAAGCCAGGCCTCAAACCACAAGAAGCTAGACCCCAAAAGGCAGCCAAAATGCAGCACATATCCGGGAGAATCTCAAGAGCAGGGGGTGGAGCAAGCCAGGCCCCAAAGCACGAGAATCTCAAGCCCAAAACTCACCCAAAAATCCAGCCCACGTCGGGAAGAATTTCAAGAGCAGGGGGTGGAGCAAGCCAGGCCTCAAACCACGAGAAGCTCCAGCCCAAAAGGCAGCCAAAATGCAGCCCACCTCCTGGAGAATCTCAAGAGCAGGGGGTGGAGCAAGCCAGGCCTCAAACCACAAGAAGCTAGACCCCAAAAGGCAGCCAAAATGCAGCCCACCTCCTGGAGAATCTCAAGAGCAGGGGGTGGAGCAATCCAGGCCTCAAACCACAAGAAGCTAGACCCCAAAAGGCAGCCAAAATGCAGCACATATCCGGGAGAATCTCAAGAGCAGGGGGTGGAGCAAGCCAGGCCCCAAAGCACGAGAAGCTCCAGCCAAAAAGGCAGCCAAAATCCAGCCGACATCCGGGAGAATCTCAAGAGCAGGGGGTGGAGCAAGCCAGGCCTCAAACCACGAGAAGCTGAAGCCGAAAAGGCAGCCAAAATGCAGCCCACATCCGGGAGAATCTCAAGAGCAGGGGGTGGAGCAAGCCAGGCCTCAAACCACGAGAAGCTCCAGCCCAAAAGGCAGCCAAATGCCAGCCCACCTCCTGGAGAATCTCAAGAGCAGGGGGTGGAGCAAGCCAGGCCTCAAACCACGAGAAGCTCCAGCCCAAAAGGCAGCCAAAATCCAGCCCACATCCAGGAAAATATCAAGAGCAGGGGGTGGAGCAAGCCAGGCCTCAAACCACGAGAAGCTCCAGCCCAAAAAGCAGCCAAAATGCAGCCCACATCCGGGAGAATATTAAGAGCAGGGGGTGGAGCAAGCCAGGCCTCAAACCTCGAGAAGCTCCAGCCCAAAAGGCAGCCAAAATCCAGCCCACTTCGAAGAGAATCTCAAGAGCAGGGTGTGGAGCAATCCAGGCCCCAAAGCAAGAGAAGCTCCAGCCAAAAAGGCAGCCAAAATCCAGCCCACATCCGGGAGAATCTCAAGAGCAGGGGGTGGAGCAAGCCAGGCCTCAAACCACGAGAAGCTGAAGCCGAAAAGGCAGCCAAAATGCAGCCCACATCCGGGAGAATCTCAAGAGCAGGGGGTGGAGCAAGCCAGGCCTCAAACCACAAGAAGCTCCAGCCCAAAAAGCAGCCAAAATGCAGCCCACATCCGGGAGAATATCAAGAGCAGGGGGTGGAGCATGCCAGGCCTCAAACCTCGAGAAGCTCCAGCCCAAAAGGCAGCCAAAATCCAGCCCACATCCGGGAGAATCTCAAGAGCAGGGGGTGGAGCAAGCCAGGCCCCAAACCATGAGAAGCTCCAGCCCAAAAGACAGCCAAAAGCCAGCCAACATCCGGGAGAATCTCAAGAGCAGGGGGTGGAGCAAGCCAGGCCTCAAACCACGAGAAGCTCCAGCCCAAAAGGCAGCCAAAATGCAGCCCACCTCCTGGAGAATCTCAAGAGCAGGGGGTTTAACAAGCCAGCCCCCAAACCACGAGAAGCTCCAGCCCAAAAAGCAGCCAAAATCCAGCCCACCTCCGGGAGAATCTCAAGAGCAGGGGGTGGAGCAAGGCAGGCCTCAAACCACGAGAAGCTCCAGCCCAAACTGCAGCCAAAATCCAGCCCACATCCGGGAGAATATCAAGAGCAGGGGGTGGAGCAAGCCAGGCCCCAAAGCACGAGAAGCTCCAGCCCAAAAGGCAGCCAAAATCCAGCCCACATCCAGGAGAATATCAAGAGCAGGAGGTGGAGCAAGCCAGGCCTCAAACCACGAGAAGCTCCAGCCCAAAAGGCAGCCAAAATGCAGCCCACATCCAGGAGAATCTCAAGAGCAGGGGGTGGAGCAAGCCAGGCCTCAAACCACGAGAAGCTCCTGCCCAAAAGGCAGCCAAAATCCAGCCCACTTCGGGGAGAATCTCAAGAGCAGGGGGTGGAGAAAGCCAGGCCTCAAAGCACTAGAAGCTCCAGCCCAAAATGCAGCCAAAATGCAGCCCACATCCAGGAGAAAATCAAGAGCAGGAGTTGGAGCAAGCCAGGCCTCAAACCACGAGAAGCTCCTGCCCAAAAGGCAGCCAAAATCCAGCCCACATGCGGGAGAATTTCAGGAGCAGGGGGTGGAGCAAGCCAGGCCCCAAACCACGAGAAGCTCCAGCCCAAAATGCAGCCAAAATCCAGCCCACATCCGGGAGAATCCCAAGAGCAGGGGGTGGAGCAAGCCAGGCCTCAGACCCGAAAAAGCTGAAGCCGAAAATATAGTCAAAATGCAGCCCACTTCGGGGAGAATCTCAAGAGCAGGGGGTGGGGCAAGCCAGGCCTCAAACCACAAGAAGCTCCAGCCCAAAAGGCAGCCAAAATGCAGCCCACATCCGGGAGAATCTCAAGAGCAGGGGGTGGAGCAAGCCAGGCCTCAAAGCACGAGAAGCTCCAGCCCAAAATGCAGCCAAAATGCAGCCCACATCCAGGAGAAAATCAAGAGCAGGAGGTGGAGCAAGCCAGGCCTCAAACCACGAGAAGCTCCTGCCCAAAAGGCAGCAAAAATCCAGCCCACATCCGGGAGAATTTCAGGAGCAGGGGGTGGAGCAAGCCAGGCCCCAAACCACGAGAAGCTCCAGCCCAAAAGGCAGCCAAAATGCAGCCCACATCCGGGAGAATCTCAAGAGCAGGGGTTGGTGCAAGCCAGGCCTCAAACCACGAGAAGCTCCAGCCCAAAATGCAGCCAAAATCCAGCCCACATCCGGGAGAATCTCAAGAGCAGGGGGTGGAGCAAGCCAGGCCTCAAACCACGAGTAGCTCCAGCCCAAAATGTAGTCAAAATGCAGCCCACTTCAGGGAGAATCTCATGAGCAGGGGGTGGGGCAAGCCAGGCCTCAAACCACGAGAATCTACAGCCCAAAAGGCAGCCAAAATGCAGCCCACCTCCTGGAGAATCTCAAGAGCAGGGGGTTTAACAAGCCAGCCCCCAAACCACGAGAAGCTCCAGCCCAAAAAGCAGACAAAATCCAGCCCACATCCGGGAGAATCTCAAGAGCAGGGGGTGGAGCAAGGCAGGCCTCAAACCACGAGAAGCTCCAGCCCAAACTGCAGCCAAAATGCAGCCCACATCCGGGAGAATATCAAGAGCAGGGGGTGGAGCAAGCCAGGCCCCAAAGCACGAGAAGCTCCAGCCCAAAAGGCAGCCAAAATCCAGCCCACATCCAGGAGAATATCAAGAGCAGGAGGTGGAGCAAGCCAGGCCTCAAACCACGAGAAGCTCCAGCCCAAAAGGCAGCCAAAATGCAGCCCACATCCAGGAGAATCTCAAGAGCAGGGGGTGGAGCAAGCCAGGCCTCAAACCACGAGAAGCTCCAGCCCAAAATGCAGCCAAAATCCAGCCCACTTCGGGGAGAATCTCAAGAGCAGGGGGTGGAGAAAGCCAGGCCTCAAAGCACTAGAAGCTCCAGCCCAAAATGCAGCCAAAATGCAGCCCACATCCGGGAGAATCTCAAGAGCAGGGGTTGGTGCAAGCCAGGCCTCAAACCACGAGAAGCTCCAGCCCAAAATGCAGCCAAAATCCAGCCCACATCCAGGAGAATCTCAAGAGCAGGGGGTGGAGCAAGCCAGGCCTCAAAGCACGAGAAGCTCCAGCCCAAAAGGCAGCCAAAATGCAGCCCACATCCGGGAGAATCTCAAGAGCAGGGGGTGGAGCAAGCCAGGCCTCAAAGCACGAGAAGCTCCAGCCCAAAATGCAGCCAAAATGCAGCCCACATCCAGGAGAAAATCAAGAGCAGGAGGTGGAGCAAGCCAGGCCTCAAACCACGAGAAGCTCCTGCCCAAAAGGCAGCCAAAATCCAGCCCACATCCGGGAGAATTTCAGGAGCAGGGGGTGGAGCAAGCCAGGCCCCAAACCACGAGAAGCTCCAGCCCAAAAGGCAGCCAAAATGCAGCCCACATCCGGGAGAATCTCAAGAGCAGGGTTTGGTGCAAGCCAGGCCTCAAACCACGAGAAGCTCCAGCCCAAAATGCAGCCAAAATCCAACCCACATCCGGGAGAATCTCAAGAGCAGGGGGTGGAGAAAGCCAGGCCTCAAACCACGAGAAGCTCCAGCCCAAAATGTAGTCAAAATGCAGCCCACTTCAGGGAGAATCTCATGAGCAGGGGGTGGGGCAAGCCAGGCCTCAAACCACGAGAAGCTCCAGCCCAAAAGGCAGCCAAAACCCAGCCCACCTCCGGTAGAATTTCAAGAGCAGGGGGTGGAGCAAGCCAGGCCCCAAACCACGAGAAGCTCCAGCCCAAAAGGCAGCCAAAATCCAGCCCACATCCGGGAGAATCTCAAGAGCAGGGGGTGGAGCAAGCCAGGCCTCAAACCACGAGAAGCTCCAGCCCAACAGGCAGCCAAAATGCAGCCCACATCCGGGAGAAGCTCAAGAGCAGGGGGTGGAGCAAGCCAGGCCTCAAACCACGAGAAGCTCCAGCCCAAAATGCAGACAAAATCCAGCCCTACATCCGGGAGAATCTCAAGAGCAGGGGGTGGAGCAAGCCAGGCCTCAAACCACGAGAAGCTCCAGCCCAAAAGAAAGCCAAAATGCAGCCCACATCCGGGAGAATTTCAGGAGCAGGGGGTGGAGCAAGCCAGGCCTCAAACCACGAGAAGCTCCAGCCCAAAAGAAAGCCAAAATGCAGCCCACATCCGGGAGAATTTCAGGAGCAGGGGGTGGAGCAAGCCAGGCCTCAAACCACGAGAATCTCAAGCCCAAAACTCACCCAAAAATCCAGCCCACGTCGGGAAGAATTTCAAGAGCAGGGGGTGGAGCAAGCCAGGCCCCAAACCACGAGAAGCTCCAGCCCAAAAGGCAGCCAAAATGCAGCCCACATCCGGGAGAATCTCAAGAGCAGGGGGTGGAGCAAGCCAGGCCTCAAAGCACGAGAAGCTCCAGCCCAAAATGCAGCCAAAATGCAGCCCACATCCAGGAGAAAATCAAGAGCAGGAGGTGGAGCAAGCCAGGCCTCAAACCACGAGAAGCTCCTGCCCAAAAGGCAGCCAAAATCCAGCCCACATCCGGGAGAATTTCAGGAGCAGGGGGTGGAGCAAGCCAGGCCCCAAACCACGAGAAGCTCCAGCCCAAAAGGCAGCCAAAATGCAGCCCACATCCGGGAGAATCTCAAGAGCAGGGTTTGGTGCAAGCCAGGCCTCAAACCACGAGAAGCTCCAGCCCAAAATGCAGCCAAAATCCAACCCACATCCGGGAGAATCTCAAGAGCAGGGGGTGGAGAAAGCCAGGCCTCAAACCACGAGAAGCTCCAGCCCAAAATGTAGTCAAAATGCAGCCCACTTCAGGGAGAATCTCATGAGCAGGGGGTGGGGCAAGCCAGGCCTCAAACCACGAGAAGCTCCAGCCCAAAAGGCAGCCAAAACCCAGCCCACCTCCGGTAGAATTTCAAGAGCAGGGGGTGGAGCAAGCCAGGCCCCAAACCACGAGAAGCTCCAGCCCAAAAGGCAGCCAAAATCCAGCCCACATCCGGGAGAATCTCAAGAGCAGGGGGTGGAGCAAGCCAGGCCTCAAACCACGAGAAGCTCCAGCCCAACAGGCAGCCAAAATGCAGCCCACATCCGGGAGAAGCTCAAGAGCAGGGGGTGGAGCAAGCCAGGCCTCAAACCACGAGAAGCTCCAGCCCAAAATGCAGACAAAATCCAGCCCTACATCCGGGAGAATCTCAAGAGCAGGGGGTGGAGCAAGCCAGGCCTCAAAGCACGAGAAGCTCCAGCCCAAAAGAAAGCCAAAATGCAGCCCACATCCGGGAGAATTTCAGGAGCAGGGGGTGGAGCAAGCCAGGCCTCAAACCACGAGAAGCTCCAGCCCAAAAGAAAGCCAAAATGCAGCCCACATCCGGGAGAATTTCAGGAGCAGGGGGTGGAGCAAGCCAGGCCTCAAACCACGAGAATCTCAAGCCCAAAACTCACCCAAAAATCCAGCCCACGTCGGGAAGAATTTCAAGAGCAGGGGGTGGAGCAAGCCAGGCCCCAAACCACGAGAAGCTCCAGCCCAAAAGGCAGCCAAAATGCAGCCCACATCCGGGAGAATCTCAAGAGCAGGGGGTGGAGCAAGCCAGGCCTCAAACCACAAGAAGCTAGACCCCAAAATGCAGCCAAAATGCAGCCCACTTCCTGGAGAATCTCAAGAGCAGGGGGTGGAGCAATCCAGGCCTCAAACCACAAGAAGCTAGACCCCAAAATGCAGCCAAAATGCAGCCCATATCCGGGAGAATCTCAAGAGCAGGGGGTGGAGCAAGCCAGGCCCCAAAGCACGAGAAGCTCCAGCCAAAAAGGCAGCCAAAATCCAGCCGACATCCGGGAGAATCTCAAGAGCAGGGGGTGGAGCAAGCCAGGCCTCAAACCACGAGAAGCTGAAGCCGAAAAGGCAGCCAAAATGCAGCCCACATCCAGGAAAATATCAAGAGCAGGGGGTGGAGCAAGCCAGGCCTCAAACCACGAGAAGCTCCAGCCCAAAAAGCAGCCAAAATGCAGCCCACATCCGGGAGAATATCAAGAGCAGGGGGTGGAGCAAGCCAGGCCTCAAACCTCGAGAAGCTCCAGCCCAAAAGGCAGCCAAAATCCAGCCCACTTCGGGGAGAATCTCAAGAGCAGGGTGTGGAGCAATCCAGACCCCAAAGCACGAGAAGCTCCAGCCAAAAAGGCAGCCAAAATCCAGCCCACATCCGGGAGAATCTCAAGAGCAGGGGGTGGAGCAAGCCAGGCCTCAAACCACGAGAAGCTGAAGCCGAAAAGGCAGCCAAAATGCAGCCCACATCCGGGAGAATATCAAGAGCAGGGGGTGGAGCAAGCCAGGCCTCAAACCACGAGAAGCTGCAACCCAAAAGGCAGCCAAAATGCAGCCCACCTCCTGGAGAATCTCAAGAGCAGGGGGTGGAACAAGCCATCCCCCAAACCACGAGAAGCTCCAGCCCAAAAGGCAGCCAAAATGCAGCCCACATCCGGGAGAATCTCAAGAGCAGGGGGCGGAGCAAGCCAGGCCTCAAACCACGAGAAGCTCCAGCCCAAAAGGCAGCCAAAATGCAGCCCACATCCGGGAGAATCTCAAGAGCAGGGGGTGGAGCAAGCCAGCCCCCAAACCACGAGAATCTCCAGCCCAAAATGCAGACAAAATCCAGCCCACCTCCGGGAGAATCTCAAGAGCAGGGGGTGGAGCAAGCCAGGCCTCAAACCCCGAAAAGCTGAAGCCGAAAAGGAAGCCAAAATGCAGCCCACATCCGGGAGAATCTCAAGAGCAGGGGGTGGAGCAAGCCAGGCCCCAAAGCACGAGAAGCTCCAGCCCAAAAGGCAGCCAAAATGCAGCCCACATCCAGGAGAATATCAAGAGCAGGAGGTGGAGCAAGCCAGGCCTCAAACCACGAGAAGCTCCAGCCCAAATGGCAGCCAAAATGCAGCCCACATCCAGGAGAATCTCAAGAGCAGGGGGTGGAGCAAGCCAGGCCTCAAAGCACGAGAATCTAGACCCCAAAAGGCAGCCAAAATGCAGCCCACTTCGGGGAGAATCTCAAGAGCAGGGGGTGGAGCAAGCCAGCCCCCAAACCACGAGAAGCTCCAGCCCAAAAGGCAGCCAAAATCCAGCCCACTTCGGGGAGAATCTCAAGAGCAGGGGGTGGAGCAAGCCAGCCCCCAAACCACGAGAAGCTCCAGCCCAAAATGCAGCCAAAATACAGCCCACTTCGGGGAGAATATCAAGAGCAGGGGCTGGAGCAAGCCAGGCCTCAAACCACGAGAATCTCCAGCCCAAAATGCAGACAAAATCCAGCCCACCTCCGGGAGAATCTCAAGAGCAGGGGGTGGAGCAAGCCAGGCCTCAAACCACGAGAAGCTCCAGCCCAACAGGCAGCCAAAATGCAGCCCACATCCGGGAGAATCTCAAGAGCAGGGGGTGGAGCAAGCCAGGCCCCAAACCACGAGAAGCTCCAGCCCAATAATCAGCCAAAATCCAGCCCAACTCCCGGAGGATATCAAGAGCAGGGGGTGGAGCAAGCCAGGCCCCAAACCACGAGAAGCTCCAGCCCAAAAGGCAGCCAAAATGCAGCCCACATCCGGGAGAATCTCAAGAGCAGGGGGTGGAGCAAGCCAGGCCTCAAACCACGAGAAGCTCCAGACCAAAATGCAGTTAAAATCCAGCCCACATCCGGGAGAATCTCAAGAGCAGGGGGTGGAGCAAGCCAGGCCCCAAAGCACGAGAATCTCCAGCCCAAAAGGCAGCCAAAATGCAGCCCACATCCAGGAGAAAATCAAGAGCAAGAGGTGGAGCAAGCCAGGCCTCAAACCACGAGAAGCTCCAGCCCAAAAGGCAGCCAAATGCCAGCCCACATCCGGGAGAATATCAAGAGCAGGGGCTGGAGCAAGCCAGGCCTCAAAGCACGAGAAGCTCCAGCCCAAAATGCAGCCAAAATGCAGCCCACATCCGGGAGAATCTCAAGAGCAGGGGGTGGAGCAAGCCAGGCCTCAAACCACGAGAAGCTCCAGCCCAAAAGTCAGCCAAAATGCAGCCCACCTCCGGGAGAATATCAAGAGCAGGGGGTGGAGCAAGCCAGGCCTCAAACCACGAGAAGCTCCAGCCCAAAAGGCAGCCAAAATGCAGCCCACATCCGGGAGAATCTCAAGAGCAGGGGGTGGAGCAAGCCAGGCTTCAAACCACGAGAAGCTAGACCCCAAAAGGCAGCCAAAATGCAGCCCACATCCGGGAGAATCTCAAGAGCAGGGGGTGGAGCAAGTCAGGCCTCAAACCACGAGAAGCTCCAGCCCAAAAGGCAGCCAAATGCCAGCCCACATCCGGGAGAATCTCAAGAGCAGGGGGTGGAGCAAGCCAGGTCTCAAACCACGAGAAACTCCAGCCCAAGAATCAGCCAAAATCCAGCCCACATCCGGGAGAATCTCAAGAGCAGGGGGTGGAGCAAGCCAGGCCCCAAACCACGAGAAGCTCCAGCCCATACGGCAGCCAAAATCCAGCCCAACTCCCGGAGGATATCAAGAGCAGGGGGTGGAGCAAGCCAGGCCCCAAACCACGAGAAGCTCCAGCCCAAAAGGCAGCCAAAATGCAGACCACATCCGGGAGAATCTCAAGAGCAGGTGGTGGAGCAAGCCAGGCCCCAAACCACGAGAAGCTCCAGCCCAAAAAGCAGTCAAATTCCAGCCCACATCCGGGAGAATCTCTAGAGCAGGGGGTGGAGCAAGCCAGGCCCCAAAGCACGAGAAGCTCCAGCCCAAAAGGCAGCCAAAATGCAGCCCACATGCAGGAGAATCTCAAGAGCAGGTGGTGGAGCAAGCCAGGCCCCAAACCACGAGAAGCTCCAGCCCAAAAAGCAGTCAAATTCCAGCCCACATCCGGGAGAATCTCTAGAGCAGGGGGTGGAGCAAGCCAGGCCCCAAAGCACGAGAAGCTCCAGCCCAAAAGGCAGCCAAAATGCAGCCCACATGCAGGAGAATCTCAAGAGCATGTGGTGGAGCAAGCCAGGCCCCAAACCACGAGAAGCTCCAGCCCAAAAAGCAGTCAAATTCCAGCCCACATCCGGGAGAATCTCAAGAGCAGGGGGTGGAGCAAGCCAGGCCCCAAAGCACGAGAAGCTACAGCCCAAAAGGCAGCCAAAATGCAGCCCACATCCGGGAGAATCTCAAGAGCAGGGGGTGGAGCAAGCCAGGCCTCAAACCACGAGAAGCTCCAGCCCAAATGGCAGCCAAAATGCAGCCCACATCCGGGAGATTCTCAAGAGCAGGGGGTGGAGCAAGCCAGGCCTCAAACCCCAAAAAGCTGAAGCCGAAAATGTAGTCAAAATGCAGCCCACATCCGGGAGATTCTCAAGAGCAGGGGGTGGAGCAAGCCAGGCCTCAAACCACGAGAAGCTCCAGCCCAAAAGGCAGCCAAAATGCAGACCACATCCGGGAGAAAATCAAGAGCAGGGGGTGGAGCAAGCCAGGCCCCAAACCACGAGAAATTCCAGCCCAAAAATGCAGCCAAATTCCAGCCCACATCCGGGAGAATATCAAGAGCAGGGGGTGGAGCAAGCCAGGCCCAAAAGCACGAGAAGCTCCAGCCCAAAAGGCAGCCAAAATGCAGCCCACATCCAGGAGAAAATCAAGAGCAGGAGGTGGAGCAAGCCAGGCCTCAAACCACGAGAAGCTCCAGCCCAAAACTCACCGAAAAATCCAGCCCATGTCGGGAAGAATCTCAAGAGCAGGAGGTAGAGCAAGCCAGGCCTCAAACCACGAGAAGCTCCAGCCCAAAAGGCAGCCAAAATGCAGCCCACATCCGGGAGAATCTCAAGAGCAGGGGTTGGAGCAAGCCAGGCCTCAAACCACGAGAAGCTAGACCCCAAAAGGCAGCCAAAATGCAGCCCACCTCCTGGAGAATCTCAAGAGCAGGGGGTGGAGCAAGCCAGGCCTCAAACCACGAGAAGCTCCAGCCCAAAAGGCAGCCAAATGCCAGCCCACCTGCGGGAGAATATCAAGAGCAGGGGATGGAGCAAGCCAGCCCCCAAACCACGAGAAGCTCCAGCCCAAAATGCAGCCAAAATGCAGCCCACATCCACGAGAATCTCAAGAGCAGGGGGTGGAGCAAGCCAGGCCTCAAACCACGAGAAGCTCCAGCCCAAAATGCAGCCAAAATGCAGCCCACATCCGGGAGAATATCAAGAGCAGGGGGTTGATCAAGCCAGGCCCCAAACCACGAGAAGCTCCAGCCCAAAAGGCAGCCAAAATGCAGCCCACATCCGGGAGAATCTCAAGAGCAGGAGGTGGAGCAAGCCAGGCCTCAAACCATGAGAAGCTCCAGCCCTAAAGGCAGCCAAAATCCAGCCCACCTCCAGGAGAATCTCAAGAGCAGGAGGTGGAGCAAGCCAGGCCTCAAACCACGAGAAGCTCCAGCCCAAATGGCAGCCAAAATGCAGCCCACATCCAGGAGAATCTCAAGAGCAGGGGGTGGAGCAAGCCAGGCCTCAAAGCACGAGAATCTAGACCCCAAAAGGCAGCCAAAATGCAGCCCACTTCGGGGAGAATCTCAAGAGCAGGGGGTGGAGCAAGCCAGCCCCCAAACCACGAGAAGCTCCAGCCCAAAAGGCAGCCAAAATCCAGCCCACTTCGGGGAGAATCTCAAGAGCAGGGGGTGGAGCAAGCCAGCCCCCAAACCACGAGAAGCTCCAGCCCAAAATGCAGCCAAAATACAGCCCACTTCGGGGAGAATATCAAGAGCAGGGGCTGGAGCAAGCCAGGCCTCAAACCACGAGAATCTCCAGCCCAAAATGCAGACAAAATCCAGCCCACCTCCGGGAGAATCTCAAGAGCAGGGGGTGGAGCAAGCCAGGCCTCAAACCACGAGAAGCTCCAGCCCAACAGGCAGCCAAAATGCAGCCCACATCCGGGAGAATCTCAAGAGCAGGGGGTGGAGCAAGCCAGGCCCCAAACCACGAGAAGCTCCAGCCCAATAATCAGCCAAAATCCAGCCCAACTCCCGGAGGATATCAAGAGCAGGGGGTGGAGCAAGCCAGGCCCCAAACCACGAGAAGCTCCAGCCCAAAAGGCAGCCAAAATGCAGCCCACATCCGGGAGAATCTCAAGAGCAGGGGGTGGAGCAAGCCAGGCCTCAAACCACGAGAAGCTCCAGACCAAAATGCAGTTAAAATCCAGCCCACATCCGGGAGAATCTCAAGAGCAGGGGGTGGAGCAAGCCAGGCCCCAAAGCACGAGAATCTCCAGCCCAAAAGGCAGCCAAAATGCAGCCCACATCCAGGAGAAAATCAAGAGCAAGAGGTGGAGCAAGCCAGGCCTCAAACCACGAGAAGCTCCAGCCCAAAAGGCAGCCAAATGCCAGCCCACATCCGGGAGAATATCAAGAGCAGGGGCTGGAGCAAGCCAGGCCTCAAAGCACGAGAAGCTCCAGCCCAAAATGCAGCCAAAATGCAGCCCACATCCGGGAGAATCTCAAGAGCAGGGGGTGGAGCAAGCCAGGCCTCAAACCACGAGAAGCTCCAGCCCAAAAGTCAGCCAAAATGCAGCCCACCTCCGGGAGAATATCAAGAGCAGGGGGTGGAGCAAGCCAGGCCTCAAACCACGAGAAGCTCCAGCCCAAAAGGCAGCCAAAATGCAGCCCACATCCGGGAGAATCTCAAGAGCAGGGGGTGGAGCAAGCCAGGCTTCAAACCACGAGAAGCTAGACCCCAAAAGGCAGCCAAAATGCAGCCCACATCCGGGAGAATCTCAAGAGCAGGGGGTGGAGCAAGTCAGGCCTCAAACCACGAGAAGCTCCAGCCCAAAAGGCAGCCAAATGCCAGCCCACATCCGGGAGAATCTCAAGAGCAGGGGGTGGAGCAAGCCAGGTCTCAAACCACGAGAAACTCCAGCCCAAGAATCAGCCAAAATCCAGCCCACATCCGGGAGAATCTCAAGAGCAGGGGGTGGAGCAAGCCAGGCCCCAAACCACGAGAAGCTCCAGCCCATACGGCAGCCAAAATCCAGCCCAACTCCCGGAGGATATCAAGAGCAGGGGGTGGAGCAAGCCAGGCCCCAAACCACGAGAAGCTCCAGCCCAAAAGGCAGCCAAAATGCAGACCACATCCGGGAGAATCTCAAGAGCAGGTGGTGGAGCAAGCCAGGCCCCAAACCACGAGAAGCTCCAGCCCAAAAAGCAGTCAAATTCCAGCCCACATCCGGGAGAATCTCTAGAGCAGGGGGTGGAGCAAGCCAGGCCCCAAAGCACGAGAAGCTCCAGCCCAAAAGGCAGCCAAAATGCAGCCCACATGCAGGAGAATCTCAAGAGCAGGTGGTGGAGCAAGCCAGGCCCCAAACCACGAGAAGCTCCAGCCCAAAAAGCAGTCAAATTCCAGCCCACATCCGGGAGAATCTCTAGAGCAGGGGGTGGAGCAAGCCAGGCCCCAAAGCACGAGAAGCTCCAGCCCAAAAGGCAGCCAAAATGCAGCCCACATGCAGGAGAATCTCAAGAGCATGTGGTGGAGCAAGCCAGGCCCCAAACCACGAGAAGCTCCAGCCCAAAAAGCAGTCAAATTCCAGCCCACATCCGGGAGAATCTCAAGAGCAGGGGGTGGAGCAAGCCAGGCCCCAAAGCACGAGAAGCTACAGCCCAAAAGGCAGCCAAAATGCAGCCCACATCCGGGAGAATCTCAAGAGCAGGGGGTGGAGCAAGCCAGGCCTCAAACCACGAGAAGCTCCAGCCCAAATGGCAGCCAAAATGCAGCCCACATCCGGGAGATTCTCAAGAGCAGGGGGTGGAGCAAGCCAGGCCTCAAACCCCAAAAAGCTGAAGCCGAAAATGTAGTCAAAATGCAGCCCACATCCGGGAGATTCTCAAGAGCAGGGGGTGGAGCAAGCCAGGCCTCAAACCACGAGAAGCTCCAGCCCAAAAGGCAGCCAAAATGCAGACCACATCCGGGAGAAAATCAAGAGCAGGGGGTGGAGCAAGCCAGGCCCCAAACCACGAGAAATTCCAGCCCAAAAATGCAGCCAAATTCCAGCCCACATCCGGGAGAATATCAAGAGCAGGGGGTGGAGCAAGCCAGGCCCAAAAGCACGAGAAGCTCCAGCCCAAAAGGCAGCCAAAATGCAGCCCACATCCAGGAGAAAATCAAGAGCAGGAGGTGGAGCAAGCCAGGCCTCAAACCACGAGAAGCTCCAGCCCAAAACTCACCGAAAAATCCAGCCCATGTCGGGAAGAATCTCAAGAGCAGGAGGTAGAGCAAGCCAGGCCTCAAACCACGAGAAGCTCCAGCCCAAAAGGCAGCCAAAATGCAGCCCACATCCGGGAGAATCTCAAGAGCAGGGGTTGGAGCAAGCCAGGCCTCAAACCACGAGAAGCTAGACCCCAAAAGGCAGCCAAAATGCAGCCCACCTCCTGGAGAATCTCAAGAGCAGGGGGTGGAGCAAGCCAGGCCTCAAACCACGAGAAGCTCCAGCCCAAAAGGCAGCCAAATGCCAGCCCACCTGCGGGAGAATATCAAGAGCAGGGGATGGAGCAAGCCAGCCCCCAAACCACGAGAAGCTCCAGCCCAAAATGCAGCCAAAATGCAGCCCACATCCACGAGAATCTCAAGAGCAGGGGGTGGAGCAAGCCAGGCCTCAAACCACGAGAAGCTCCAGCCCAAAATGCAGCCAAAATGCAGCCCACATCCGGGAGAATATCAAGAGCAGGGGGTTGATCAAGCCAGGCCCCAAACCACGAGAAGCTCCAGCCCAAAAGGCAGCCAAAATGCAGCCCACATCCGGGAGAATCTCAAGAGCAGGAGGTGGAGCAAGCCAGGCCTCAAACCATGAGAAGCTCCAGCCCTAAAGGCAGCCAAAATCCAGCCCACCTCCAGGAGAATCTCAAGAGGAGGGGGTGGAGAAAGCCAGGCCCCAAACCACGAGAAGCTCCAGCCCAAAAGGCAGCCAAAATGCAGCCCACATCCGGGAGAATCTCAAGAGCAGGGGGTGGAGCAAGCCAGGCCTCAAACCACGAGAAGCTCCAGCCCAAAAGGCAGCCAAATGCCAGCCCACATCCGGGAGAATCTCAAGAGCAGGGGGTGGAGCAAGCCAGGCCTCAAAGCACGAGAATCTCCAGCCCAAAACTCTGCAAAAATGCAGCCCACGTCGGGAAGAATCTCAAGAGCAGGCGGTGGAGCAAGCCAGGCCTCAAACCACGAGAAGCTCCAGCCCAAAAGGCAGCCAAAATCCAGCCCACCTCCGGGAGAATCTCAAGAGCAGGGGGTGGAGCAAGCCAGGCCTAAAACCACGAGAAGCTCCAGCCCAAAATGTAGCCAAAATCCAGCCCACCTCCGGAAGAAACTCAAGAGCAGGGGGTGGAGCAAGGCAGGCCCCAAACCACGAGAAGCTCCACCCCAAAATGCAGCCAAAATCCAGCCCACCTCCAGGAGAATCCCAAGAGCAGGGGGTGGAGCAAGCGAGGCCTCAAACCACGACAATCTCCAGCCCAAAAGGCAGCCAAAATGCAGCCCACATCCGGGAGAATCTCAAGAGCAGGGGGTGGAGCAAGCCAGGCCTCAAACCACGAGAAGCTCCAGCCCAAAAGGCAGCCAAAATGCAGCCCACATCCAGGAGAAAATCAAGAGCAAGAGGTGGAGCAAGCCAGGCCTCAAACCACGAGAAGCTCCAGCCCAAAAGGCAGCCAAATGCCAGCCCACATCCGGGAGAATATCAAGAGCAGGGGCTGGAGCAAGCCAGGCCTCAAAGCACGAGAAGCTCCAGCCCAAAATGCAGCCAAAATGCAGCCCACATCCGGGAGAATCTCAAGAGCAGGGGGTGGAGCAAGCCAGGCCTCAAACCACGAGAAGCTCCAGCCCA
Source organism: Rhynochetos jubatus (assembly GCA_027574665.1). Lineage (NCBI taxonomy): Eukaryota > Metazoa > Chordata > Aves > Eurypygiformes > Rhynochetidae > Rhynochetos > Rhynochetos jubatus. The sequence goes on along the minus strand of JAQBHY010000096.1, from coordinate 73,180 downwards.
AAAGTCAGCCAAAATGCAGCCCACCTCCGGGAGAATATCAAGAGCAGGGGGTGGAGCAAGCCAGGCCTCAAACCACGAGAAGCTCCAGCCCAAAAGGCAGCCAAAATGCAGCCCACATCCGGGAGAATCTCAAGAGCAGGGGGTGGAGCAAGCCAGGCTTCAAACCACGAGAAGCTAGACCCCAAAAGGCAGCCAAAATGCAGCCCACATCCGGGAGAATCTCAAGAGCAGGGGGTGGAGCAAGTCAGGCCTCAAACCACGAGAAGCTCCAGCCCAAAAGGCAGCCAAATGCCAGCCCACATCCGGGAGAATCTCAAGAGCAGGGGGTGGAGCAAGCCAGGTCTCAAACCACGAGAAACTCCAGCCCAAGAATCAGCCAAAATCCAGCCCACATCCGGGAGAATCTCAAGAGCAGGGGGTGGAGCAAGCCAGGCCCCAAACCACGAGAAGCTCCAGCCCATACGGCAGCCAAAATCCAGCCCAACTCCCGGAGGATATCAAGAGCAGGGGGTGGAGCAAGCCAGGCCCCAAACCACGAGAAGCTCCAGCCCAAAAGGCAGCCAAAATGCAGACCACATCCGGGAGAATCTCAAGAGCAGGTGGTGGAGCAAGCCAGGCCCCAAACCACGAGAAGCTCCAGCCCAAAAAGCAGTCAAATTCCAGCCCACATCCGGGAGAATCTCTAGAGCAGGGGGTGGAGCAAGCCAGGCCCCAAAGCACGAGAAGCTCCAGCCCAAAAGGCAGCCAAAATGCAGCCCACATGCAGGAGAATCTCAAGAGCAGGTGGTGGAGCAAGCCAGGCCCCAAACCACGAGAAGCTCCAGCCCAAAAAGCAGTCAAATTCCAGCCCACATCCGGGAGAATCTCTAGAGCAGGGGGTGGAGCAAGCCAGGCCCCAAAGCACGAGAAGCTCCAGCCCAAAAGGCAGCCAAAATGCAGCCCACATGCAGGAGAATCTCAAGAGCATGTGGTGGAGCAAGCCAGGCCCCAAACCACGAGAAGCTCCAGCCCAAAAAGCAGTCAAATTCCAGCCCACATCCGGGAGAATCTCAAGAGCAGGGGGTGGAGCAAGCCAGGCCCCAAAGCACGAGAAGCTACAGCCCAAAAGGCAGCCAAAATGCAGCCCACATCCGGGAGAATCTCAAGAGCAGGGGGTGGAGCAAGCCAGGCCTCAAACCACGAGAAGCTCCAGCCCAAATGGCAGCCAAAATGCAGCCCACATCCGGGAGATTCTCAAGAGCAGGGGGTGGAGCAAGCCAGGCCTCAAACCCCAAAAAGCTGAAGCCGAAAATGTAGTCAAAATGCAGCCCACATCCGGGAGATTCTCAAGAGCAGGGGGTGGAGCAAGCCAGGCCTCAAACCACGAGAAGCTCCAGCCCAAAAGGCAGCCAAAATGCAGACCACATCCGGGAGAAAATCAAGAGCAGGGGGTGGAGCAAGCCAGGCCCCAAACCACGAGAAATTCCAGCCCAAAAATGCAGCCAAATTCCAGCCCACATCCGGGAGAATATCAAGAGCAGGGGGTGGAGCAAGCCAGGCCCAAAAGCACGAGAAGCTCCAGCCCAAAAGGCAGCCAAAATGCAGCCCACATCCAGGAGAAAATCAAGAGCAGGAGGTGGAGCAAGCCAGGCCTCAAACCACGAGAAGCTCCAGCCCAAAACTCACCGAAAAATCCAGCCCATGTCGGGAAGAATCTCAAGAGCAGGAGGTAGAGCAAGCCAGGCCTCAAACCACGAGAAGCTCCAGCCCAAAAGGCAGCCAAAATGCAGCCCACATCCGGGAGAATCTCAAGAGCAGGGGTTGGAGCAAGCCAGGCCTCAAACCACGAGAAGCTAGACCCCAAAAGGCAGCCAAAATGCAGCCCACCTCCTGGAGAATCTCAAGAGCAGGGGGTGGAGCAAGCCAGGCCTCAAACCACGAGAAGCTCCAGCCCAAAAGGCAGCCAAATGCCAGCCCACCTGCGGGAGAATATCAAGAGCAGGGGATGGAGCAAGCCAGCCCCCAAACCACGAGAAGCTCCAGCCCAAAATGCAGCCAAAATGCAGCCCACATCCACGAGAATCTCAAGAGCAGGGGGTGGAGCAAGCCAGGCCTCAAACCACGAGAAGCTCCAGCCCAAAATGCAGCCAAAATGCAGCCCACATCCGGGAGAATATCAAGAGCAGGGGGTTGATCAAGCCAGGCCCCAAACCACGAGAAGCTCCAGCCCAAAAGGCAGCCAAAATGCAGCCCACATCCGGGAGAATCTCAAGAGCAGGAGGTGGAGCAAGCCAGGCCTCAAACCATGAGAAGCTCCAGCCCTAAAGGCAGCCAAAATCCAGCCCACATCCAGGAGAATCTCAAGAGGAGGGGGTGGAGAAAGCCAGGCCCCAAACCACGAGAAGCTCCAGCCCAAAAGGCAGCCAAAATGCAGCCCACATCCGGGAGAATCTCAAGAGCAGGGGGTGGAGCAAGCCAGGCCTCAAACCACGAGAAGCTCCAGCCCAAAAGGCAGCCAAATGCCAGCCCACATCCGGGAGAATCTCAAGAGCAGGGGGTGGAGCAAGCCAGGCCTCAAAGCACGAGAATCTCCAGCCCAAAACTCTGCAAAAATGCAGCCCACGTCGGGAAGAATCTCAAGAGCAGGCGGTGGAGCAAGCCAGGCCTCAAACCACGAGAAGCTCCAGCCCAAAAGGCAGCCAAAATCCAGCCCACCTCCGGGAGAATCTCAAGAGCAGGGGGTGGAGCAAGCCAGGCCTAAAACCACGAGAAGCTCCAGCCCAAAATGTAGCCAAAATCCAGCCCACCTCCGGAAGAAACTCAAGAGCAGGGGGTGGAGCAAGGCAGGCCCCAAACCACGAGAAGCTCCAGCCCAAAATGCAGCCAAAATCCAGCCCACCTCCAGGAGAATCCCAAGAGCAGGGGGTGGAGCAAGCGAGGCCTCAAACCACGACAATCTCCAGCCCAAAAGGCAGCCAAAATGCAGCCCACATCCGGGAGAATCTCAAGAGCAGGGGGTGGAGCAAGCCAGGCCTCAAACCACGAGAAGCTCCAGCCCAAAAGGCAGCCAAAATCCAGCCCACTTAGGGGACAATCTCAAGAGCAGGGGGTGGAGCAATCCAGGCCTCAAACCACGAGAAGCTCCAGCCCATACGGCAGCCAAAATCCAGCCCAACTCCCGGAGGATATCAAGAGCAGGGGGTGGAGCAAGGCAGGCCCCAAACCACGAGAAGCTCCAGCCTTAAAGGCAGCCAAAATGCAGCCCACATCCGGGAGAATCTCAAGAGCAGGGGGTGGAACAAGCCAGCCCCTAAACCACGAGAAGCTCCAGCCCAAAAGACAGCCAAAATCCATCCCACTTCCGGGAGAATATCAAGAGCAGGGGGTGGAGCAAGCCAGGCCTCAAACCACGAGAAGCTCCAGCCCAAAATGCAGACAAAATCCAGCCCACCTCCAGGAGAATCTCAAGAGCAGGGGGTGGAGCAAGCCAGGCCTCAAACCACGAGAAGCTCCAGCCCAAAAGGCAGCCAAAATGCAGCCCACATCTGGGAGAATCTCAAGAGCAGGGGGTGGAGCAACCCAGCCCCCAAACCACGAGAAGCTCCAGCCCAAAAGGCAGCCAAAAGCCAGCCCGCATGTGGGAGAATCTCAAGAGCAGGGGGTGGAGCAAGCCAGGCCCCAAACCACGAGAAGCTCCAGCCCAAAAGGCAGCCAAAGTGCAGCCCACCTCAGGGAGAATCTCAAGAGCAGGGGGTGGAGCAAGCCAGGCCTCAAACCACGAGAAGCTCCAGCCCATACGGCAGCCAAAATCCAGCCCACCTCCGGGAGAATCTCAAGAGCAGGGGGTGGAGAAAGCCAGGCCTCAAACCACGAGAAGCTCCAGCCCAAAAGGCAGCCAAAAGCCAGCCCACCTCCGGGAGAATCTCAAGAGCAGGGGGTGGAGCAAGCCAGGCCTCAAACCATGAGAAGCTCCAGCCCTAAAGGCAGCCAAAATGCAGACCACCTCCGGGAGAATCTCAAGAGCAGGGGGTGGAGCAAGCCAGGCCCAAAACCACGAGAAGCTCCAGCCCAAAATGCAGCCAAAATGCAGCCCACCTCCGGGAGAATCTGAAGAGCAGGGGGTGGAGCAAGCGAGGCCTCAAACCACGACAATCTCCAGCCCAAAAGTCAGCCAAAATGCAGCCCACATCCAGGAGAATCTCAAGAGCAGGGGGTGGAGCAGGCCAGGCCTCAAACCACAAGAAGCTCCAGCATAAAAGGCAGCCAAAATGCAGCCCACATCCGGGAGAATCTCAAGAGCAGGGGGTGGAGCAAGCCAGGCCTCAAACCACGAGAAGCTCCAGCCCAAAATGCAGCCAAAATGCAGCCCACATCCGGGAGAATATCAAGAGCAGGGGGTAGAGCAAGCCAGGCCTCAACCACGAGAAGCTCCAGCCCAAACGGCAGCCAAAATCCAGCCCACATCCGGGAAAATATCAAGAGCAGGGGGTGGAGCAAGCCAGGCCTCAAACCACGAGAAGCTCCAGCCCAAAAGGCAGCCAAAATCCAGCCCACTTAGGGGACAATCTCAAGAGCAGGGGGTGGAGCAATCCAGGCCTCAAACCACGAGAAGCTCCAGCCCATACGGCAGCCAAAATCCAGCCCAACTCCCGGAGGATATCAAGAGCAGGGGGTGGAGCAAGGCAGGCCCCAAACCACGAGAAGCTCCAGCCCAAAAGGCAGCCAAAAGCCAGCCCGCATCTGGGAGAATCTCAAGAACAGGGGGTGGAGCAAGCCAGGCCCCAAACCACGAGAAGCTCCAGCCCAAAAGGCAGCCAAAATGCAGCCCACATCCGGGAGAATCTCAAGAGCAGGGGGTGGAGCAAGCCAGGCCTCAAACCATGAGAAACTCCAGCCCAAAATGCAGCCAAAATCCAGCCCACTTAGGGGACAATCTCAACAGCAGGGGGTGGAGCAATCCAGGCCTCAAACCACGAGAAGCTCCAGCCCATACGGCAGCCAAAATCCAGCCCAACTCCCGGAGGATATCAAGAGCAGGGGGTGGAGCAAGGCAGGCCCCAAACCACGAGAAGCTCCAGCCCAAAAGGCAGCCAAAATGCAGCCCACATCCGGGAGAATCTCAAGAGCAGGGGGTGGAGGAAGCCAGGCCTCAAACCATGAGAAGCTCCAGCCCAAAATGCAGCCAAAATCCAGCCCACATCCGGGAGAATATCAAGAGCAGGGGGTGGAGCAAGCCAGGCCTCAAACCACGAGAAGCTCCAGCCCAAAAGGCAGCCAAAATGCAGCCCACATCCAGGAGAATCTCAAGAGCAGGGGGTGGAGCAAGCCAGCCCCCAAAGCACAAGAAGCTCCAGCCCAAAAGGCAGCCAAAATCCAGCCCACTTCGGGGAGAATCTCAAGAGCAGGGGGTGGAGCAAGCCAGGCCCCAAACCACGAGAAGCTCCAGCCCAAAAAGCAGTCAAATTCCAGGCCACATCCGGGAGAATATCAAGAGCAGGGGGTGGAGCAAGCCAGGCCCCAAAGCACGAGAAGCTCCAGCCCAAAAGGCAGCCAAAATGCAGCCCACATCCACTAGAATATCAAGAGCAGGAGGTGGAGCAAGCCAGGCCTCAAACCACGAGAAGCTCCAGTCCAAATGGCAGCCAAAATGCAGCCCACATCCAGGAGAATCTCAAGAGCAGGGGGTGGAGCAAGCCAGCCCCCAAACCACGAGAAGCTCCAGCACAAAAGGCAGCCAAAATGCAGCCCACTTCGGGGAGAATCTCAAGAGCAATGCCTGGAGCAAGCCAGGCCTCAAACCACGAGAAGCTCCAGCCCAAAAGGCAGCCAAAATGCAGCCCACTTCGGGGAGAATCTCAAGAGCAGGGGGTGGAGCAAGCCAGGCCTCAAACCCCGAAAAGCTGAAGCCGAAAAGGCACCCAAAATGCAGCCCACATCCGGGAGAATCTCAAGAGCAGGGGGTGGAGCAAGCCAGGCCTCAAACCACGAGAAGCTCCAGCCCCAAAATGCAGCCAAAATGCAGCCCACATCCGGGAGAATATCAAGAGCAGGGGGTGGAACAAGCCAGGCCCCAAACCACGAGAAGCTCCAGCCAAAAAGGCAGCCAAAAGCCAGCCCACCTCCGGGAGAATCTCAAGAGCAGGGGGTGGAGCAAGCCAGGCCTCAAACCACGAGAAGCTCCAGCCCAAAAGGCAGCCAAAATGCAGCCCACATCTGGGAGAATCTCAAGAGCAGGGGGTGGAACAAGCCAGGCCTCAAACCACGAGAAGCTCCAGCCCAAAAGTCAGCTAAAAGCCAGCCCGCATGTGGGAGAATCTCAAGAACAGGGGGTGGAGCAAGCCAGGCCCCAAACCACGAGAAGCTCCAGCCCAAACTGCAGCCAAAATGTAGCCCACCTCTGGGAGAATCTCAAGAGCAGTGGGTGGAGCAAGCGAGGCCTCAAACCACGACAATCTCCAGCCCAAAATGCAGCCAACATGCAGCCCACCTCCAGGAGAATCTCAAGAGCAGGGGGTGGAGCAAGCCAGGCCTCAAACCACGAGAAGCTCCAGCCCATACGGCATCCAAAATGCAGCCCACATCCGGGAGAATATCAAGAGCAGGGGGTGGAGCAAGCCAGGCCTCAAACCACGAGAAGCTCCAGCCCAAAAGGCAGCCAAAATCCAGCCCACTTAGGGGACAATCTCAAGAGCAGGGGGTGGAGCAATCCAGGCCTAAAACCACGAGAAGATCCAGCCCATACGGCAGCCAAAATCCAGCCCAACTCCCGGAGGATATCAAGAGCAGGAGGTGGAGCAAGCCAGGCCTCAAACCACGAGAAGCTCCAGCCCAAAAGGCAGCCAAAATGCAGCCCACATCCGGGAGAATCTCAAGAGCAGGGGGTGGAGCAAGCCAGGCCTCAAACCACGAGAAGCTCCAGCCCAAAATGTAGCCAAAATCCAGCCCACCTCCGGGAGAAACTCAAGAGCAGGGGGTGGAGCAAGGCAGGCCCCAAACCACGAGAAGCTCCAGCCCAAAATGCAGCCAAAATGCAGCCTACCTCCGGGAGAATCTCAAGAGCAGGGGGTGGAGCAAGCGAGGCCTCAAACCATGACAATCTCCAGCCCAAAAGGCAGCCAAAATGCAGCCCACATCCAGGAGAATCTCAAGAGCAGGGGGTGGAGCAAGCCAGGCCTCAAACCACGAGAAGCTCCAGCCCAAAAGGCAGCCAAAATGCAGCCCACATCCGGGAGAATATCAAGAGCAGGGGGTGGAACAAGCCAGCCCCTAAACCACGAGAAGCTCCAGCCCAAAAGGCAGCCAAAATCCAGCCCACATCTGGGAGAATATCAAGAGCAGGGGGTGGAGCAAGCCAGGCCTCAAACCACGAGAAGCTCCAGCCCAAAAGGCAGCCAAAATGCAGCCCACATCCGGGAGAATCTCAAGAGCAGGGGGTGGAGCAAGCCAGGCCTCAAACCACGAGAAGCTCCAGCCCAAAATGTAGCCAAAATCCAGCCCACCTCCGGGAGAAACTCAAGAGCAGGGGGTGGAGCAAGGCAGGCCCCAAACCACGAGAAGCTCCAGCCCAAAATGCAGCCAAAATGCAGCCTACCTCCGGGAGAATCTCAAGAGCAGGGGGTGGAGCAAGCGAGGCCTCAAACCATGACAATCTCCAGCCCAAAAGGCAGCCAAAATGCAGCCCACATCCAGGAGAATCTCAAGAGCAGGGGGTGGAGCAAGCCAGGCCTCAAACCACGAGAAGCTCCAGCCCAAAAGGCAGCCAAAATGCAGCCCACATCCGGGAGAATATCAAGAGCAGGGGGTGGAACAAGCCAGCCCCTAAACCACGAGAAGCTCCAGCCCAAAAGGCAGCCAAAATCCAGCCCACATCTGGGAGAATATCAAGAGCAGGGGGTGGAGCAAGCCAGGCCTCAAACCACGAGAAGCTCCAGCCCAAAAGGCAGCCAAAATGCAGCCCACATCCGGGAGAATATCAAGAGCAGGGGGTGGAACAAGCCAGCCCCCAAACCACGAGAAGCTCCAGCCCAAAAGGCAGCCAAAAGCCAGCCCACATCCGGGAGAATCTCAAGAGCAGGGGGTGGAGCAAGCCAGGCCTCAAACCACGAGAAGCTCCAGCCCAAAATGTAGCCAAAATCCAGCCCACCTCCGGGAGAAACTCAAGAGCAGGGGGTGGAGCAAGGCAGGCCCCAAACCACGAGAAGCTCCAGCCCAAAATGCAGCCAAAATGCAGCCTACCTCCGGGAGAATCTCAAGAGCAGGGGGTGGAGCAAGCGAGGCCTCAAACCACGACAATCTCCAGCCCAAAAGGCAGCCAAAATGCAGCCCACATCCAGGAGAATCTCAAGAGCAGGGGGTGGAGCAAGCCAGGCCTCAAACCACGAGAAGCTCCAGCCCAAAAGGCAGCCAAAATGCAGCCCACATCCGGGAGAATATCAAGAGCAGGGGGTGGAACAAGCCAGCCCCTAAACCACGAGAAGCTCCAGCCCAAAAGGCAGCCAAAATCCAGCCCACTTCGGGGAGAATATCAAGAGCAGGGGGTGGAGCAAGCCAGGCCTCAAACCACGAGAAGCTAGACCCCAAAAGGCAGCCAAAATGCAGCCCACATCCGGGAGAATATCAAGAGCAGGGGGTGGAGCAAGCCAGGCCTCAAACCACGAGAAGCTCCAGCCCAAAAGGCAGCCAAAATGCAGCCCACATCCGGGAGAATATCAAGAGCAGGGGGTGGAACAAGCCAGCCCCCAAACCACGAGAAGCTCCAGCCCAAAAGGCAGCCAAAATGCAGCCCACATCCGGGAGAATCTCAAGAGCAGGTGGTGGAGCAAGCCAGGCCCCAAACCACGAGAAACTCCAGCCCAAAAGGCAGCCAAAATGCAGCCCACATCCAGGAGAATCTCAAGAGCAGGGGGTGGAGCAAGCCAGCCCCCAAAGCACAAGAAGCTCCAGCCCAAAAGGCAGCCAAAATCCAGCCCACTTCTGGGAGAATATCAAGAGCAGGGGGTGGAGCAAGCCAGGCCTCAAACCACGAGAAGCTCCAGCCCAAAAGGCAGCCAAAAGCCAGCCCACCTCCAGGAGAATCTCAAGAGCAGGGAGTGGAGCAAGCCAGGCCTCAAACCATGAGAACCTCCAGCCCTAAAGGCAGCCAAAATGCAGCCCACCTCCGGGAGAATCTCAAGAGCAGGGGGTGGAGCAAGCCAGGCCCCAAACCACGAGAAGCTCCAGCCCAAAAAGCAGTCAAATTCCAGGCCACATCCGGGAGAATATCAAGAGCAGGGGGTGGAGCAAGCCAGGCCCCAAAGCACGAGAAGCTCCAGCCCAAAAGGCAGCCAAAATGCAGCCCACATCCAGGAGAATATCAAGAGCAGGAGGTGGAGCAAGCCAGGCCTCAAACCACGAGGAGCTCCAGTCCAAATGGCAGCCAAAATGCAGCCCACATCCAGGAGAATCTCAAGAGCAGGGGGTGGAGCAAGCCAGCCCCCAAACCACGAGAAGCTCCAGCACAAAAGGCAGCCAAAATGCAGCCCACTTCGGGGAGAATCTCAAGAGCAGGGCCTGGAGCAAGCCAGGCCTCAAACCACGAGAAGCTCCAGCCCAAAAGGCAGCCAAAATGCAGCCCACATCCAGGAGAATATCAAGAGCAGGAGGTGGAGCAAGCCAGGCCTCAAACCACGAGAAGCTCCAGCCCAAATGGCAGCCAAAATGCAGCCCACTTCGGGGAGAATCTCAAGAGCAGGGGGTGGAGCAAGCCAGGCCTCAAACCCCGAAAAGCTGAAGCCGAAAAGGCACCCAAAATGCAGCCCACATCCAGGAGAATCTCAAGAGCAGGGGGTGGAGCAAGCCAGGCCTCAAACCACGAGAAGCTCCAGCCCCAAAATGCAGCCAAAATGCAGCCCACATCTGGGAGAATATCAAGAGCAGGGGGTGGAACAAGCCAGGCCCCAAACCACGAGAAGCTCCAGCCAAAAAGGCAGCCAAAAGCCAGCCCACCTCCGGGAGAATCTCAAGAGCAGGGGGTGGAGCAAGCCAGGCCTCAAACCACGAGAAGCTCCAGCCCAAAAGGCAGCCAAAATGCAGCCCACATCTGGGAGAATCTCAAGAGCAGGGGGTGGAACAAGCCAGGCCTCAAACCACGAGAAGCTCCAGCCCAAAAGTCAGCCAAAATGCAGCCCGCATGTGGGAGAATCTCAAGAACAGGGGGTGGAGCAAGCCAGGCCCCAAACCACGAGAAGCTCCAGCCCAAACTGCAGCCAAAATGCAGCCCACATCCGGGAGAATATCAAGAGCAGGGGGTGGAGCAAGCCAGGCCTCAAACCACGAGAAACTCCAGCCCAAAATGCAGCCAAAATGCAGCCCACCTCCGGGAGAATCTCAAGAGCAGGGGGTGGAGCAAGCCAGGCCTCAAACCACGAGAAGCTCCAGCCCAAAAAGCAGCCAAATTCCAGACCACCTCCGGGAGAATATCAAGAGCAGGGGGTGGAGCAAGCCAGGCCCCAAAGCACGAGAAGCTCCAGCCCAAAAGGCAGCCAAAATGCAGCCCACATCCAGGAGAAAATCAAGAGCAGGAGGTGGAGCAAGACAGGCCTCAAACCACGAGAAGCTACTGCCCAAAATGCAGCCAAAATGCAGCCCACATCCGGGAGAATTTCAGGAGCAGGGGGTGGAGCAAGCCAGGCCCCAAAGCACAAGAATCTCAAGCCCAAAACTCACCCAAAAATCCAGCCCAACTGCGGGAAGAATCTCAAGAGCAGGAGGTGGAGCAAGCCAGGCCTCAAACCACGAGAAGCTCCAGCCCAAAAGGCAGCCAAAATGCAGCCCACCTCCTGGAGAATCTCAAGAGCAGGGGGTGGAGCAAGCCAGGCCTCAAACCACGAGAAGCTCCAGCCCAAAATGCAGCCAAAATGCAGCCCACCTCCGGGAGAATCTCAAGAGCAGGGGGTGGAGCAAGCGAGGCCTCAAACCACGACAATCTCCAGCCCAAAAGGCAGCCAAAATGCAGCCCACATCCGGGAGAATCTCAAGAGCAGGGGGTGGAGCAAGCCAGGCCTCAAACCACGAGAAGCTCCAGCCCAAAAGGCAGCCAAAATCCAGCCCACCTCCGGGAGAATCTCAAGAGCAGGGGGTGGAGCAAGCCAGGCCTCAAACCACGAGAAGCTCCAGCCCAAAAGGCAGCCAAAATCCAGCCCACCTCCGGGAGAAACTCAAGGGCAGGGGGTGGAGCAAGACAGGCCCCAAACCACGAGAAGCTCCAGCCCAAAATTCAGCCAAAATGTAGCCCACCTCCGGGAGAATCTCAAGAGCAGGGGGTGGAGCAAGTGAGGCCTCAAACCACGACAATCTCCAGCCCAAAAGGCAGCCAAAACGCAGCCCACCTCCAGGAGAATCTCAAGCGCAGGGGGTGGAGCAAGCCAGGCCTCAAACCACGAGAAGCTCCAGCCCAAAAGGCATCCAAAATGCAGCCCACATCCGGGAGAATATCAAGAGCAGGGGGTGGAGCAAGCCAGGCCTCAAACCACGAGAAGCTCCAGCCCAAAATGCAGCCAAAATCCAGCCCACTTAGGGGACAATCTCAAGAGCAGGGGGTGGAGCAATCCAGGCCTCAAACCACGAGAAGATCCAGCCCAAAATGTAGCCAAAATCCAGCCCACCTCCGGGAGAAACTCAAGGGCAGGGAGTGGAGCAAGACAGGCCCCAAACCACGAGAAGCTCCAGCCCAAAATTCAGCCAAAATGTAGCCCACCTCCGGGAGAATCTCAAGAGCAGGGGGTGGAGCAAGCGAGGCCTCAAACCACGACAATCTCCAGCCCAAAAGGCAGCCAAAATGCAGCCCACCTCCGGGAGAATCTCAAGAGCAGGGGGTGGAGCAAGCGAGGCCTCAAACCACGACAAGCTCCAGCCCAAAAGGCAGCCAAAATACAGCCCACATCCGGGAGAATCTCAAGAGCAGGGGATGGAGCAAGCCAGGCCTCAAACCACGAGAAGCTCCAGCCCAAAAGGCAGCCAAAATGCAGCCCACCTCCGGGAGAATATCAAGAGCAGGGGGTGGAGCAAGCCAGGCCTCAAACCACGAGAAGCTCCAGCCCAAAAGGCAGCCAAAATGCAGCCCACATCCGGGAGAATCTCAAGAGCAGGGGGTGGAGCAAGCCAGGCCTCAAACCACGAGAAGCTCCAGCCCAAAAGGCAGCCAAATGCCAGCCCACATCCGGGAGAATCTCAAGAGCAGGGGGTGGAGCAAGCCAGGCCTCAAACCACGAGAAGCTCCAGCCCAAAAGGCAGCCAAAATCCAGCCCACATCCGGGAGAATCTCAAGAGCAGGGGGTGGAGCAAGCCAGGCCCCAAACCACGAGAAGCTCCAGCCCATACGGCAGCCAAAATCCAGCCCAACTCCCGGAGGATATCAAGAGCAGGGGGTGGAGCAAGCCAGGCCCCAAACCACGAGAAGCTCCAGCCCAAAAGGCAGCCAAAATGCAGCCCACATCCGGGAGAATCTCAAGAGCAGGTGGTGGAGCAAGCCAGGCCCCAAACCACGAGAAGCTCCAGCCCAAAAAGCAGTCAAATTCCAGCCCACATCCGGGAGAATCTCTAGAGCAGGGGGTGGAGCAAGCCAGGCCCCAAAGCACGAGAAGCTCCAGCCCAAAAGGCAGCCAAAATGCAGCCCACATGCAGGAGAATCTCAAGAGCAGGTGGTGGAGCAAGCCAGGCCCCAAACCACGAGAAGCTCCAGCCCAAAAAGCAGTCAAATTCCAGCCCACATCCGGGAGAATCTCTAGAGCAGGGGGTGGAGCAAGCCAGGCCCCAAAGCACGAGAAGCTCCAGCCCAAAAGGCAGCCAAAATGCAGCCCACATGCAGGAGAATCTCAAGAGCATGTGGTGGAGCAAGCCAGGCCCCAAACCACGAGAAGCTCCAGCCCAAAAAGCAGTCAAATTCCAGCCCACATCCGGGAGAATCTCAAGAGCAGGGGGTGGAGCAAGCCAGGCCCCAAAGCACGAGAAGCTACAGCCCAAAAGGCAGCCAAAATGCAGCCCACATCCGGGAGAATCTCAAGAGCAGGGGGTGGAGCAAGCCAGGCCTCAAACCACGAGAAGCTCCAGCCCAAATGGCAGCCAAAATGCAGCCCACATCCGGGAGATTCTCAAGAGCAGGGGGTGGAGCAAGCCAGGCCTCAAACCCCAAAAAGCTGAAGCCGAAAATGTAGTCAAAATGCAGCCCACATCCGGGAGATTCTCAAGAGCAGGGGGTGGAGCAAGCCAGGCCTCAAACCACGAGAAGCTCCAGCCCAAAAGGCAGCCAAAATGCAGACCACATCCGGGAGAAAATCAAGAGCAGGGGGTGGAGCAAGCCAGGCCCCAAACCACGAGAAACTCCAGCCCAAAAATGCAGCCAAATTCCAGCCCACATCCGGGAGAATCTCAAGAGCAGGGGGTGGAGCAAGCCAGGCCCCAAAGCACGAGAAGCTCCAGCCCAAAAGGCAGCCAAAATGCAGCCCACATCCAGGAGAAAATCAAGAGCAGGAGGTGGAGCAAGCCAGGCCTCAAACCACGAGAAGCTCCAGCCCAAAACTCACCGAAAAATCCAGCCCACGTCGGGAAGAATCTCAAGAGCAGGAGGTGGAGCAAGCCAGGCCTCAAACCACGAGAAGCTCCAGCCCAAAAGGCAGCCAAAATGCAGCCCACATCCGGGAGAATCTCAAGAGCAGGGGTTGGAGCAAGCCAGGCCTCAAACCACGAGAAGCTGCAACCCAAAAGGCAGCCAAAATGCAGCCCACCTCCTGGAGAATCTCAAGAGCAGGGGGTGGAGCAAGCCAGGCCTCAAACCACGAGAAGCTCCAGCCCAAAAGGCAGCCAAATGCCAGCCCACCTGCGGGAGAATATCAAGAGCAGGGGATGGAGCAAGCCAGCCCCCAAACCACGAGAAGCTCCAGCCCAAAATGCAGCCAAAATGCAGCCCACATCCAGGAGAATCTCAAGAGCAGGGGGTGGAGCAAGCCAGGCCTCAAACCACGACAATCTCCAGCCCAAAATGCAGCCAAAATGCAGCCCACATCCGGGAGAATATCAAGAGCAGGGGGTTGATCAAGCCAGGCCCCAAACCACGAGAAGCTCCAGCCCAAAAGGCAGCCAAAATGCAGCCCACATCCGGGAGAATCTCAAGAGCAGGAGGTGGAGCAAGCCAGGCCTCAAACCATGAGAAGCTCCAGCCCTAAAGGCAGCCAAAATCCAGCCCAACTCCAGGAGAATCTCAAGAGGAGGGGGTGGAGAAAGCCAGGCCCCAAACCACGAGAAGCTCCAGCCCAAAAGGCAGCCAAAATGCAGCCCACATCCGGGAGAATCTCAAGAGCAGGGGGTGGAGAAAGCCAGGCCCCAAACCACGAGAAGCTCCAGCCCAAAAGGCAGCCAAAATGCAGCCCACATCCGGGAGAATCTCAAGAGCAGGGGGTGGAGCAAGCCAGGCCTCAAACCACGAGAAGCTCCAGCCCAAAAGGCAGCCAAATGCCAGCCCACATCCGGGAGAATCTCAAGAGCAGGGGGTGGAGCAAGCCAGGCCTCAAAGCACGAGAATCTCCAGCCCAAAACTCTGCAAAAATGCAGCCCACGTCGGGAAGAATCTCAAGAGCAGGCGGTGGAGCAAGCCAGGCCTCAAACCACGAGAAGCTCCAGCCCAAAAGGCAGCCAAAATCCAGCCCACCTCCGGGAGAATCTCAAGAGCAGGGGGTGGAGCAAGCCAGGCCTAAAACCACGAGAAGCTCCAGCCCAAAATGTAGCCAAAATCCAGCCCACCTCCGGGAGAAACTCAAGAGCAGGGGGTGGAGCAAGGCAGGCCCCAAACCACGAGAAGCTCCAGCCCAAAATGCAGCCAAAATCCAGCCCACCTCCAGGAGAATCCCAAGAGCAGGGGGTGGAGTAAGCGAGGCCTCAAACCACGACAATCTCCAGCCCAAAAGGCAGCCAAAATGCAGCCCACATCCGGGAGAATCTCAAGAGCAGGGGGTGGAGCAAGCCAGGCCTCAAACCACGAGAAGCTCCAGCCCAAAAGGCAGCCAAAATGCAGCCCACATCCGGGAGAATCTCAAGAGCAGTGGGTGGAGCAAGCCAAGCCTCAAACCATGAGAAGCTCCAGCCCAAAAAGCAGCCAAAATCCAGCCCACTTAGGGGACAATCTCAAGAGCAGGGGGTGGAGCAATCCAGGCCTCAAACCACGGGAAGCTCCAGCCCATACGGCAGCCAAAATCCAGCCCAACTCCCGGAGGATATCAAGAGCAGGGGGTGGAGCAAGGCAGGCCCCAAACCACGAGAAGCTCCAGCCTTAAAGGCAGCCAAAATGCAGCCCACATCCGGGAGAATCTCAAGAGCAGGGGGTGGAACAAGCCAGCCCCTAAACCACGAGAAGCTCCAGCCCAAAAGACAGCCAAAATCCATCCCACTTCCGGGAGAATATCAAGAGCAGGGGGTGGAGCAAGCCAGGCCTCAAACCACGAGAAGCTCCAGCCCAAAATGCAGACAAAATCCAGCCCACCTCCAGGAGAATCTCAAGAGCAGGGGGTGGAGCAAGCCAGGCCTCAAACCACGAGAAGCTCCAGCCCAAAAGGCAGCCAAAATGCAGCCCACATCTGGGAGAATCTCAAGAGCAGGGGGTGGAGCAACCCAGCCCCCAAACCACGAGAAGCTCCAGCCCAAAAGGCAGCCAAAAGCCAGCCCGCATGTGGGAGAATCTCAAGAGCAGGGGGTGGAGCAAGCCAGGCCCCAAACCACGAGAAGCTCCAGCCCAAAAGGCAGCCAAAGTGCAGCCCACCTCAGGGAGAATCTCAAGAGCAGGGGGTGGAGCAAGCCAGGCCTCAAACCATGAGAAGCTCCAGCCCAAAATGCAGCCAAAATCCAGCCCACCTCCGGGAGAATCTCAAGAGCAGGGGGTGGAGCAAGCCAGGCCTCAAACCACGAGAAGCTCCAGCCCAAAAGGCAGCCAAAAGCCAGCCCACCTCCGGGAGAATCTCAAGAGCAGGGGGTGGAGCAAGCCAGGCCTCAAACCATGAGAAGCTCCAGCCCTAAAGGCAGCCAAAATGCAGACCACCTCCGGGAGAATCTCAAGAGCAGGGGGTGGAGCAAGCCAGGCCCCAAACCACGAGAAGCTCCAGCCCAAAATGCAGCCAAAATGCAGCCCACCTCCGGGAGAATCTGAAGAGCAGGGGGTGGAGCAAGCGAGGCCTCAAACCACGACAATCTCCAGCCCAAAAGTCAGCCAAAATGCAGCCCACATCCAGGAGAATCTCAAGAGCAGGGGGTGGAGCAGGCCAGGCCTCAAACCACAAGAAGCTCCAGCCCAAAAGGCAGCCAAAATGCAGCCCACATCCGGGAGAATCTCAAGAGCAGGGGGTGGAGCAAGCCAGGCCTCAAACCACGAGAAGCTCCAGCCCAAAATGCAGCCAAAATGCAGCCAAAATGCAGCCCACATCCGGGAGAATATCAAGAGCAGGGGGTAGAGCAAGCCAGGCCTCAACCACGAGAAGCTCCAGCCCAAACGGCAGCCAAAATCCAGCCCACATCCGGGAAAATATCAAGAGCAGGGGGTGGAGCAAGCCAGGCCTCAAACCACGAGAAGCTCCAGCCCAAAAGGCAGCCAAAATCCAGCCCACTTAGGGGACAATCTCAAGAGCAGGGGGTGGAGCAATCCAGGCCTCAAACCACGAGAAGCTCCAGCCCATACGGCAGCCAAAATCCAGCCCAACTCCCGGAGGATATCAAGAGCAGGGGGTGGAGCAAGGCAGGCCCCAAACCACGAGAAGCTCCAGCCCAAAAGGCAGCCAAAAGCCAGCCCGCATCTGGGAGAATCTCAAGAACAGGGGGTGGAGCAAGCCAGTCCCCAAACCACGAGAAGCTCCAGCCCAAAAGGCAGCCAAAATGCAGCCCACATCCGGGAGAATCTCAAGAGCAGGGGGTGGAGCAAGCCAGGCCTCAAACCATGAGAAACTCCAGCCCAAAATGCAGCCAAAATCCAGCCCACTTAGGGGACAATCTCAACAGCAGGGGGTGGAGCAATCCAGGCCTCAAACCACGAGAAGCTCCAGCCCATACGGCAGCCAAAATCCAGCCCAACTCCCGGAGGATATCAAGAGCAGGGGGTGGAGCAAGGCAGGCCCCAAACCACGAGAAGCTCCAGCCCAAAAGGCAGCCAAAATGCAGCCCACATCCAGGAGAATCTCAAGAGCAGGGGGTGGAGGAAGCCAGGCCTCAAACCATGAGAAGCTCCAGCCCAAAATGCAGCCAAAATCCAGCCCACATCCGGGAGAATCTCAAGAGCAGGGGGTGGAGCAAGCCAGGCCTCAAACCACGAGAAGCTCCAGCCCAAAAGGCAGCCAAAATGCAGCCCACATCCGGGAGAATATCAAGAGCAGGGGGTGGAGCAAGGCAGGCCCCAAACCACGAGAAGCTCCAGCCCAAAAGGCAGCCAAAAGCCAGCCCGCATCTGGGAGAATCTCAAGAACAGGGGGTGGAGCAAGCCAGTCCCCAAACCACGAGAAGCTCCAGCCCAAAAGGCAGCCAAAATGCAGCCCACATCCGGGAGAATCTCAAGAGCAGGGGGTGGAGCAAGCCAGGCCTCAAACCATGAGAAACTCCAGCCCAAAATGCAGCCAAAATCCAGCCCACTTAGGGGACAATCTCAACAGCAGGGGGTGGAGCAATCCAGGCCTCAAACCACGAGAAGCTCCAGCCCATACGGCAGCCAAAATCCAGCCCAACTCCCGGAGGATATCAAGAGCAGGGGGTGGAGCAAGGCAGGCCCCAAACCACGAGAAGCTCCAGCCCAAAAGGCAGCCAAAATCCAGCCCACATCCAGGAGAATCTCAAGAGCAGGGGGTGGAGGAAGCCAGGCCTCAAACCATGAGAAGCTCCAGCCCAAAATGCAGCCAAAATGCAGCCCACATCCGGGAGAATCTCAAGAGCAGGGGGTGGAGCAAGCCAGGCCTCAAACCACGAGAAGCTCCAGCCCAAAAGGCAGCCAAAATGCAGCCCACATCCGGGAGAATATCAAGAGCAGGGGGTGGAACAAGCCAGCCCCCAAACCACGAGAAGCTCCAGCCCAAAAGGCAGCCAAAAGCCAGCCCACATCCGGGAGAATCTCAAGAGCAGGGGGTGGAGCAAGCCAGGCCCCAAACCACGAGAAACTCCAGCCCAAAAGGCAGCCAAAATGCAGCCCACATCCAGGAGAATCTCAAGAGCAGGGGGTGGAGCAAGCCAGCCCCCAAAGCACAAGAAGCTCCAGCCCAAAAGGCAGCCAAAATCCAGCCCACTTCGGGGAGAATATCAAGAGCAGGGGGTGGAGCAAGCCAGGCCTCAAACCACGAGAAGCTCCAGCCCAAAAGGCAGCCAAAAGCCAGCCCACCTCCAGGAGAATCTCAAGAGCAGGGAGTGGAGCAAGCCAGGCCTCAAACCATGAGAACCTCCAGCCCTAAAGGCAGCCAAAATGCAGCCCACCTCCGGGAGAATCTCAAGAGCAGGGGGTGGAGCAAGCCAGGCCCCAAACCACGAGAAGCTCCAGCCCAAAAAGCAGTCAAATTCCAGGCCACATCCGGGAGAATATCAAGAGCAGGGGGTGGAGCAAGCCAGGCCCCAAAGCACGAGAAGCTCCAGCCCAAAAGCAGCCAAAATGCAGCCCACATCCAGGAGAATCTCAAGAGCAGGGGGTGGAGCAAGCCAGCCCCCAAACCACGAGAAGCTCCAGCACAAAAGGCAGCCAAAATGCAGCCCACTTCGGGGAGAATCTCAAGAGCAGGGCCTGGAGCAAGCCAGCCCCCAAACCACGAGAAGCTCCAGCACAAAAGGCAGCCAAAATGCAGCCCACTTCGGGGAGAATCTCAAGAGCAGGGCCTGGAGCAAGCCAGGCCTCAAACCACGAGAAGCTCCAGCCCAAAAGGCAGCCAAAATGCAGCCCACTTTGGGGAGAATCTCAAGAGCAGGGGGTGGAGCAAGCCAGGCCTCAAACCCCGAAAAGCTGAAGCCGAAAAGGCACCCAAAATGCAGCCCACATCCGGGAGAATCTCAAGAGCAGGGGGTGGAGCAAGCCAGGCCTCAAACCACGAGAAGCTCCAGCCCCAAAATGCAGCCAAAATGCAGCCCACATCCGGGAGAATATCAAGAGCAGGGGGTGGAACAAGCCAGGCCCCAAACCACGAGAAGCTCCAGCCAAAAAGGCAGCCAAAAGCCAGCCCACCTCCGGGAGAATCTCAAGAGCAGGGGGTGGAGCAAGCCAGGCCTCAAACCACGAGAAGCTCCAGCCCAAAAGGCAGCCAAAATGCAGCCCACATCTGGGAGAATCTCAAGAGCAGGGGGTGGAACAAGCCAGGCCTCAAACCACGAGAAGCTCCAGCCCAAAAGTCAGCTAAAAGCCAGCCCGCATGTGGGAGAATCTCAAGAACAGGGGGTGGAGCAAGCCAGGCCCCAAACCACGAGAAGCTCCAGCCCAAACTGCAGCCAAAATGTAGCCCACCTCTGGGAGAATCTCAAGAGCAGGGGGTGGAGCAAGCGAGGCCTCAAACCACGACAATCTCCAGCCCAAAAGGCAGCCAACATGCAGCCCACCTCCAGGAGAATCTCAAGAGCAGGGGGTGGAGCAAGCCAGGCCTCAAACCACGAGAAGCTCCAGCCCAAAAGGCATCCAAAATGCAGCCCACATCCGGGAGAATATCAAGAGCAGGGGGTGGAGCAAGCCAGGCCTCAAACCACGAGAAGCTCCAGCCCAAAAGGCAGCCAAAATCCAGCCCACTTAGGGGACAATCTCAAGAGCAGGGGGTGGAGCAAGCCAGGCCTCAAACCACGAGAAGATCCAGCCCATACGGCAGCCAAAATCCAGCCCAACTCCCGGAGGATATCAAGAGCAGGAGGTGGAGCAAGCCAGGCCTCAAACCACGAGAAGCTCCAGCCCAAAAGGCAGCCAAAATGCAGCCCACATCCGGGAGAATCTCAAGAGCAGGGGGTGGAGCAAGCCAGGCCTCAAACCACGAGAAGCTCCAGCCCAAAATGTAGCCAAAATCCAGCCCACCTCCGGGAGAAACTCAAGAGCAGGGGGTGGAGCAAGGCAGGCCCCAAACCACGAGAAGCTCCAGCCCAAAATGCAGCCAAAATGCAGCCTACCTCCGGGAGAATCTCAAGAGCAGGGGGTGGAGCAAGCGAGGCCTCAAACCACGACAATCTCCAGCCCAAAAGGCAGCCAAAATGCAGCCCACATCCAGGAGAATCTCAAGAGCAGGGGGTGGAGCAAGCCAGGCCTCAAACCACGAGAAGCTCCAGCCCAAAAGGCAGCCAAAATGCAGCCCACATCCGGGAGAATATCAAGAGCAGGGGGTGGAACAAGCCAGCCCCTAAACCACGAGAAGCTCCAGCCCAAAAGGCAGCCAAAATCCAGCCCACATCTGGGAGAATATCAAGAGCAGGGGGTGGAGCAAGCCAGGCCTCAAACCACGAGAAGCTCCAGCCCAAAAGGCAGCCAAAATGCAGCCCACATCCGGGAGAATATCAAGAGCAGGGGGTGGAACAAGCCAGCCCCCAAACCACGAGAAGCTCCAGCCCAAAAGGCAGCCAAAAGCCAGCCCACATCCGGGAGAATCTCAAGAGCAGGGGGTGGAGCAATCCAGGCCTCAAACCACGAGAAGCTCCAGCCCAAAATGTAGCCAAAATCCAGCCCACCTCCGGGAGAAACTCAAGAGCAGGGGGTGGAGCAAGGCAGGCCCCAAACCACGAGAAGCTCCAGCCCAAAATGCAGCCAAAATGCAGCCTACCTCCGGGAGAATCTCAAGAGCAGGGGGTGGAGCAAGCGAGGCCTCAAACCACGACAATCTCCAGCCCAAAAGGCAGCCAAAATGCAGCCCACATCCAGGAGAATCTCAAGAGCAGGGGGTGGAGCAAGCCAGGCCTCAAACCACGAGAAGCTCCAGCCCAAAAGGCAGCCAAAATGCAGCCCACATCCGGGAGAATATCAAGAGCAGGGGGTGGAACAAGCCAGCCCCTAAACCACGAGAAGCTCCAGCCCAAAAGGCAGCCAAAATCCAGCCCACTTCGGGGAGAATATCAAGAGCAGGGGGTGGAGCAAGCCAGGCCTCAAACCACGAGAAGCTAGACCCCAAAAGGCAGCCAAAATGCAGCCCACATCCGGGAGAATATCAAGAGCAGGGGGTGGAGCAAGCCAGGCCTCAAACCACGAGAAGCTCCAGCCCAAAAGGCAGCCAAAATGCAGCCCACATCCGGGAGAATATCAAGAGCAGGGGGTGGAACAAGCCAGCCCCCAAACCACGAGAAGCTCCAGCCCAAAAGGCAGCCAAAATGCAGCCCACATCCGGGAGAATCTCAAGAGCAGGGGGTGGAGCAAGCCAGGCCCCAAACCACGAGAAACTCCAGCCCAAAAGGCAGCCAAAATGCAGCCCACATCCAGGAGAATCTCAAGAGCAGGGGGTGGAGCAAGCCAGCCCCCAAAGCACAAGAAGCTCCAGCCCAAAAGGCAGCCAAAATCCAGCCCACTTCGGGGAGAATATCAAGAGCAGGGGGTGGAGCAAGCCAGGCCTCAAACCACGAGAAGCTCCAGCCCAAAAGGCAGCCAAAAGCCAGCCCACCTCCAGGAGAATCTCAAGAGCAGGGAGTGGAGCAAGCCAGGCCTCAAACCATGAGAACCTCCAGCCCTAAAGGCAGCCAAAATGCAGCCCACCTCCGGGAGAAGCTCAAGAGCAGGGGGTGGAGCAAGCCAGGCCCCAAACCACGAGAAGCTCCAGCCCAAAAAGCAGTCAAATTCCAGGCCACATCCGGGAGAATATCAAGAGCAGGGGGTGGAGCAAGCCAGGCCCCAAAGCACGAGAAGCTCCAGCCCAAAAGGCAGCCAAAATGCAGCCCACATCCAGGAGAATATCAAGAGCAGGAGGTGGAGCAAGCCAGGCCTCAAACCACGAGAAGCTCCAGTCCAAATGGCAGCCAAAATGCAGCCCACATCCAGGAGAATCTCAAGAGCAGGGGGTGGAGCAAGCCAGCCCCCAAACCACGAGAAGCTCCAGCACAAAAGGCAGCCAAAATGCAGCCCACTTCGGGGAGAATCTCAAGAGCAGGGCCTGGAGCAAGCCAGGCCTCAAACCACGAGAAGCTCCAGCCCAAAAGGCAGCCAAAATGCAGCCCACATCCAGGAGAATATCAAGAGCAGGAGGTGGAGCAAGCCAGGCCTCAAACCACGAGAAGCTCCAGCCCAAATGGCAGCCAAAATGCAGCCCACTTCGGGGAGAATCTCAAGAGCAGGGGGTGGAGCAAGCCAGGCCTCAAACCCCGAAAAGCTGAAGCCGAAAAGGCACCCAAAATGCAGCCCACATCCGGGAGAATATCAAGAGCAGGGGGTGGAACAAGCCAGGCCCCAAACCACGAGAAGATCCAGCCAAAAAGGCAGCCAAAAGCCAGCCCACCTCCGGGAGAATCTCAAGAGCAGGGGGTGGAGCAAGCCAGGCCTCAAACCACGAGAAGCTCCAGCCCAAAAGGCAGCCAAAATGCAGCCCACATCTGGGAGAATCTCAAGAGCAGGGGGTGGAACAAGCCAGGCCTCAAACCACGAGAAGCTCCAGCCCAAAAGGCAGCCAAAATGCAGCCCACATCTGGGAGAATCTCAAGAACAGGGGGTGGAGCAAGCCAGGCCCCAAACCACGAGAAGCTCCAGCCCAAACTGCAGCCAAAATGCAGCCCACATCCGGGAGAATATCAAGAGCAGGGGGTGGAGCAAGCCAGGCCTCAAACCACGAGAAACTCCAGCCCAAAATGCAGCCAAAATGCAGCCCACCTCCGGGAGAATCTCAAGAGCAGGGGGTGGAGCAAGCCAGGCCTCAAACCACGAGAAGCTCCAGCCCAAAAGGCAGCCAAAATCCAGCCCACCTCCGGGAGAATATCAAGAGCAGGGGGTGGAGCAAGCCAGGCCCCAAAGCACGAGAAGCTCCAGCCCAAAAGGCAGCCAAAATGCAGCCCACATCCAGGAGAAAATCAAGGGCAGGAGGTGGAGCAAGACAGGCCTCAAACCACGAGAAGCTCCTGCCCAAAAGGCAGCCAAAATGCAGCCCACATCCGGGAGAATTTCAGGAGCAGGGGGTGGAGCAAGCCAGGCCCCAAAGCACAAGAATCTCAAGCCCAAAACTCACCCAAAAATCCAGCCCAACTGCGGGAAGAATCTCAAGAGCAGGAGGTGGAGCAAGCCAGGCCTCAAACCACGAGAAGCTCCAGCCCAAAAGGCAGCCAAAATGCAGCCCACCTCCTGGAGAATCTCAAGAGCAGGGGGTGGAGCAAGCCAGGCCTCAAACCACGAGAAGCTCCAGCCCAAAATGCAGCCAAAATGCAGCCCACATCCGGGAGAATATCAAGAGCAGGGGGTGGAGCAAGCGAGGCCTCAAACCACGACAATCTCCAGCCCAAAAGGCAGCCAAAATGCAGCCCACATCCGGGAGAATCTCAAGAGCAGGGGGTGGAGCAAGCCAGGCCTCAAACCACGAGAAGCTCCAGCCCAAAAGGCAGCCAAAATCCAGCCCACCTCCGGGAGAAACTCAAGGGCAGGGGGTGGAGCAAGACAGGCCCCAAACCACGAGAAGCTCCAGCCCAAAATTCAGCCAAAATGTAGCCCACCTCCGGGAGAATCTCAAGAGCAGGGGGTGGAGCAAGTGAGGCCTCAAACCACGACAATCTCCAGCCCAAAAGGCAGCCAAAAGCCAGCCCACCTCCAGGAGAATCTCAAGAGCAGGGAGTGGAGCAAGCCAGGCCTCAAACCATGAGAACCTCCAGCCCTAAAGGCAGCCAAAATGCAGCCCACCTCCGGGAGAATCTCAAGAGCAGGGGGTGGAGCAAGCCAGGCCCCAAACCACGAGAAGCTCCAGCCCAAAAAGCAGTCAAATTCCAGGCCACATCCGGGAGAATATCAAGAGCAGGGGGTGGAGCAAGCCAGGCCCCAAAGCACGAGAAGCTCCAGCCCAAAAGGCAGCCAAAATGCAGCCCACATCCAGGAGAATATCAAGAGCAGGAGGTGGAGCAAGCCAGGCCTCAAACCACGAGAAGCTCCAGTCCAAATGGCAGCCAAAATGCAGCCCACATCCAGGAGAATCTCAAGAGCAGGGGGTGGAGCAAGCCAGCCCCCAAACCACGAGAAGCTCCAGCACAAAAGGCAGCCAAAATGCAGCCCACTTCGGGGAGAATCTCAAGAGCAGGGCCTGGAGCAAGCCAGGCCTCAAACCACGAGAAGCTCCAGCCCAAAAGGCAGCCAAAATGCAGCCCACATCCAGGAGAATATCAAGAGCAGGAGGTGGAGCAAGCCAGGCCTCAAACCACGAGAAGCTCCAGCCCAAATGGCAGCCAAAATGCAGCCCACTTCGGGGAGAATCTCAAGAGCAGGGGGTGGAGCAAGCCAGGCCTCAAACCCCGAAAAGCTGAAGCCGAAAAGGCACCCAAAATGCAGCCCACATCCGGGAGAATCTCAAGAGCAGGGGGTGGAGCAAGCCAGGCCTCAAACCACGAGAATCTCCAGCCCAAAAGGCAGCCAAAATCCAGCCCACATCTGGGAGAATCTCAAGAGCAGGGGGTGGAGCAAGCCAGGCCTCAAACCACGAGAAGCTCCAGCCCCAAAATGCAGCCAAAATGCAGCCCACATCTGGGAGAATATCAAGAGCAGGGGGTGGAACAAGCCAGGCCCCAAACCACGAGAAGCTCCAGCCAAAAATGCAGCCAAAAGCCAGCCCACCTCCGGGAGAATCTCAAGAGCAGGGGGTGGAGCAAGCCAGGCCTCAAACCACGAGAAGCTCCAGCCCAAAAGGCAGCCAAAATGCAGCCCACATCTGGGAGAATCTCAAGAGCAGGGGGTGGAACAAGCCAGGCCTCAAACCACGAGAAGCTCCAGCCCAAAATCAGCCAAAATGCAGCCCGCATGTGGGAGAATCTCAAGAACAGGGGGTGGAGCAAGCCAGGCCCCAAACCACGAGAAGCTCCAGCCCAAACTGCAGCCAAAATGCAGCCCACATCCGGGAGAATATCAAGAGCAGGGGGTGGAGCAAGCCAGGCCTCAAACCACGAGAAACTCCAGCCCAAAATGCAGCCAAAATGCAGCCCACCTCCGGGAGAATCTCAAGAGCAGGGGGTGGAGCAAGCCAGGCCTCAAACCACGAGAAGCTCCAGCCCAAAAAGCAGCCAAATTCCAGACCACCTCCGGGAGAATATCAAGAGCAGGGGGTGGAGCAAGCCAGGCCCCAAAGCACGAGAAGCTCCAGCCCAAAAGGCAGCCAAAATGCAGCCCACATCCAGGAGAAAATCAAGGGCAGGAGGTGGAGCAAGACAGGCCTCAAACCACGAGAAGCTCCAGCCCAAAAGGCAGCCAAAATGCAGCCCACATCCAGGAGAAAATCAAGAGCAGGAGGTGGAGCAAGCCAGGCCCCAAAGCACAAGAATCTCAAGCCCAAAAGGCAGCCAAAATCCAGCCCAACTGCGGGAAGAATCTCAAGAGCAGGAGGTGGAGCAAGCCAGGCCTCAAACCACGAGAAGCTCCAGCCCAAAAGGCAGCCAAAATGCAGCCCACCTCCTGGAGAATCTCAAGAGCAGGGGGTGGAGCAAGCCAGGCCTCAAACCACGAGAAGCTCCAGCCCAAAATGCAGCCAAAATGCAGCCCACCTCCGGGAGAATCTCAAGAGCAGGGGGTGGAGCAAGCGAGGCCTCAAACCACGACAATCTCCAGCCCAAAAGGCAGCCAAAATGCAGCCCACATCCGGGAGAATCTCAAGAGCAGGGGGTGGAGCAAGCCAGGCCTCAAACCACGAGAAGCTCCAGCCCAAAAGGCAGCCAAAATCCAGCCCACCTCCGGGAGAATCTCAAGAGCAGGGGGTGGAGCAAGCCAGGCCTCAAACCACGAGAAGCTCCAGCCCAAAATGTAGCCAAAATCCAGCCCACCTCCGGGAGAAACTCAAGGGCAGGGGGTGGAGCAAGACAGGCCCCAAACCACGAGAAGCTCCAGCCCAAAATTCAGCCAAAATGTAGCCCACCTCCGGGAGAATCTCAAGAGCAGGGGGTGGAGCAAGTGAGGCCTCAAACCACGACAATCTCCAGCCCAAAAGGCAGCCAAAACGCAGCCCACCTCCAGGAGAATCTCAAGCGCAGGGGGTGGAGCAAGCCAGGCCTCAAACCACGAGAAGCTCCAGCCCAAAAGGCATCCAAAATGCAGCCCACATCCGGGAGAATATCAAGAGCAGGGGGTGGAGCAAGCCAGGCCTCAAACCACGAGAAGCTCCAGCCCAAAAGGCAGCCAAAATCCAGCCCACTTAGGGGACAATCTCAAGAGCAGGGGGTGGAGCAATCCAGGCCTCAAACCACGAGAAGATCCAGCCCAAAATGTAGCCAAAATCCAGCCCACCTCCGGGAGAAACTCAAGGGCAGGGAGTGGAGCAAGACAGGCCCCAAACCACGAGAAGCTCCAGCCCAAAATTCAGCCAAAATGTAGCCCACCTCCGGGAGAATCTCAAGAGCAGGGGGTGGAGCAAGCGAGGCCTCAAACCACGACAATCTCCAGCCCAAAAGGCAGCCAAAATGCAGCCCACCTCCAGGAGAATCTCAAGAGCAGGGGGTGGAGCAAGCCAGGCCTCAAACCACGAGAAGCTCCAGCCCAAAAGGCATCCAAAATGCAGCCCACATCCGGGAGAATCTCAAGAGCAGGGGGTGGAGCAAGCCAGGCCTCAAACCACGAGAAGCTCCAGCCCAAAAGGCAGCCAAAATCCAGCCCACTTAGGGGACAATCTCAAGAGCAGGGGGTGGAGCAATCCAGGCCTCAAACCACGAGAAGATCCAGACCATACGGCAGCCAAAATCCAGCCCAACTCCCGGAGGATATCAAGAGCAGGAGGTGGAGCAAGCCAGGCCTCAAACCACGAGAAGCTCCAGCCCAAAAGGCAGCCAAAATGCAGCCCACATCCGGGAGAATCTCAAGAGCAGGGGGTGGAGCAAGCCAGGCCTCAAACCACGAGAAGCTCCAGCCCAAAATGTAGCCAAAATCCAGCCCACCTCCGGGAGAAACTCAAGAGCAGGGGGTGGAGCAAGGCAGGCCCCAAACCACGAGAAGCTCCAGCCCAAAATGCAGCCAAAATGCAGCCTACCTCCGGGAGAATCTCAAGAGCAGGGGGTGGAGCAAGCGAGGCCTCAAACCACGACAATCTCCAGCCCAAAAGGCAGCCAAAATGCAGCCCACATCCAGGAGAATCTCAAGAGCAGGGGGTGGAGCAAGCCAGGCCTTAAACCACGAGAAGCTCCAGCCCAAAAGGCAGCCAAAATGCAGCCCACATCCGGGAGAATATCAAGAGCAGGGGGTGGAACAAGCCAGCCCCTAAACCACGAGAAGCTCCAGCCCAAAAGGCAGCCAAAATCCAGCCCACTTCGGGGAGAATATCAAGAGCAGGGGGTGGAGAAAGCCAGGCCTCAAACCACGAGAAGCTAGACCCCAAAAGGCAGCCAAAATGCAGCCCACATCCGGGAGAATATCAAGAGCAGGGGGTGGAACAAGCCAGCCCCAAACCACGAGAAGCTCCAGCCCAAAAGGCAGCCAAAAGCCAGCCCGCATCTGGGAGAATCTCAAGAGCAGGGGGTGGAGCAACCAGGCCTCAAACCATGAGAAGCTCCAGCCCAAAATGTAGCCAAAATCCAGCCCACCTACGGGAGAAACTCAAGAGCAGGGGGTGGAGCAAGGCAGGCCCCAACCCACGAGAAGCTCCAGCCCAAAATGCAGCCAAAATGCAGCCCACCTCCGGGAGAATATCAAGAGCAGGGGGTGGAGCAATCCAGGCCTCAAACCACGAGAAGCTCCAGCCCAAAAGGCAGCCAAAATGCACCCCACATCCGGGAGAATCTCAAGAGCAGGGGGTGGAGCAAGCCAGGCCTCAAACCACGAGAAGCTCCAGCCCAAAATGCAGCCAAAATGCAGCCCACCTCCAGGAGAATATCCAGAGCAGGAGGTGGAGCAAGCCAGGCCTCAAACCACGAGAAGCTCCAGCCCAAAAGGCAGCCAAAATGCAGCCCACATCCAGGAGAATCTCAAGAGCAGGGGGTGGAGCAAGCCAGGCCTCAAACCACGAGAAGCTCCAGCCCAAAATGCAGACAAAATCCAGCCCACCTCCGGGAGAATCTCAAGAGCAGGGGGTGGAGCAAGCCAGGCCTCAAACCACGAGAAGCTCCAGCCCAAAAGGCAGCCAAAATCCAGCCCACTTAGGGGACAATCTCAAGAGCAGGGGGTGGAGCAATCCAGGCCTCAAACCACGAGAAGATCCAGCCCATACGGCAGCCAAAATCCAGCCCAACTCCCGGAGGATATCAAGAGCAGGGGGTGGAGCAAGCCAGGCCTCAAACCACGAGAAGCTCCAGCCCAAAAGGCAGCCAAAATGCAGCCCACATCCGGGAGAATCTCAAGAGCAGGGGGTGGAGCAAGCCAGGCCTCAAACCACGAGAAGCTCCAGCCAAAAATGTAGCCAAAATCCAGCCCACCTCCGGGAGAAACTCAAGAGCAGGGGGTGGAGCAAGGCAGGCCCCAAACCACGAGAAGCTCCAGCCCAAAATGCAGCCAAAATGCAGCCCACCTCCGGGAGAATATCAAGAGCAGGGGGTGGAGCAAGCGAGGCCTCAAACCACGACAATCTCCAGCCCAAAAGGCAGCCAAAATGCAGCCCACATCCAGGAGAATCTCAAGAGCAGGGGGTGGAGCAAGCCAGGCCTCAAAGCACGAGAAGCTCCAGCCCAAAAGGCAGCCAAAATGCAGCCCACATCCGGGAGAATATCAAGAGCAGGGGGTGGAACAACCAGCCCCTAAACCACGAGAAGCTCCAGCCCAAAAGGCAGCCAAAATCCAGCCCACTTCGGGGAGAATATCAAGAGCAGGGGGTGGAGCAAGCCAGGCCTCAAACCACGAGAAGCTAGACCCCAAAAGGCAGCCAAAATGCAGCCCACATCCGGGAGAATATCAAGAGCAGGGGGTGGAACAAGCCAGCCCCCAAACCACGAGAAGCTCCAGCCCAAAAGGCAGCCAAAAGCCAGCCCGCATCTGGGAGAATCTCAAGAGCAGGGGGTGGAGCAACCAGGCCTCAAACCATGAGAAGATCCAGCCCAAAATGTAGCCAAAATCCAGCCCACCTACGGGAGAAACTCAAGAGCAGGGGGTGGAGCAAGGCAGGCCCCAACCCACGAGAAGCTCCAGCCCAAAATGCAGCCAAAATGCAGCCCACCTCCGGGAGAATCTCAAGAGCAGGGGGTGGAGCAAGGCAGGCCTCAAACCACGAGAAGCTCCAGCCCAAAAGGCATCCAAAATGCAGCCCACATCCGGGAGAATATCAAGAGCAGGGGGTGGAGCAAGCCAGGCCTCAAACCACGAGAAGCTCCAGCCCAAAAGGCAGCCAAAATCCAGCCCACTTAGGGGACAATCTCAAGAGCAGGGGGTGGAGCAATCCAGGCCTCAAACCACGAGAAGATCCAGCCCAAAATGTAGCCAAAATCCAGCCCACCTCCGGGAGAAACTCAAGGGCAGGGAGTGGAGCAAGACAGGCCCCAAACCACGAGAAGCTCCAGCCCAAAATTCAGCCAAAATGTAGCCCACCTCCGGGAGAATCTCAAGAGCAGGGGGTGGAGCAAGCGAGGCCTCAAACCACGACAATCTCCAGCCCAAAAGGCAGCCAAAATGCAGCCCACCTCCAGGAGAATCTCAAGAGCAGGGGGTGGAGCAAGCCAGGCCTCAAACCACGAGAAGCTCCAGCCCAAAAGGCATCCAAAATGCAGCCCACATCCGGGAGAATCTCAAGAGCAGGGGGTGGAGCAAGCCAGGCCTCAAACCACGAGAAGCTCCAGCCCAAAAGGCAGCCAAAATCCAGCCCACTTAGGGGACAATCTCAAGAGCAGGGGGTGGAGCAATCCAGGCCTCAAACCACGAGAAGATCCAGACCATACGGCAGCCAAAATCCAGCCCAACTCCCGGAGGATATCAAGAGCAGGAGGTGGAGCAAGCCAGGCCTCAAACCACGAGAAGCTCCAGCCCAAAAGGCAGCCAAAATCCAGCCCACTTCGGGGAGAATATCAAGAGCAGGGGGTGGAGCAAGCCAGGCCTCAAACCACGAGAAGCTAGACCCCAAAAGGCAGCCAAAATGCAGCCCACATCCGGGAGAATATCAAGAGCAGGGGGTGGAACAAGCCAGCCCCCAAACCACGAGAAGCTCCAGCCCAAAAGGCAGCCAAAATCCAGCCCACCTCCGGGAGAATCTCAAGAGCAGGGGGTGGAGCAATCCAGGCCTCAAACCACGAGAAGCTCCAGCCCAAAAGGCAGCCAAAAGCCAGCCCGCATGTGGGAGAATCTCAAGAGCAGGGGGTGGAGCAAGCCAGGCCCCAAACCACGAGAAGCTCCAGCCCAAAAGGCAGCCAAAATGCAGCCCACCTCAGGGAGAATCTCAAGAGCAGGGGGTGGAGCAAGCCAGGCCTCAAACCATGAGAAGCTCCAGCCCAAAATGCAGCCAAAATCCAGCCCACTTAGGGGACAATCTCAAGAGCAGGGGGTGGAGCAAGCCAGGCCTCAAACCACGAGAAGCTCCAGCCCATACGGCAGCCAAAATCCAGCCCACCTCCGGGAGAATCTCAAGAGCAGGGGGTGGAGCAAGCCAGGCCTCAAACCACGAGAAGCTCCAGCCCAAAAGGCAGCCAAAAGCCAGCCCACCTCCGGGAGAATCTCAAGAGCAGGGGGTGGAGCAAGCCAGGCCTCAAACCATGAGAAGCTCCAGCCCTAAAGGCAGCCAAAATGCAGACCACCTCCGGGAGAATCTCAAGAGCAGGGGGTGGAGCAAGCCAGGCCCCAAACCACGAGAAGCTCCAGCCCAAAATGCAGCCAAAATGCAGCCCACCTCCGGGAGAATCTGAAGAGCAGGGGGTAGAGCAAGCGAGGCCTCAAACCACGACAATCTCCAGCCCAAAAGTCAGCCAAAATGCAGCCCACATCCAGGAGAATCTCAAGAGCAGGGGGTGGAGCAGGTCAGGCCTCAAACCACAAGAAGCTCCAGCCTAAAAGGCAGCCAAAATGCAGGCCACATGCGGGAGAATCTCAAGAGCAGGGGGTGGAGCAAGCCAGGCCTCAAACCACGAGAAGCTCCAGCCCAAAATGCAGCCAAAATGCAGCCCACATCCGGGAGAATATCAAGAGCAGGGGGTAGAGCAAGCCAGGCCTCAACCACGAGAAGCTCCAGCCCAAACGGCAGCCAAAATCCAGCCCACATCCGGGAAAATATCAAGAGCAGGGGGTGGAGCAAGCCAGGCCTCAAACCACGAGAAGCTCCAGCCCAAAAGGCAGCCAAAATCCAGCCCACTTAGGGGACAATCTCAAGAGCAGGGGGTGGAGCAATCCAGGCCTCAAACCACGAGAAGCTCCAGCCCATACGGCAGCCAAAATCCAGCCCAACTCCCGGAGTATATCAAGAGCAGGGGGTGGAGCAAGGCAGGCCCCAAACCATGAGAAGCTCCAGCCCAAAAGGCAGCCAAAAGCCAGCCCGCATCTGGGAGAATCTCAAGAACAGGGGGTGGAGCAAGCCAGGCCCCAAACCACGAGAAGCTCCAGCCCAAAAGGCAGCCAAAATGCAGCCCACATCCGGGAGAGTCTCAAGAGCAGGGGGTGGAGCAAGCCAGGCCTCAAACCATGAGAAACTCCAGCCCAAAATGCAGCCAAAATCCAGCCCACTTAGGGGACAATCTCAACAGCAGGGGGTGGAGCAATCCAGGCCTCAAACCACGAGAAGCTCCAGCCCATACGGCAGCCAAAATCCAGCCCAACTCCCGGAGGATATCAAGAGCAGGGGGTGGAGCAAGGCAGGCCCCAAACCACGAGAAGCTCCAGCCCAAAAGGCAGCCAAAATGCAGCCCACATCCGGGAGAATATCAAGAGCAGGGGGTGGAGGAAGCCAGGCCTCAAACCATGAGAAGCTCCAGCCCAAAATGCAGCCAAAATCCAGCCCACATCCGGGAGAATATCAAGAGCAGGGGGTGGAGCAAGCCAGGCCTCAAACCACGAGAAGCTCCAGCCCAAAAGGCAGCCAAAATGCAGCCCACATCCGGGAGAATATCAAGAGCAGGGGGTGGAACAAGCCAGCCCCCAAACCACGAGAAGCTCCAGCCCAAAAGGCAGCCAAAAGCCAGCCCACATCCGGGAGAATCTCAAGAGCAGGGGGTGGAGCAAGCCAGGCCCCAAACCACGAGAAACTCCAGCCCAAAAGGCAGCCAAAATGCAGCCCACATCCAGGAGAATCTCAAGAGCAGGGGGTGGAGCAAGCCAGCCCCCAAAGCACAAGAAGCTCCAGCCCAAAAGGCAGCCAAAATCCAGCCCACTTCGGGGAGAATATCAAGAGCAGGGGGTGGAGCAAGCCAGGCCTCAAACCACGAGAAGCTCCAGCCCAAAAGGCAGCCAAAAGCCAGCCCACCTCCAGGAGAATCTCAAGAGCAGGGAGTGGAGCAAGCCAGGCCTCAAACCATGAGAACCTCCAGCCCTAAAGGCAGCCAAAATGCAGCCCACCTCCGGGAGAATCTCAAGAGCAGGGAGTGGAGCAAGCCAGGCCCCAAACCACGAGAAGCTCCAGCCCAAAAAGCAGTCAAATTCCAGGCCACATCCGGGAGAATATCAAGAGCAGGGGGTGGAGCAAGCCTGGCCCCAAAGCACGAGAAGCTCCAGCCCAAAAGGCAGCCAAAATGCAGCCCACATCCAGGAGAATATCAAGAGCAGGAGGTGGAGCAAGCCAGGCCTCAAACCACGAGAAGCTCCAGTCCAAATGGCAGCCAAAATGCAGCCCACATCCAGGAGAATCTCAAGAGCAGGGGGTGGAGCAAGCCAGCCCCCAAACCACGAGAAGCTCCAGCACAAAAGGCAGCCAAAATGCAGCCCACTTCGGGGAGAATCTCAAGAGCAGGGGGGGGAACAAGCCAGGCCTCAAACCACGAGAAGCTCCAGCCCAAATGGCAGCCAAAATGCAGCCCACTTCGGGGAGAATCTCAAGAGCAGGGGGTGGAGCAAGCCAGGCCTCAAACCCCGAAAAGCTGATGCCGAAAAGGCACCCAAAATGCAGCCCACATCCGGGAGAATCTCAAGAGCAGGGGGTGGAGCAAGCCAGGCCTCAAACCACGAGAATCTCCAGCCCAAAAGGCAGCCAAAATCCAGCCCACATCTGGGAGAATCTCAAGAGCAGGGGGTGGAGCAAGCCAGGCCTCAAACCACGAGAAGCTCCAGCCCATACGGCAGCCAAAATCCAGCCCAACTCCCGGAGGATATCAAGAGCAGGGGGTGGAGCAAGGCAGGCCCCAAACCACGAGAAGCTCCAGCCCAAAGGCAGCCAAAATGCAGCCCACATCCGGGAGAATATCAAGAGCAGGGGGTGGAGGAAGCCAGGCCTCAAACCATGAGAAGCTCCAGCCCAAAATGCAGCCAAAATCCAGCCCACATCCGGGAGAATATCAAGAGCAGGGGGTGGAGCAAGCCAGGCCTCAAACCACGAGAAGCTCCAGCCCAAAAGGCAGCCAAAATGCAGCCCACATCCGGGAGAATATCAAGAGCAGGGGGTGGAACAAGCCAGCCCCCAAACCACGAGAAGCTCCAGCCCAAAAGGCAGCCAAAAGCCAGCCCACATCCGGGAGAATCTCAAGAGCAGGGGGTGGAGCAAGCCAGGCCTCAAACCACGAGAAGCTCCAGCCCAAAAGGCAGCCAAAAGCCAGCCCACCTCCAGGAGAATCTCAAGAGCAGGGGGTGGAGCAAGCCAGCCCCCAAAGCACAAGAAGCTCCAGCCCAAAAGGCAGCCAAAATCCAGCCCACTTCGGGGAGAATATCAAGAGCAGGGGGTGGAGCAAGCCAGGCCTCAAACCACGAGAAGCTCCAGCCCAAAAGGCAGCCAAAAGCCAGCCCACCTCCAGGAGAATCTCAAGAGCAGGGAGTGGAGCAAGCCAGGCCTCAAACCATGAGAACCTCCAGCCCTAAAGGCAGCCAAAATGCAGCCCACCTCCGGGAGAATCTCAAGAGCAGGGGGTGGAGCAAGCCAGGCCCCAAACCACGAGAAGCTCCAGCCCAAAAAGCAGTCAAATTCCAGGCCACATCCGGGAGAATCTCAAGAGCAGGGGGTGGAGCAAGCCAGGCCCCAAAGCACGAGAAGCTCCAGCCCAAAAGGCAGCCAAAATGCAGCCCACATCCAGGAGAATATCAAGAGCAGGAGGTGGAGCAAGCCAGGCCTCAAACCACGAGAAGCTCCAGTCCAAATGGCAGCCAAAATGCAGCCCACATCCAGGAGAATCTCAAGAGCAGGGGGTGGAGCAAGCCAGCCCCCAAACCACGAGAAGCTCCAGCACAAAAGGCAGCCAAAATGCAGCCCACTTCGGGGAGAATCTCAAGAGCAGGGCCTGGAGCAAGCCAGGCCTCAAACCACGAGAAGCTCCAGCCCAAATGGCAGCCAAAATGCAGCCCACTTCGGGGAGAATCTCAAGAGCAGGGGGTGGAGCAAGCCAGGCCTCAAACCCCGAAAAGCTGAAGCCGAAAAGGCACCCAAAATGCAGCCCACATCCGGGAGAATCTCAAGAGCAGGGGGTGGAGCAAGCCAGGCCTCAAACCACGAGAATCTCCAGCCCAAAAGGCAGCCAAAATCCAGCCCACATCTGGGAGAATCTCAAGAGCAGGGGGTGGAGCAAGCCAGGCCTCAAACCACGAGAAGCTCCAGCCCCAAAATGCAGCCAAAATGCAGCCCACATCCGGGAGAATATCAAGAGCAGGGGGTGGAACAAGCCAGCCCCCAAACCACGAGAAGCTCCAGCCCAAAAGGCAGCCAAAATGCAGCCCACATCTGGGAGAATCTCAAGAGCAGGGGGTGGAACAAGCCAGGCCTCAAACCACGAGAAGCTCCAGCCCAAAAGTCAGCTAAAAGCCAGCCCGCATGTGGGAGAATCTCAAGAACAGGGGGTGGAGCAAGCCAGGCCCCAAACCACGAGAAGCTCCAGCCCAAACTGCAGCCAAAATGCAGACCACATCCGGGAGAATATCAAGAGCAGGGGGTGGAGCAAGCCAGGCCTCAAACCACGAGAAACTCCAGCCCAAAATGCAGCCAAAATGCAGCCCACCTCCGGGAGAATCTCAAGAGCAGGGGGTGGAGCAAGCCAGGCCTCAAACCACGAGAAGCTCCAGCCCAAAATGCAGCCAAAATGCAGCCCACCTCCGGGAGAATCTCAAGAGCAGGGGGTGGAGCAAGCGAGGCCTCAAACCACGACAATCTCCAGCCCAAAAGGCAGCCAAAATGCAGCCCACATCCGGGAGAATCTCAAGAGCAGGGGGTGGAGCAAGCCAGGCCTCAAACCACGAGAAGCTCCAGCCCAAAAGGCAGCCAAAATGCAGCCCACATCCGGGAGAATCTCAAGAGCAGGGGGTGGAGCAAGCCAGGCCTCAAACCACGAGAAGCTCCAGCCCAAAATGTAGCCAAAATCCAGCCCACCTCCGGGAGAAACTCAAGGGCAGGGGGTGGAGCAAGACAGGCCCCAAACCACGAGAAGCTCCAGCCCAAAATTCAGCCAAAATGTAGCCCACCTCCGGGAGAATCTCAAGAGCAGGGGGTGGAGCAAGCGAGGCCTCAAACCACGACAATCTCCAGCCCAAAAGGCAGCCAAAACGCAGCCCACCTCCAGGAGAATATCAAGAGCAGGGGGTGGAGCAAGCCAGGCCTCAAACCACGAGAAGCTCCAGCCCAAAAGGCAGCCAAAATCCAGCCCACATCCTGGACAATCTCAAGAGCAGGGGGTGGAGCAATCCAGGCCTCAAACCACGAGAAGATCCAGCCCAAAATGTAGCCAAAATCCAGCCCACCTCCGGGAGAAACTCAAGGGCAGGGAGTGGAGCAAGACAGGCCCCAAACCACGAGAAGCTCCAGCCCAAAATTCAGCCAAAATGTAGCCCACCTCCGGGAGAATCTCAAGAGCAGGGGGTGGAGCAAGCGAGGCCTCAAACCACGACAATCTCCAGCCCAAAAGGCAGCCAAAATGCAGCCCACCTCCAGGAGAATCTCAAGAGCAGGGGGTGGAGCAAGCCAGGCCTCAAACCACGAGAAGCTCCAGCCCAAAAGGCATCCAAAATGCAGCCCACATCCGGGAGAATATCAAGAGCAGGGGGTGGAGCAAGCCAGGCCTCAAACCACGAGAAGCTCCAGCCCAAAAGGCAGCCAAAATCCAGCCCACTTAGGGGACAATCTCAAGAGCAGGGGGTGGAGCAATCCAGGCCTCAAACCACGAGAAGATCCAGCCCATACGGCAGCCAAAATCCAGCCCAACTCCCGGAGGATATCAAGAGCAGGAGGTGGAGCAAGCCAGGCCTCAAACCACGAGAAGCTCCAGCCCAAAAGGCAGCCAAAATGCAGCCCACATCCGGGAGAATCTCAAGAGCAGGGGGTGGAGCAAGCCAGGCCTCAAACCACGAGAAGCTCCAGCCCAAAATGTAGCCAAAATCCAGCCCACCTCCGGGAGAAACTCAAGAGCAGGGGGTGGAGCAAGGCAGGCCCCAAACAACGAGAAGCTCCAGCCCAAAATGCAGCCAAAATGCAGCCCACCTCCGGGAGAAACTCAAGAGCAGGGGGTGGAGCAAGCGAGGCCTCAAACCACGACAATCTCCAGCCCAAAAGGCAGCCAAAATGCAGCCCACATCCAGGAGAATCTCAAGAGCAGGGGGTGGAGCAAGCCAGGCCTCAAACCACGAGAAGCTCCAGCCCAAAAGGCAGCCAAAATGCAGCCCACCTCCGGGAGAATATCAAGAGCAGGGGGTGGAACAACCAGCCCCTAAACCACGAGAAGCTCCAGCCCAAAAGGCAGCCAAAATCCAGCCCACTTCGGGGAGAATATCAAGAGCAGGGGGTGGAGCAAGCCAGGCCTCAAACCACGAGAAGCTAGACCCCAAAAGGCAGCCAAAATGCAGCCCACATCCGGGAGAATATCAAGAGCAGTGGGTGGAACAAGCCAGCCCCCAAACCACGAGAAGCTCCAGCCCAAAATGCAGCCAAAAGCCAGCCCGCATCTGGGAGAATCTCAAGAGCAGGGGGTGGAGCAACCAGGCCTCAAACCATGAGAAGCTCCAGCCCAAAATGTAGCCAAAATCCAGCCCACCTACGGGAGAAACTCAAGAGCAGGGGGTGGAGCAAGGCAGGCCCCAACCCACGAGAAGCTCCAGCCCAAAAGGCAGCCAAAATGCAGCCCACCTCCGGGAGAATCTCAAGAGCAGGGGGTGGAGCAAGGCAGGCCTCAAACCACGAGAAGCTCCAGCCCAAAAGGCAGCCAAAATGCAGCCCACATCCGGGAGAATCTCAAGAGCAGGGGGTGGAGCAAGCCAGGCCTCAAACCACGAGAAGCTCCAGCCCAAAAGGCAGCCAAAATGCAGCCCACCTCCAGGAGAATATCCAGAGCAGGAGGTGGAGCAAGCCAGGCCTCAAACCACGAGAAGCTCCAGCCCAAAAGGCAGCCAAAATGCAGCCCACCTCCAGGAGAATCTCAAGAGCAGGGGGTGGAGCAAGCCAGGCCCCAAACCACGAGAAGCTCCAGCCCAAAAGGCAGCCAAAATGCAGCCCACATCCAGGAGAATCTCAAGAGCAGGGGGTGGAGCAAGCCAGGCCTCAAACCACGAGAAGCTCCAGCCCAAAAGGCAGCCAAAATGCTGCCCAACTCCTGGAGAATCTCAAGAGCAGGGGGTGGAACAAGCCAGCCCCCAAACCACGAGAAGCTCCAGCCCAAAAGGCAGCCAAAATCCAGCCCACCTCCGGGAGAATCTCAAGAGCAGGGGGTGGAGCAAGCCAGGCCTCAAACCCGAAAAAGCTGAAGCCGAAAATATAGTCAAAATGCAGCCCACTTCGGGGAGAATCTCAAGAGCAGGGGGTGGGGCAAGCCAGGCCTCAAACCACAAGAAGCTCCAGCCCAAAAGGCAGCCAAAATGCAGCCCACATCCGGGAGAATCTCAAGAGCAGGGGGTGGAGCAAGCCAGGCCCCAAACCACGAGAAGCTCCAGCCCAAAAGGCAGCCAAAATCCAGCCCACATCCGGGAGAATCTCAAGAGCAGGGTGTGGAGCAAGCCAGGCCTCAAAGCACGAGAAGCTCCAGCCCAAAATGCAGCCAAAATGCAGCCCACATCCAGGAGAAAATCAAGAGCAGGAGGTGGAGCAAGGCAGGCCTCAAACCACGAGAAGCTCCTGCCCAAAAGGCAGCCAAAATCCAGCCCACATCCGGGAGAATTTCAGGAGCACGGGTGGAGCAAGCCAGGCCCCAAACCACGAGAAGCTCGAGCCCAAAATGCAGCCAAAATGCAGCCCACATCCGGGAGAATCTCAAGAGCAGGGGTTGGTGCAAGCCAGGCCTCAAACCACGAGAAGCTCCAGCCCAAAATGCAACCAAAATGCAGCCCACATCCGGGAGAATATCAAGAGCAGGGGGTGGAGCAAGCCAGGCCTCAAACCACGAGAAGCTCCAGCCCAAAATGCAGCCAAATGCCAGCCCACCTCCTGGAGAATCTCAAGAGCAGGGGGTGGAGCAAGCCAGGCCTCAAACCACGAGAAGCTCCAGCCCAAAATGCAGCCAAAATCCAGCCCACATCCGGGAGAATATCAAGAGCAGGGGGTGGAGCAAGCCAGGCCTCAAACCACGAGAAGCTCCAGCCCTAAAGGCAGCCAAATGCCAGCCCACCTCCTGGAGAATATCAAGAGCAGGGGGTGGAGCAAGCCAGGCCTCAAACCACGAGAAGCTCCAGCCCAAAATGCAGCCAAATGCCAGCCCACCTCCTGGAGAATCTCAAGAGCAGGGGGTGGAGCAAGCCAGGCCTCAAACCACGAGAAGCTCCAGCCCAAAATGCAGCCAAAATGCAGCCCACATCCGGGAGAATCTCAAGAGCAGGGGGTGGAGCAAGCCAGGCCTCAGACCCGAAAAAGCTGAAGCCGAAAATATAGTCAAAATGCAGCCCAATTCGGGGAGAATCTCAAGAGCAGGGGGTGGGGCAAGCCAGGCCTCAAACCACAAGAAGCTCCAGCCCAAAAGGCAGCCAAAATGCAGCCCACATCCGGGAGAATCTCAAGAGCAGGGGGTGGAGCAAGCCAGGCCCCAAACCACGAGAAGCTCCAGCCCAAAAGGCAGCCAAAATCCAGCCCACATCCGGGAGAATCTCAAGAGCAGGGGGTGGAGCAAGCCAGGCCTCAAACCACGAGAAGCTCCAGCCCAAAATGCAGCCAAATGCCAGCCCACCTCCTGGAGAATCTCAAGAGCAGGGGGTGGAGCAAGCCAGGCCTCAAACCACGAGAAGCTCCAGCCCAAAATGCAGCCAAATGCCAGCCCACCTCCTGGAGAATCTCAAGAGCAGGGGGTGGAGCAAGCCAGGCCTCAAACCACGAGAAGCTCCAGCCCAAAATGCAGCCAAAATGCAGCCCACATCCGGGAGAATCTCAAGAGCAGGGGGTGGAGCAAGCCAGGCCTCAAACCCGAAAAAGCTGAAGCCGAAAATATAGTCAAAATGCAGCCCACTTCGGTGAGAATCTCAAGAGCAGGGGGTGGGGCAAGCCAGGCCTCAAACCACAAGAAGCTCCAGCCGAAAAGGCAGCCAAAATGCAGCCCACATCCGGGAGAATCTCAAGAGCAGGGGGTGGAGCAAGCCAGGCCCCAAACCACGAGAAGCTCCAGCCCAAAAGGCAGCCAAAATCCAACCCACATCCGGGAGAATCTCAAGAGCAGGGGGTGGAGCAAGCCAGGCCTCAAAGCACGAGAAGCTCCAGCCCAAAATGCAGCCAAAATGCAGCCCACATCCAGGAGAAAATCAAGAGCAGGAGTTGGAGCAAGCCAGGCCTCAAACCACGAGAAGCTCCTGCCCAAAATGCAGCCAAAATCCAGCCCACATCCGGGAGAATTTCAGGAGCAGGGGGTGGAGCAAGCCAGGCCCCAAACCACGAGAAGCTCCAGCCCAAAAGGCAGCCAAAATGCAGCCCACATCCGGGAGAATCTCAAGAGCAGGGGTTGGTGCAAGCCAGGCCTCAAACCACGAGAAGCTCCAGCCCAAAATGCAGCCAAAATCCAGCCCACATCCGGGAGAATATCAAGAGCAGGGGGTGGAGCAAGCCAGGCCTCAAACCACGAGAAGCTCCAGCCCAAAAGGCAGCCAAATGCCAGCCCACCTCCTGGAGAATCTCAAGAGCAGGGGGTGGAGCAAGCCAGGCCTCAAACCACGAGAAGCTCCAGCCCAAAAGGCAGCCAAATGCCAGCCCACATCCGGGAGAATCTCAAGAGCAGGGGGTGGAGCAAGCCAGGCCTCAAACCACGAGAAGCTCCAGCCCAAAAAGCAGCCAAAATGCAGCCCACATCCGGGAGAATCTCAAGAGCAGGGGGTGGAGCAAGCCAGGCCTCAAACCACGAGAAGCTCCAGCCCAAAATGCAGCCAAATGCCAGCCCACCTCCTGGAGAATCTCAAGAGCAGGGGGTGGAGCAAGCCAGGCCTCAAACCACGAGAAGCTCCAGCCCAAAAGGCAGCCAAATGCCAGCCCACATCCGGGAGAATCTCAAGAGCAGGGGGTGGAGCAAGCCAGGCCTCAAACCACGAGAAGCTCCAGCCCAAAATGCAGCCAAAATGCAGCCCACATCCGGGAGAATCTCAAGAGCAGGGGGTGGAGCAAGCCAGGCCTCAAACCCGAAAAAGCTGAAGCCGAAAATATAGTCAAAATGCAGCCCACTTCGGGGAGAATCTCAAGAGCAGGGGGTGGGGCAAGCCAGGCCTCAAACCACAAGAAGCTCCAGCCCAAAAGGCAGCCAAAATTCAGCCCACATCCGGGAGAATCTCAAGAGCAGGGGGTGGAGCAAGCCAGGCCCCAAACCACGAGAAGCTCCAGCCCAAAAGGCAGCCAAAATCCAGCCCACATCCGGGAGAATCTCAAGAGCAGGGGGTGGAGCAAGCCAGGCCTCAAAGCACGAGAGGCTCCAGCCCAAAAGGCAGCCAAAATGCAGCCCACATCCAGGAGAAAATCAAGAGCAGGAGGTGGAGCAAGCCAGGCCTCAAACCACGAGAAGCTCCTGCCCAAAAGGCAGCCAAAATCCAGCCCACATCCGGGAGAATTTCAGGAGCAGGGGGTGGAGCAAGCCAGGCCCCAAACCACAAGAAGCTCCAGCCCAAAAGGCAGCCAAAATCCAGCCCACATCCGGGAGAATCTCAAGAGCAGGGGGTGGAGCAAGCCAGGACTCAAACCACGAGAAGCTCCAGCCCAAAAGGCAGCCAAAATGCAGCCCACATCCGGGAGAAGCTCAAGAGCAGGGGGTGGAGCAAGCCAGGCCCCAAACCACGAGAAGCTCCAGCCCAAAATGCAGCCAAATTCCAGACCACATCCGGGAGAATATCAAGAGCAGGGGGTGGAGCAAGCCAGGCCCCAAACCACGAGAAGCTCCAGCCCAAAATGCAGCCAAAATGCAGCCCACATCCGGGAGAATTTCAGGAGCAGGGTGTGGAGCAAGCCAGGCCCCAAAGCACGAGAATCTCAAGCCCAAAACTCACCCAAAAATCCAGCCCACGTCGGGAAGAATTTCAAGAGCAGGGGGTGGAGCAAGCCAGGCCTCAAACCACGAGAAGCTCCAGCCCAAAAGGCAGCCAAAATGCAGCCCACATCCGGGAGAATCTCAAGAGCAGGGGGTGGAGCAAGCCAGGCCTCAAACCACAAGAAGCTAGACCCCAAAAGGCAGCCAAAATGCAGCCCAACTCCTGGAGAATCTCAAGAGCAGGGGGTGGAGCAAGCCAGGCCTCAAACCACGAGAAGCTCCAGCCCAAAAGGCAGCCAAATGCCAGCCCACCTCCTGGAGAATCTCAAGAGCAGGGGCTGGAGCAAGCCAGGCCTCAAACCTCGAGAAGCTCCAGCCCAAAAGGCAGCCAAAATCCAGCCCACTTCGGGGAGAATCTCAAGAGCAGGGGGTGGAGCAAGCCAGGCCTCAAACCACGGTAAGCTGAAGCCGAAAAAGCAGCCAAAATGCAGCCCATATCCGGGAGAATCTCAAGAGCAGGGGGTGGAGCAAGCCAGGCCTCAAACCACGAGAAGCTCCAGCCCAAAATGCAGACAAAATCCAGCCCTACATCCGGGAGAATCTCAAGAGCAGGGGGTGGAGCAAGCCAGGCCTCAAACCACGAGAAGCTCCAGCACAATATGTAGTCAAAATGCAGCCCACTTCAGGGAGAATCTCATGAGCAGGGGGTGGGGCAAGCCAGGCCTCAAACCACGAGAAGCTCCAGCCCAAAAGGCAGCCAAAATCCAGCCCACCTCCGGTAGAATTTCAAGAGCAGGGGGTGGAGCAAGCCAGGCAACAAAGCACGAGAAGCTCCAGCCCAAAAGGCAGCCAAAATCCAGCCCACATCCGGGAGAATATCAAGAGCAGGGGGTGGAGCAAGCCAGGCCTCAAACCACGAGAAGCTCCAGCCCAAAATGCAGCCAAATTCCAGACCACATCCGGGAGAATCTCAAGAGCAGGGGGTGGAGCAAGCTAGGCCCCAAAGCACGAGAAGCTCCAGCCCAAAAGGCAGTCAAAATCCAGCCCACATCCGGGAGAATCTCAAGAGCAGGGGGTGGAGCAAGCCAGGCCTCAAACCTCGAGAAGCTCCAGCCCAAAAGGCAGCCAAATGCCAGCCCACCTCCTGGAGAATCTCAAGAGCAGGGGGTGGAGCAAGCCAGGCCTCAAACCACGAGAAGCTCCAGCCCAAAAGGCAGCCAAAATCCAGCCCACATCCAGGAAAATATCAAGAGCAGGGGGCGGAGCAAGCCAGGCCTCAAACCACGAGAAGCTCCAGCCCAAAAGGCAGACAAAATCCAGCCTACCTCTGGGAGAATCTCAAGAGCAGGGTGTGGAGCAAGGCAGGCCTCAAACCACGAGAAGCTAGACCCCAAAAGGCAGCCAAAATGCAGCCCACATCCGGGAGAATCTCAAGAGCAGGGGGTGGAGCAAGCCAGGCCTCAAACCACGAGAAGCTCCAGCCCAAAAGGCAGCCAAAAGCCAGCCCACATCCGGGCGAATCTCAAGAGCAGGGGGTGGAGCAAGCCAGGCCCCAAACCACGAGAAGCTCCAGCCCAAAAGAAAGCCAAAAGCCAGCCAACATCCGGGAGAATCTCAAGAGCAGGGGGTGGAGCAAGCCAGGCCTCAAACCACGAGAAGCTCCAGCCCAAAAGGCAGCCAAAATGCAGCCCACCTCCTGGAGAATCTCAAGAGCAGGGGGTGGAACAAGCCAGCCCCCAAACCACGAGAAGCTCCAGCCCAAAAAGCAGCCAAAATCCAGCGCATATCCGGGAGAATCTCAAGAGCAGGGGGTGGAGCAAGGCAGGCCTCAAACCACGAGAAGCTCCAACCCAAACTGCAGCCAAAATCCAGCCCACATCCGGGAGAATCTCAAGAGCAGGGGGTGGAGCAAGCCAGGCCTCAAACCACGAGAAGCTCCAGCCCAAAATGCAGCCAAATTCCAGGCCACATCCGGGAGAATCTCAAGAGCAGGGGGTGGAGCAAGCCAGGCCCCAAAGCACGAGAAGCTCCAGCCCAAAAGGCAGCCAAAATCCAGCAAACTTCGGGGAGAATCTCAAGAGCAGGGGGTGGAGAAAGCCAGGCCTCAAAGCACGAGAAGCTCCAGCCGAAAAGGCAGCCAAAATGCAGCCCACATCCGGGAGAATCTCAAGAGCAGGGGGTGGAGCAAGCCAGGCCCCAAAGCACGAGAATCTCCAACCAAAAAGGCAGCCAAAATCCAGCCCACATCCGGGAGAATCTCAAGAGCAGGGGATGGAGCAAGCCAGGCCTCAAACCACGAGAAGCTGCAACCCAAAAGGCAGCCAAAATGCAGCCCACCTCCTGGAGAATCTCAAGAGCAGGGGGTGGAACAAGAAAGCCCCCAAACCACGAGAAGCTGCAACCCAAAAGGCAGCCAAAATGCAGCCCACCTCCTGGAGAATCTCAAGAGCAGGGGGTGGAACAAGAAAGCCCCCAAACCACGAGAAGCTCCAGCCCAAAATGCAGCCAAAAGCCAGCCCACATCCGGGAGAATCTCAAGAGCAGGGGGTGGAGCAAGCCAGGCCTCAAACCACGAGAAGCTCCAGCCCAAAACTCACCCAAAATGCAGCCCACCTCCTGGAGAATCTCAAGAGCAGGGGGTGGAACAAGCCAGCCCCCAAACCACGAGAAGCTCCAGCCCAAAAGGCAGCCAAAATGCAGCCCACATCCGGGAGAATCTCAAGAGCAGGGGGCGGAGCAAGCCAGGCCTCAAACCACGAGAAGCTCCAGATCAAAAGGCAGCCAAAATGCAGCCCACATCCGGGAGAATCTCAAGAGCAGGGGGTGGAGCAAGCCAGGCCCCAAACCACGAGAAGCTCCAGCCCAAAAAGCAGCCAAATTCCAGCCCACATCCGGGAGAATCTCAAGAGCAGGAGGTGGAGCAAGCCAGGCCTTAAAACACGAGAAGCTCCAGCCCAAATGGCAGCCAAAATGCAGCC
Source organism: Rhynochetos jubatus (assembly GCA_027574665.1). Lineage (NCBI taxonomy): Eukaryota > Metazoa > Chordata > Aves > Eurypygiformes > Rhynochetidae > Rhynochetos > Rhynochetos jubatus. The sequence goes on along the minus strand of JAQBHY010000096.1, from coordinate 28,709 downwards.
CACATCCAGGAGAATCTCAAGAGCAGGGGGTGGAGCAAGCCAGCCCCCAAACCACGAGAAGCTCCAGCCCAAAAGGCAGCCAAAATACAGCCTACTTCGGGGAGAATATCAAGAGCAGGGGCTGGAGCAAGCCAGGCCTCAAACCACGAGAAGCTCCAGCCCAAAATGCAGACAAAATGCAGCCCACATCCGGGAGAATCTCAAGAGCAGGGGGTGGAGCAAGCCAGGCCTCAAACCCCGAAAAGCTGAAGCCGAAAAGGCAGCCAAAATGCAGCCCACATCCGGGAGAATTTCAAGAGCAAGTGGTGGAGCAAGCCAGGCCACAAACCACGAGAAGCTCCAGCCCAAAAGGCAGCCAAAATGCAGCCCACATCCAGGAGAAAATCAAGAGCAGGATGTGGAGCAAGCCAGGCCTCAAACCACGAGAAGCTCCAGCCCAAAAGGCAGCCAAAATGCAGCCCACATCCGGGAGAATCTCAAGAGCAGGGGGTGGAGCAAGCCAGGCCCCAAAGCACGAGAAGCTCCAGCCAAAAAGGCAGCCAAAATCCAGCCCACATCCGGGAGAATCTCAAGAGCAGGGGGTGGAGCAAGCCAGGCCTCAAACCACGAGAATCTAGACCCCAAAAGGCAGCCAAAATGCAGCCCACTTCAGGGAGAATCTCAAGAGCAGGGGGTGGAGCAAGCCAGCCCCCAAACCACGAGAAGCTCCAGCCCAAAAGGCAGCCAAAATCCAGCCCACTTCGGGGAGAATCTCAAGAGCAGGGGGTGTAGCAAGCCAGCCCCCAAACCACGGGAAGCTCCAGCCCAAAATGCAGACAAAATCCAGCCCACCTCCGGGAGAATCTCAAGAGCAGGGGGTGGAGCAAGCCAGGCCTCAAACCCCGAAAAGCTGAAGCCGAAAAGGCAGCCAAAATGCAGCCCACATCCGGGAGAATCTCAAGAGCAGGGGGTGGAGCAAGCCAGGCCGCAAAGCACGAGAATCTCCAGCCCAAAAGGCAGCCAAAATGCAGCCCACATCCAGGAGAAAATCAAGAGCAGGAGGTGGAGCAAGCCAGGCCTCAAACCACGAGAAGCTCCAGCCCAAAAGGCAGCCAAATGCCAGCCCACATCCGGGAGAATCTCAAGAGCAGGGGGTGGAGCAAGCCAGGCCTCAAACCACGAGAAGCTCCAGCCCAAAAGGCAGCCAAAATGCAGCCCACATCCAGGAGAATCTCAAGAGCAGGGGGTGGAGCAAGCCAGGCCTCAAACCACGAGAAGCTCCAGCCCAAAAGGCAGCCAAAATGCAGCCCACCTCCGGGACAATCTCAAGAGCAGGGGGTGGAGCAAGCCAGGCCTCAAACCACGAGAAGCTCCAGCCCAAAAGGCAGCCAAATGCCAGCCCACATCCGGGAGAATCTCAAGAGCAGGGGCTGGAGCAAGCCAGGCCTCAAACCACGAGAAGCTCCAGCCCAAAAGGCAGCCAAAATCCAGCCCACATCCGGGAGAATCTCAAGAGCAGGGGGTGGAGCAAGCCAGGCCTCAAACCACGAGAAGCTCCAGCCCAAAAGGCAGCCAAAATGCAGCCCACATCCGGGAGAATCTCAAGAGCAGGGGGTGGAGCAAGCCAGGCCTCAAACCACGAGAAGCTCCAGACCAAAATGCAGATAAAATCCAGCCCACATCCGGGAGAATCTCAAGAGCAGGTGGTGGAGCAAGCCAGGGCTCAAACCACGAGAAGCTGAAGCCCAAAAGGCAGCAAAATGCAGCCCACATCCGGGAGAATCTCAAGAGCAGGGGGTGGAGCAAGCCAGGCCCCAAACCACGAGAAGCTCCAGCCCAAAAGGCAGCCAAAATGCAGCCCACATCCAGGAGAATTTCAAGAGCAGGTGGTGGAGCAAGCCAGGCCCCAAACCACGAGAAGCTCCAGCCCAAAAAGCAGTCAAATTCCAGCCCATATCCGGGAGAATCTCTAGAGCAGGGGGTGGAGCAAGCCAGGCCCCAAAGCACGAGAAGCTCCAGCCCAAAAGGCAGCCAAAATGCAGCCCACATCCAGGAGAATCTCAAGAGCAGGGGATGGAGCAAGCCAGGCCCCAAACCACGAGAAGCTCCAGCCCAAAAAGCAGTCAAATTCCAGCCCACATCCGGGAGAATCTCAAGAGCAGGGGGTGGAGCAAGCCAGGCCCCAAAGCACGAGAAGCTGAAGCCGAAAAGGCAGCCAAAATGCAGCCCACATCCGGGAGAATCTCAAGAGCAGGGGGTGGAGCAAGCCAGGCCTCAAACCACGAGAAGCTCCAGCCCAAAAGGCAGACAAAATGTAGCCCACATCCAGGGGAATCTCAAGAGCAGGGCGTGGAGCAAGCCAGGCCTCAAACCACGAGAAGCTCCAGCCCAAATGGCAACCAAAATGCAGCCCACCTCCTGGAGAATCTCAAGAGCAGGGGGTGGAGCAAGCCAGGCCTCAAACCACGAGAAGCTCCAGCCCAAAATGCAGACAAAATTCAGCCCACCTCCGGGAGAACATCAAGAGCAGGGGGTGGAGCAAGCCAGGCCTCAAACCCCAAAAAGCTGAAGCCGAAAATGTAGTCAAAATGCAGCCCACTTCGGGGAGAATCTCAAGAGCAGGGGGTGGGGCAAGCCAGGCCTCAAACCACGAGAAGCTCCAGCCCAAAAGGCAGCCAAAATGCAGACCACATCCGGGAGAAAATCAAGAGCAGGGGGTGGAGCAAGCCAGGCCCCAAACCACGAGAAGCTCCAGCCCAAAATGCAGCCAAAATGCAGCAAACATCCAGGAGAATCTCAAGAGCAGGGGGTGGAGCAAGCCTGGCCTCAAACCACGAGAAGCTCCAGCCCAAAAGGCAGCCAAATGCCAGCCCACCTCCGGGAGAATATCAAGAGCAGGGGATGGAGCAAGCAGCCCCCAAACCACGAGAAGCTCCAGCCCAAAATGCAGCCAAAATGCAGCCCACATCCAGGAGAATCTCAAGAGCAGGGGGTAGAGCGAGCCAGGCCTCAAACCACGAGAAGCTCCAGCCCAAAAGGCAGCCAAAATACAGCCTACTTCGGGGAGAATATCAAGAGCAGGGGCTGGAGCAAGCCAGGCCTCAAACCACGAGAAGCTCCAGCCCAAAATGCAGACAAAATGCAGCCCACATCCGGGAGAATCTCAAGAGCAGGGGGTGGAGCAAGCCAGGCCTCAAACCCCGAAAAGCTGAAGCCGAAAAGGCAGCCAAAATGCAGCCCACATCCGGGAGAATTTCAAGAGCAAGTGGTGGAGCAAGCCAGGCCACAAACCACGAGAAGCTCCAGCCCAAAAGGCAGCCAAAATGCAGCCCACATCCAGGAGAAAATCAAGAGCAGGATGTGGAGCAAGCCAGGCCTCAAACCACGAGAAGCTCCAGCCCAAAAGGCAGCCAAAATGCAGCCCACATCCGGGAGAATCTCAAGAGCAGGGGGTGGAGCAAGCCAGGCCCCAAAGCACGAGAAGCTCCAGCCAAAAAGGCAGCCAAAATCCAGCCCACATCCGGGAGAATCTCAAGAGCAGGGGGTGGAGCAAGCCAGGCCTCAAACCACGAGAATCTAGACCCCAAAAGGCAGCCAAAATGCAGCCCACTTCAGGGAGAATCTCAAGAGCAGGGGGTGGAGCAAGCCAGCCCCCAAACCACGAGAAGCTCCAGCCCAAAAGGCAGCCAAAATCCAGCCCACTTCGGGGAGAATCTCAAGAGCAGGGGGTGTAGCAAGCCAGCCCCCAAACCACGGGAAGCTCCAGCCCAAAATGCAGACAAAATCCAGCCCACCTCCGGGAGAATCTCAAGAGCAGGGGGTGGAGCAAGCCAGGCCTCAAACCCCGAAAAGCTGAAGCCGAAAAGGCAGCCAAAATGCAGCCCACATCCGGGAGAATCTCAAGAGCAGGGGGTGGAGCAAGCCAGGCCGCAAAGCACGAGAATCTCCAGCCCAAAAGGCAGCCAAAATGCAGCCCACATCCAGGAGAAAATCAAGAGCAGGAGGTGGAGCAAGCCAGGCCTCAAACCACGAGAAGCTCCAGCCCAAAAGGCAGCCAAATGCCAGCCCACATCCGGGAGAATCTCAAGAGCAGGGGGTGGAGCAAGCCAGGCCTCAAACCACGAGAAGCTCCAGCCCAAAAGGCAGCCAAAATGCAGCCCACATCCAGGAGAATCTCAAGAGCAGGGGGTGGAGCAAGCCAGGCCTCAAACCACGAGAAGCTCCAGCCCAAAAGGCAGCCAAAATGCAGCCCACCTCCGGGACAATCTCAAGAGCAGGGGGTGGAGCAAGCCAGGCCTCAAACCACGAGAAGCTCCAGCCCAAAAGGCAGCCAAATGCCAGCCCACATCCGGGAGAATCTCAAGAGCAGGGGCTGGAGCAAGCCAGGCCTCAAACCACGAGAAGCTCCAGCCCAAAAGGCAGCCAAAATCCAGCCCACATCCGGGAGAATCTCAAGAGCAGGGGGTGGAGCAAGCCAGGCCTCAAACCACGAGAAGCTCCAGCCCAAAAGGCAGCCAAAATGCAGCCCACATCCGGGAGAATCTCAAGAGCAGGTGGTGGAGCAAGCCAGGGCTCAAACCACGAGAAGCTGAAGCCCAAAAGGCAGCAAAATGCAGCCCACATCCGGGAGAATCTCAAGAGCAGGGGGTGGAGCAAGCCAGGCCCCAAACCACGAGAAGCTCCAGCCCAAAAGGCAGCCAAAATGCAGCCCACATCCAGGAGAATTTCAAGAGCAGGTGGTGGAGCAAGCCAGGCCCCAAACCACGAGAAGCTCCAGCCCAAAAAGCAGTCAAATTCCAGCCCATATCCGGGAGAATCTCTAGAGCAGGGGGTGGAGCAAGCCAGGCCCCAAAGCACGAGAAGCTCCAGCCCAAAAGGCAGCCAAAATGCAGCCCACATCCAGGAGAATCTCAAGAGCAGGGGATGGAGCAAGCCAGGCCCCAAACCACGAGAAGCTCCAGCCCAAAAAGCAGTCAAATTCCAGCCCACATCCGGGAGAATCTCAAGAGCAGGGGGTGGAGCAAGCCAGGCCCCAAAGCACGAGAAGCTGAAGCCGAAAAGGCAGCCAAAATGCAGCCCACATCCGGGAGAATCTCAAGAGCAGGGGGTGGAGCAAGCCAGGCCTCAAACCACGAGAAGCTCCAGCCCAAAAGGCAGACAAAATGTAGCCCACATCCAGGGGAATCTCAAGAGCAGGGCGTGGAGCAAGCCAGGCCTCAAACCACGAGAAGCTCCAGCCCAAATGGCAACCAAAATGCAGCCCACCTCCTGGAGAATCTCAAGAGCAGGGGGTGGAGCAAGCCAGGCCTCAAACCACGAGAAGCTCCAGCCCAAAATGCAGACAAAATTCAGCCCACCTCCGGGAGAACATCAAGAGCAGGGGGTGGAGCAAGCCAGGCCTCAAACCCCAAAAAGCTGAAGCCGAAAATGTAGTCAAAATGCAGCCCACTTCGGGGAGAATCTCAAGAGCAGGGGGTGGGGCAAGCCAGGCCTCAAACCACGAGAAGCTCCAGCCCAAAAGGCAGCCAAAATGCAGACCACATCCGGGAGAAAATCAAGAGCAGGGGGTGGAGCAAGCCAGGCCCCAAACCACGAGAAGCTCCAGCCCAAAATGCAGCCAAAATGCAGCAAACATCCAGGAGAATCTCAAGAGCAGGGGGTGGAGCAAGCCTGGCCTCAAACCACGAGAAGCTCCAGCCCAAAAGGCAGCCAAATGCCAGCCCACCTCCGGGAGAATATCAAGAGCAGGGGATGGAGCAAGCAGCCCCCAAACCACGAGAAGCTCCAGCCCAAAATGCAGCCAAAATGCAGCCCACATCCAGGAGAATCTCAAGAGCAGGGGGTAGAGCGAGCCAGGCCTCAAACCACGAGAAGCTCCAGCCCAAAAGGCAGCCAAAATGCAGCCCACCTCCAGGAGAATATCAAGAGAATGGGGTTGAACAAGCCAGGCCCCAAACCACGAGAAGCTCCAGCCCAAAAGGCAGCCAAAATGCAGCCCACATCCGGGAGAATCTCAAGAGCAGGGGGTGGAGCAAGCCAGGCCTCAAACCATGAGAAGCTCCAGCCCTAAAGGCATCCAAAATCCAGCCCACATCCGGGAGAATCTCAAGAGGAGGGGGTGGAGAAAGCCAGGCCCCAAACCACGAGAAGCTCCAGCCAAAAAGGCAGCCAAAATGCAGCCCACATCCGGGAGAATCTCAAGAGCAGGGGGTGGAGCAAGCCAGGCCTCAAACCACGAGAAGCTCCAGCCCAAAAGGCAGCCAAATGCCAGCCCACATCCGGGAGAATCTCAAGAGCAGGGGGTGGAGCAAGCCAGGCCTCAAACCTCGAGAAGCTCCAGCCCATACGGCAGCCAAAATCCAGCCCACCTCCGGGAGAATCTCATGAGCAGGGGGTGGAGCAAGCCAGGCCTCAAACCACGAGAAGCTCCAGCCCAAAAGGCATACAAAAGCCAGCCCACCTACGGGAGAATCTCAAGAGCAGGGGGTGGAGCAAGCCAGGCCTCAAACCACGAGAAGCTCCAGCCCAAAAGGCAGCCAAAATGCAGACCACCTCCGGGAGAATCTCAAGAGCAGGGGGTGGAGCAAGCCAGGCCCCAAACCACGAGAAGCTCCAGCCCAAAAGGCAGCCAAAATGCAGCCCACCTCCGGGAGAATCTGAAGAGCAGGGGGTGGAGCAAGCGAGGCCTCAAACCACGACAATCTCCAGCCCAAAAGGCAGCCAAAATGCAGCCCACATCCAGGAGAATCTCAAGAGCAGGGGGTGGAGCAGGCCAGGCCTCAAACCACAAGAACCTCCAGCCCAAAAGGCAGCCAAAATGCAGCCCACATCCGGGAGAAACTCAAGAGCAGGGGGTGGAGCAAACCAGGCCTCAAACCACGAGAAGCTCCAGCCCAAAAAGCAGCCAAATTCCATGCCACCTCCGGGAGAATATCAAGAGCAGGGGGTAGAGCAAGCCAGGCCTCAACCACGAGAAGCTCCAGCCCAAAAGGCAGCCAAAATGCAGCCCACATCCGGGAAAATATCAAGAGCAGGGGGTGGAGCAAGCCAGGCCTCAAACCACGAGAAGCTCCAGCCCAAAAGGCAGCCAAAATCCTGCCCTCTTAGGGGACAATCTCAAGAGCAGGGGGTGGAGCAAGCCAGGCCTCAAACCACGAGAAGCTCCAGCCCAAAATGGAGCCAAAATCCAGCCCACCTCCGGGAGAATCTCAAGAGCAGGGGGTGGAGCAAGCCAGGCCTCAAACCACGAGAAGCTAGACCCCAAAAGGCAGCCAAAATGCAGCCCACATCCGGGAGAATATCAAGAGCAGGGGGTGGAACAAGCCAGCCCTCAAACCACGAGAAGCTCCAGCCCAAAAGGCAGCCAAAAGCCAGCCCGCATCTGGGAGAATCTCAAGAACAGGGGGTGGAGCAAGCCAGGCCCCAAACCACGAGAAGCTCCAGCCCAAAAGGCAGCCAAAATGCAGCCCACATCCGGGAGAATCTCAAGAGCAGGGGGTGGAGCAATCCAGGCCTCAAACCACGAGTAGCTCCAGCCCATACGGCAGCCAAAATCCAGCCCAACTCCCGGAGGATATCAAGAGCAGGGGGTGGAGCAAGGCAGGCCCCAAACCACGAGAAGCTCCAGCCCAAAAGGCAGCCAAAATGCAGCCCACATCCGGGAGAATATCTAGAGCAGGGGGTGGAGCAAGCCAGGCCTCAAACCATGAGAAGCTCCAGCCCAAAATGCAGCCAAAATCCAGCCCAGATCCGGGAGAATATCAAGAGCAGGGGGTGGAGCCAGCCAGGCCTCAAACCACGAGAAGCTCCAGCCCAAAATGGAGCCAAAATGCAGCCTACCTCCGGGACAATCTCAAGAGCAGGGGGTGGAGCAAGCCAGGCCTCAAACCACGAGAAGCTAGACCCCAAAATGCAGCCAAAATGCAGCCCACATCCGGGAGAATATCAAGAGCAGGGGGTGGAACAAGCCAGCCCCCAAACCACGAGAAGCTCCTGCCCAAAAGGCAGCCAAAAGCCAGCCCGCATGTGGGAGAATCTCAAGAGCAGGGGGTGGAGCAAGCCAGGCCCCAAACCACGAGAAGCTCCAGCCCAAAAGGCAGCCAAAATGCAGCCCACCTCCGGGAGAATCTCAAGAACAGGGGGTGGAGCAAGCCAGGCCCCAAACCACGAGAAGCTCCAGCCCAAAAGGCAGCCAAAATGCAGCCCACATCCAGGAGAATCTCAAGAGCAGGGGGTGGAGCAAGCCAGGCCTCAAACCACGAGAAGCTCCAGCCCAAAAGGCAGCCAAAATGCAGCCCACATCCAGGAGAATCTCAAGAGCAGGGGGTGGAGCAAGCCAGCCCCCAAAGCACAAGAAGCTCCAGCCCAAAAGGCAGCCAAAATCCAGCCCACTTCGGGGAGAATATCAAGAGCAGGGGGTGGAGCAAGCCAGGCCTCAAACCACGAGAAGCTCCAGCCCAAAAGGCAGCCAAAAGCCAGCCCACCTCCAGGAGAATCTCAAGAGCAGGGGGTGGAGCAAGCCAGGCCTCAAACCACGAGAAGCTCCAGCCCAAAAGGCAGCCAAACCCAGCCCACCTCCGGGAGAATCTCAAGAGCAGGGGGTGGAGCAAGCCAGGCCCCAAACCACGAGAACCTCCGGCCCAAAAGGCAGCCAAAATGCAGCCCACATCCAGGAGACTATCAAGAGCAGGAGGGGGAGCAAGCCAGGCCTCAAACCACGAGAAGCTCCAGTCCAAATGGCAGCCAAAATGCAGCCCACATCCAGGAGAATCTCAAGAGCAGGGGGTGGAGCAAGCCAGCCCCCAAACCACGAGAAGCTCCAGCACAAAAGGCAGCCAAAATGCAGCCCACTTCGGGGAGAATCTCAAGAGCAGGGGGTGGAGCAAGCCAGGCCTCAAACCACGAGAAGCTCCAGCCCAAAAGGCAGCCAAAATGCAGCCCACATCCAGGAGAATATCAAGAGCAGGAGGTGGAGCAAGCCAGGCCTCAAACCACGAGAAGCTCCAGCCCAAATGGCAGCCAAAATGCAGCCCACCTCCGGGATAATCTCAAGAGCAGGGGGTGGAGCAAGCCAGGCCTCAAACCCCGAAAAGCTGAAGCCGAAAAGGCACCCAAAATGCAGCCCACATCCGGGAGAATCTCAAGAGCAGGGGGTGGAGCAAGCCAGGCCCCAAACCACAAGAAGCTCCAGCCCAAAAGGCAGCCAAAATCCAGCCCACATCTGGGAGAATCTCAAGAGCAGGGGGTGGAGCAAGCCAGGCCTCAAACCACGAGAAGCTAGACCCCAAAAGGCAGCCAAAATGCAGCCCACATCCGGGAGAATATCAAGAGCAGGGGGTGGAACAAGCCAGCCCCCAAACCACGAGAAGCTCCAGCCCAAAAGGCAGCCAAAAGCCAGCCCACATCTGGGAGAATCTCAAGAGCAGGGGGTGGAGCAAGCCAGGCCCCAAACCACGAGAAGCTCCAGCCCAAAAGGCAGCCAAAATGCAGCCCACATCCGGGAGAATCTCAAGAGCAGGAGGTGGAGCAAGCCAGGCCTCAAACCACGAGAAACTCCAGCCCAAAATGCAGCCAAAATGCAGCCCACATCCAGGAGAAAATCAAGAGCAGGAGGTGGAGCAAGCCAGGCCTCAAACCACGAGAAGCTCCAGCCCAAAATGCAGCCAAAATGCAGCCCACCTCCGGGAGAATCTCAAGAGCAGGGGGTGGAGCAAGCGAGGCCTCAAACCACGACAATCTCCAGCCCAAAAGGCAGCCAAAATGCAGCCCACATCCGGGAGAATCTCAAGAGCAGGGGGTGGAGCAAGCCAGGCCTCAAACCACGAGAAGCTCCAGCCCAAAAAGGCAGCCAAAATCCAGCCCACCTGCGGGAGAATCTCAAGAGGAGGGGGTGGAGCAAGCCAGGCCTCAAACCACGAGAAGCTCCAGCCCAAAATGTAGCCAAAATGCAGCCCACCTCCGGGAGAAACTCAAGAGCAGGGGGTAGAGCAAGGCAGGCCCCAAACCACGAGAAGCTCCAGCCCAAAATTCAGCCAAAATGCAGCCCACCTCCGGGAGAATCTCAAGAGCAGGGGGTGGAGCAATCCAGGCCTCAAACCACGAGAAGATCCAGCCCATACGGCAGCCAAAATGCAGCCCACCTCCAGGAGAATCTCAAGAGCAGGGGGTGGAGCAAGCCAGGCCTCAAACCACGAGAAGCTCCAGCCCAAAAGGCAGCCAAAATCCAGCCCACATCAGGGAGAATCTCAAGAGCAGGGGGTGGAGCAAGCCAGGCCTCAAACCACGAGAAGCTCCAGCCCAAAATGTAGCCAAAATCCAGCCCACCTCCTGGAGAAACTCAAGAGCAGGGGGTGGAGCAAGGCAGGCCCCAAACCACGAGAAGCTCCAGCCCAAAATGCAGCCAAAATGCAGCCCACCTCCGGGAGAATCTCAAGAGCAGGGGGTGGAGCAAGCCAGGCCTCAAACCACGACAATCTCCAGCCCAAAAGGCAGCCAAAATGCAGCCCACATCCGGGAGAATATCAAGAGCAGGGGGTGGAGCAAGCCAGGCCTCAAACCACGAGAAGCTCCAGCCCATACGGCAGCCAAAATCCAGCCCAACTCCCGGAGGATATCAAGAGCAGGGGGTGGAGCAAGCCAGGCCTCAAACCACGAGAAGCTCCAGCCCAAAAGGCAGCCAAAATGCAGCCCACATCCAGGAGAATATCAAGAGCAGGGGGTGGAACAAGCCAGCCCCTAAACCACGAGAAGCTCCAGCCCAAAAGGCAGCCAAAATCCAGCCCACTTCGGGGAGAATATCAAGAGCAGGGGGTGGAGCAAGCCAGGCCTCAAACCACGAGAAGCTAGACCCCAAAAGGCAGCCAAAATGCAGCCCACATCCGGGAGAATATCAAGAGCAGGGGGTGGAACAAGCCAGCCCCCAAACCACGAGAAGCTCCAGCCCAAAAGGCAGCCAAAAGCCAGCCCGCATCTGGGAGAATCTCAAGAGCAGGGGGTGGAGCAACCAGGCCTCAAACCATGAGAAGCTCCAGCCCAAAAGGCAGCCAAAATCCAGCCCACCTCCGGGAGAAACTCAAGAGCAGGGGGTGGAGCAAGGTAGGCCCCAAACCACGTGAAGCTCCAGCCCAAAATGCAGCCAAAATGCAGCCCACATCCGGGAGAATCTCAAGAGCAGGGGGTGGAGCAAGCGAGGCCTCAAACCACGACAATCTCCAGCCCAAAAGGCAGCCAAAATGCAGCCCACATCCAGGAGAATCTCAAGAGCAGGGGGTGGAGCAAGCCAGCCCTCAAACCACGAGAAGCTCCAGCCCAAAAGGCATCCAAAATGCAGCCCACATCCGGGAGAATATCAAGAGCAGGGGGTGGAGCAAGCCAGGCCTCAAACCACGAGAAGCTCCAGCCCATACGGCAGCCAATATCCAGCCCAACTCCCGGAGGATATCAAGAGCAGTGGGTGGAGCAAGGCAGGCCCCAAACCACGAGAAACTCCAGCCCAAAAGGCAGCCAAAATGCAGCCCACATCCGGGACAATCTCAAGAGCAGGGGGTGGAGCAAGCCAGGCCTCAAACCACGAGAAGCTCCAGCCCAAAAGGCAGCCAAAGTGCAGCCCACCTCCAGGAGAATCTCAAGAGCAGGGGGTGGAGCAAGCCAGGCCCCAAGCCACGAGAAGCTAGACCCCAAAAGGCAGCCAAAATGCAGCCCACATCCGGGACAATCTCAAGAGCAGGGGGTGGAGCAAGCCAGGCCTCAAACCACGAGAAGCTCCAGCCCAAAAGGCAGCCAAAGTGCAGCCCACCTCCAGGAGAATCTCAAGAGCAGGGGGTGGAGCAAGCCAGGCCCCAAGCCACGAGAAGCTCCAGCCCAAAAGGCAGTCAAATGCCAGCCCACATCCGGGAGAATCTCAAGAGCAGGGGGTGGAGCAAGCCAGGCCCCAAAGCACGAGAAGCTCCAGCCCAAAAGGCAGCCAAAATGCAGCCCACATCCAGGAAAATCTCAAGAGCAGGGGGTGGAGCAAGCCAGCCCCCAAAGCACAAGAAGCTCCAGCCCAAAAGGCAGCCAAAATGCAGCCCACTTCGGGGAGAATCTCAAGAGCAGGGGGTGGAGCAAGCCAGGCCTCAAACCACAAGAAGCTCCAGCCCAAAAGGCAGCCAAAAGCCAGCCCACCTCCGGGAGAATCTCAAGAGCAGGGGGTGGAGCAAGCCAGGCCTCAAACCACGAGAAGCTCCAGCCCAAAATACAGCCAAAATGCAGCCCACATCTGGGAGAATCTCAAGAGCAGGGGGTGGAGCAAGCCAGGCCCCAAACCACGAGAAGCTCCAGCCCAAAAAGCAGCCAAATTCCAGACCACATCCGGGAGAATATCAAGAGCAGGGGGTGGAGCAAGCCAGGCCACCAAACCACGAGAAGCTCCAGCCCAAAATGCAGCCAAAATGCAGCCCACATCCGGGAGAATATCAAGAGCAGGAGGTGGAGCAAGCCAGGCCTCAAACCACGAGAAGCTCCAGCCCAAAAGGCAGCCAAAATGCAGCCCACTTCGGGGAGAATATCAAGAGCAGGGGGTGGAGAAAGCCAGGCCTCAAAGCATGAGAAGCTCCAGCCCAAAATGCAGCCAAAATCCAGCCCACCTCCGGGAGACTCTCAAGAGCAGGGGGTGGAGCAAGCCAGGCCTCAAACCACGAGAAGCTCCAGCCCAAAATGCAGCCAAAATGCAGCCCACATCTGGGAGAATCTCAAGAGCAGGGGGTGGAGCAAGCCAGGCCTCAAACCACGAGAAGTTGGACCCCAAAAGGCAGCCAAAATGCAGCCCACATCCGAGAGAATATCAAGAGCAGGGGGTGGAACAAGCCAGGCCTCAAACCACGAGAAGCTCCAGCCCAAAATGCAGCCAAAATGCAGCCCACATCCGGGAGAATCTCAAGAGCAGGGGGTGGAGCAAGCCAGGCCTCAAACCTTGAGAAGCTCCAGCCCTAAAGGCAGCCAAATTCCAGGCCACCTCCGGGAGAATATCAAGAGCAGGGGGTGGAGCAAGCCAGGCCTCAAACCACGAGAAGCTCCAGCCCATACAGCAGCCAAAATCCAGCCCAACTCCCGGAGGATATCAAGAGCAGGGGGTGGAGCAAGCCAGGCCCCAAACCACGAGAAGCTCCAGCCCAAAAGGCAGCCAAAATCCAGCCCACTTCGGGGAGAATATCAAGAGCAGGGGGTGGAGCAAGCCAGGCCTCAAACCACGAGAAGCTCCAGCCCAAAATGCAGCCAAAATCCAGCCCACCTCCGGGAGAATATCAAGAGCAGGGGTTGGAGCAAGTCAGGCCTCAAACCACGAGAAGCTCCAGCCCAAAATGCAGCCAAAATCCAGCCCACATCCGGGAGAATCTCAAGAGCAGGGGGTGGAGCAAGCCAGGCCTCAAATCACGAGAAGCTAGGCCCCAAAAGGCAGCCAAAATGCAGCCCACATCCGGGAGAATCTCAAGAGCAGGAGGGGGAACAAGCCAGGCCTCAAACCACGAGAAGCTCCAGCCCAAAAAGCAGCCAAAATCCAGCCCACATCTGGGAGAATCTCAAGAACAGGGGGTGGAGCAAGCCAGGCCCCAAACCACGAAAAGCTCCAGCCCAAAAGGCAGCCAAAATGCAGCCCACATCCGGGAGAATCTCAAGAGCAGGGGGTGGAGCAAGCCAGGCCTCAAACCACGAGAAGCTCCAGCCCTAAATGCAGCCAAAGTGCAGCCCACCTCCAGGAGAATCTCAAGAGCAGGGTGTGGAGCAAGCCAGGCCTCAAACCACGAGAAGCTCCAGCCCAAAATGCAGCCAAAGTGCAGCCCACCTCCAGGAGAATCTCAAGAGCAGGGTGTGGAGCAAGCCAGGCCTCAAACCACGAGAAGCTCCAGCCCAAAATGCAGCCAAAATGAACCCACATCCGGGAGAATCTCAAGAGCAGGGGGTGGAGCAAGCCAGGCCTCAAACCACGAAAAGCTAAAGCCCAAAATGCAGCCAAAATCCCGCCCACCTCCTGGAGAATATCAAGAGCAGAGGGTGGAGCAAGGCAGGCCCCAAACCACGAAAAGCTCCAGTCCAAAAAGCAGCCAAAATTCAGCCCACATCCGGGAGAATCTCAAGAGCACGGGATGGAGCAAGGCAGGCCCCAAACCACGAAAAGCTCCAGCCCAAAAGAGAGCTAAAATCCAACCCTATATCTTGGACAACCTCAAGAGCAGGGGGTGCAGGAAGCCAGGCCTCAAACCACGTGAAGCTCCAGCCCAAAAGGCAGCCAAAATCCAGCCCTCCTCCGGGAGAACCTCAAGAGCAGTGGGTGGAGCAAGCCAGGCCTCAAACCACGAGAAGCTCCAGCACAAAAAGCAGCCAAAATCCAACCCTATATCTGGGAGAATATCAAGAGTAGGAGCTGGAGCAATCCAGGCGTCAAACCACGAGAAGCTCCAGCCCACAAGGGATCCAAAATCCAGACCACTTCCGGGAGAATCTTAAGAGCAGGGGGTGGAGCAAGCCAGGCCTCAAACCACGAGAAGCTCCAGCCCAAAAGGCAGCCAAAATGCAGCCCACATCCGGGAGAATCTGAAGAGCAGGGCGTGGAGCAAGCCAGACCTCAAACCACGAGAATCTCCAGCCCAAAATGCAGCCAAAATGCAGCCCACATCCGGGAGAATCTCAAGAGCAGGGGATGGAGCAAGCCAGGCCTCAAACCACGAGAAGCTCCAGCAGAAAAGGCAGCCAAAATGCAGCCCACATGGAAGAGAATATCAAGAGAAGGGGGTGGAGCAAGCCAGGCCTCAAACCACGAGAAGCTCCAGCCCAAATGGCACCCAAAATGCAGACCACATCCAGGAGAATCTCAAGAGCACGGGGTGGAGCAAGCCAGGCCCCAAACCACGAAAAGCTCCAGCACAAAAAGAGCCAAAATCCAACCCTATATCTTGGACAACCTCAAGAGCAGGGGGTGCAGGAAGCCAGGCCTCAAACCACGAGAAGCTCCAGCCCAAAAGGCAGCCAAAATCCAGCCCACATCCGGGAGAATATCAAGAGCAGTGGGTGGAGCAAGCCAGGCCCCAAACCACGAGAAGCTCCAGCCCAAAATTCAGCCAAAAATGCCTCCCACTTCGGGGAGAATCTCAATAGCAGGGGGTGGAGCAAGCCAGGCCCCAAACCACGAGAAGCTCCAGCCCAAAAGGCAGCCAAAATCCAACCCTATATCTTGGACAATCTCAAGAGCAGGGGGTGGAGCAAGCCAGACCTCAAACCACGAGAAGCTCCAGCCCACAATGCATCCAAAATCCAGCCCACATCCGGGAGAATCTTAAGAGCAGGGGGTGGAGCAACCCAGGTCTCAAACCACGAGAAGCTCCAGCCCAAAATGCAGCCAAAATGCAGCCCACATCCGGGAGAATCTGAAGAGCAGGGGGTGGAGCAAGCCAGGCCTCAAACCACGAGAATCTCAAGCCCAAAAGGCAGCCAAAATGCAGCCCACATCCGGGAGAAGATTAAGAGCAAGGGGTGGAGCAACCCAGGCCCCAAACCACGAAAAGCTCCAGTCCAAAAAGCAGCCAAAATTCAGCCCACATCCGGGAGAATCTCAAGAGCACGGGATGGAGCAAGGCAGGCCCCAAACCACGAAAAGCTCCAGCCCAAAAGAGAGCCAAAATCCAACCCTATATCTTGGACAACCTCAAGAGCAGGGGGTGCAGGAAGCCAGGCCTCAAACCACGTGAAGCTCCAGCCCAAAAGGCAGCCAAAATCCAGTCCACCTCCGGGAGAACCTCAAGAGCAGTGGGTGGAGCAAGCCAGGCCTCAAACCACGAGAAGCTCCAGCACAAAAAGCAGCCAAAATCCAACCCTATATCTGGGAGAATATCAAGAGTAGGAGCTGGAGCAAGCCAGGCCTCAAACCACGAGAAGCTCCAGCCCAAAATGCAGCCAAAATGCAGCCCACATGGAGGAGAATATCAAGAGCAGGGGGTGGAGCAAGGCAGGCCTCAAACCACGAGAAGCTCCAGCCCAAAAGGCAGCCAAAATCCAGCCCACTTCCGGGAGAATCTCAAGAGCAGGGGGAGGAGCAAGCCATGCCTCAAACCACGAGAAGCTCCAGCCCAAAAGGCAGCCAAAATCCAGCCCACTTCCGGGAGAATCTCAAGAGCAGGGGATGGAGCAAGCCAGGCCTCAAACCACGAGAAGTTCCAGCAGAAAAGGCAGCCAAAATGCAGCCCACATGAAAGAGAATCTCAAGAGCAGGGTGTGGAGCAAGCCAGGCCTCAAACCACGAGAAGCTGCAGCGCAAAATGCAGCCAAAATCCAACACTATATCTGGGAGAATATCAAGAGTAGGAGCTGGAGCAAGCCAGGCCTCAAACCACGAGAATCTCCAGCCCAAAATGCAGCCAAAATGCAGCCCACATCCGGGAGAATCTCAAGAGCAGGGGATGGAGCAAGCCAGGCCTCAAACCACGAGAAGCTCCAGCAGAAAAGGCAGCCAAAATGCAGCCCACATCCGGGAGAATCTCAAGAGCAGGGGGTGGAGCAAGTGAGGCCCCTAACCACGAGAAGCTCCAGCCCAAAATTCTGCCAAAAATGCCTCCCACTTCGGGGAGAATCTCAAGAGCAGGGGTTGGAGCAAGCCAGGCCTCAAACCACGAAAAGCTCCAGCCCAAAAGGCAGCCAAATTCCAGCCCACATCCGGGAGAATATCAAGAGCAGGGGGTGGAGCAAGCCAGGTCTCAAACCACGAGAAGCTCCAGCCCAAAAGGCAGCCAAAATGCAGCCCACATCCGGGACAATCTCAAGAGCAGGGGGTGGAGCAAGCCAGGCCTCAAACCACAAGAAGATCCAGCCCAAAAGGCAGACAAATTCCAGCCCACATCCTGGAGAATCTCAAGAGCAGGGGGTGGAGCAATCCAGGCCTCAAACCACGAGAAGCTCCAGCCCACATGCATCCAAAATCCAGCCCACATCCGGGAGAATCTTAAGAGTAGGAGCTGGAGCAAGCCAGGCCTCAAACCACGAGAACCTCCAGCCCAAAATGCAGCCAAAATGCAGCCCACATCCGGGAGAATCTCAAGAGCAGGGGGTGGAGCAAGACAGGCCCCAAACCACGAGAAGCTCCAGTCCAAAAGGCACCCAAAATGCAGACCACATCCAGGAGAATCTCAAGAGTAGGGGGTGGAGCAAGACAGGCCCCAAACCACGAAAAGCTCCAGCCCAAAAGAGAGCCAAAATCCAACCCTATATCTTGGACAACCTCAAGAGCAGGGGGTGCAGGAAGCCAGGCCTCAAACCACGTGAAGCTCCAGCCCAAAAGGCAGCCAAAATCCAGCCCACATCAGGGAGAAGATTAAGAGCAAGGGGTGGAGCAAGCCAGGCCCCAAACCACGAGAAGCTCCAGCCGAAAATGTAGCCAAAATCCAACCCTATATCTGGGAGAATATCAAGAGTAGGAGCTGGAGCAAGCCAGGCCTCAAACCACGAGAAGCTCCAGCCCAAAATGCAGCCAAAATCCAGCCCACTTCCGGGAGAATCTCAAGAGCAGGGGGTGGAGCAAGCCAGGCCTCAAACCACGAGAAGCTCCAGCCCAAAATTCAGCCAAAAATGCCTCCCACTTCGGGGAGAATCTCAAGAGCAGGGGTTGGAGCAAGCCAGGCCTGAAACCACGAGAAGATCCAGCCCAAAATGCAGCCAAACTCCAGCCCACATCCAGGAGAATATCAAGAGCAGGGGGTGGAGCAAGCCATGCCTCAAAACACGAGAAGCTCCAGCCCAAAAGGCAGCCAAAATCCAGCCCACATCCGGGAGAATCTCAAGAGCAGGGGGTGGAGCAAGCCAGGCCTCAAACCACGAGAAGCTCCTGCCCAAAAGGCAGCCAAAATGCAGCCAATATCTCGGAGAATCTGAAGAGCAGGGGGTGGAGCAAGCCAGGCCCCAAACCACGAGAAGCTCCAGCCCAAAATGTAGCCAAAATGCAGCCCACATCGGGGAAAATATCAATAGCGGGGGGTGGAGCAAGCCAGGCCTCAAACCACGAGAAGCTCCAGCCCAAAAGGCAGCCAAAATGCAGCCCACATCCGGGAGAATATCAAGAGCAGGGGGTGGAGCAAGCCAGGCCTCAAACCACGAGAAGCTCCAGCCCAAAAGGCAGCCAAAATCCAGCCCACATCCAGGAGAATATCAAGAGCAGTGGGTGGAGCAAGCCAGGCCTCAAACCACGAGAAGCTCCAGCCAAAAAGGCAGCCAAAATCCAGCCCACATCCGGGAGAATCTCAAGAGCAGTGGGTGGAGCAAGCCAGGCCCCAAACCACGAGAAGCTCCAGCCCAAAATTCAGCCAAAAATGCCTCCCACTTCGGGGAGAATCTCAATAGCAGGGGGTGGAGCAAGCCAGGCCCCAAACCACGAGAAGCTCCAGCCCAAAAGGCAGCCAAAATCCAACCCTATATCTTGGACAATCTCAAGAGCAGGGGGTGGAGCAAGCCAGGCCTCAAACCACGAGAAGCTCCAGCCCACAATGCATCCAAAATCCAGCCCACATCCGGGAGAATCTTAAGAGCAGGGGGTGGAGCAACCCAGGTCTCAAACCACGAGAAGCTCCAGCCCAAAAGGCAGCCAAAATGCAGCCCACATCCGGGAGAATCTCAAGAGCAGGGGGTGGAGCAAGCCAGGCCTCAAACCATGAGAAGCTGCAGCCCAAAAGGCAGCCAAAATGCAGCCCACATCCGGGAGAATCTGAAGAGCAGGGGGTGGAGCAAGACAGGCCTCAAACCACGAGAATCTCAAGCCCAAAATGCAGCCAAATTCCAGCCCACATCCGGGAGAAGATTAAGAGCAAGGGGTGGAGCAAGCCAGGCCCCAAACCACGAAAAGCTCCAGTCCAAAAAGCAGCCAAAATTCAGCCCACATCCGGGAGAATCTCAAGAGCACGGGATGGAGCAAGGCAGGCCCCAAACCACGAAAAGCTCCAGCCCAAAAGAGAGCCAAAATCCAACCCTATATCTTGGACAACCTCAAGAGCAGGGGGTGCAGGAAACCAGGCCTCAAACCACGTGAAGCTCCAGCCCAAAAGGCAGCCAAAATCCAGCCCACCTCTGGGAGAACCTCAAGAGCAGTGGGTGGAGCAAGCCAGGCCTCAAACCACGAGAAGCTCCAGCACAAAAAGCAGCCAAAATCCAACCCTATATCTGGGAGAATATCAAGAGTAGGAGCTGGAGCAAGCCAGGCCTCAAACCACGAGAAGCTCCAGCCCAAAATGCAGCCAAAATACAGCCCAAATGGAGGAGAATCTCAAGAGCAGGGTGTGGAGCAAGGCAGGCCTCAAACCACGAGAAGCTCCAGCCCAAAAGGCAGCCAAAATCCAGCCCACCTCCGGGAGAATCTCAAGAGCAGGGGGAGGAGCAAGCCAGGCCTCAAACCACGAGAAGCTCCAGCCCAAAAGGCAGCCAAAATCCAGCCCACTTCCGGGAGAATCTCAAGAGCAGGGGATGGAGCAAGCCAGGCCTCAAACCACGAGAAGCTCCAGCAGAAAAGGCAGCCAAAATGCAGCCCACATGAAAGAGAATCTCAAGAGCAGGGGGTGGAGCAAGCCAGGCCTCAAACCACGAGAAGCTCCAGCGCAAAATGCAGCCAGAATCCAACACTATATCTGGGAGAATATCAAGAGTAGGAGCTGGAGCAAGCCAGGCCTCAAACCACGAGAATCTCCAGCCCAAAATGCAGCCAAAATGCAGCCCACATCCGGGAGAATCTCAAGAGCAGGGGATGGAGCAAGCCAGGCCTCAAACCACGAGAAGATCCAGCCCAAAAGGCAGCCAAAATGCAGCCCACATGAAAGAGAATCTCAAGAGCAGGGGGTGGAGCAAGTGAGGCCCCAAAGCACGAGAAGCTCCAGCCCAAAATTCTGCCAAAAATGCCTCCCACTTCAGGGAGAATCTCAAGAGCAGGGGTTGGAGCAAGCCAGGCATGAAACCACGAGAAGCTCCAGCCCAAAAGGCAGCCAAAATGCAGCCCACATCCGGGAGAATATCAAGAGCAGGGGGTGGAGCAAGCCAGGCCTCAAACCACGAGAAGCTCCAGCCCACAATGCATCCAAAATCCAGCCCACATCCGGGAGAATCTTAAGAGTAGGAGCTGGAGCAAGCCAGGCCTCAAACCACGAGAACCTCCAGCCCAAAATGCAGCCAAAATGCAGCCCACATCCGGGAGAATCTCAAGAGCAGGGGGTGGAGCAAGACAGGCCCCAAACCACGAGAAGCTCCAGTCCAAAAGGCACCCAAAATGCAGACCACATCCAGGAGAATCTCAAGAGCAGGGGGTGGAGCAAGACAGGCCCCAAACCACGAAAAGCTCCAGCCCAAAAGAGAGCCAAAATCCAACCCTATATCTAGGAGAATCTCAAGAGCAGGGGGTGCAGGAAGCCAGGCCTCAAACCACGTGAAGCTCCAGCCCAAAAGGCAGCCAAAATCCAGCCCACATCTGGGAGAAGATTAAGAGCAAGGGGCGGAGCAAGCCAGGCCTCAAACCACGAGAAGCTCCAGCCCAAAATTCAGCCAAAAATGCCTCCCACTTCGGGGAGAATCTCAAGAGCAGGGGTTGGAGCAAGCCAGGCCTGAAACCACGAGAAGATCCAGCCCAAAATGCAGCCAAACTCCAGCCCACATCCAGGAGAATATCAAGAGCAGGGGGTGGAGCAAGCCAGGCCCAAACCACGAGAAGCTCCAGTCCAAAAGTCAGCCAAAATCCAGCCCATATCCGGGAGAATCTCAAGAGCAGGGGGTGGAGCAAGCCAGGCCTCAAACCACGAGAAGCTCCAGCCCAAAAGGCAGCCAAAATCCAGCCCACATCCGGGAGAATCTCAAGAGCAGGGGGTGGAGCAAGCCAGGCCCCAAACCACGAGAAGCTCCAGCCCAAAATGCAGACAAAATCCAGCCCACCTCCGGGAGAATCTTAAGAGCAGGGGGTGGAGCAAGCCATGCCTCAAACCACGAGAAGCTCCAGCCCAAAAGGCAGCCAAAATCCAGCCCACATCCGGGAGAATCTCAAGAGCAGGGGGTGGAGCAAGCCAGGCCTCAAACCACGAGAAGCTGCAGCCCAAAAGGCAGCCAAAATGCAGCCAATATCTCGGAGAATATGAAGAGCAGGGGGTGGAGCAAGCCAGGCCCCAAACCACGAGAAGCTCCAGCCCAAAATGTAGCCAAAATGCAGCCCATATCGGGGAAAATATCAATAGCGGGGGGTGGAGCAAGCCAGGCCTCAAACCACGAGAAGCTCCAGCCCAAAAGGCAGCCAAAATGCAGCCAATATCTCGGAGAATATCAAGAGCAGGGGGTGGAGCAAGCCAGGCCTCAAACCACGAGAAGCTCCAGCCCAAAAGGCAGCCTAAATGCAGCCCACTTCGGGGAGAATATCAAGAGCAGGGGGTGGAGCAAGGCAGGCCTCAAACCACAAGAAGCTCCAGCCCAAAAGGCAGCCAAAATCCAGCCCACCTCCGGGAGAATCTCAAGAGCAGGGGGTGGTGCAAGCCAGGCCTCAAACCACGAGAAGCTTCTGCCAAAAAGGAAGCGAAATTCCAGCCCACCTCCTGGAGAATCTCAACAGCAGGGGGTGGAGCAAGCCAGGCCTCAAACCACGAGAAGCTCCAGCCCAAAAGGCAGCCAAAATCCAGCCCAAATCTGGGAGAATCTCAAGAGCAGGGGGTGGAGCAAGGCAGGCCTCAAACCACGAGAAGCTCCAGCCCAAAAGGCAGCCAAAATGCAGCCCACATCTGGGAGAATCTCAAGAGCAGGGGGTGGAGGAAGCCAGGCCTCAAACCACGAGAAGCTCCAGCCCAAATGCAGCCAAAATGTAGACCAAATGCGGGAGAATATCAAGAGCAGGGGTTGGAGCAAGCCGAGCCCCAAACCACGAGAAGCTCTAGCCCAAAAGGCAGCCAAAATCCAGCCCACATCCGGGAGAATCTCAAGAGCAGGGGCTGGAGCAAGCCAGGCCCCAAACCACGAGAAGCTCCAGCCCAAAACTCAGCCAAAAATGCAGACCACTTCCAGGAGAATCTCAAGAGCAGGGGGTGGAGCAAGCCAGGCCTCAAACCACGTGAAGCTCCAGCCCAAAAGGCAGCCAAAATGCAGCCCACATCCGCGAGAATCTTAAGAGCAGGGGGTGGAGCAAGCCAGGCCTCAAACCACGAGAAGCTCCAGCCCAAAAGCACCCAAAATCCAGCGCACATCTGGGACAATTTCAAGAGCAGGGGGTGGAGCAAGCCAGGTCTCAAACCACAAGAATCTCCAGCCCAAAAGGCAGCCAAAATGCAGCCCACATCTGGGAGAATCTCAAGAACAGGTGGTGCAGCAAGCCAGGCCTCAAACCACGAGAAGCTGCAGCCCAAAAGGCAGCCAAAATGCATCCAATATCCCGGAGAATATCAAGAGCAGGGGGTGGAGCAAGCCAGGCCTCAAACCACGAGAAGCTCCAGCCCAAAATGCAGCCAAAATCCAGCCCACATCGGGGAAAATATCAAGAGCGGGGGGTGGAGCAAGCCAGGCCTAAATCCACGAGAAGCTCCAGCCCAAAAGGCAGCCAAAATCCAGCCCTACATCCGGGAGAATCTCAAGAGCAGGGGGTGGAGCAAGCCAGGCCTCAAACCACGAGAAGCTCCAGCCCAAAAGGCAGCCAAAATCCAGCCATACATCTGGGAGAATCTCAAGAGCAGGGGGTGGAGCAAGGCAGGCCTCAAACCACGAGAAGATCCAGCCGAAAACTCAGCCAAAAATGCAGCCCACTTCCAGGAGAATATCAAGAGCAGGGGGTGGAGCAAGCCATGCCTCAAACCACGAGAAGCTCCAGCCCAACAGGCAGCCAAAATCCAGCCCACCTCCGGGAGAATCTTAAGAGCAGGGGGTGGAGCAAGCCATGCCTCAAACCACGAGAAGCTCCAGCACAAAAGGCAGCCAAAATGCAGCCCACATGGAAGAGAATCTCAAGAGCAGGGTGTGGAGCACGCCAGGCCTCAAACCACGTGAAGCTCCAGCCCAAAAGGCAGCCAAAATGCAGCCCACATCCGCGAGAACCTTAAGAGCAGGGGGTGGAGCAAGCCAGGCCTCAAACCACGAGAAGCTCCAGCCCAAAAGGCACCCAAAATCCAGCACACATCTGGGAGAATCTCAAGAGCAGGGGGTGGAGCAAGCCAGGTCTCAAACCACAAGAATCTCCAGCCCAAAAGGCAGCCAAAATGCAGCCCACATCTGGGAGAATCTCAAGAACAGGTGGTGCAGCAAGCCAGGCCTCTAACCACGAGAAGCTGCAGCCCAAAAGGCAGCCAAAATGCAGTCAATATCTCGGAGAATATCAAGAGCAGGGGGTGGAGCAAGCCAGGCCTCAAACCACGAGAAGATCCAGCCCAAAAGGCAGCCAAATTCCAGCCCACATCCGGGAGAATATTAAGAGCAAGGGGTGGAGCAAGCCAGACCCTAAACCATGAGAAGCTCCAGACCAAAATGCAGCCAAAATCCAGCCCACATCGGGGAAAATATCAAGAGCGGGGGGTGGAGCAAGCCAGGCCTAAAACCACGAGAAGCTCCAGCCCAAAAGGCAGCCAAAATGCAGCCCAACTGCGGGAGAATATCAAGAGCAGGGGGTGGAGCAAGCCAGGCTCCAATCCAAGAGAAGCTCCAGTCCAAAATGCAGCTAAAATTCAGCCCACATCCGGGAGAATCTCAAGAACAGGGGGAGATCAAGCCAGGCCTCAAACCACGAGAAGCTCCAGCCCAAAAGGCAGCCAAAATCCAGCCCACCTCCGGGAGAATATCAAGAGCAGGGGGTGGAGCAAGCCAGGCCTCAAACCAGGAGTAGCTCCTGCCAAAAAGGAAGCCAAATTCCAGCCCACATCCAGGAGAATATAAATATCAGGGGGTGGAGCAAGCCAGGCCCCAAACCACGAGAAGCTCCAGCCCAAAAGGCATCCAAAATGCAGCCCATTTCAGGGAGAATCACAAGAGCAGGGGGTGGAGCAAGCCAGGCCTCAAACCACGAGAAGCTCCAGCCCAAAAGGCATCCAAAATGCAGCCCACATCCGGGAGAATCTCAAGAGCAGGGGGTGGAGCAAGGCAGGCCCCAAACCACGAGAAGCTCCAGCCCAAAAGGCAGCCAACATCCAGCCCTCATCCGGGAGAATATCAAGAGCAGGGGGTGGAGCAAGCCAGGCCCCAAAGCACAAGAAGCTCCACCCCAAAAGGCAGCCAAAATGCAGCCCATATCCAGTAGAATATCAAGAGCAGGAGGTGGAGCAAGCCAGGCCTCAAACCACGAGAAGCTCCAGCCCAAGAGGCAGCCAAAATGCAGCCTACATCCAGGAGAATCTCAAGAGCAGGGGGTGGAGCAAGCCAGCCCCCAAACCACGAGAAGCTCCAGCCCAAAAGGCAGCCAAAATCCAGCCCTCTTCGGGGAGAATATCAAGAGAAGTGTCTGGAGCAAGCCAGGCCTCAAACCACGAGAAGCTCCAGCCCAAAAGGCAGCCAAATGAAGCCCACATCCGGGCGAATATCAAGAGCAGGGGGTGGAGCAAGCCAGGCCTCAAACCACGAGAAGCTCCAGCCCAAAATGCAGCCAAAATGCAGCCCACATCCGGGAGAATCTCAAGAGCAGGGGGTGGAGCAAGCCAGGCCTCAAACCACGAGAAGCTGCAGCCCAAAATGCAGCCAAAATGCAGACCACATCCAGGAGAATATCAAGAGCATTGGGTGGAGCAAGCCAGGCCTCAAACCACGAGAAGCTCAAGCCCAAAAGGCAGCCAAAATCCAGCCATATATCCGGGAGAATCTCAAGAGCAGGGGGTGGAGCAAGCCAGGCCTCAAACCACGAGAAGCTCCAGCCCAAAATGTAGGCAAATTCCTTCCCACCTCCGGGAGAATATTAAGAGCAGAGGGTGGAGAAAACCAGGCCCCAAACCACGAGAAGCTCCAGCCCAAAAGTCAACGAAATTCCAGCCCATATCCAGGAGAATCTCAAGAGCAGGGGGTGGAGAAAGCCAGGCCTCAAACCACGAGAAGCTCCAACCCGAAATACAGCCAAACTCCAGCCCACATCCAGGAGTATATCAAGAGCAGGGGGTGGAGAAAGCCAGGCCTCAAACCACGAGAAGATCCAGCCCGAAATGCAGCCAAAATCCAGCTGACATCCAGGAGAATATCAAGAGCAGGGGGTTGAGAAAGCCAGGCCTCAAACCACGAGAAGCTCCAGCTCAAAATTCAGCCAAACTCCAGCCCATATCCAGGAGAATATGAAGAGCAGGGGGTGGAGCAAGCCAGGCCTCAAACCACGAGAAGCTAAAGCCCGAAATGCAGCCAAACTCCAGCCCACATCCAGGAGAATATCAAGAGCAGTGGGTTGGAGAAAGCCAGGCCTCAAACCACGAGAAGCTAAAGCCCGAAATGCAGCCAAAATCGAGCCCACATCCAGGAGAATATCAAGAGCAGGTGGTGGAGAAAACCAGGCCTCAAACCACGAGAAGCTCCAGCCCAAAAGGCAGCCAAACTCCAGCCCATATCCAGGAGAATCTCAAGAGAAGGGGGTGGAGAAAGCCAGGCCTCAAACCACGAGAAGCTCCAACCCGAAATGCAGCCAAAATACAGCCCAAATCCAGGAAAATTTCAAGAGGAAGGGGTGGAGAAAGCCAGGCCTCAAACCACGAAAAGCTCCAGCGTGAAAAACAGCCAAAATCCAGCCCACATCCAGGAGAATCTCAAGAGCAGGGGGTGGAGAAAGCCAGGCCTCAAACCACGAGAAGCTCCAGCTCAAAATTCAGCCAAACTCCAGCCCACCTGGAGGAGAATATGAAGAGCAGGGAGTGGAGAAAACCAGGCCTCAAACCACGAGAAGCTCCAGCCCGAAATGCAGCCAAACTCCAGCCCACATCCGAGAGAATTTCAAGAACAGGGCCTAGAGAAATTCAGGCCTCAATCCAGGAGTAAATTCAGCCTGAAATGCAATCCATATCCAGGAGAAACTCAAGAAGAGGGCCAAGATCTCTCCCTCAGATCTCTCCTGCACTGGGGCCTCGGATTCCCACGCCTTTCTACACTCCGCCCAAGAGAAATCCACCTGCGGCTGGGTCCACCGCAGGCCCCACACCGGACCAACGCTTTATGCCTAAGGAATTGGGGACAGGAGCACAACCTGTGGAGTTTGGGCTTTGAACTAGTGCTGCCCCCAAGTTTTGCACAAAGTCCCTTCACACTATTCCCATCTGGCCCACAGTCAGATCACACCATTCCCCAGCAGGACCCGACTCCATCCATCAGCACAGCAACTCCAGCAAAGGGTTAACACAGTTCCCGGCACACAGCTGCACGCACACGCTCCCCCCCGCCAGAGACAGAAATGGCTGTGGAGATATGCATCTTGCTAGGAAGGTACCTGTTCAAATGCCCCCGGAGCCCGGTGCAAGCCTTCCCGTCGCATGTCAGCATGTCTCAACGGGAGCAGAGCTGAGCCTCCAGGAGGCTTTTCAGCCCAGGCCGTGTCGACCGCTCTCTCCTTTCCCAAACTGGGGGGTGTGGAGCTCTGAGTGCCATCCCACTCCAAGGGACATGCTGGGTGCAGCCCCTGCAGACCAGGAGAAAGCAAGGGTCAGCCATGGAGCCTCCCTCTATTTAGAGAGTCATGAGATAATTGACTTCAGGCCTAAGCAATCTCCCAGCCTGGCCTTAATTGGGGCAGGCTCTTGTTGGCATTCCCAGCTGGTGCTGATCTCCCCAGACTGCCAGAAGGGTCAGGGCTGGCAGGGCATGTCTTAGTTCCCTCTCATCCTTAACTGTAATGAGGAAATGTCATGAGGCCCACTGAATTGGGCCTGAATTTCATAGGGACTTGGGCCTGAATTTCACCAGGATTTGGGTGAGAATTTCTCGTGCACTTGGGTCTGAATTTCCCCTCGATTCTGGCCCAAATTTCCCCTGTAGTAGAGCCCGAATTTCTCCTCAACGTGCCCTCTAATTTCTCTTGAACTCTGGCCAAAATTTCTCCTGCACTGCAACCTTCAATTTCTGCTGGACTCCCTGAAATTGCTCCTGCACGCCAGCTCCAACTTCTCCTGCGCCGAATCCCAGATTTGACCTGCGCTGGAGCCCAGGTTTCCCCTGGAAGTGACCTCGAATTTGGCCTGCATTGTGGCCTGGATCTCTCCAGCTTTAAGGCACGCCCCCTCGCAACTGAAAGCATGCCCCCTCACCCCTGAAGGCACACCTTCTCGCCCCTGTAGCCAGGAGAAATTGCAGCCCAAGTGCAGCAGAAATTCCAGTCCAAGTCCAGGAGATAGTCCACCTGAACTCCAAAAGATATTTAGGCCTAAGTCCAGGAGAAATTCCAGCATAAATCCAGACCATGTCCAGGAGAAATTCAGCCCCAAGCCCAACAGAAATTCCAGCCCGCGTGCAGAAGAAATTCAGGCCCAAGTCCAGGAGAAAATCCAGCCTAAAATGCAGCCCAAGTCCAGCAGAAATTTTAGCCTAAGAGCAGCCAAACTCCACTCCAGTTTCAGGAGATAGTCAACCCGAACTGCAGGAGAAAATTATGCCCAAGTCCAGGAGAAATTCCAGCATAAATCCAGCCCATATCCAGGAGAAATTCCAGCCTAAAATGTAGCCAAAGTCGAGGAGAAATTTTAGCACAAGAGCAGCCAAAATCCAGTCCATAGCGAGGAGAATTTCAAGAACAGGTCCTAGAGAAATTCAGGCCTCAAACCAGGAGTAATTCCAGCCTAAAATGAGGCCCAAGTCCAGGAGAAATTCCAGCCCAAATCCTGCAGAAATTCCAGTCCAACTCCAGGAGATACTCCACCTGAACTCCAGGAGAAATTTGGACCCAAGTCCAGGAGAAATTGAAGTCCAAATCTAGGAAAAATTTGAACCAAAATGCAGGTGATATTGCGGCCAAGTCTAGGAGAAATTCTGGCCTAAAATTCAGCGCAAGTCCAGCAGAAGCTTTAGATCAAGGGCAGCCAAAATCCAGCCCACATCCAGGAGAAATTCAAGAACAAGGCCTAGAGAAATTCAGGCCTCAAACCAGGAGTAATTCCAGCCTAAATTGAGGCCCAAGTCCAGGAGAAATTCCAGCCCAAGTGCAGCAGTAATTCCAGTCCAAGTCCCGGAGATAGTCCACCCGAACTCTAGGAGAAATTTGAGCCCAAGTCCAGGAGAAATTACAGCCTAAATGCAGTCCAAGTGGAGGAGAAATTTGGGCCCAGATCCAGGAGAAAATCCAGCCTAAAATGCAGCCCAAGTCCAGCAGAAATTTTAGCCCAAGAGCAGGCAAAATCCAGTCCAATTTCAGGAGATAGTCCAACCGAACTCCAGGAGAAAATTAGGCCTATGTCCAGGAGGCATTCCAGCCCAAATGTCACAGAAATTCCAGTCCAAGTCATGGAGATAGTCCACCCAAACTCCAGGAGAAATTTGGGTCCAAGTCCAGGAGAAATTCCAGCCCAAGAGCAGCCAAAATCCAGCCCACATCCAGGAGAAATTCAAGAACAGGGCCTAGAGAAATTCAGGCCTCAAACCAAGAGTTATTCCAGCCTAAAATGAAGACCAAGTCCAGGAGAAATTCCAGCCCAAATCCTGCAGAAATTCCAGTCCAAGTCCAGGAGATAGTCCATCTGAACTCCAGGAGAATTTTGGGCCCAAGTCCAGGAGAAATTGCAGCAAAAATCCAGTTCACGTGCAGGAGAAATTCAGGCCCAAGTCCAGAGGAAAATCCA